>BSBM01000723.1:2872500-4072500 GCA_027924585.1 Larix kaempferi | reverse complement strand
CCACCCCAGTTGCCCCATAAGCTTGATTAGATCGAGGTGGCAATGAGGAATGTTGCACATGGTCTCCTCAGACACACCTCCTTTGTAGCAGCGACTACAATGGAGAGGTCGGGTGACCTTGATAGAGATCCAAGTGTAAGGCCTTCACGACAGGGCCAGGATAGACCCATGACCGATGGTAGCCATGCTGGGCATTCCAGTTCGACGGGGACAATGCCACATCTTTGTCCCCATTACGGGTAGACTTGCCCTGGCCCGATCAAGGGTTGTTATATGGATCAGGTCAGCAATTTTTTAATGTGTTTTCAATCATCACTTTATAACTTGTAAAGTATTTTTGTTTGACTTAAACTATTATTTCAATGTACAGTTATTTAGAGCTAAGACACCAACATGGGAGAATGTAAGATCTCCCAACCTGGATGTAGCAATGGCAGCTGCAACTGAAATTGCAGCACCCCACACAAAGGTATTTTCAGTAGCTGGCACAATACTGTTATTACTTATGTCATTTATATTACTCACGTATTTATATTTATGGCATACACGTTGATAGTTCGTACAATGTTTTTGAATATATTGATTGCCTAAATAATGACTTGTTTAACATGTCCATAACATGCATGCATTTTGGTGTCCACAGGTGTTCCCTTGATCCGAATTTTAGGGGGCATATGGTCTAAATTCGGATGTATAAACCATAAAAGCATTAAATGGAGAGGCCACCCTCTCCCATTTATCATAACAGCATTAAATGAAGAGGCCACCCTCTCATATCCATGGTATTTGGTAGCACATGGTTTTGGCCCATGGTATGGCCTCAAGACATATTGTAATAATGCTATATAAAGGCCTAGCAAGCCTTCTCATGATAACAAGTTATTCATTTGGTTTCTCTCATATTTTCTATTGTTCATTGTGAGATTAATTAGATCTGAGTGACTTATTGGTAATTATTTTCAGAGGTGGGGCTCCTCCTTGAGTCTCACCTCCAATCACTTCATATGTTTTTGTTCATTCTTATTCTCATGCAAGATTAGTGTTTTTCATGTGAATTTTAAGACAGATTTGCATGCTTAACCTCCTCCTCTCTCGGCATTCAAGTCTTCCGGTTCTCAGCTCCCAAGATCCGGATCAGTGGTATCAGAGCGGGTACGCTCTCCATCGGAACAATATTTTGAAGCATGATACAAGTTCAACGGAGGTTCCACAACCTCTACAACCCATGCTTCCTTACAAACCCTTGGCATCTCTACACGCAACACTCTCACATTCAACAAACTTTGAACAAGTTCTATGGAATGCATAGGATGTTTCAGAGGCTCTACCATAGCTCATTGGAAAGGTATTTCTGTCATCTCAAATGGGTATTTCACGGAATTTCATTTCATTTCTTGGTTTGTGAGATATGCTTGTTTGAAGTAGCATATGTTTGTGCATAATGCGGCCGGACGTACAACAACTTTAAACAAGTGATATAGACTCTGCACAATGTCTCGGAGGCTCTACCATAGCTCATTGGAAAGCTCTTTCCGTCAACTAAAATGGGTATTTCATGGAATTTCATTTCGTTTTCTGGTTTGTGAGATATGTTTGTTTGAAGTAGTACATGTTTGTACACAATGCGGCCGGGCGTACAACAAAGTTAAACAAGTGTTGCAAACTCCACAAAATGTCTCAAAGACTCTACCATAGCTCGTTGGAAAGCTCTTTCCATCAACTAAAATGAATATTTTTTGCTTTTCCATTTGGCTTCCTGGTTTGACAGATATCATCGATTGAAGAAACATATGTTTGCAAAATAGCGTGTGCGAGTCTCTTAAACTTCAACAAACATTTTTTCAATCTCTGGGCCACCCCAGAGAAAGTATGTTATATGGATGGAAAGGTCTCTTCGAGATCTCAAATGGGTCTTCAATAGAATTCAATTTCAGTACATGCATCAAAATCTATGAATGGATTTGCAGCAAGACATCAATTGCACCAAAGATCATGAATTTTCAATTTTTATAAATTTTAATGTAATCATGGTTATGGTTAACCACACAAAACCCATGGTTATGGGTCAACCACACAAAACCCACAGTTATGTATTGTAATCATGGTTGTGGGTCAACCACACAAAACCAACGGTTATGGGTTAACCACACAAAACCCTTCTCTTCAGTGGAAACAAGCTTGTCATTGCCACCATGGTTATGGGTCAACCACATAAAACTCACGGTTATGAGTCAAGAACATAAAACTCACAGTTATGATTCAACCACACAAAACTCTGCTCTTCATTGGAATCAAGCTTGCCATTGCCATCATGGTTATGGGTCACCCTTGCAAAACCCACGGTTATGGGTCAACCACATAAAACCCTTCTCTTCATTGGTAACTAGCACATTGTAATCATGGGTCTCTTTTTAGCATGAAATGATGGGGACCATCATTTTCTAAGGGGGGGAGGAATGATCCGAATTTTAGGGGGCATATGGTTTAAATTCGGATGTATAAACCATAAAAGCATTAAATGGAGAGGCCACCCTCTCCCATTTATCATAACAGCATTAAATGAAGAGGCCACCCTCTCATATCCATGATATTTGGTAGCACATGGTTTTGGCCCATGGTATGGCCTCAAGACATATTGTAATAATGCTATATAAAGGCCTAGCAAGCCTTCTCATAATAACAAGTTATTCATTTGGTTTCTCTCATATTTTCTATTGTTCATTGTGAGATTAATTAGATCTAAGTCTAAGTGACTTATTGGTAATTATTTTCAGAGGTGGGGCTCCTCCTTGAGTCTCACCTCCAATCACTTCATATGTTTTTGTTCATTCTTATTCTCATGCAAGATTAATGTTTTTCATGTGAATTTTAAGACAGATTTGCATGCTTAACCTCCTCCTCTCTCGGCATTCAAGCCTTCCGGTTCTCAGCTCCCAAGATCCGGATCATCCCTGACTACGGTGATCAACCACCCCCGCCAGGGATTGGCAGATCACCACATAAACAGTTACAATGTGTAGTTATAAGCACACTTTTAATTTGAATTGTTGCGACTTACTATGGTTTAATTTATTGTTTGTTTACTAAATTGTGATATTACAAATGTATATGTAGGTTCCACCAACAGCTGCGGCTCCCCATTTTAGTCCTATGTATCCACCCTCTCCCATGAGTCCCCCCCCCTCGCTTACATCTAGACTCCTCCCTACACCCACCCCCTCCCTTCCATCCAGCCTCCCCTCTCCAGCCATACTCCCCCTTCCATCCATTCCCCCCCACTCAACCACGCCCCCGCGTCCATACATCCTCCCCAATTTATCCATGCCCCCTTGTCTATCCATCCTCCCCCTTTCATTCATGCCCCCCCTTCCTTCCAGCTTCCCCTCTTCGTCCACAACCTCCCTTCCGTCCATCCTCCTCCCTCTATGCAGAACTTCTCTCCCATGCACCATCCCTCAACATCCCCCCTAGCCCTTTTGGTTCGATACCCTCTATTGTACAATCAACAGGGGTTCATCGTCCACGAAGTCCTCCTCCACCCCATACCACCATTTCTTCTCCTACCATATCATCCCCACTTCCCGCCACTATTGTGGAATTTACCCTTCCAGTATCCTCATATGTATCTCCAGTGGTTGCACCTGTAGTGGCTGCCACTACATCTGTGCCCCCCCCCCCCATCACTACATCGGAGGTGGTTGTCCGGCCATCTGCGCCACCTGCTAGCCCAGAAGCCCAGCCATGTCCATCGTCTGAGGTGTACACGGTGAGAATCAAACTAATTTATGAAAATATTTTGATGCATTAACACAAATTAATTTAAGCAATTATTACTTTTCAATGAAATGATTGTTGTAAATGTTGTAGGCTGGAATTGCGGAGAGGCTCCGCAGATCCAGGACAACTGTCCAACGTTTCTCAGTCACATCAAAGGTGATTTATTTAAGACTTGAATTCTACATTTGTTTTATAAATGTGGTAAATGTTGCAAATGCTTGAAAATGATGGTATCTTATATCATTTGTTCTAGAGCCCGGAGAGACGGTCTACTCCTAGACGGAGCAAGACCCGAGGTACCGATAGCTCGAAGAGTAGGAAGATCGACTTTGGAGATGAGCCTGGGAGTGACAGGGGTGGTCACAATGCTTAACACACCATGTGTTATGTACATTAGCCATGATGTTGCACTTTTTTGCACCAGTTTTGATGTACTTTGTATCTACGGCACGAGTTGCCATGTATTTTGGAGCTACGGCATGAGTTGTCGCATTTTGTTTAGGGAATGAGTTGCTACTATATATACATTGGGAACCATGTTCCACTATTTGCCAGAAATTGTATATGTTTGGATGAGTTTTGCAACCTCGATGTACATGGACTTTCAGTTATGCGATTTATATATCTCATTGTCTAATCTTGTTGTCTCATGTTGTGTGTATCAGGATGTGATGTTGTCTAAATTTTGGTTTTACCTAGATCATAGAAGAGAAGTTGGATGTGTGTGTGTGTGTGTATTGGATATCTATGCAATTGAAAATAGTAGAAAATGGACATGCATGTTCAAAATTCCTCACTAATGAGAAAATGGGACAAAATAGGCATCTTTTTAGATAGGATTGAATCCAATACTTGTAAACAAAAATAAATCATACACTATTGCAAAATACACATAAACGAAACCTAGTGCATAGGCATGTGTGTGAAAACATGACAAATACAATATTTTTCAATCCATAGAAGGAATCAATGTCAATGGATATACTAGAGTGTTGTTATTGACAAACTTATCGTATGTTTTAGTCGAATATATATATATTTTTGGTTTTTTTTTTAACGTCAAGCGGTCAATATCAAATAAATGATTGTTGTATAGGAGAGTGGAAAATATTAATATTTTTGGCATACACGTGCCTGTAAAAATAGTACATTGTTAGTTAATTTAATACATTACAATTATAATTGTGTTATGAAATCATGATCATGTCTTTGATTACTCCTTTGCATCCAAAGCGTAAGTGTTGCAGTGCATTAAATAACGTGACATTTTTTAGGTACCCCTATATCATGTATATTTGACATTTGTTTTAAAAATCCTTGTTTTAGGCTTAAAATTTCAATGAATGACATTTGACTATGTTCAACTATTTTATTAGAGAACTTGCTTAGATTGTACATGATTCCTTAACTTGTTTTTGATACATTAGTCATCTAGTAATATGTCTATGATTCTTTGAATCCATCAAAAGCATGCTAAACTCGATTGTGAAAGACCAATTTTTATAGTATTACTTATCCATGCCTGAATTGTCTCTATCAACTATCCTCATTGAGGTGCAATAATGTTGGATGTGTAGCTTTATAATTAAGAAACACTCAACCCTTTTTTCTTTTGCACTTGCAAATGTTCAATAATTGCTAGGAATGATTGAAATGTTTTTCCACAATACATTCAAAAAGATATGCATAGTATATGATTCACTATAGGGTTGTTGGTGGATTGTTAGTACATGATCGTTCAACTTGTTTTTGATAAATTTAACTACTTGAGAATATGTTTGTGATTGTTTCAACCAATCAAAAGCATGCTAAAATCGGTTGTGGAACCACTTTTATAACTTATCCACACCTGAATACTCTACATAAACTTACCTTTATTCAAGTGCAATGGTGATGGATGTGTAGTGTATACTCTATGCTTGATTACTGGTTGATTTATGTGATTTTATGCACAATGAAGGCCATTGTTGACAACTTGCAGAGTATCTTGGGATTACTTATAGAATATCTACATGGTTGTTGATGGACAATATTTCGTAGTTTAGAGCATACTTGTTTCTAACCTTCAAAATACATTATTTGACTGCTTTGATATCACAAGTTGATATTTTCCTTTCTAAAGGAAACCTTGTGAGGAAATTGAAGGGACACTTCCCCATATTCAAGGATTTCATTTTTAGTAAACATATCAACATAAATTTGTGTGCATCACCTGGGGGGATTTGAACTGAGCATGTGTTGGAACATAATTAGTGAAATGGCCATAAAAAATGGCTACAAATCATTAAGTTATCCCCTTGGGATACACAAATTGATCTTAACCCTATCCAAACAATTGAGGAGTTAAGTCTAAGAATTTTGAGATAGACACTGTACACTTTCTCAATATATCTTAGCATGAAAGAGATTGGGGGTTAAGATGAATTTTTGCAAGTAAAGTTGATTAAAGGATTGAAATTTTTTCCAAGTCATTGTAGACATTAAAAATCTAATATGGAAGTTTTATTTCCAACAAATGGATCCCAAGGAATCTCACTTCATACAACACAAACCATTATAGTAGTTTTCAAAACATGGTTTATCAAAGAAATTGCCATCAATAGTTATATACTACCTCTGAAAACAACTAACCATTTTTTCAGTTTTTCAAGGATGGTAAGGTGTTTTGTGTATTTAGTGAGGATAAAGTTTTTTTCCCAAATTCATCATCATACATCATTTGGATATGGTCATCTCATTTAACCTCTATAGAGCACCAACTTTTTTCTCTATATCATCTACACAATGTTTATACCCACCCTCGCCCCCATCAATGGTTATTCCTACCGTGTTCATGTGATTCCACAATTAGTTGATGTTGCTCGTGGTTCAATTATGCAACTTTGGGACTGTGACTATGGTTATTACAACTATGATTGTGTGGCATTTGATAAAACAATTCTCCCCATGATGATTATGATCACTGCATCTAATACCATCATCACCATCTTCGTCATTGTGGTCATCTCTAGGTCCCTCATCACCGTCTCCATCATCATCACCATCTTCATCATCATCATCATCATCATCTTCATCACCATCACCATCATCATCAACGCCTTCACCATCATCACCATCTTCATCATCATCACCATCTTCATCATCATTGTCATCTCTAGGTCCCTCATCACCGTCGCCACCATCATCACCATCTCCATCATCTTCATCACCATCTCCATCACCATCACCATCATCATCAACGCCTTCATCATCATCACCATCTTGATCATCATTGTCATCTCTAGGTTCCTCATCACCGTCGCCACCATCATCACCATCTCCATCATCTTCATCATCTTCATCAACATCAACATCATCATCATCTTCATCATCACCAACATCTCCATCATACTCGTCATCATCCTCATCATCATCATCATCATCTTCATCACCATCGCCATCATCATCAATGCCTTCATCGTCATCACCATCTTCATCATCATCACCATCTTCGTCATCATTGTCATCTCTAGGTCCCTCATCACCGTCACCACCATCATCACCATCTCCATCATCTTCATCACCATCTCCATCACCATCGCCATCATCATCAATGCCTTCATCATCATCACCATCTTTATCATCATTGTCATCTCTAGGTTCCATCATCATTGTCATCTCTAGGTCCCTCATCACCATCACCACCATCATCACCATCTCCATCATCTTCATCATCTTCATCATCATCAACATCATCATCATCTTCATCATCACCAACATCTCCATCATACTCGTCATCATCCTCATCATCATCATCATCATCTTCATCACCATCGCCATCATCATCAATGCCTTCATCATCATCACCATCTTCATCATCATCACCATCTTCGTCATCATTGTCATCTCTAGGTCCCTCATCACCGTCACCACCATCATCACCATCTCCATCACCATCGCCATCATCATCAACGCCTTCATCATCATCACCATCTTCATCATCATTGTCATATCTAGGTTCCATCATCATTTTCATCTCTAGGTCCCTCATCACCGTCACCAACACCATCATCATCAACGTCTTCATCATCATCACCATCTTTGTCATCATCATTAACTCTAACTCTAACCCTAATTCAATTTCATTCTATAACTCTAGCCCTAACCCTCACCCAAACCCTAGCACTAAACCATCTCCTTCATCACCACCATCACCATCACCATCGCCATCACCATCATCATCATCATCACCATCTTCATCATCATCATTAATTCTAACTCTAACCGATGGAATCCAAGTCCGCTCGCTGGTTTGGGTTCCGTGGCCGTGGAGCAAATGCCCAAAGTATCCCTAAATGGCCCCAGGGTGCCCGACTAGGACGCTCATAGCACACGAACCGTGGCTCGGTTCGTGAATCCATTGACTCTAGTGGGTCCGGGATGCTGGGTTTCAGCTAGGGGACCCCCCAAAGCATGCCTTGAAGGCTCGAAAATAGTGTCAATGGGCCATCTCCGGAGCTAGGTTTTTGCTCAGTGATGGCCATTCCAAATTCCCTAAAGGGGTGCATTTCTCGTTCAGAGGCCCCCGGGCCTGCGTGGCCACCATGGATAGGTCAACTATGGCCATGTGGACCTGTGGGAGCTGACGGAATCCAAGTCCACTCACCGGTTTGGGTTCTATGGCCACAGAGCAAATGCCCAAAGTGTCCCTGAATGGCCCTGGGGTGCCCGACTAGGATGCCCGTAGCACCCGAACCATGGCTCGGTTCGCGAATCTGTCGATTCTGGTGGGTCCGAGATGTCTATTTTTAGCTAGGGGACCCCACTTAGCATGCCTTGAAGGCCCGGAAGTGGTTCCAATGGGTCATCCCCGAAGCTAGGGTTTTGCTCAATGAAGGCCATTCCAAATTCGCTCTAGGGGCCATTTCTCGTCCGGAGGCCCTCGAGCATGCGTGGCCACCGTGGATAGGTCCACTATGGACACGTGGACCGGCGGAAGCCGACGAAATCCGAGTCTGCTCGTCGGTTTGGGTTCCGTGGTCGTGGAGCAAATGCCCAAAGTGTCCGTGAATGGCCCTGGGTGCCCGACTAGGATGCCCAAAGCACCCGAACCGTGGCTCGGTTCGCGAATTTGTTCATTCCAGTGGGTCCGGGACACTGGGTTTCAGCTACGAGACCCCACATAGGGTGCCTCGAAGGCCCGGAAGCAGTGCCAATGGACCATCCCCAGAGCTAGGGTTTTGCTCAATGAAGGCCATTCCAAATTCGCTCAGGGGGGCATTTCTCGTCCGGAGGCCCCTGGGCATGCGTGGACAGGTCCACTATGGCCACGTGGACCTATGGGAGCTGACGGAATCCGAGTCCGCTCGCCGATTTGGGTTCCGTGGCCGCGGAGCAAATGCCTAAAGTGTCCTTGAATGGCCCCGGGGTGCCCGACTAGGATGCCCGTAGCACTTGAACCATGGCTCGGTTCGTGAATCCGTCGACTCCGGTGGGTCCAGGACACTAGGTTTCAGCTAGGGTACCCCCCAAAGTATGCCTTGAAGGCCCGAAAGTAGTGCCAATGGGCCATCTCCGGAGCTAGGGTTTTGCTCAGTGATGGCCCATTCAATATTCCCTAAAGGGGTGCATTTCTCGTCCGGAGGCCCCTGGGCATGCGTGGCCACCGTGGACAGGTCCAATATGGCCACATGGACCGGTGGGAGCCGACGGAATCCGATTCCACTCGCCGGTTTGGGTTCCATGGCCGCGGAGCAAATGCTCAAAGTGTCCTTGAATGGCCCTGGGGTGCCCGACTAGGATGCCCGTAGCACCCGAACCGTGGTTCAGTTCGCAAATCCGTCGATTCCGGTGGGTCTGGGACGTCGCGTTTTAGCTAGGGGACCCCACACAGCATGCCTCAAAGGCCCGGAAGCGGTGCCAATGGGCCATCCCCGGAGCTAGGGTTTTGCTCAGTGAAGGCCATTCCAAATTCGCCCAAGGGGGCCATTTTTTGTCCAGAGGCCCCCGGACGTACGTGGCCACCGTGGACAGGTCCACTATGGACACGTGGACCTATAGGAGCCAACGGAATCCGAGTCTGTTCGCCGGTTTGGGTTCCGTGGCCGCTGAGCAAATGCCCAAAGTGTCCCTTAATGGCCCTGGGGTGCCCAACTAGGATGTCCGTAGCACCCGAACCGTGACTCGGTTCGTGAATCCGTCGACTCCGGTGGGTCCGGGATGCCGATTTTAAGCTAGGGGACCCCACACAGTGTGCCTCAAAGGCCCGGAAGCGATGTCAATGGGCCATCCCCGGAAGTGGTGCCAATGGGCCATTATTTAGCAAAACCCTTGCTCCGGGGATGGCCCATTGGCACCGCTTCCAGGCCTTCGAGGCACGCCGTGTGGGGTCCCCTAGCTGAAACCTGGCGTCCTGGACCCACCAGAATCGACGGATTCATGAACTGATCCACGGTTCGAGTGCTACGGGCATCCTACTCAGCACCCTGAGGCCATTCAGGGACACTTTGGGCATTTGCTCCGTGGCCACGGAACCCAAACTGGAAAGAGGACTCAGATTCTGTCGACTCCCACAGGTCCATGTGGCCATAGTGGACCTATCCACGGTGGCCACGCATGCCCAGGGGCCTCCGGATGAGAAATGCACCCCTTTAGGGAATTTGGAATGGCCATCACTGATCAAAACCCTAGCTCCGGGGATGGCCCATTGGCACCGCTTCTAGGCCTTCAAGGAACGCTTTGGAGGGGCCCCTAGCTGAAACCCGACGTCCCGGACCCACCGGAGTCGACAGATTCGCGAACCGAGCCATGGTTCGGGTGCTACGGGAATCCTAGTCGGGCACCCCAGGGCCATTCAGGGACACTTTGGGCATTTGCTTCGCGGCCACAGAACCCAAACTGGCGAGCGGACTCGAATTCTGTCGGCTCCCACAGGTCCACATGGCCATAGTGGACCTGTCCACGGGGGTCTCCGGACAAGAAATGCACCCCTTTAGGGAATTTGGAATGGCCATCACTAAGCAAAACCCTAGCTCTGGAGATGCCCCATTGGCACTGCTTCTGGGCCTTCAAGGCACACTTTGGGGGGTCCCCTAGCTGAAACCCGGTGTCCCAGACCCACCGGACTTGACAGATTCGTGAACCGAGCCACGGTTCGAGTGCTACGGGCATCCTAGTCAGGCACCCCGAGGCCATTCAGGGACACTTTGGGCATTTGCTCCGCGGCCACGGAACCCAAACCAGCAAGCGGACTTGGATTCCGTCAGCTCCCACAGGTCCATGTGGCCATAGTGGACCTATCTGCAGTGGCCATGCACGCCCGGGGGCCTCCGGACGAGAAATGGCCCCCTTGAGCAAATTTGGAATGGCCTTCACTGAGAAAAACCCTAGCTCCAAGGATGGCCCATTGGCACCGTTTCCAAGCCTTGGAGGCATGCTGTGTGGGGTCCCCTAGCTGAAACCCGGCGTCCCGAACCCACCGGAATTGACGGATTCGTGAACCGAGCCACGGTTCGGGTGCTACAGGAATCCTAGTCGGGCACCCCGGGGCCATTCAGGGACACTTTGGGCATTTGCTCCGCGGCCACAGAACCCAAACCGACAAGCGGACTCGGATTCCGTCGGCTCCCACAGGTCCACCTGGCCATAGTGGCACCGCTTCCGGGTCTTCAAGGCAGGCTCTAGGGGGTCCCCTAGCTGAAACCTCAGGGCCATTCTAGTGGTGATAACATGTTTACTGTTTGTTGAGTCTGATACTACATCCAAGAGCCACTCAGCAAACTTTGAGATAGAAATCTCTGTAATTTTAGGATACTGAATCAACCACTCATACAGTTTCTCAGCTTCTCGAGGATCTAAATTTATAATTTCCTGTTGGGTAGATTCAGGCATTCTCGAGGATCTAAATTTATAATTGCCTTCTAGGTAGATTCAGGCATGGAATAATATTTGTCGGCACTTCCAAGCTCCCAAGACCATTTGGTTAGCCATAATATGTGCATGTCCTTTGACGAAAGATAAATTCTGGTGTGGATGGCAACATTTGATACACTAGCCAAATCTATGTTGTTGGAAGAACTTAGATATTTCAACAAAGGAGCATTTTGCAGGTGACTTGAAAATCCCTTCCATTTTTCAGCAATAAAAGCTAATGATACCTACAGCTGCCATATTTCCTTCTGTAAAATTCTTTCCCATCGAAAAAGCTAATGTAATAGCCCATTTTCCAACATCTTTCCTCTGCTCAACCCTACACTCATTTTCCATGGGAAGCCGCTGCCTCCACATGTAATAACTACATTGTTTTGTCGAAAATTGATCTTCTTCTGCTAACAAATGCAAAATGAAGGATTCATTGTCATTGCTACGAGAAGTTCTAAGGTCAGTTCCTCGTAAAACAAAGATTGTATAAATCCTATAAAGATCTATATGTTCCAGCTGGAACCTTCCTAGACACACTTGCAGGACTCCCCGGAACTAGGTTTTGTTGCACGGTTGGAGTTCTATGCCCCGGCAGGTATCCAGCGGATGTCCGTGAAGGCCTTTTGGATGCGAAACGGAACAAGCCATAGAATGACGACCGTGGCTCCGATCGACAAACCATTAGCTCTGTTGGATTCAGGACGTCGGGATAGTGCTAGGGGTGACCCTCTCCTCTGGTCCCATGGTCCTGGTGTCACCTTGTAGGTCCATCTTGGAAACTAGGGTTTTGCTCAGTGAGGGAGTGTGCAATTTTTGCACAATGGGGTCAAATTTGAAAAATCATCCACCGAGCACGTATGGCTAGCGTGCCCAGCCAGAACCTCCCTAGACACACTTGCAAGACTCACCGGAACCCGATTCTATTGCACGGTTGGATTTCTATGCCCCCGGTAGGTGTCCCAGAAGGCCTTTCGAATGTGAGACGGAACGAGCCATAGAACGACGACCATGGATCCGATCGATGAACCGTCAACTCCGTTGGATTTAGGACATCAGGATAGTGCTACGGGTGCCCCTCCCCTCCGGTCCCGTGGTCCGAGTGTCACCTTGTATGTCTATCTTGGAAACTAGGGTTTTGCTCAGTGAGGGAGTGTGCATTTTTTGCACACAGGGGTCAACTTTGCAAAATACTCCTCCGGGCACTTGTGGCTAGCATCCCCAGCCAGAACCTCCCTAGACACACTTGCAGGACTCGCTGGAACCTGGTTCTGTTGCACGGTTGGAGTTCTATGCCTCTGGCAGGTATCCAGCAGGTGTCCCTGAAGGCCTTTCAGATGCAAGACGGAGCGAGCCATAGAACGACAACCATGGCTCCGATCAATGAACCGTCAACTCTGTTGGATTCAGGACGTCGGGATAGTGCTAGGGGTGCCCCTCCCATCCGGTCCCGTGGCTCGGGTGTCACCTTGTAGGTCCATCTTGGAAACTAGGGTTTTTCTTAGTGAGGGAGTGTGCAATTTTTGCACATGGGGGTCAACTTTGCAAAATCCTCCCCCGAGCACTTGTGGCTAGCGGCTAACTGATGAAGGTTGAAATGGTGATGGCGATGGTGATGAAGATGATGATGATGATGATGAAGATTGTGATGATGATGGAGATGGTGATGAGGGACCTAGAGATGACCACGATGACGAAGATGGTGATGATGATGAAGATGGTGACGAGGGACCTAGAGATGACAATGATGATGAAGATGGTGATGATGGTGAAAGCGTTGATGATGATGGTGATGGTGATGAATATGATGATGATGATGATGAATATGATGGAGATGATGATGATGATGTTGATGATGATGAAGATGATGAAGATGATGGATATGGTGATGATGATGGCGATGTTGGTGAGGGACCTAGAGATGACAATGATGATGAATATGGTGATGATGATGAAGATGAAGACGTTGATGATGATGGTGATGGCGATGAATATGATGATCATGATGACGAAGAAGATGATGATGATGAAGAATATGATGATGATGATGGAGATGATGTATCTAAGTGGTTTTCTATAGGAATCAAGCATCAATCTTCAACCATAAATGAGCATGTTTTAAAATAAATTGTTAGGATACATATCTAAGAGTCTAGAAGATCTCTATGCATTTGACCATCAAATTTGCTCAAGGAGATGATGAAGTAGCTCAGGACAATATGAAAGTTGTTGCATCACATGAACCACATACATATTCACATAAATCATAACTTAATCATAACTCATGTACATCAAATAAACGATATAAGATAACGATATCAAATTCCTATCTAACATGAATAACATTGATCATGCATGAATAAACAATCACATGGCTATAAATCATAACTTAATCATAACTCAAACATCAAATAAACGATATAAGATAACGATATCAAATAAACTATCTAACATGAATAACTTTGGACATGCATGAATAAACACATCATTACTATACTATGTACCTCAATCAATTAGGCCTTCTGGATCCTCTCGGTTTTTTATTGTCTCAAACAACCTCTCGTGCTCTGCAGAGGTAGTAAGTAGCGTACCTTGTTTGATGACTTCGTTGACATTGTCTGTAGTTGGATGTTTGTACCAACGATCAAGTGCATAAAGTGATACACCTGCGACCCTGGTCTATAATCCGTGTATGTGTAGCCATTGCTCTTTGGTCCCTTGCCATCCATTGTAAGATATTCCCCCTGAACAACCATCGAGCCAGTGGGAAAGGTAATGTCTTCACTATCTGTTAATGATGTGAGGAGGGTTTGCTTCCCCTGGATGCATCGTGCCAACCAATAATTCATCCCAATTGCACTGTCTGTCGGGGTGACAACTGCGTAGATGTGTCTTGCAAAGATGCATTTTACGGTCATATTCCAACAAGTAGTGGTTTGATAACTTGGATAATTACATATAAATGAGGGAACCGGGATATGCATGCAGAAATGTTTACCTGGTTTTACTAGATTAGATATATGATCATGTTCATTCAAACTAGAGGACTGGCCTTCCTCTAACTGGATTGTTTCAACAACTGCACGTGGGTCCACTGCAAGTGATACATGATCCCATTCATCAACCCAATCCATTGATTTGCATTCATCCCATTCACAACTGCTGCAAGGCCCACAAAACCAAGCAAGTTTTCGCGTCCATATTTCAAATAAGGGGTTGTTTGAGCTTCGAACCGAATGAAATCCACGAGTTCCTTGCACAGTACTGCAACTATAAGAACGTGATCAGTCTATATCAACTACATGCCAGAAATTTCTGACAACATGTCCTCTACCTATTGGTATGTGTTGCTCCGTGGTTCGATCGAACATTTTTGCAAAGCACCATTGAACTATGGTTTCTGCATCTCGAATATGAGGGTTTCTCGTGCACCTCATCTCTTCCCTTCATAGGGAATTTTTGAGACATGCCCCATCACTGTTGTGCTCTCCCTTTCCATGACCGATCTCAAAATAGTTCCACACATACAGCACATCACAAGTCTTGTGCAAAATACTCAACCACTGGCATACACATGCATTTTTGAACTGGCCTGCACAACCATCTGACCATATCCAATGTCGATCCATTTGTATACCTCTCTCCTTCAACTGATCATAGAAAATTTTGAAGCAATGTTGCATGTAATGCAGGTCATGGCACCTATCATCACTGATGTAGAAGTTGGTCTCTTTCAATATTATCCTCCTGTCGTTGTTGCTCTATGGCACGTGCCTATATGTGATATGGACCATTATGCTAACTTGGTCTGAATGGTAGTATTGACTTTGAATCTCATTCTGTGGCTGCAGGGTGTAGTTTTCAGTAAAGTCCACAACAGACAATATTGTGCTATTGGGGAAGGTGTCCCTGCACTGTCTATATTGTTCATCCTTCCATTGTGCTACATGGACATGCTGTACATACTGCTTGGTCTTTTGGTAGAATTCCTTCATGAAATTGCAAATTTGTACCTGGTGCCACAAAACCAAGGGCATTAATACAATGTGACATTTTCAATGTGAATATATATGTACAAATTCAACATGTACAGTATGAAAGTATGCAATACTTAGATTACCTGTGACTTCACCAATGCAATTTTTGCTTTCCTTCCAACTA
This sequence comes from Larix kaempferi, assembly GCA_027924585.1. NCBI lineage: Eukaryota > Viridiplantae > Streptophyta > Pinopsida > Pinales > Pinaceae > Larix > Larix kaempferi. The sequence continues at coordinate 4,056,666 of BSBM01000723.1, read as the reverse complement.
TCTACTTGATATGTTATGTACTGGAAGTTTTGCATTTCTATTGACATCCTCCCAAATGCATGCTCCACGATTGCATGGATGCAGGGGCTCAATAATGCAAATCCACTGCAACTGGAACACGTCCCATATAAATATGATCTTTTATAATATTTTTGTCCTTCAGGTCTTGGACACATTATGCTATGTGTAAATTCTCTAGATGCATTTGGTGATTGTAACAATGGGAAATCCTGCACAATGTTAGTATGCAAATCACAAAATATATGTCTATATGTATCATAAAAGTACTCAAATTCTACATGGTATCTACATCAACATGTATTGTGATCATTGCAAATTTTAACATACCAGGGTTTGCATTTTTCAAAGGACCTTTGGCCCAAGTTCAATTGTGTGTGCTCATTCTTGAACCTCTTGTAGAGTTCTGTTTGTGTCGTGTCAAGGAAGTGCTTGACATGGGGTTCACCCCCCCTAACACCTTTTCTCAACTTTAAAATATCTCTTTGATTCGATGACGGTCTAGTGTTATCATGCCAAAACTTCTGCACTAGTTCTTTAATAGCATCAATGAGCTTCATGTCTGAACGAGGTAACCTACCAACAAAGGCCCAACAATATTTTTGGCCTGGGGTCTCAAGTTTTTGTCTAATGGCATAATACTTTTGAAGAGTCTTTCTTGCTACTTTAAAGATTTTACATGTGTGTGATAGTAGGCGACGTTGCCTTGTGGATTTGTCTACAATCGATTTCGACAATACACGACGGGCCGCATTAAAATATTTTGTACGAGAAGTTTTTCCAATCAAATTAAATGTAGATTGTAGATTTCTAACAACATGATTGTTGACATCTGAACTTCTAACTACCTTTATGCCCAAAATTCTCCTAACATCCACTAGACAATGTGATTTTAACAAATCACGAAACAATTGACATTTTGTTGCATCAGTTTTGGATTCAAAAAATTCTTTTGTTATCTTGCTACAATGGAAATCAATAGTGCATTTGGGCATCTTACCTTCAAGTCCTGAAAATGAACTTTCATCCACATGAATACGTCTGGGAGTTATTCTTCGTCCTCTTGATAGTCGAGGCAAGGGAGTCGGCAAGGAAGTATGAGTCTCGTCAACGGCTTGTTGTGACCCTTCATTCACAACTTGATCCTGCAAGGGAGTGTGTTCTGCATGTGTGTGCTCTTCTTGGGGAGGTTTCCAATTAAGAACTTGTTCAACGTCCATCCCTTCATACTCGACATCAAGCAAGATTTGATTGGCTTCAACCACTTCGTCATTGCTTGTTGATGGATCTAATGCACTAACATTTTGATTTCTACGGTTTTGCATGTACAACCTGGAATTTTCTCTTATCTCATGGGCCTTTTCAGGGGGCAGCACCGTCCTTCTAGACTTTCTTTTATTATTACGTCTGTTGCCCATATTCAATGCGTTTTAAAAAAAAACAAAAATATCACCTCTGCAAGAATGAACAACAAATAAGATATTAAAAATCGATGTGCACATGATTATTAAAGCTAATGTAGCAATTGATTATGTACAAAAACATCTAGTGAGAACGTTTTCATATAATCTTAAAAGCTATTGGGAATGCCCTACATATAAATGCAACGAAACCTCTAGGAACTCGGTAGGATGGTATTGGATGGTATTGAATGGTGGTATGGGATGTTAGTAGGAGCAACTTCCCTATGAGGGAAAATAGCCCCAAAAGGCTAAGATTTTTCAATTCTCTAGGTGTTTGTGTGAGTTGTTGTAGTGAAACCATGAGGAATTCAACAAATATTTGTCTACTAGATGGAAGAATGTGATTATAAAATGTTATTGGTGGTGATGCAAGTAATTTTTTTTTATTATCTTCATGAAATTTTGAAAGCATCGCTTGGTGCATTTTGTAGTTTTTTTTTGGTAAGATGTTTTTATTATCTATGTTGAAGATTAAGAAAACTAAAATAGATCTATCATACAATTCATGAGGAAAAACCAAAATAGATGCCATTCAAACAAGTGAATGAAGACTAAACTACATTTAACAAGATAAAATTATCACCCTACCTCAAGGATTATGATTGCTCTTTGCCTCAAATGTCAAATGCTCTTTTGATGTGTCCACTATATGTAAGAAGACTTCATGTGTGTCCAAGTAGCATGAGAATTCAATCTAAGGTGCCAAATAGAGTCCAACTGTTGTGTATTCACTCGATTGATCCAAATAGAGCCCAAGAGGTGTGTATTCAATCCAAGGAACCAAAATAGAGCCCAAAATGTTGTGTATTCTATCCAAATGGTCAAGGAAGTACCAAATGGTGTATGAATTCAATCTACCATTTAAATGCTTGTCGGACTGTGCGTGAAACCAACGAAGAGAACGCGAAAATGAGGAAAAAATTGCGGGAGAAAGAACGCGGGTGCTTTTCTAAATTTTATCTTCAACAGGGACGCCCACGCGCATCTAGCGTGCACGCGTCCATTCTGAACATTGTATTGTTTGGTGGGTAACGTTCAGTGCATTTATTACCCTAGAGATATAAATATGTCGGGTTCTTCCTAGAGCCCCTCCCCATAAAGAGCCCCTCCCCCATAAAATCCTTTAGGACCTCTTCTAACCCATAATCCCTATGTGCATTTAAGTGCTTCTAGGTGTTTAGGGGTTTAGGGGTATATTTACAAATATGTATTTTAATTTCAAAACATTAATTTAATTTTGAATTATAAACATATGTATTACATCAAGAATAATGCTTCTAGGTGGATGATGATGATGATGATGAAGACGGTGATGATGACTAATGGAGATGATGATGATGATGATGATGTTGATGATGATAATCATGACGAATATGCAGCACATCTTCATCATCATCCACAACATGGTCATCATCACCATCTTCATAGTCATCATCATTGTGAGGACGAGGATGATGATGGTGATGATGGTGATGATGACGACAATGGTGGGTGATGATGATGATCACGAATATGATCATCATCAAAATCATCATATTCGTCATCATCATCTTCACTATTCACCATCATCACCATCATCACCATCGTCATCATATGATCATGGTCACGATCATCACTGTCTTCGTCATCACTGTCTTTAGTCATATTCATCTTCGTCATCATACTCATCATCGCCATCTTCCTCCTAATCATCATCATCATTGAAGTCTTCGTCATCATCTTCGTATCATCATCATCATCATCATTGACATCTTCGTATCATAATCATCATCATCATTGACATCTTCGTATCACCATCATCGACGAAGATGATGATGATGATGATGAATATGAGTACGATGATGATGATGACTAATTTGGAGATGATGATGATGATGACGATGATGATGATGGTGAAGATGATGAGGAATATGCAGCACATCATCATCATCTTCCTCATCATCAACACGATGATCATCATCATCAACTTCCTCGTCATCATCATCATTATCGTCATTGTGAGTTCGCGGATGATGATGAGGATGATGATGATGATGATGATGATGACGATGATGATGATGATGAATACGAGTACGATGATGAAGATGATCATGTTGATGACGAATATGATCATCATCATCAACAGCAAAAACATCATATTCGTCGTCATACTCATCTTCATTAGTCATCATCATCACCATCTTCATCATCATCATCATTGTGGGGACGAGGATGATGATGATGATGATGATGATGACAATGACGATGAAGATGGTGATGATGACTAATGGAGATAATGATGATGTTGATGATGAAGATGATGACGAATATGCAGCACATCATCTTCCTCATCATGATCATCATCATGATAATCTTCATCATCATCTTCATCATCATCAACACCATGATCATGATCATCAACTTCATCATCACCATCATCATCATCATTGTGAGGACAAGGATGATGATGATGATGATGATGATGATGATGATGGTGATGGTGATGATGATGACGATGGTGGATGATGATGAATATGAGTACGATGATGGAGATGATGATGATGATGACGAATATGATCATCATCAAAATCATCATCTTCATTAGTCATCATCATCACCATCATCATCATCATCATCGTCCTCATCATCATCATCATCGTCATATGATCGTGGTCACGATCATCAATGTCTTCGTCATCATAATTTAGTCATCTTCATCTTTGTCATAATACTCGTCATCGCCATCTTCCTCATAATCATCATCATCATCGACATATTTGTCATCATCATCATCGACATCTTCATATCATCATCATCATCGACATCTTCGTATCATAATCATCATCATCATTGACATCTTCGTATCATCGTCGTTGACGAAGATGATGATGATGATGATGGTGGATGATGATGAATATGAGTACAATGATGATGATGACTAATTTGGAGATGATGATGATGATGATGAAGATGATGAGGAATATGCATCACATCATCATCAACAACATGATCATCATCATCAACTTCCTCATCATGATCATCATCATCATCATTGTGAGGACGCGGATGATGATGAGGATGATGAAGATGATGATGATATGATGATGATGATGATGATGATGATGGTGGTGGTGGTGGATGATGATGAATACGAGTACTATGATGATGAATACAAGTACGACGAATATGATCATCATCATCATCATGACCATCAAAATCATCATATTCGTCATCATCATCTTCATTAGTCATGATCATCGCCATCTTCGTCATCCTCACCATCATCATCATCATCATATGATCATGGTAACGATCATCATTGTCTTCGTCATCATAATCGTCATCTTCATCATCCTCATCATACTCATCATCGTCACCTTTGTCATCATCTTCGTCATTGACATCTTCATCATCATCTTCCTATTGTGATGATGATGATGATGATGAAGATGTTGTTGATGAGGAAGAGGGTGATGACAAAGATGATGATGATGGTGGTGGTGGTGGCAGGGTAATTTTTAAGGGCGAAATTTAGCCAATTGGCTATTTTTCAGGCTTTTCTCAAAAAATAAATTCGCTATTTGGTCATTTTTAGTCTCTATTATCGCCTATATTTACATAAAATATGTTTTTTTACATTAATATTCGCCAAAAATTACACATTTCAGTAGTAAATTGTATGTTTCTTATTTAATATTCGCCTACCTATCTATATACATATTTTTTTCAATCCAAAATAATCGCCTAGGATACTATACTAGAGTATAATATTAGAATCCTTAAAAAATACTCTGGGTGGTGGTAGTGGATGATGATGAATATGAGTACGATGATGAAGATGATGATGATGTTGATGTTCATCGTACTCATCATCAACATCATCATCATCATCTTCATCATCATCAAAATCAATGGTGATGATGAGGATGATAATGATGATGTTGATCTCACGTTGACGATCAAGATGATGACCTAGATGTTGATTATGATGAGGAAGAAGAGGGTGGTGACGATGATAATGATGGTGTTGATGATGACGATGATGATGATGGTGGTGGTGGTGGTGGTGGTGATGGTGATGAGGATGAAGAAGATGATGATGATGGAGATGAAAATGTTAATGATGATGACGATGGTGATGAAGATGATGATGATGATGATGATGTTGATGAAGAAGATGGTGATGATGAAGAAGATGATGATGATGGAGATGTTGATGAGGAAGGGGGATATGACAATTATGATGAATATGTTAATGATGATGGTGATGATGATGATGAAGATGATGATGATCATCATCATCATCATCATCATCATCATCATCGTTTTCATCTCATCATCATCATCATCATCTTCATCACCATCATGATCATCATCCTCATCACCATCATCACCACCATCATCTTCATCATCATCTTTATCACCATTGTCACCATCATCTCATCATCATCTTCATCACCATTGTCACCATCATATCATCATCATCATCATCATCATCATCAACATCTTCATCATCATTGTCATCTCCCCCTTCCTCATCAACATCTTAATCATCATTGTCATCTCCCCCTTCCTCATCAACATCTCCATCATCATTGTCATCTCCCCCTTCCTCATCAACATCTCCATCATCGTCATCTTCTTCATCATCACATCTTCATAAACTTTATGTATCCCCTTGACAAAGGAAATTAAATGAACGCGTACGCGCACCTACGCATGCGCGTTGTTAACCACGCGTGCGCGCTTCCATGGATGTGTGCGTGTACTTATGCATGCACGCCTCTTTGCGCGCATGCGTGTACGAATTCAAATTGTTTTTGGAGCCCTTGCAGGCTTGGAACTAGGTTCAGACTGCACCTTTAGGCTCAGTCTGATTTATCTATGATTTATGGCAGAACACATCAAACGCTGCAACTTCCTATTTTTCACAGCTAGTTCTGCATAAGCTCCATGAGTGCACTGCAGATGAAATTGCACACACTTGTCGAGCTCTGTGTGCAGATTCTAAATATATAATGTTTTAATAGATCTGTTGTTGTTCTCTATTTTTAATTCATTTTAAACTGCACTCATGTCAAATTCGTAAAAAATATAGGTTTTTTATTTGGCCTCTAACTTTTGATTGGCTTACCTATTTCAAAAGCGGAAAAGAACCCGCATAAGAGCACGAAAATACTTACAACCTAAAAAAAAATGTATTTTGATTATTTTTAGACCATGATATGGTGGCTCAACAATTGACCATGTCGTTTTAGGGCTTCATTGACTTCAGTAATTTAAAAAAAATATAAATTTGACTTTTAAAATTTTGGAAAAATAGCCCCGCACAAGATTTTTCTGTTGCCTACGCCTCTACATATTTATTTTCTCGTAAATTGAAAATTTACATAGCAAACAGGTGGGTCAACAAAAACATGTGCATTATGTTTTAGAAAAAAAATAACATACCAATCTTTGAATAATGACATTTTAGGGTGGTATACCACTTTTCCATAAATAAAAATTATATATTCCGGAAGGTCATCCATTTTTCTACATTTCATCTTTTTACACCTAATCGGAAAAAATTTTGTAGGTACCTCTAATAATTGATGTTAATGATAATATTTATGTTTTTCCAGAATGTCATTGCAACTAACGTGTCATAATTGGGTATCATTACCTTGCACCAGCCCAGGGATGAAGAACACTTTTCTCCTCTAAAAGCCAAGGTTTATGAGTTGTATAATAGATCATGATTCTTGAAAATGAACTAAAGGAAAAGGATAGATAATTTTTTATACTAATATCATCTATTTCGGAAAAATATATTGCAATAAGTTATTAACTGTAGTTATTGGAAAATGATAGAAATATTATAGTGAAGAATGAGCACATAAATGAAGATTTGAATAACTCCTTACATGAATCTCTTAACCAAATTATTTTTTTTGGATTGCTAGTTTGTCTGTGACTTGTGTGATTAGCCTATGGTCTGAGAAACTATGATCCAAAGGCATCTAAGCCATCACGATCACTTGGGGATCACACCCATCCCAAGACACACCAATCCTTAACATGGATGGATTCTAAGTGTCTCCTCCCAGCTACCTTATGGGTTTCAAACTCGGATTACCAGTCTAGTATAATTTAACTAGGACCATATTATTATTTTAATGTATAATTTCAAGTATTTCTTAGCAATGCTACAAAATGAAGATATGAAGAAATGTGTTCAATTAAATGTGAATAAATCATACTAAAATCCTTGACAAAGCTTTGATGGTAGAAGAGGTTATCAAATTCATAAATAATAAATGTCAAAATGAATTAGCTCTAATAGGAGTATTTGATAGAAAAACAATAATAATATAGACTAGTAAATTCATCATTAAGAGATATAGATGCAATGCAATTAGGAGAGCTAGTAAAGCTTTTAAAAATAATTTTAACCCTTTGTATCACAATGGATGGTTGATGAAATTCTTTATGGTATAGAGGGTTATCATGATGACCTATTGTTTAAGAGAAAAAAAATTTAGCCATTATAGGATTTCATGGGTCCTTTTACATGGAAATATATTCTCAGTAAACTACAAACTCATTTTAAATTATTGAGTTTTCTTCATGATTTATATTATCTAACTAGTTGCTAGTCTCATATGTTTTTTCACAAAATTGGACATAGATTTTATGAAGTTGGTGAGATTTACTTATCCCATTGGGGTTTGATTTGAATAAAATATCTAGGCTTCATTTTATAAATACAAATTCTTCTTAGAATATTACCTTGTCATCAACACACAAAAGGAGAATAAATTCGGTGATTTCATGAAGATGGGTAACTTTTTTTTGGCCAAATATGGCGATGAAAAATGGAAATTTTACCCATATATTAAAATGAAGCCCTCGAAACTCATATGTGCTATATGAATTTCAACATGCGGCTAAAAAACAAAATGTAGAGAATTATGTTGGATTTCCAATGATATTATTTTAGAAATATAGCAATGTCATTTATCGTGTCAAATTTTCATTTAATGAAACGTGTGTCCTTAAAAATTTGAGCAGCAATTAACAAGTGGCTCGTGTGCATGCAAAATAATTTAATGTTAAAGTAATAATTTAAAAAAATGAAATATGTGAACATGATCTAGACAGAATGCACTAGTGCATACATATTTTTCTTTTAATTTTCCTCCAAAAATTATATTTATTATTATTTTTCGAAACTGACAAGTGAATATTTCATTTGCATTTTGCACACATGTGCGTGTGTGCGCCAAATCTTTTGATTGTCTATATAATTTGCAAAACTAAAAATACCATTTTGAAAAGGATTCACTGATGTAGTGCTTGTATATTTTTTCAAATTTTTTGGGTGTGTATTTTGAATGTTGTTGATTTATCTTTGAGCTCATTTGAAGTTGTCGACAGAGTTTTTTAGGGTAAGATTTAACAGAAATTAAAAAAAAATGACATATGAAGATAAAAATTAGTAAATTATATGTATATGGATAGAGGATTCATTGACAAGTCCAACGGTATCAAGTCCGCCCATTAATGTGCATTTAATGACATAGTTTAAGTCTATGAAAGGCAGACCAAATTTTTTTTTCTGCAATGAAAAGGGCTTTCGGCCTGTTTTTAGGCCCTCGATCGAGGAATAAAAAGAACGTCGATCGAGGGTCTGAGAGAGACCTCAATCTAGGTCTTGTAAAGCCCTCGATCGAGGTTTAAAAAAAAAACCTCGATCGAGGATTTTTCTATGTAAATAAAACATAAAAACGAACCCGGGAAAGGATTTGGAAAATTAATGTTGCCAACCACCATTCCCACGTAAAAACAACATGAAACCTCTATATAATCACTTAACAATTTCCAAACAACACTTATGTAATTCATTGTTAATTTACTTTCAAGTAGAGCTATGTGAATTTGATGTTGCTCAATTAGAATTCATTAGACAAGTCAGAAGTATTAATTTTGTTCAACTAAAATTCATTATACATGTAAGAAGTATTATTGTTGTTTAATTCCATATTGCATATTGTCGTTTGTTATAACAATTAGAAAAATTATTTGTTTGTTTTCATTGTAGTTTGAAGGGGAGCAAAAGAAAACGGCAAAGGAAGCATGCTCGTCAAAAAAATGAGCATGAAGAGCGTGAGAAGAATAGGGAAAAAATGAGACATAAAAAAACAAGATTGAGAGAAGAAGAAGATGCACCTTTGGTGCAACAAATTTCAATGGAGGACAACCAAGGTAAATTTTTGAATTATATGCTACCTAATTTAAATTTCATATTTTATCTTTCTATAATAATTTTAGTCTTACTATATTTTGTTTGTAATAATATTTTTAAGAACTAGTAATTTAGACTACAAAATTAGTAACAATTTTAAAAAAATAACTATTTGACAATCTAATTTATTTAATATATTTGTTTGTAACAATATTCTTATTTATTTCATAACTTTGTTATTTGTATTTCAAAATTTGTAACAATTTTCATGTTAAATGAATAATTTTTCAAGTGTTTGTAATAATATTTTTAACAATTGGTAATTTAGACTACAAAATTAGTAACAATTTTTAAAAAAATAACTATTTCACAATCTAATTTATTTAATATATTTGTTTGTAACGAGATTCTTATTTATTTCATAACTTTGTTATTTGTATTTCAAAATTTGTAACAATTTTCATATTAAATGAATAATTTTTCAAGTGACTAACAATTTCCAATGTTATTGGAACAATTTTCAAATTAAATGTACACTTGGACACTATTTTCAAGTTAAAAAGTACATATTTAACTAATTGCAATTTTCTAAGTTACTAACAATTTCAAGTTAAATGTAATTTCAATTCTTGTTTTGTTATTTGTTAAAAAAATATAAATGTATAGCCTCATGTGAGCTCCAAGTTTCAACATTTGTTGACTGAAATAACTATTAATGTCTAATTTTAACTTACCCTCATTTTATTTGAAATGAACATTATGATAGTTATGTATTAGTTAGAAAATTCAATTTGAAAAAAAATGAATGTTCATATTTTGATAGTTATGTAATAGATGTAAAATTCAATGATAACAAATCAAATGAACATTGTGATAATTATGTAGTAGTTGGAAAATTCAATTATGTTATTTTTAATGTAGTTACAATTTATGTAGCAATTTTTTCTATGCATGAATGTAGGGATAAGTTAACTTTTTTTTCCCTATAGTAAGTATATATGTTATTTATATTTTAAAATTTGTAACAATTTTCAAGTTAAATAGATAATTTTCAAGTTAAATTGATAGTTATGTATTAGTTGGAAAATTCAATTTCCACATCAAATTTCAAGTTACTAGCAATTTTAAAGTTCAATGCACAACTATCAAGTTATTAATAATTATCAAGTTAAATATATATACTTGATTTTCAAACTTTACTAGCAATTCTCAAACTAAATGTACAATTTCAAGTTACATACATATTTAGTTATTTTGAAATTAAGTTACAAACAATTTTCTTGTTTTTAATGTATTTTCAATAATTGTACCGAATTTTTCTCAAGTCACTAGCAATTTTCAATTTGGTAATTTACATGTAACAAATTTCAAGTTACTAGCAATTTTAAAGTTAAATGTACAAGTTACTACCAATTTCAAGTTACAAGCAATTTCAAACTTTACTTAGAACAATTCTCAAGTAATTACGAGCAATTTCAAGTTACAAACAATTTCAAACTTTAGTAGCAGTTTCAAATTTCAAGTTACTAGCAATTTCAAATTTTACTTAGAACAATTATCAAGCTAAATGTATTAGTTGGAAAATTCAATTCACACGCAATTTTCAATTTTTCAATTTCCACATCAAATTTCAAGTTACTAGCAATTTTAAAGTTCAATACACAACTATCAAGTTATTAATAATTATCAAATTAAATATATACTTGATTTTCAAACTTAACTAACAATTCTCAAGCTAAATGTACAATTTCAAGCTACATACATATTTAGTTATTTTGAAATTAAGTTACAAACAATTTTCTTGTTTTTAACGTATTTTCAATACTTGTACCAAATTTTTCTCAAGTCACTAGCAATTTTCAATTTGTTAATTTACATGTAACCAATTTCAAGTTACTAGCAATTTTAAAGTTAAATGTACAAGTTACTAGCAATTTCAAACTTTACTTAGAACAATTCTCAAGTAATTACTAGCAATTTCAAGTTACAAGCAATTTCAAACTTTACTAGCAATTTCAAAATTCAAGTTACTAGCAATTTCTTCAAGTTAAATGTGTACATATTTAGTTATTTTGAATTCAAATTACAAACAATTTTCTTGTTTTAAAAGTATTTTCAATTTGTGTGCCAATGCATTTCAAAACACTTCAATTTGGTACTTTAAAATTAACCTCCTTGTACAATGCATTTTTTATTGAAATTCCCTTCACATGAATTTTGATTATGTAGGGATAGATTATGGTCGACCATCACATCATGGTGATCAAGAATCACATGACCTTGTGCCCCCTCATGATCCTAATCATCCATCACATGACACCTTGTCCTCTCACATTTCAAGTATACTTGGGAGCTGCAGTGGGGTTGGAAGGGGTGGAAATTGTCTAGAGGATTGTGCAGTTGTTTCTGCATGAGAAGAGCTTTGGAACTCGATCCCTAGCTGGACAGTTAGAGAGCATTTCAGTAACATAATTAAGTCATATTTTGAACAACATTCAACGATGACACAAGTTCAAATCCTACATGGGTTGATAAAACACAAAAAATTAAACGTGCCACAAAGTTGTTGGGTTTTCAAGATGCTAAAACAAAAAAGACATGAGAGAATGCAATAGAAAATGTAAGAACTGCATTATCTTCGTTTGGAAAATCAAGAAATAATGATATTTGATCTTCTCGTAGGGAAATTACAATGGCTGTTGTGGCACAAATCACCTCAAAAAATTGAATGGTATCAGCAATGGCATCATTGCTCAAAGTTTCAAAAAGAACATTGTTCAAATATACTAAATTCAGAGTCCGATAGATGAAAATGATGAAGCTGCTTGATGGGATCTTATTTGCAAGGAAACCTATTGAGGCAGGATGGGAGCGGGCATTAAAGAGAAGGTTATAGATTTTTGGGATAGCCATTCTCATGCTATTCCAGATCAAAAGAATGTCCTGCAACAACGTTTATCCATATGCATTTATCATGAGCATTGTAAGCATGTGATGGAGATGATGGGAGTTGCACTTTACAAGGAATTCCAAGAAACCAATCCTGGTGTTCAAATATCATTTAGCATGTTCAACAAATTGAAACCGTGGTATATTATGTCGAATACGATTCAAAACACTTGTTCTTGTCGGTACCACGTTGAATTTCAACTATACTATGACACATTTCTGGATTTTTGCAAAAGGCACTGGAACGAGACAAGGCTCCTCACACAGTGCGAGATTTTATTTGTATGATACTATGCAACAAGAATCCTGAACAAGTGTTTTTCAATAAGAGGTGTGTAGGTGGGAGAAGATGCCTTGAATGCGGTGATTTGACATTGTTCCATAGGAAATTTCCTATCGATCCAACACACTCTGGTGTGTCAAATATCACAGTTATGTGGAAGAGGTACGAGTATGTCTCCATGAATCCATCATCTTCTTCATCTGTGCCATCTAAGAGGATCGACTTGCTCGAGGATGAGATTATTGTTTCATATTTCATGGAGAAGTTTCAAAGTCATATTTAAAAATACATAAAGCACTCCCATAGGTCCAAGTGGCAAGCTGCAGAATTCAAACATTCTCATTAGGTATTTGAGCCGGGGACAATCTTATTAGTGGTATACTTTGTTGATAACTACACATTTTCTCCTCAGAGAGAGTACTATCACTCCAACCAGGTGTCTATCTTCGTACATGTATTGTACAAACATTCTCAGGAAAGCATTGATGGTAGGGATAGCACTCCTTAGTCACGTAAGGTGATCAAGGAGTACCATTTTTATGTTACTGATGATCATGAGAATGAAACATTTTTTGTTCTAACACTGCTTTGGATTGATTTATGATTCATTCAGGCATAGATGCATATCATTTACTTTAACACTAGATTTGGTCAGATGGATGTGCAGGGAAATTCAAATTGGCATGCTCTTTTTATTGGTTGAGTCGCCTTTATAAAGAGACAGGAGTCCGACACACCTGGATATTTTTTGAAACAGGGCATGGAAAGGGTGAACATGATGGCACAGGTGCATGTGTGAAACGAGCACTTCGGAGGTACCAGATGAGTCATGGTGCAACCCAACTCAAATGCTCCACGGAAGTAGTTGATTGGTGCACACGTCATTTGGGACATCAAGGTCGCAAACAAGCAAGGCAGGTGTGCAGGTAATAAACTCCAAACTCAATTAATAATCTAATAACATTCAATATCATCATTTCCAAAAGAATGCCTACTCAGTAGGAATTTATATATGACAAATTGAATTCCATGCAGATTCTTTTGGGATGTTTCCCCTGGTGATGTGAATAGATCCATGTTGTGGTATTGTAAGACCATACCTGGTACGAGGGCATTACATTATGTTCGGAGTAAAGACATGTGTGACATATTTTCCATTGAAATGAGGAAGTATGCTTGTTTTTGTGACTTTTGCATTGATGCAAATGGATGCGGGCTTCATCACTGTGAAAATGATGTATATGTGAAACCATGGAAATAACTCCCTCTTAATCCAAAGGGCCCACATCCAATTCCAACAAGGAAAGAGATGCACATTGATGAGGAAATAGTCTTACTAGATCATGATCGAGTTTCTGATGTGGTTAGGGAAGGTACAAGACTTCATTAATTACTTCACGATATATAGTTAATTAATTCACTATATATTACACATATACAAATCTTGTAGAAATGCACGTAGGAAATTTGAATAATATTTGTAATTTATCTCACAGGTGATGTATTCATTGTCATTGCACCCCCGCCCCCCCACAATCAAGAAAATGTGGCATATTATTTGATGTGATGCACACAAATTAAAAGCAGGTTGGTGCGACCCTATCTTGATGGAGAGTTCACATACCAAATTGGAGACCTGGTTCTGATGGGACACATTTTTGAAAGAGTAAAAAAAAAGGGTGCTTACATTATTTACAACGATTTTATTCCTGAATATATATAATGCCAATACAGTCATTTGGTGGTGGTAACACAGATACATCTAACAGAAATCAAGGTGAAGAGAGGTGAACCAAAGAGATGGAAGATGACAAAAGCTGACCATGATCGTATTATGGAGACTTGCATTCCTATAACCCATTGGCCAAATGAATGAGTTACATGTATGCCACGTGCATCATTGACATATATGTCATGTTGTCTTGTTGAATATTTTATTGGAGATTTTTGTGGAGTTTTTTTTTCCTCGTTTATATAGGGTTTGTTTTGCAAGGTGACCAATAGTTCTATAAATGTATTTTTTTAGATGCTTTAATGCCAAGATTAAAAATACTAGATGGGAGGTTTTTCTTTTAAATTGGGTCATGAGTCTCCAATGTGACAATGACATTGATACTGTGAATACACTTGAATGTATGGTCAGTGCTCCATGAACTTCCTCAATATCTAGGATAAACATGTTTTAAATAGTCATAATCTCTAAAAACCAAGAATTATTATTTAATACAGTTCCACCTAACCTTATAAAATGGGTAAATTTTATTTGATTGTAGTTCTAGGAAACAATTTTTTATTTAAAGTTTATGTGGATGGATAGAAACTAAATCATCCAAGAAAAATCCCTAAGTTGCATGTATCCATTCATAGAATGTTTCATACACACCACAATCTTCTATATTTGATAGAAATAAGGAGATGCATCTATACATTGAATTTTCAATTGAAATTACACATTAAATTTGAAATTTTATTTTGAAATTTTAAATTGTAATGGACTAGGAATGTGTAAATTGTAATTGAATTGTAATGCGTGGACACCATAATGTATTTGTAATTTCAATTTTAAATTGTAATGTCCAATTGAATTCTAAATTTTGAATTTGCAACTGTAATTTGTAGTCGAAATTAAACTTTTAAATTGTAACTACACATCAAATTTTCAATTGAAATTGCACATTAAATTTAAAATTTTAATTTTAGATTTTAATTTGTAATTGAATTGGAATGTGTAAATTGTAATTGAATTGTAATGCGTAGACAACATAATGTAATTGTAATCTCAATTTTAAATTGTAATGTACAATTGAATTCTAAATTTTGAATTTGCAAATGTAATGTAGTCAAAATTGAACTTTTAAATTACAACTACGCATCTAATTTTCAATTGAAATTATGCATTAAATTTTAAATTGTACTGTCATTGAAATTGAACTTTTAAATTGTAACTGCACATCGAATTTTCAATTTAAATTACACACTAATGTAAAATTGTAATGTACACTTTAATTTTGAATTTTGAATTTGCAATTGTAATGTAATTGAGATTGAACTTTTATATTGTAATCATTGTACATTAAATTTGCAATTGAAATGACAAAACATAAATGTAACTGTAACAACTATATCTAGATGCAAAATAAAAGACGATAAACTTAATTTAATCAAGATACAAAATACACATGAAGACATCAATATGATGAAATATATGTAAAATATATGGAAAATTCCATATCCAAAATATGTATATATAGATCATCCAAAACATGAAAACATCCAAAATATGAAAATATCCAAAACATGGAAATGTATACATCATCAACTCATTGGCCGCTTCCCCCACGAGGCCCTTGATCGGCCCTGTGACCACCTTCACCTGTAGTAGGCCCATGCTAGCCTTGAGGCGGTAAACTATGAAAGAATGCCTCGATATCGACATACTGTAAAAGTTAAAATTGTGAACTTTGTAAGTTAGTTATATTTTGACCAATGCATAATATTCAACAAGAAGTGAAAAAATTTAATGGATGGATGCGAAAATCACTTGAGCCGAGTTGATGATGATATCCGGCATCTGGGTCAGAATATGGGTAGACGGGACCTCATCAGGACCACGTGGTTGAGTTTTATCCCAATCATATGAGAAAGTGATTGCAGCATCGACACCCACCTGTAGTGATGCCTGTGTAAGATTCCATTACATGTAATAAGTTCGATTTATTAAAAATTATTTAATTAAAATATAAAATTTATAATTCAAGAATTAAAACATAAAGTATAAACTGAAATTACTAAATGTGAAATGAATTGGAACATAAATTAAAACTCACCTCTGTGTGTAGGCCTGGCTGGTTAGGACCTTCACGGTCCTCATGTGTATCATCTTGAGCAACAACATTGCCTTTGCCCTGTACAATTTGAAATTCAAAGTTAGGCTCTAAAACATAATGTCTCAAATTAAAAATTAAAACATAAATTATTTAAACTGATATTAATAAACAAAAATTAAATTGGAACATAAATTATAACTTACGTTGACTATTTTGTCCGGCTGATGGGGATGAGTGGATGGACCAATCGATGGCTCACTATGAAAGAGCTCATCCATGTATGTGGTTCCCTACATGGAGCAATAAAATACACCCCTTAAGTATTATTGAGCATTCAATTTACAACATATAATATGATGTAACATGAAATCATATATACATAATTGTACACAAATATACCTGTCCCGGAGCGTTGTAGCTACGATACATCCGAAAGTATGCTTCTTGGGCTAACCAAGCATACGCCTGTATGGCATGATCATCTAAAAAATCAAGCAGGTGATCGTCAACCCACTCTATCTCTGGTTGTGCAAGTACAGGGGGTGGTCTAGATGCCTCTCCCTGCACAACAGTAACAACACTACCCCTGGCAGTGAACAACGAGTCTGTTATCCCCCGCCTAGCCTCTGTAGCAAGGTGGGATGACTGTGTCACATCCCATTCCCTGATGACCACCCTCTATGGAATAGGTACCAACCTCATAGGGGGTGGCACGAAAGCGGGGTCTCTACGAGCCCCAGGACGTTGGTAGGAACATCCCCTACCAACACCAAAGAACTCAGATCCCATGCTGGTGTAGTCCGGGTGCATGTCTAGAACAAACTATGCATATATGTGTTTTTCAAAATACAAAGGGACCTGGTCATGGTGGGGGAACATGGCCCATGCTCCGATGAATCTATCGTATACATATGGTGTAGCGGCCTCGAGCTTAAACTCCTTGAGTCTAAGCGGTTGACCGGTAGGGTGGTCATGAGAGATGTCGAAAAAAGTACCCTTTATGTCAGGCCCTCTTGTGTCACCTTTGACATCTTCCCATTTATGGGGGGGCCATGAGATCCTGTCTTCTCCTCTGGCATGTAAAACGCCAAATGTCACTAAGAGGTCCCACTTTCTTGTAAGGGTCCAACATATCATCAACTATCGGTAGCATCATGAATAATGAGCGTTTAGTTGGAGAATCATCCCTAAGTGTGCACACGCATGAGTACATCCACTCTCGCTGGGTGGTAATGTCAACAAGAGTGATGCGTGCAACCTCATCATCATATGATCCACCAGATGCACCTGCGATCCAAACCAAAACACAAACGTTAGTGAAATAATATATTATAACTTGCAAGTGAAATTCAATGCATTCTATATTAAAACTTTATAGAAAGTGTATCTAACAAAAAATATGCACCTGATGTACCTGTGTCCTAGCACACATCCTCCTCCTTCGGATCAATATGTACATTGTTAGGATGAACCGAAGCACTATCTCTCATCCTGCTGCCACCAGCGGCAGCTGACCTCGGTGTGGCCTCGCTCCTTGGTGAACGAGAGCGCTGTCGATGGCCACACTGTTGGGAGACGTCAAAACCTCTCGTGCCCCGCTAAGCACAATGCAATGAAGTTCTCTCTTGAGAACTCTCTACATCATATTTCAATTTCAATTTCAAATTCATACTTCACAATTCAAATTTCAAATTTCAAATTCAATTTCAATTTCAATTTCAATTTCAATTTCAAATTTCGGTTTCACATTTCAATTTAAAATTTAAAATTTCAATTTCAATTTCAAAATTCAAAGTTCAATTTCAAATTTAATTCCAAATTCAGTTTCAATTTCAATTTCAAATTCCAAATTCCAAAATCAAATTTCAATTTCACATACAATTCCAATGTCAAATTCAATTTCAATTTCATCTTCAAGTTTCGATTTGAAATTTCAAGTTTCAAGTTTCAATTTCAAATTCTATTTCTATATCTATTTCCAGATCCAATTCTAATTCTAATTCCATTTCATTCTCAAATTCCATTTCAATTTCAATTTACATTTCAATTTCAATTTTCAATTTTCAATTTCAATTTCATTTCAAATTTCAAATTCAATTTGGTTTTCATTTTCATTTTCAAATTTCAAATTTCAAATTGTAATTGTGATCGGTGAACACCGATAAGTCACAACTCAAATTTCAAATTGCAATTTTCAAATTTTAAATTTCCACTTCCAATTTCAATTTCAATTCCATCTACATTTCCACTTCCAGTTTCCAATACCAATTTCAATTTCAAATGTAAATTTTCAAATTCGATTTCAATTTCAATATCAAATTCAAATTTCAAATTGAAATTGCAATATCAATTTCTTGCAAATCCAATTGCAATTTTGATTTCCAATTCTCAATTTTCATTTCAATTTCGATTTCAATTTTCGATTTTTAATTTCAATTTCATTTCAATATCATTTTCATTTTCATTCAATTTTCAATTTGGAATTTGGAATTTCAATTTAAATTCCAATTTCCAATTTCAATTGCAATTCCAATTGCAATTCTACTTACAAATCCAATTGCAATCTCAATTGCAATTGAAATATGTAATTAACATTTCAATTTCAATTTTATTTTAACATTTCAATTTCAACTTTAATTTAAAATTTCAATTCCAATTTCAATTTCAATTTCAAAGGTTTTCAAATGTTTTTTTTATAATGTTAATGGTTTTTGTTACATGGTTATATGACTTTATATTGGAAAAAAACAGGAACGTTTAACCGACAACGTTTATGTTGTCGATTTTATTTTGAAATATGTATATTTTTTTTCAATCCTCCTGGCATTCTCAGAGGATTGAAAAACAATGGGCGGCATTTATGCTTTCCAATACACATTTTAAAATAAAACCGATAGCATAAACGCTACCATTTAACCGACAATGTTTATGCTGCTGATTTTATTTTGAAATATATATATATATTTTTTTAATCTTCCTGGAATTCTCAGAGGATTGAAAAAAAAGAGTAGCATTTTCGCTTGCCAATACACATTTTAAAATAAAATCGGTAGCATAAACGCTACCGATTGATATAAACAAAAATATTAATAACCTAAAAAAATAAATACAACCTAAATTTAAAGTTTAAAACATAAAACATAAATTTAAAATTGCTACACATGTTTTCAATCAGTTTCAAATGGTTTTCAAACTTATTGAAAAAAAAAACCGCAATCAGCAACATTTATTAAATGTTGTCGGGTTTATTTCCAAATGTGTAATTCAACAGCATTTCGAAAAAATACCCTGCAACCACACACACTGAGTAGCAGCATTCATTGCTCCTCTGTACTTGGCCTCTGCTGAAGATAGTGCAATTGCATTATGTTTCTTGCTAGACCAGCAAACGGGACCACCTCCAAGCATGAATACAAATCCAGATGTGGATTTTCTGTCAAGGCTATCACCATCCCAATCTGAATCAGTAAAGCCAAGAAGATCTAGGCTAGAATCTACAACATAGTGGATCCCATCAGTCTTGTTGCCTTACACATAGTGAAAATTTATTTTTGCAACCCTCCAATGGAGCTCATGTGGCTGCTCCATGTATCTTGATGCCACACTCACAGCATAAGCAAGATCAGGTTAAGTGTGGGTCAAGTATAGCAAGCTGCCAACAAGCTGCCTATACAAGGTGTTGTCAACCAAGGGTGTAGATTCTGTTTCTTCAAGTCTAGCTCCTGAAAGGAAAGGAGTCTTTGAAGGCTTGAAATCAGCCATATTGAACTTCTTTAGCAAATCAGATGCATATTTGGACTGATATACCTTATCCCCATTCTTTGTTTGTGAAATCTCAAGCCCCAAAAACTGCTTAAGAACTCCCAAATCACTCATGGAAAAAGCTTGATGCAAAGAAATCTTTAATGAAGCTATTTGATCAGTAGAGTTACATGTGATTAGTAAATCATCAACATAAATCACTATAATCATTATTGAACCATCAATCAGCTTCATGTAAACATTTGGATCAGATTTGCATCTAACATAAGATTGTGACAAGAGAAAGTTGTCCATTTTGGCATACCAAGGCCTAGGGGCTTGCTTAAGCCCATAACCTTCTGGATGTTGTATAACCTTATGGATGTTGCATATAAATCTCCTCCTCAAGATCCCCGTGGAGGAATGCACTCTTGACATCCATGTGGTTCACTTCCCAACACTTGGATGCAGAAATTGCCAGAACTAGTCTTATCGAATCCTTCCGTGCAACTGGTGCAAAAGTTGCATTGTAGTCAAGGCTTGGACTTGGGAGAATCCCTTTTCCACCAGCATAGCCTTATATTTAACTTATGTACCATCAGCTACACACTTGGTTTTCTAGATCCACTGACACCTTACCAATTTTCTTCCTTGGGGGAGGTTGACTAGCTCCCATGTTTCATTCTTCTGCAATGACTGAAACTCCTCATCCATGGAAACCTGCCATCTTGGGTCATGTGAGGATTTCTCATATGTTTGAGGATTAGAATCCACCATCATATAACATCTCTCAGATAAGTAGGGGTCATTCACATTGAGAGCAGTCTCAAATTGTGATCTAGTCCTCCTTGTGTCCTAAGGATTTCCCACTAGTTCACCTACTGCTTGCAAAGTATTAGCAGCCCATTTAGGATTTTTTGGTGAATTATCATCTACAATAAAATGGTCCTCATCATTAGAAATATCAGAATAAAAAAATTCAAGACCAGCATCACTTACTTCTTCAGGTGGTGGTGAAGATGGTTCTCCAATTTCAATATTCTGAGAGGGCTCTTCTTCAAATTGAGCACTTCTTTCAATGAAGGCTTTTTGGGTAGTCATGTTCAACAACTTATACTTTTTGGAGTCCTCTAAATATCCAACAAAAAGACAAGGTTGGTTTTTGGGCTGCATATCCCTCCTCTTCTCAAGTGGAATCCTATCCCAAGCCTTGGAGCCAAAAATCTTGAAATGAGAGATATCAGGTTTGTGCCCTATCCAAGCATCAAAAGGAGTGATTCCTTTGAGAGATTTGTGTAGCACTCTGTTCTAAATATATGTGGCACAATTTATTGCCTCATCCCATAGCTTTGGAGACAAAGACTTATCCTCAATCATACATGTGGCCATCTCCTTAAGAGACATGTTCTTTCTCTCAACAACCCCATTCTGCTGAGGTGTATAAGGAAATGTGTGTTGCATCTGAATCCCTGAAGAGGCACAAAATTGTTGAAAATATGATTTGATGTACTCCCTACCATTATCAGATCTGATAATCTTGATTTTTCTACCAGACTGGTTCTCAACTGAGGCTTTGAATAGCTTGAACAAACCAAAAACTTCATATTTTAACTTGATGAAATAAATCCAACAGTATCTACTAAAGTCATCTATGAAGGTAAGGATGTATTTGGCATGGTTCAAAGACTCATGGGGGAATGGAACTGATATATCAGTGTGAATAAGCTCCAAGGGTGAAGAGATTCTCTTAGTTTTGGATCTCCCATACTTATGCTCAGGGTGTTATCCTAGGATGCAAGATTGACAAACACCTTTGGAAAATCTGATATTGGGCATCCCTATGATCATTTCTTTCTCATGAAGTTGGGAAAGGTATTTATAGTTCATATGGCCAAATATTTCATGCCAAATGAGAAAACTTGTATATTCTAGAGCTATGGTTAGTAGTGCCTAATGCAACAATTTGGTTTGTTGGCATTTCACATATCTCAACATCATTTGGGGTAAAGGTTACTGTAACATCCCAAAAATCGCAAAAATAAAAATAAAAAACTTTTCTAGGTGACAATAAATGCTATTTAATAGATGCGGAAATGGAACAATGTATGAAATGTTATCTTGTTTTCTTTAATGCCATGCTAGTTGATTAAGTAAGGATTTACTACAAACAGATTTCTGCTTAAGTCTTAATGTTATCCATATTTAGTTGTGTTGTTACACATCTCTGCTACTGTTATTTATAAATGTTAGAACAATTGTTTGACTAATGTACTTGTGTTTGATTGATGAAGGGGTCCTTCGGACGCCCCGAGGCTTACTTAGCATTCGTGCTAAAGCATGTGTATTCGTACTTGTGACAGATTGACAGGTAAGAGATTAAAGTTGCGACACGTATTCAACAGTTTATCCAAGAAGATCTATAATGTTAGTATCGCAATGTTATACCCAGATTTATTTGTTTTCCGTCATGTTTTCTGTATGTAAACGTCTACCTTCTAACTCCATGGTAATTTGTGGAAATTCCGTGTACCACTATTTGTTAACTTGTTTAGGGCCTATAACCTGCTATGATAGTGTTGGTCTGAGATATTTCCTTTACATACACATTGGAATGTATGTAAGTGTAATTCTAGAATCTATTCACGAAGTATAATTCTATGGTATATTTCAAGGTGTTTAAAGGATTATTATCGAACCCTTACAAATGAAGTTTATCGCCATTTTAACAACTATCACATTTATGTAAATGTGAGTTGTGTGCATCGTAACACCCTATGTGTCACCTATGTGATTGTGCGACATTATATGCACAATAATATTTCTATGCAACTATATGGCATGTATACATTTTGATATCCTATTTTATACTATACACTTTGAACCTTTTTTACTATTATACAATTGATATGAGTTATGTGCGACCCACATTATATATGTGTAACTATATGGAATTGCATACACACATATAGACTATATGTAAACCTTGTAATACTTTATGATACGTGGATTCTAAGCAACTATATATTATAAGGAGTAAGTGCAACTATGTAATCATACGTTGCTTTGAGAACTATGAAATTATTCTATACAACTATGTACAAAACATGTTGTAACATGGTGAAGTCTTTCGACTATATCATATGCAAATCCATTGTAATAATTAATGTGATGTAAATGTAATGTCACAGGTTGGCAGCCATAACGCTGCCAATGCATTTAATGTTGACAACTACTATGGATAATGGGATTCCATCATGGATGGATAGCTGGCCTGTTCACGTGCCAAATCGATGGTAGTGATCCCTCTTGCGATGATATGTAACAATAAAAGTTCAACCGTCGATGAATTGGCTCCTTCGTGGCTAATGTAATGATATTGCATTTAATAAGGTAGATGGTACTTTGATACTTCGTAATTCTCCCGGTGATCTCCACCATTGATCTTGGCAGTCCAATGAATGTTTGGAGTTAAACCCTACTTTGGTTTTGCTTTCGTGTTTATTGTGAAATTTGCAACGGTGGTCAAGGCTCTACAACTGGCCGACAAGCCGAGGGTTTGTAGGTCTTTCTGTTGAGCAAAATGAGTTGTGAGGCCAGGGTTTTTAACCCGTGACCCGTGAGGATTAAAGAGACGAACTCTCAGTCTTTGGTGTAGTAGATATCTGTCAAGGTTTATAGCTAGTGTTTGTTTTTGGTGTGTTTCCAACCGTCAGACCTATTGTGGGTTTGTTTACAGTGAACTTTGAATTCGATAGAGAAATATCAACCCTTTGCCATGGTTGTTCCAGGTCTCGACAATGTCTAGCTTGTTTGAAAATTGATGCACTGAGTGAGGTTTATTTGTGTCTCGGCACTGGGTAAAATGAGTAGCTTTCAGTAGCTGTTGCGTCCGTCTGGTGATGGTTACTGTTACTTTCCAACCCTTAATAAGGTAATGTACTTGGAAAATTCTTCCTGTAGCTTTCATCTTCGGTATTCCACACAGTATTTATTTGTTGGTTTATGCTGAGTCTTGTTCTTGATACGATAAATGTTTTAACCACAACTTTGATGTGTTGTTCACAGGACAACGATTCGTTGGTATTCTCCTGTTTGGTGTCGTTGGTTGGCTGCAACTAAACCAACCGGTAAGCCTTCGGTGGTTGCCTTGGAAACTCTGTAGAGAAGATGATGGCCGTCTTGTTTAGCAGTTCTATGTATCGTGTTTTGAAAAACTCTTAGGGTTTTATGGTTTGGGTTTTGTGAATATTGTTGAAAGTAGGGGAGGATATCCCTCGACCCATATGGCAACTATTGGTTCTGGTTTTGAATGTAATAGTGTTAAGACAGGGTTCGCCCTCAGAATTTAATGAAGTAATATTTGATGTTCAATACTGTGGCTATCGTTTTCTTTGTAAATGGCTAGATAGAATGTAAATGTTTTAAATCCATAACATGATGTGACGGTTACTATCAGCTAGATGGTGTAGGCTCATAACCTGTGTGAAGTCTCGTTTATTTTGTAAACTGTAGGTTACGTTTTCGAACTCCTTCGAAAGAAATTCAAATGGAATATTTAAGATTTATATTACTGTAATCATGTATTTTGTTGATTTGTGTTTGGTCTGTAAACACGAGTTGTAACTCGTCGATGATATGGGAATAAGCAATGTTTAACCGACACTTATGTTTAACTTGGTTATTGTTCGACGAATGGATGTTTTAATGCAACGATAATATAACTGTTTGTTTTATAGGATATTGAATAAATGAAATTGTTGTTTGAGGCTTACAGCCTGTATGTGCTTCGTTTTTGGTTTATAAAACTGTTGCTGCGCTTTGAACGACTAGGGGAGTGTTTCCTGTGCTAGGGTTTAGCTCGCCCTTTTGAAAATAAAAAGCTTTAACTAAGCTCTGAGATAAGTTCTCGGCATAAACCTGTTGTTCACTAAATTGTTTGTAAATATGTAATGGGCTTCGGCCAATGCCTCCATTTCGATTGTGTTAATGTTTAAGTAGTGCAACTAGGAATCTGTCAAGGTTTAGGTTTTAGGTAAGTTTAAAATGTATGGAGTGATGATGGCTATTGATATGTTTAGATATCAATAAAATTGTGTGTTCTGTTTGATATTGCTCCTACAGTTTATATTCTTTTAAACCCGGGAGATGATGTTTTAAATTTATCTATTCGATCTACAGTAATGATGTTGAAATTGAAATGTTTACTATAACTAGTGTTTGATAATTCTATTTATGGTTTTGGAAATAATAACTAATACCTGGATTTTCACTGTATAAATATAATATAAATAAACGTATGAATATGAGTATGAAATAAAAGGAAATACTTGATGTCTGTAGAAGAATATCATTCTGTTATATTTTGAAAATAAATCTTTTATTTATCCTAGTGTAGATCAGAACATCCTAACTGCTGAGTATGGATAAATAAATCCTATATTGTTAGAGCAGAATATAAATGGTTAAAAAATTAATGATATTTATAAACATAATTATTGTATATAACTGTGAATACAACTAAATAAAAATAATTAATAATTAGAATACTTAAATACAGATACAGGAATTTAATAGGAAGTAGAAACTCTGAGAAATGATAATAAATTAAACCTTTCCATTCACTTGGCTACTTGCCTATCAGACTTATCTATTTTTAATCTATTTCTGTACTGGAGTACAATGCTGTTCCTTTTGCATGGGGAAAAATACAGAAATCATTTTATTGAATCATTCAATGATACAGAATTAATAATTTATTCAAGAAAACTGAACTAAAGAACTTAACAGTAAAATTTTAAATAGATGACAGAACTTTAAAAATAAAAGTAGATACGACAATAGAACTTGTAAAAGACGATAGGCCGACAAACACCCAAGGAGGCCTGTTCCTCCCAACCTGCTCCAGAAGAAGCAGCTCAACTGCTGACTTCTAATGAACCCTCGAGCCTGATTACTGATCCAGTAAGTTGGTGGAATCTATGTAGAAGCAAGGCACTCAAAAATACCTTCTCCACTCGGTATCAACCTCCTGAAAACAAAATGCCTTCTCCACTCAACATCAAACTCCTGAACTCAATAAGAATTTGGCAAACTCACAACATGATCAACAACAGCATATCCCCTCATCAAATCTCTTGGGTGCAAACACAGCAAAACCCCAAGATAAATTTCCTCGTCAGGAAAAGTGATTGAACCTCAATTCAATATTTGATGGCTATTATATAGACTGCCTAGGTCTTTAGTGGTCAGTTTAGAATAAATGAGCCTCAAGCTCCAGTCCCATCTTTCAGGGCACTATGACCACATTTCAAGGGAGTTGTCCCATACCAACAGCTAGTTAGTTGCATCATGATGCTGCCAGTTGTCCATTTTCTTCTACCACAGATTCCATTCCACCTAATGGATTAGTAACCACTCTTTCAACAGTCCTCTTAGGTGTTTGTCTCCTATTTTATTTATTAAATAATAATATATTGTGCAAATTACAGTCATCCTTGGACACCTGTCTAATACAAACTTTATAATAAAAGTTATCATAATGTTTCTAAACATAAAATGTTTTCTAGCTTAAAGGGTATGTTACAGTTACCTTCTTGGGTGTACCTGTGTGGGTCATCTAATATACTGACAATAGGTTTGCAGCAAGTCCGGGAACATACAAGACATTATTGAATGAACCAAATTCGAGATCTATGCTACCTTTTCCTTTGCTAGAGGTTTCAGAATTATCACCCAATACAATATTAGGTCCACAGGAAGAGTCAAGTGAAGTAAAAAACTCACTTGTAGACACCATGTGTCTTGAAGATCCGGAATCAATAATGAGTGAGGCATGCTTGGATGTGCTTTCCATCAGGGCATGTACACTCTCCTTATCATCAAGATTTTTTCCTCCATCCTTCTTCCTTGTGCTCTCTGGAAGAGGAATGTTGGCTTTCTCCAAGAGTTGAGCCATTTGGTCAATGGTTTTCTTCATGAAAGTGCTTTCAAGATGAAATCCCTTGCTGCAATAATTGCACTTTCAGGATTAAATTCGAGGAGTCTTCATGAACTTTCTACTTGTCTTTTCTCTGATCAGTGGGCTTCTTGAAATTGCTCTTCTTCTTCCCTTTCAAATTCTTTGAGTCTCCAACATTCAGACAGTGGTCTTTTGATGGATTTTAATGGCTCCCATCAGGAACAATTTGTCTTGTTCTTGTGTAAGAGACTCCATGAATTTTGTGAGTGTTGGGCTCTTCCAATTTTTAACTGCCTTCCTTGTGGAGTGGAAGGCCGAAACAAAGACTGAGTAATCAGGGCCAATATTAGTTGCTCATCCTTTTTGTCAATACCACATTGCTTCAGTTGTAGAACAACTGATTTGAATTTGGAAAATAAATCTTGTAGGTTATCGAAATTTTGTGGACTCAATGAAACTAGTTCATTATCCAGTTGGTGGCCTCTTAATTCATCAGTCTTTCCAAACAATTCTTAAAGCTTTAACCAAACTTCATTGGGAGAGGTAAGACCATCGAGATGGAATAGAAGATCCCTGGATGTAGTGAGACATAGTAATCCATAGGCTTCATCTCTTCGATTATGCCATTTTGATTTCTCAATTACTGAGGTTGGCTCAGCTTCAGTTGCCATAGTCACCCTGTAGAGGCCTTTGCTCCTCAACATGATCTCCATCTGCGCTTTCCAGTCAAAGTAATTTAGTGGAGTGAGGATGATCTGATGTGACTGATCCATGGAAGCTCTGATATAAGTTTTATATTGATTTGGGTGCGTTTCTGGATGATAGAATGCGCCTTGTCGATGATAGAATGCGTCCTGTGGATGAATTATTGTGCCCTCCTTGAGACTAGTTGGATCCTTCAAAATAATAGAAGGAGAAAGGAATAGCTTGATAGCTCTGATACCATGTGAAATTTAGTTCACACCAAGATCTGATCAAGAAATTACACACTCTCACAGAAGATCTCACACAACTAGTCAAGAACACAGAAAATTACTCACAATAGATACAAACTATATTACTCTTAATGAATAAAATACATCAGCCAACCTTGGGAAATTAAATGGTTGTCAATATATAATGTTTACATCAGTGATTCAAATGGCTAAAGATGCCATTTGGATCCTCACAAAAGTAGACTTACTAAATTGATGCAAAACCCCCCTAGGTGGCAAGTGTGTTTTCCCAGTCACACCAAAGGCTCACGAATTTTTGATTTAGTGATCAGATAGTGATGTGTGATGAAAAAACATGCTAAATCCCAAAAATGGAAGGAAGAAACATCAAGGAGTGAAAGTGGTCCAAAAAACACTTTCCCTAGTCAACTAGCTTTTCACCTTTCACCCAAAAGTAGTAAAAAGTAGCATGTGCGCCTTTCTCACTAGAATCTTTTCCAGAATGATCTGAAATGTGCCCAAGTGATTTAGGAAACTTGTGGTCCACACCTGGAAGGCTTATGGTCGCCCCAAATATGCCTTGTGGTCCACACAATGACTCATATGCCAACTATTTAGTCTAATACATAGTAATTAATCATAAAATGATTAATTAATGTCTCTAATGTATTAATTGACATAGAAGTGGGTTTTAATTATTCCAACATCGTGGTGGTCTCAAGACCTCGGTCGAGCTCACAGCCTCGATCGAGATTCTTTGTTGGGTCGTTGTCGTTGGAACAGTGCCGGCTGGCCGACCACGGCCATTTTTTTTATTTTTTTTCACTGTATCAATAGCTCGATCAAGCGTTTAAACAAGCCCTCGATCGAGGTATTTTAAAACCCTCGATCGAGGTACTTTAAATCCCTCGATCGAGGTATTTTAAAACCCTTAATCAAGGTTTTAATAGCTCGATAAAGGGCTTTAAAATACCTTGATCGAGGGTTCACGGCACAAATTTTTTCCACTCCGCTTGCCAAAAATCGTGAACCACCTTCATGGATTGACACATATCTATTTAGGGTTATTTAAAAGGTGTGATACAGAGGAAATAGAGGATAATTATAGGTAAATATGATTTTGTAATCAGATGGTAAAGGAATTTGAAAAAATGATACACCAATTAAACCTCCAAAAATATTAATGATCACTCATGAAGAAAATAAAGAAATGTATAACCAAGTATCTAATTTGGAAGACAAATTTAATTGGGTGATAGGTTAGTGACACACATTCAATTGATAACATAAAAAATGATATAGAAAGCGAGTTGAAAATTATGGCCATTAAAGAGGATCTCAAAGTTATGAGGGGGTAATTTTGAACGAGATGAGACATCCTACTCTCTTAATACATCTTCTCAAAAACATGATAAGGAGAACAAGAGGAAATCGTCGCAATCACATATTGAGAAAATTGAAAAAAAATGGAGAACAAGAGGTTTAATTCCTTGACACATGATTAGTCATTACTCCATAATCGACAATCTCATGGTTCAACTTGGGTTAAGGAACTAATTCATCTCCAGGATTGATATGAGAAAGTTTAATGGAAATGATCCAATAACATGGATATTCTAGATGGAGCAATTCTTTGATCTACACCAAGTGCCAACTTTATAAAAGGTAACTATTACATCCTTCTATTTAGAACCTGATCAATTTGTGTTGTATCAATGGCATTATGACTATAAAAAGGACTTTCTTGTATCTTGGCCTATATTTACAAATGAACTGATAACACATTATGGGGATATTAAGAGAAACACATTCTTTAGCCAATTGTTAAATCTTAGCAAAGAGGTCCAGTTACAAAGCACATTAAGCAATTTCAAAACTTGATTCTTAGAGTGAATAACATTCCAAACAATGACGGGTTGGATCTCTTTACGGTAACTTTAAAGGAGAGCATTCAGCATGCGGTACATCTCTTTGAACCTAAATCACTAGAAAATTATTTTAGTTTGGAAAGGAAAGTTGAATGTAAAAATATGGCTACTGGAAGGGTTTCTCCTAACACTATAGAGAGGGAAATGTACCCCCCCAACCTCACTCAATATACAAGTTTGATTCCTTATAAAGTGGAGGAAATAAGAGTAAAATGATTATGTTTCAATTCTAATATCGACTATAGTAAGGAGCATAAGTGGAGTGAGAAAAACTTACTATGCATAGATTGTGAAGTGTTATTCACCAAATTCCCGAAATAGAGTACAAACAGAAAGAAAGAGTCACCCAATGCCTTGATAAAAAATAAAGAGATGAATAAGAAGTCTCTTTGAGGGGATAAATTCCTTATACAATGTATCAAATGATATGTGTGTGTGAGTGTGTGTGTGTGTCTGAGAGAGAGAGAGAAATGATACAGTT
Source organism: Larix kaempferi (assembly GCA_027924585.1). Taxonomy (NCBI): domain Eukaryota; kingdom Viridiplantae; phylum Streptophyta; class Pinopsida; order Pinales; family Pinaceae; genus Larix; species Larix kaempferi. The sequence goes on along the minus strand of BSBM01000723.1, from coordinate 4,025,877 downwards.
GCAATTAATTTCCTGTCCAACCAATAAAGACAATACTAATATAATAATATAAATGTCATGACACAATACATAACACTTAACATGCCCCTCCCCTTCAAACAAGTGTTGTCATCAACACTTGATTAACTCTAGATGATTTTGAATAAAGAAATCATATTCCCATGCAGTGTTGTCGCCGCAACATTCCCCCTACTTTTATTTGCTTCAGAATAGAAAAGCAGGGACCACCCTAAGCTAAATAAGTTGGTTTCCTAAATACGGCCTAAATTTATTTGTGAATAATGACTAAGTCGAATGAAGCTTGACTACCAGAATGTTTGTTGATACCTTCACAATGATCTTTGTCACTTGTCACCGACATTCTTGAATGAGTAATCATAGCTATTAGTTCTAGTTGTTTTAACCTCTACTTGTAGCTTGTTTTGATGCAATTGATTGAGTGATCTCAGTGTCAGTTTCACGACCTTGTATGCTACTCTTGAGCTTCTTGTACACAATCCTTAACCATCATCTCTCAATATTTGCTTGCGACCACACTTGCCAACTGCATGGAAACAATCGAGTCGGGATAAGCCACTCTTCCCCAATCTATGTCATCACCTTAAATTGTCCTCTTATATTGATCACATCTTCCATAATGTTGTTTCACTGCTCCTTGAATCCTTACATGAGTAAATCAACGTGCACCACATTCGAGTTGCAACTAGTGGGCCCCATGAACCATAGGCTTTATCCTCGTACCTTGGTTGTAAGTGATTTTTTCTCATATTAAGATTTTCTCTCATTCTAACTATCTTAACATAATGTTTATTTCTCATTGGTGGACTTAGAGCCATTTCTGAGAGTAACTCGATCCTTCGACTACTATCAAGCGGGAGGTGCACCAAGTGACCAATTGGCCTAGTTCGAGGAATAAAATATTTTAATCAATAGTGTCTAGTGTTGATCTCTGTTAACAGACTGAAATCCTATATAACATTGGGGAAACTGATGAAATTAATTCAGGGAAATCTGATTGCAAGCACGAAGCTTCGACTCTCATTAAAAAAATGTTTATACATGTATTTTTAGAGGTCAGAAAAATGATAATTTTGTCGATGAACCTGGCCATCCTTGACGATCTTGTCATTACAAATCCAATATATGCAACTCGCGGAATCTTATTTTGAGCCCCAAAAGTGCCAAATGCCTCTTATGGTTTCTTAGTGCACTTATCATTTGGAAAGCTAACTACTCGCAAAAAAATATTTTTCATGCAATCGCACTCGGAACACTTAATACCTATTGCGTCTCCACTTTGGGCTATCTTACCATTGTATTGGAGAAGCCCCTCTTTGATTATAAACCCTCCTAGTTCCTTGGATTTCAAAATAATAAAATGAAAAGAACGCCACAAATAAATAAATAAAAAATTAAAAAGGGGGAAATGATTATTATTTATATAAAAAAAAGAGTAAACAAAAAAAGCAAAACATGAATATTGTATATATATATATATATAAGTCAAACAACACATGAACCTATCCCAGCATATTTTGATCAGCCAAAGCTTAGCAAGTTCGTCGCCCTTGCGGCCGATTGTGAGAAGTTCGCCGCCCTGACGGCCAACTCAGCAAAGTTTGCTGCTCTTGTGGGCCGATTGTGTGAAGTTCGCCGCCCTTACAGTCAACTCAACAAAGTTTTTCACCCTTTCGCCGCCCTTGCGGCCAAAACTTAGCAATTTACACTGCCCTTATGGCCAAATCTCAAGAGTTCATGCCCCAAGGAATCACAGGGAGGGACAGATGATGTGCAACAATTCATTGTTGCAATGGAAATACGATAGAAACTTTGCTTGCTTATGATCATTCTAAGTTGGATTATTAATGCGTGGCTCAGAGAAGTTGAACAATCTAATGTATGCCGGTGCTATGCTTTATTTTTTGGTTCCCAATGTGCTTTTCTTTGCTCTAACAGGCATTGTGTTGATTGTCTCGTTCATACATAATTATGGTCAATGAAACATACCAGAATATGAGGATTGAAAAGGGCTGGAGTTGAAGTTGAAGCTTTTTAGTAAAATCCTATCCTTGTTCTTAACAATGCAAGCGCTCTTCCCTAGCCTTGGATATGCCAAGAATAAAGTAATAATGTGCTGACATGAGAGCATGATGTTTTCCTTTAAAATGGCAGGGAATTAGTACTAGCCTAAGGTTGATAACCTCCACCTATGGATAATGCTTATGACTAAATAACGGAATTTATTGACAACCAAATATTCCACATCATCACCAACAAGATAATGCAAATGGTTGGTTTAAGCTCTTATGTTGAAACCATACTAAGGAGTAGGTTATATATATGGATAAGTGGGGGACAAGCGCCACCATGGGGCTTATATCTCCCCACAGCCTTTTCAATTATTTTCACGTGCGTGCATAAAAGGATTAAAAGAGCATAGCCTGTATGTTAAAGACAAGGCTACTGGGGATAGTGGATACCTGCCAAAGCCTCCATTGCGGTTATGCATAATATGCTTAGCGTAAAGTGATACATAGACAAAAAAAAAACTACATAGGCCACTAATATTGCAGGTGATATTGATGTTTGCTAGTGAAAATAAAACAAATAAAACATTAGAAAGGAGGAAATTGCATGATAACGAGAAACTAATAGAAAACTAAATAAAAATTGAATAAAACATTACAAAGCTAATAGAAACTTAAAAAACTGTGCGAAACATTACAAAGCAATATTCAGATAAGATTGTGTTTAGCCTTTGTTAATAAAGCTATGTTTAGTCGTGCAAGAAGAAAATTTGGTTTTAAAATTGCGGAGAGTGCGTCATGTGTTGCTGAAGTCTCCAAGTTCCAAAAAATCTAGAAGCCCCGACGGACCAAAGAGGAAGAGATAAATCTTTTTTCCTTGAACTCAATGCCTCATTCATTTTTTTTTATAGTAACGGGTAATAAGTTTTTATATGAAAAGAAGGACGAGATTACAAAAAGGAGAGAAAACTGGTCCCAAAAAAGGAGAGTTGTCAAGACAAACTCATCACCTTCCAGTCTTTGCATGTCATACACATTCCCTATTCTTCGAGAATTGCAATTTTTTACAAACTTTCCTAGAGTGAAACTGCAAAAGAAATACATAACGAGGTACATGGGCCAGTTTCTACAAACTTAAACAAAGAAAAGGAGTCATCCATTACAAAAAAGGTTCTGTAAAAACCAAGAACGAGTTGACAGAGAAGCTTCAATTGGCATGGAGCTGAAGAATGTTCTTCTCTTTGCTCCCAGCCGCAACACCTGCATTATCATCATCAACGCCATGGAGAACAGTGGGGCTGGTCCTATTGTTGGTCCTGATGCAATCAACCTTAGCTTCAACAATTATGAGGCAACTATGCAGGGACTCAACTTTGCCAGACATGGTTTCGAAATAATCTTTCATCTTACTGCTGTTGTTTCGAACTTCAGAGTTCAAGATCTGAACAAAGGTGGGGAGGTGGGAAATTGTTTTTTTCAAGTCAGAGTATTCTCCTCTAAGCCAGCGAACCTTTGTTTCCAGCTCCAGAACATGCGAGAGAATCCTCGGGGATGGGCTATCAAGTCCTTGCGGGGATCCCAAGTTCACGAACCCACTGTTATCCCCAGCATGGTGCATCCGGTTTCTGCTGCTGCCCGGCTCTCTGGAGTTGCCACGAACAAACTGCGACACATAACCACAATTGTTCTGGCCATGTCCCACTTCTAGAAGAGGCCAATTCCTGCCGCTGGTCGGTTCGGTTGAGTGACCACAATGAACATGCATCCCAGAACCCTTGTTGCTCTGTCCCTGCCCCCCGTCGAGAGGAGCCCAGTTTCTGCCATTGCCAGAGTCGTATCCACAAAAATCGTTCTGCACCAGACCCCCACGAGAAGCCTGTTGCTTAGAGCCACCGTGCCCCTGCACCACATCTAGAGAAGACATATAGCTCTTCATTATGACCCCCGTTGAATTAGCCTGGACATGCTTCCTGCAACGTCTGCATTGCAACACAGGAGTGTTCTGACCAGCGTCTTCCATGATAACAAGCATAAACAAACACAACACTCGGTGCAGAGAGTTGTGCATGATGCCAAAAATGTCACCTTCATACATGATATAAGCCGCGTTGTCCCCGAAACCTGGTCGCAATGAATTCTCGCATGCGAGCTAGGTGGAGTCGGTCAGGGGAGGCTGCCATTTGTGTTGGGAGGACGCGTGAGAGGATCTAGGGGGAGTAGGGAAATCCCAAGGCAATCTTAGCATTAAACACAAACAAATCAAGGTTGATTCCAAAGTTTGAGGGGTAGTGGGGTAAACCCCAATCCGAGAGGGTACACATAGAAGGTGTGGTCATAAGGATACAATGCAAACCAAGAGGGGGAGGGTTACGGAACCCAGCTGTTAGTCGAGCTTTGTCCATTGCTGATCATTATACCACAGTCCAGGCCGGCTCCAATGTTGGCCATGGTGTCGGCTGGCTGATTATTGTGCCTCAAGACATGAAGGAATGAGATAGTATTGAAATCCTTGACCATGAAGATGAAGTGATGATGGAGATTTGAAACCGGTTTTCGACGAGTTTTGGCTAGAGCCCTCGCTTCCCTTATAACTAGCATTGAATCTCCAATAGCGATGAGATCCTTGACATCTGCATTCCTAGCGACCTCCATACCTTTGAGTAATGCGAGCCATTCCGCATCATTATTGGTCCTTCTTCCAATTCCCCAGGGGAAGTCTTTCACATTGTTTCCCTCGAAGCCCAAAGGACTCCTCCCGCACCTGCCAACCCAGGACTCAATGCCTCATTCATTGTTTGTCCTTATATTGCTACAAAATTCCATTGAACACCTTTGTTATGAGCATACTGTTGAACATGTTTATTCTGCTCATAATTTCTGGAAATAACCAAGATTTCTGTGTTTTGATGTTAGGCAAAGAATATAATCGCCTCTCGCCTCTTTGTCAATGGCAGTGGATTATGGGGAGGCAAGTGCGGGGGGGATTATTTTTTATCCCGGAGGAAGAAAAGTTGCTGACTTTTCCTGGGGATTAGGCACAAGAACTAACAATGAAGCAGAATGGTTGGCGATGCATCATTCACTTGAGTTAGCCTCCTCCCTAAACATGGCAAAGTTACAAGTAATTGGAGATTCCAGGCATGTAATCCAGACTATGAAAAATAGCACTTCAAGAGGAGCAAAGAGCCAAAACCTTCGAAAAAGAATCAAACTTCTTCCTCTCCCCACCGACACTCTTTTTCTCCATGTTCTCAGAAGTCTCAATTCGACAGTGGATAGGCTCGCTAACATTGGAGCCACATTGGGAAAAGGTCAGTCAGTACAAAATAAAGTCTTGGGATATAAATTCATCCCTTAAGGAGTTAGCCATTGAACTCAAATTCATCCCAATGAACTCAAATTCAAATATCATAGATTGGAGGCGTTCCTCCCGTTGTGGGCACTCGACCTCATCTGCCTGCGCTTCCCAACAGATGGCACGACATAAGCCATGTGCCTTCACATCAGGACTAAAGGCTCTCACGCTCCAGCATTTATTGCTGTAGGGCGATTTTAGGGCTCCGCTTCGAGGCATGGAGCAATCAAATTCCCTTTCGCTCGGCCCTGGGCTACAGCAGCTTAGCCTCTCCGTCTCAGATTTTGATCCTTGGCAGCTTGAAGAAGACCCTCGCGACAGCAGCATTCATCTCAGCATTATGGACGGGATTCGGCAAGCCATTGCCACTCTCAGCCAGATTACCTCGGAAGTCAAGGTTTATTTAAGCAGGACGTATTCGGCGGTTTGCTCCATCGCGGACCAGAATAAAGAGCAGAACATGGAATTTAAATACATACACTCGCATTTCCTGTGTTGAGTCTCGTCTGGATGAAATTGATAGGAACACCATTGACCCACTGGGGAAGGTTGACAGCATCAGAGAAGACCTCTCTGCCTTCATCAGCAAAACCCAGTTCAGTCAGGTCCAGGAAGCGTCGTCTGTCAATCAGGGAATGTTGGAAGCTGCTTCGTTTCTGCAGCAGAACTACAGACAGTCTCTCTTCTTAGAATTTTTGGAAATTGCTCTCTCCACAGGTTTCTTATGAACTTCTCCTTCTGAATGTTTTTTTGTCTATTGCTATGTAAACAGTTTGTAAGGGTATACCCCAGTAAAATGACTAGAAATTCCAAGAAAATCAGGAGTAAAGACTCTAAGAGCCAAATTCCTTGTAAAATCTGCATTTTATCTCTTTCTGAAGCAGAATCATGGCTCAAATTTTGTAATGAATGGTTGTGCACAGCCTTTTATATATATATCTAAATTCCCCTATTTCTGTTAAAATAAAAAAAATGGTAGTGGATTATGTATTGACTGCCCCCAACTGTAGGCACAACGTTATCAAAACTAGACAATGTTTTGGGGTCGTGATATCTAATCCAATCCATAGAGGTGACATGCTTGTTATGAGGTGAGAGTCTGCACCGATTTGAGTTAAAGGATGTGTTAATTGTCACTGAGGCTAAGGCTGTGTAAGCTAGATGAAAATTCTAAATTTTTTTGTGAATATTATTATTATTACCATATCATGTCAATGAAATGAAATTTCTTTGGCCATCTATCACATGTATCAAATTACCTTATATTAAAGTTAGATTTTGATGGTAAGGTGGAATTCTTGATAATGTTGACTTGATAGAATTGGTCGTTGCATAGGCGGTTGTCTACTGATGAAGGCGGTGATGTGAATGTGAAATTCAAACATTAAAGAACTTTGATTTTGACTTGATAGACCCGGCCATTGCAGAGGTGGTTGTATACAGATGAAGGTAGTGATGTGAAGGAAGTTGGGAGGATTGAAGCCATGTGGAATTCAAACATTAAAGAACTTTCCCAGAATCTCGCCGTCAGCTGGGCAGTAACACCATCAAGTTTTCACCCAATCGGACGTGAAATAAATAGTCGATAAAAAGGAAAAAAATAGAAAAATAAATAAAAATCCCAATATCTAATGTACAAGTTTGGAAAAACAACAAAAGTTTCTAGTCAACGCACAAAGTATTTGGTATTCAATGCAAATCGAAAACTATTATACAATGCCTTTCAATAGGTATAATAAGGGGTGATCTTCACGTTGGTTTATTAAGGAATACAGTAAGATGATATATTACTCTATTTTATTTATTTTTGAATGTTAATTACTTTTGATTTATTTTACTTGTTCTTACGTAGGTTTATTTTAATTCTCCTTTCATTTAATATAATATCAAATATGTTTAGCTTAAATTTAGAGTAAGTTTGATTTTAGTTTTGTACTTTATTTGTTTTTCAGTTTAATTTAGTTTTGTTATTATATCATATTTAGTTTAGTTTTATTGTAGTTTAACTTTGTTTTGTTTTAATAAAACTTCAAGGTAGTATTAAGACTCAAATTAGTGATGGGTATGTGTAGGAAAACACAAGTTTGGGGAAAGGATGCAAATTTTATATGGTTATATTTTTGTGGCAAAGATACCCCAAAGAATCATCGACAAAATTGAGCTCCAGTTGTGAAGCAAAAGAAGGTATTGAGGATTTTGGATGATGTCATCACGACGATCCATCACTGTCGTGAATTGACCATACATTTTAGCCTGGTTGACCATTTCAAGCATGCCTTATGCCATTGGAAAGGTATCGACGAGCTCCACACATCTTTGGTCATGATTGTTTCATGTCGGATAATGCAAAGAGTTCGAAGACAAAAGAGTGATTGCATTAGCGATGACTAGTAGGGTCGATTTCAAACTATGTGGTCGCATACACACACATACACTCGCCAAGACCACCAATACATCGGCAATGTCTTGAAGGAGGACGGAAATATATTGGAGGAGAAACATTTTATCATCAACTAACGATGGTCGTAGGTCAATAAAAAAAGAAACACATTGTCATGGCTGGTGACAACACTTCACATTTGATGAAGTTATGTTACATCAAGATCGAAGAATGACTATGGAAAAGGTTAATCGAGGAATGGATATGGAAACCTCCAATGGCCAGTTCACCATATTAGATTTCATGTATTGAAGGCTTATCTTTCATCTCTATAGAGGAAATAATTGCAGTAAGAAATCAATAAAGTCAAAATTTCCGCATGGAGATGGAATCAATAAAAGACAAATCCGTGGAATCTCAAAGGTCACCCAAAGCTAAATAAAATTAATTGTTGTAATACATTTATGGAAAGAATTCTAAAATTTCCAATAGGATATGGAAGGCCAAGGGTCACCTAGCCTTGGCCTATATATTGTAACCTCATTTGAGGAAGAAGGCCTTTTTGCTCTCAAACTTTTCGAATGTATTATTACTGAATTGTGAATGACGAGAAGCCTTTGGAACAGCTTTTGCACATGAATACTTATATCATGTGGGTGAATGTCTTGAATTGTTTCATGCTCTTTCACATGCGATTATGAATTAAGAATGTTTTATATTTCTAAATGGACTATTAGTACAACTTTCTATTTCTTATTTCATATCTATTTATCTTCTTTTGCTTCCTATGAGTAATGAAATCAGAATGACATAGATACCAAGACTATTCTAATATTTATGCTTTCATTTTGCTGGTTATTTCTCTGCTTCTTAAAATGGTTAATTGAATTTTGAATGTGGGTATCCAATCATTATTTCACTGCTCACTCATGTTACTTTCGCTCCTATATGGGATAGGTTGGGTTAGTTAGTAATTGCATTTTATGCTAGATTAGGTTGCATTTCATCTTTTAATCATAAAGTCTTAAATAGTTGATTGGGTCTCAACTGGTGAAACCCTAATAAGGAATGGTTGATGGGCCTGAAATATGAATGGGTTCCCTACTCCAAATGGTTTGAGGTCTGATTGTGACTTCTTGTTAGGGAGAACCCCTTGTTGTTGTATTTGTAACTTCAGAATATATTTCACATGTGTATATTGTACTCCTATAGAGATGGTATTATTCCTCTATACGGAAGTGTCGCCATTTATATTGTAAGTGTCGTAACTTATACTTGATGGGTTATTAGACCATCTTGATGGGGTCGGCCATGTATAATTCATGTGGGTCAAAGGGTTATTAGACCACCCTATTGGGGGTCGGCCCTATCAGCATTATGTTATGTGGTTAAGTTGAGGCCGACCTAGTAAAAGTTATTAGGCAAGTCAAGTCAAGTATAAATAGAGTGCGGGAGGCACTCTATTTGATCATTCACTTTCTCACTCACACACTCATTGGAGAGTAGCTCACTAGTGGAGGAGGAGAAGCTACTTCTAGGAGTATATATCTTATGCTTGGGTTGTATCATTGCTCTATCTATCTCTGAGGAAGTTGCGGGGTTTTTCACCTTCTTGGTTTTCCCCGATGAAACTCTGTGTCTCTTGTGCGCTTACATTATTGTGTCCATGATTAATATGTTGTAGATATGCTATACATGTTATTCTCTCAGTTAAGATCCTAGATCACATTGAAGTAAATTCTGAAAAACTAACATGGTATCAGAGCTAGCCTGAAAGAAGGCATGGTATGGCATTTATGACACTTGTTGCACTTGCGAAGCTAGGGCTTGATATAGCAAAAACCAGTCATCATAGAACTTTCGCAATAAATACATTTCGGAGAGGTTTCAAGATATGAAAATCTTACAGGTCGACGATAAGATCCCCATGTACCTTGTGTCCAAAGTACAACCTCTAATTCGTTGTACTTTGTGATTTATGATATGTACAATATAGGGTTTCTGCCTCTTCCAGATCTGAGTCATAAACAGGTGACCTAGGAAAAAAGGTCATAACTTGGGCTAGGAAGATCCAAATGAAATTTAGTAAAAAGTGACAGGTAGGGCACGGACTGTATTTTCTTAGGTAAGTTTCAGAGGCCGAAACTGAACCAGTGACATGTGGAACTCCGTACAAGTTCACTCTCCTGTTTTATCCCATAAACAGGTCACGTTGCGACACTTGGCATAGCTCACTCTCAGAGAATCCAATTGAGGTTAGACCTGTGGGGTTGGAAATATAACATGTCAGGCTACCACAGGAAGAATTTGCAGACCCTATAGATCTAAAATTTCAGAGTTACACAAGAAACAATCAGGTGCATATTTCTGTCAAAACAGAATTGGATTTTGAGCACCTTCATTCATGGCTCCGGGAATTTAGGGTTTCGAAGAATGTTGGAATTTTTTGTATCGGAGACCACGACTGGATGATCCTCATCAAAATCAAAATTTAGAGACCAAGATCAAATTTTTTGGTTGGGCAGAAGGTTGGGCTTGATCAAACCCTAGTTCGAGATTTTGATCGGAAAGGTGGAAAATTAGGGCTTCTGCAAAAGTTGGAATTTCTGAAGTCTGTGACCACGGATGGAAGCTCCTCAGAAAAAATTGATGTTTAGAGCTTTGGATCGAACCTTTTGGTTGGGTAGAAAGGTGGGCTTTATCAAACCCTAGTTCGGGATCCTATCTAGAAGATCCGAAAGTTTCAAAGGCAATTTTGAGGGGTGAAACTTTGCAGTTTTCAAATTCTGAGTATACCATCTTGATCAGCTCATCAAGGCGCATCTTTCTATCCTTTCAGAAGTTTGAAATTCAAAGTTTGAATTTTTAGGGTTTCTCTGACAAACCCTAATCCAGCTCCAGATCCAGTTTCTACAAATCCAGTGAATTGGGTTAATCCTAGAAGAGCAGGGATTGGTCACCTGCATAAATGAAGAAGTTCCTATTTCAAAGGGAGATGAGGCTAAGGCTCTACATAAGAAGATTGCAAGCAATCTCAACAGGTATGACTTATCCAGGTATGTTTCGAGATCTATTCATGATTAATTTTATGGTATGTTTGTCTTCATTAAGATTAGTACAATCTTGATTAATTTTAGACTTGTCATATCACCTTAATAAAAATATGAATGCATGATAGAAGGTATTCATTGATTTGGGTTTTGACACTTATGATTGTACTAATACATTATGGTGTTGTATGAGGTTGATGTTGTCCACTAACATGAAAGGTACATCAAGAAAGACAAATCATGTTCTAGTTCAAGAAGATATGACCATGGTGACATGAAGACAGAGATTCATCCATTGTCATGGATCACATAGAAGATCTACTTACGAGGTATGTATAACTTGGTTCTATAATGGTTAACCTATGAGATATGTAAGTTACTAGCACAAGTCATTGAAGAGAACAAGAAGACATTATGCGGGTATGTTAGACATAACTAGCTAGCATGCTAATCCAGGTATGTTTTTCCTATATCAAGTTAGAATCCTACCTTGTGTTAGGATCTCTTATATAAGTATACATGGCATGATTGATAATGATTATTTATGAAGTTAGAAATTTAAGTAATCAAGGGTTTATGCATATTATGTCCCTTACCTTGATTGATGATATGACTAACCAGAAGAGTTCTATGGTCAAATATAAATATGCATGAGTAAGAGAAGTCTTCCCTAAAACATTGAATGCTAATGCTTATTATCTGTGTTTGAAATGATCATGACTATACATGTTTAAGATTATTGTGTTCTGATAGTATTGAGATTATACTAATGAATGTATGATTATGTATGAGATCTCGAGGGTAACACAATGATGATACTAGTAAGCATGCATAGTGATCGAGGATGGATATAAATTCAATGACAGGTAATCCAGGAAACAAAGATCAAGAGGGAGCACACTCCAGTAGTTTCTGCAAGGATGCAGACATTCAGATGGATTTGACCACTTCTCATAATCCACATCAGAATGGAGTTGTAGAAAGGAAGCAAAGACTAAGAGGGAGTCAACCCAACAACAACAAACAAAGATAAGTATTTAAATTATCATTTCTTGTATATTTGATTGTTTAAACAATATTGTTCAAAGATGTATACACTTATGTTCCTAGACTTAGGTTGTGTATTATGCATATTAGAATAATTGCATTAATGAACAGTATACTACTAATATGCATGTGATGGGTAAGTGGCCTATGGCACTGTACAACATTCCATTGGTACTTATCTAGAATGAAACCTATTTGCTGACATATTGGGAGTTGTGCACACTCTTAAGAATGTTCTAGTAGAGATTGGAAGGCATCTAGAAAGTGACGGGATATGGATAAATGTTGTATTGAAGCATTGGCTAAAATAATTGCATGACTGTATGACATATTTCTTTATGTGTAAGAATTTGTTCTAAAAACTATGAGATGTTTCTAATCATGCAATTTAACTTGCTTTGTAGGAAAGATCGTATACCATCACCTACAAAAGAAGGACTACAACATTTGTTCCAGCAACGAAGTTCAAACTATCTTTTGAAGATATTGAAGAATCTGAAGTTCCCATGATACGGGATACAGTAAAAGGATTCCATGGTCGAGAAGTACCAATCAATCATGTTTGGGATGTGATCCTACGACCTGAAGGGAGGTCTGTTGTGACTTCCAAGTGGATCTATAAAATCAAGCATGCTGCAAATGGTAGCATAGAGAAATACAAAGCGAGGTTTGTAGCTCGTGGCTTCTCCCAGAAAGAGGGAATAGACTATGAAGAGACTTTTGCTCTTGTAGCCAGATACACTTCCATCAGATCAATACTTGCTCTGGCTATAGTGGTGAAGTGGAAGATACACCAGATGGATGTCAAGACATCTTTCTTGAATGGTGTAGTCGAGGAGGAAGTGTATGTGGAGCAACCACTTGGTTTTGAAACACATGACAGAGAGTCATATGTGTGCAGGTTGAAGAAATCCTTGAATGGCTTGGAGCAAGCTCATAGGACTTGGTATGGTAGGATAGACAGCTTTCTATCCAGTTTGGGCTTTACCAAGAGTAAAGCGGATTCCAACCTTTACTATAAGGTTGAGGATGGCAATCCAGTGATACTACTTTTGTATGTGGATGACCTGTTTGTAACAGGTGAGGATGGGTTGATTGCCGATACCAAGAGGAAGCTTGCTGCCGAGTTCGAGATGAAGAACTTGGGGATGATGTACTGTTTCCTAGGCATGGAGGTGTGGTAGAGTGCAGATGGAATCTTCCTTGGACAAGGGAAGTATTCAATAGAGATCCTGAAGAGGTTCAGGATGATGGACTGCAAGGCCATGGCCACACCTATGGAATCAAACTTGAAGCTTCTGTGTGATGCTTCATTTGAGCCGGTTGATGTCACGGTGTATTGTCAGATGATTGGGTCCTTGATGTACCTGACGAACACGAGACCAGATATTTGCTTTGTGGTGAACACATTGAGCCAGTTCCTGACGGATCCCAGAGGTGTTCACCTGATTGCTGTAAAGCATATTCTGAGGTACCTGAAGGGTACAATTGATTATGGGCTCAAGTATGATGCGAATCAAAAGTTTAACCTGCAGGGTTATGTTGATTCGGACTAGGCAGGCAGTGCTGCAGATAGGAAGAGCACTTTTGGGTGTTGCTTCAGTATGGGATCAGGTGTGATCTCTTGGTTTAGTAGGTTGTAATCCTGCGTAACACTGAGTATAGCCTAAGCAGAGTATGTTGCAACTTGTTCGGCTAGCTGTGAGGCAGTATGGCTGAGGAAGCTACTGTCTGAGTTATTTGATCTCCTGCTAGAGGCTATTGGTATCTTTTGTGACAACCAGAGTTGTGTGAAGCTGTCTGAGAACTAGGTGTTCCATGACAGGTCGAAGTACATTGAGATCAAATATCACTATATCAGGGATATGGTGTAGAGAGAATCAGTGAATCTCCTGTATGTTGCAATGGATGAGTAGGTTGCAGATGTGTTGACGAAACCACTAGCCAGAGTGAATTTTGAATACTTCAGAGAGAGGCTTGGTGTTCTTCAGATTGAAGACACTTCGAGGAAGAAGTGATGGACACATTTTAGGAGCCATTCCAAGCATGGTGAGAGGAGGATCCTTCCCATGGTTGTGGATGTAAGCGTTGGATGATGAGCATCAGGACGATGCTCTAGTTACTGCTCTGTATATGCATCATGTTAGATGCTTGGTATGATCAGTTGGATCATGTATCTGTATATGCATCATGTTGGATGCTTGTTATGATCAGTTGGATCATGTATATGTATATGCATCATGTTGGATGCTTGTTATGATCAGTTGGATCATGTATATGTATATGCATCATGTTGGATGCTTGGACCATGTATCTGTATATGTATAAGGTGGATACATTGTATGATCAGGTAGATCATGTATGTTGATATATATCAGGTGGATACATTATATGATCAAGTGGATCATGTATCTGTATATGTATCAGGTGGATACATTGTATGATTAGGTGGATCATGTATGATGATATGTATCAGGTAGATACTTGGTATGCATCAGGTGGATGCATTGTATGATCATGGATGACGAGCTTTAGGATGTTGCTCCAGATGACATGCATCAGGATGATGTAGTGATGATGATCATGATGATCATGTGTGATGAGTATCAGGACGATGCTCTAGATTACTTGCATCAGGATGATGCAGTGATGATGATCAGGATGATCATGTACATCAGGACGATGTATGGTGAGTATCAGGTTGATACTCTGTGGCCGTTGACAGGTTGTGTAAGGGTAGCATGTAATAAGTCCTGGAGATCTGGATAGGATGAAAAAGGCCTCAGATGCTCTTTAGAGATCTTGCTTGGAAAGACACTCTTTTAAGGTTTTGCTAGACCACATTTAATAAGTCCTGGAGATTTGGACAGGATGAAAAAGGCCTCAGATGCTCTTTAGAGATCTTGCTTGGCAAGGCACTCTTTTAAGGTTTTGTGGGGACCACATGTAATAATTCATGGAGATCTGGACAGGATGAAAAAGGCCTCAGATGCTCTTTAGAGATCTTGCTTGGCAAGACACTCTTTTAAGGTTTTGTGGTAGGGGTCACATGTAATAAGTCCTGGAGATCCGGACAGGTTGTGCTAGACACGTAAAAGGCCTCGGATGCTCTTTAGAGATCTTGCTGGGAAAGACACTCTTTTAAGGTTTTGTGGTAGTCACATGTAAAAGATCCTGGGAGATCCGATAGGTTGAGCTGTGTGCTCATAAAAGGCCTGGGATGCTCTTTCGAGGTTTTGTTGATGCACGTAATAAGTCCCGAGGATTCCACAGTATGGCCAATGATGATGAAGACCGACAGGTGGTGGGCCTACATATAGTATGAAAAAGGACTAGCTCTATAGAACTTCCTATGACGAGTAGACTTGAGATTGATTGAGATAGCAGCAGTAGTGACGATGATGATGATCCAGAGAAGAAGACTTGTGCTAGCAGATCTGTGTCGAGAAATACCTTCCTAGTTAAGAGGGAGTGTTGATGTATTTGTAACTTTGGAATGTATTTCACATATGTATATTATGCTCCTATAGAGATGGTATTATTCCTCTATATGGAAGTGTCGTCATTTATATTGCAAGTGTCGTAATTTATACTTGATGGGTTATTAGACCACCTTGATGGGATTGGCCCTGTATAAGTCATGTGGCTCAAAGGTTTATTAGACCACCCTATTGGGGGTCGGCCCTGTCAGCATTATGTTATGTGGTTAAGTTGAGGCCGACCTAGTAAAGGTTATTAAGCAAGTCAAGTCAATTATAAATAGAGTGCGGGAGGCACTCTATTTGATCATTCACTTTCTCACTCACACACTCATTAGAGAGTGGCGCACTAATGGAGGAGGAGAAGCTGCTTCTAGGAGTATATCTCTTATGCTTGGGTTGTATCATTGCTCTATCTATATCTGAGGAAGTTGCGGGATTTTTCACCTTCTTGGTTTTACCCAGTGAAACTCTGTGTCTCTTGTGTGCTTGCATTATTGTGTCCATGATTAATATGCTGTAGATATGCTGTACATGTTGTTCTCTCAGTGAAGATCCTAGATCACATTGAAGTAAATTCTGAAAAACTAACACCCCTATTGTTGAACCCTGGTCATTTCGACCCATCAACAAAATTGGCGCTAGAAGGAGGGCTAGATGACAAGCCAACTTGTGTGAAGTAATTTTGCTTAGATCGAATTAACTATTAATGGATTCTCCCCATATCCATGTATTGGAACATGCTTTTAGTTCAACAAGACCATTCGAGAGAATTTCCAAGAAGACATTCGATCTCTTGTCAGAATACAAGTTTGATGGTGAAGTGCAAACTTATGCATGTAGGCATATCATTCATTTTTATGTCACACTTCAAAATATCAATATTTTTCAAGATGTTAAAATATGCAAGTTGATCACCCTCACTTTTCAAGGACGAATTATGTCTTGTTTTAAAATGTTGCCACCCAAGTCTATTCCTAGTTGGCAATAGTTCATGGAAGTTTTCATCGCTACCCATGAGTACTATGATTATGAGAAGTTATGTGATGAGCTTGAAGGGATCTGTAGAAAGGAAGATGAGTCAGATGACAATTTCATCTTAAGGATGGCTCAAATTTATGGCAGGTTCCTTGAAGAGGACAAACTTGACATCCAAGAATTAATTGACTAGTGCTTGCAACTCCTCCTTTTGACAGAAGATTGTAATTCTTTAATTGATGATGAAAAAGACTGTAGTCGTCATAAGCATCCTCCCATAGGACCCATGGACCAAGAAACATCAAATTGAATGAACACGAGAATATAGAGGAAAATGATGTGCTAAAAATCCCTAAATTGAGAAATGTATCTCCTGTTGTAGATTCCCATGAAAAAATTTCCACTCTTTTAATGAATGAATCAAATGAAAAATCCCATGATCACATTTCAGGATCTGTGAATACATTAGGTTTCTTGGATTTATTAGATGATGATTTGGATGTACCATATCCTCACAATATCCTCGAACAAGTAGAAGAGAATGATCAAAGTGAACCTACGGCTAGAATGTTGTATTTTCCATATTTTCAAACAACACCTCTGCCTGAAATTGTAAAAGGAGATGAATCAATATTTGCTAGGAAGATAGATGATCTAACTGTTGAAAATATGCTTGTTGGTGATGATTATTTTTATTTTGAAACACATATTGAACATCGACATACTGTTTCTTTCACTGATAATGTATTGTTTGAACAGTATCTAACTAATGTTCCCCTCGAACCTGCAGTTTTTGAAGGAAGCTCATTAAAAAGCCAAGAGGAAATAGTCAATGATTTATATTTAGAAATTTCTTATTCTCTGTACTCTGACTTGTTTGTAGACTTTAATATTAAAAGAAAAATATCAAATCTCCCTTCCTTGATTGATGTTGGGTCTGAACCTTACATGCCAGGAAATGATGGCATGGAAGAAGAAATTAAAATTTCTAATGTTTACTTTGAGGACTGTAATGAAAGAGAAAATATTTTCACAAACATCTTTAATGAAATGAAAACTAGTAGTGACCTAATTTTGATGTGGAAGAGAAAGAGGCGATGTATGGAAACCCATTGTGTCGTAATGAAGTTTACATGTTTGATATTGGGAATTTTCAAGTTCAGGAAGAATGTTTTGCTTAAAACCTAGATGGATGACCCTGAAAGTAAGTATGAGACGAATGTTTTTCTTAAAAGCTGGATGGATTACCATGATACATTTATTTTGAAGGTGAGCAAACAATATCCCATTGTCTTACTTAGGGAGCCCTACAAACTATTGGAATCCATGCTATGTCGCTTCTACGGTGTCGATACTTGTCATTATTTCAAGCTAGAATGGGTGCCTCTGGCCCATTATATTTCTACGAAAGGTACAATTTTCAATTGGGATCATATTTTTTCTTTCACGTTTAGAGATGCCATTGCTCAGGCTCAAAATATGCCAGCCATCAAAGAGCCTAAATTCTACATATTCGCTTATCTTATGGACATCATTGTGCCGCTTTTGCATATCCTTCCATGAGATGGCATTGGACCAGGGACAAACCCCCAATCATATCTATTGCTCAATTTTGTGGGAGGATAATTATGCGCCCCACATTTATAACATCTATGATAAGTTTTTCATTGCAGTGTACTTTGATATCTTCAAGAATAATTCACCTAGGATTTCATAGGACGCCATTTCCTTGATTTCTATTATGGGAGACTGGTACATTAGTTAATATTTTCGTATATCTGGAATAGGGGCAGCAAATCAGTTCATCTGTTGCCAAGGATTGTTCTCGAAAGGATGGTCCTATCGATGGTATCCTTCTAGACAATTTATGATGGAGTTCACGGAAAGTGTCATTCTTCAAGAGGTATTCTACTCTCTTCCTCCCTTCTATTTTCTTGAAAATCACTTAGAAATATCAAAAGAATGTTGATTATTGCATGTATTTTTGTCAATGAAGCTTCACCTACTTTTAGTAAGGATAGATAATGGAGTAGACAAGTCCCTACACTAAAAATCTATCAACACCCACCTCCTCAAGGATACTATTTTTATTGAAATTGATCTCTCCTAGAAAATTGCAAGATCCCCATGAAACTGTATTAATGAGAAGAATTCAATATGGCCACATTTAAAGAGTGTATCATGTAGTTTGTAGCGTTGTGTCCTCTTTCCCAAATCAAGAGTGTTTGTGGTTGGCAAAACACCTACCTTTGAAATTCAATATAATTAATAGAGATTACATGCAAGCAATTCCTTTGTATATGAAAAAATATCTAAATGAAAAACCAAATGCTTTCTTGCGTTGTTTTGGTTAGCAGGATTACTCAACACAATCCATGAGAATTACTATATCATATCTAGTTGGTTCACTTTGTATCATCCACATGTTCCATAGTTGTCTCATAGTTTCCTGATAAAGGTGCAAAATGTTATATGAAGCGAAGGGAACTTTTAGCAGAGGACAATGGCATTTCTCCTAGTGACTAAATGTGGGATATATTAGTGCACTCAAATGCATTATCAATCAACGATTACGTATATGTGAGATGACTTCACATTTTTTGTTGTATGGTTATTGTAACGTCCCCAGTTTGACCCCATTGCTTTAAAAATGTAAATGATGTAATATTGTTATAAAATCATGGTGAGGAGCTCAAGGCCAAGGCCCCTCCATCGATTTATTGATGTATATGGTTCACGTGCTAGCCATGCACAATGGAATTTCAAATATCATGTAAATATGCCTTTTAATAAAATACCCACAACTAGCTATGCAATGCAACAAGAGATGGGGGCATGATTTTACAAGGAATTGGGAGGGAAATATTCAAACCCTTGGAGCCAATCAGGTCAAGCCAAGTGTCAATGAGAGAACCCATCAACCCTCAACTACCCATGTTGACTTTAGTACCCAATCATTCATTTCTCCCAAGAGTTGGTTGAGGTAGTTAATGCCTTGGGGAATGAGAGGTATGGTTGTCCAAATTCGGGTATGGGCAAGCCACCCTGCATGGGAAATCACGTTTTGCTTCTTGGGAAAGAAAAGAGCCATGAATTGCTCCCCAATCCATTATTCCATCAACCAGTTGCTCTCCCTCACGAGTTGGGAGCTACCTGGGTGTTTTCCAGCCATGTTTGTCTGTGTTTTCCTTCATTCTCAGCTGGGAGAAGGGTGTTTTTGTGTTGTATACTAGTGGGGAAGAAAGGGAATGGAATTGGGGTTCCATAGAGACAGTTTTGGCTGTTGAATGACTAGTGAGTTGGGAGAGAATTCGTTTTCCTCCCTGTGAATGTTTTTCCCCATCCCACAATTTGTTTTTGGTTGGAAACAATTTGAGGAAATCCCATGGCCATCCTGTTTGTAAATCCCATTGTTAAACATGTGTATCCATGCCCAATGACTGTGTTTTGTTGTGTGTGTAAAGAGTATGTTGGGGTATGGGTTATGGGAATCCATTGTTTTGTCTTGAGCTTGAGTGCAAGTATCCAGGGTTCAAATGTAGCCTGATAAACCCAGTTGTGGACTGGCTTGGCTCAGATGAGATGATTAATTGGACTGTGCATGAGCTTGAATGTCCCCTTTTCCTTGTAAGAATCATGCCCAGCTCGGGGGTGGCAGTTGTGTTGAGAGGATTGATGAACACAACTGGCCTATGGCTGGGTGGAACATTGCAACGACATAGCTAGTTGTTTGGGACAATGGCTCAATGAAGATACGTGTTTTTCAGTCTATATATTTACTTTTGCACTGTATAAATGTGATGACTGTTGATATGCTGTATGCATGAGTAATGTGTGTGGATAGTTTAATTCCGCTGTGCATGTTTTCCTTGTTTTACATCTGCCCACAAACACTTTATTCATATGATTCTAATGAATGGGCTGAGATTATGTAAAAGCCCAGAGAATGGCATCATGTTCCCTTCTAGGAATTGGGTCCGCGAGAGGGTACGTTACAGTTATTGTTTTATTTTTCAATTAAAATCGTGGGTTTATCTTAAATTTCTTGCGTGCCATCCTTTCGTGAGATGTTCTTTTTAATTTGTAAAATGGGTTTTTTTAATTGTCTAATTAGAGTAAGATTTTTAATAAAAAATTGACTTGAAAAATACATTCTCATTGCCGCATGGCTGAGAACAAAGATGATGGTGTCTTGCATACCTTATAAGTAGTATTTAATAACTTGATTGTGACATTTTTATATTTTGACGGAATATGGATAATAATATTTTGTTATTTAGATTAATGAGAACACAAATCTAGGGATCCATTATGTGGATACACAACTTATTAGAAATATTATTTTGTATTTGTTGTATCCTTAGATCTTTGGAAAAAACCCTTAAGACATTAGGTGTAGGGTTTGTATATCCTAATGTCAATTGCAAAGTACATGTACCTTTTTACATATGGTTCGTGTGTTTTCCAACAAGGAAAAAGAAAATATAATTTAATGCACTTCAAGCTTTAAGAGTTGCAATGATTCTCATAACTAATCGTGGTTGGGTCAAATTTCCGTAATGATAATCCTAAGTGGATAGATACCTACTTCAAATAACAAGCACAATGAATATTAGCATATCAAATTATTTACACACAATGTACATGGATTTTACATTCATATTTTTCCATCTAATGCTAACTTTGTATATGGGTCACAATCAAGATTAACATATCAACCTATTTACACACAATTTACATATATTTTACATCCATATTTATCCATCTATTGCTAACTTTGTATGAGGGTGGATTGTTTGTGAACCTACAATTATATGAAGGACATTTGGAAACTAGATTGTGAAGAAGTTTTATCTATGTGATCGAATGTGCCAACTCTGGTTTTGAATTGTCGTAATGGAATGAATTTTAACTTTTGATTGTAGTTTAAATTTTTATTATGTATATTACTATGATCTCCTTCATTTCCATGTAGCCCAAGAGTTTTTTTTTCTTTTTTTTCCAAATTTTGTGAACCCTTTTTGTGGGTGGTGCTTAAGGAATACTCATGGTTGGGTGGTGTATTGTTTGAATATATTTAGATATTCCTTCAATGAAATAAACTATTTTTTCAATTCCATCTTTTTAATGTCTTCTATTTCTATGGTTTGTTAGGTTATAAGTCTTATGCATGAATAGACACATAGTTAGAGTTTTGTTTTCATAAAAATAAAATAGGATTTTTGAAAGGTAGATCTTAATTTTTTTTAGAAGTGAAGTTCAAATAATTACGCCTGCTAAGTAGATATAAGGACCTTACATTATTTTGAAAAAAAACTACAAATGTGTAATTTATTTAACAGGACTATTTACCTTTTCATTAGATCATATCTATATTTTGCTAGAAAAAAATATAATGTGTGTTGTCAACCATACGCCAAATATGACTATATACCTTTTTATTATATCATGGCTCTATTTTGATAGAAAACAAATATAATTTATGTTGTTCACCATGTGCCACATAATTAATTCCTTTAATAATAAGGATATGAATTAGTTTTTATTGACTCTTCCAAAGTATTTCAAATCATAAACAAGAGCTGCAAGCAACAATGTCTGTGTGATAGTAGCAATGGATAATGTCAGTGAAAAATTGTGCTTTGTGCATTAAGAAGTAAACACTGATCACAACTTATGAAAAATATAATCGATCAACAAAATAATAGCCAGCAAGCCTGAAATCATTTGAGGGCAGGCATCCATGACTCCTGAAATCATTTGAGGGCAGGCATCCATGACTCTTGGAATCTGTACTTGCATTGTATGTCTATATTTTAACAACAAGTACCTTCCAAATAAAACATAGGTTCTCAGGTATCCGATGTGCATTCGACATTTATGTTATTAGCACTTGATAGTTCAAAGAAACAAACCATTTTCCATTGAATCGTGACCACATATATTTTGGGTGATCCTTGAGCACTCTGCAATTTGTAAGTTATCCATAAATTGTTGGAATCATGAATGGGCAATCTAGAACTAAGATCGTAACTAAGATCATTCATGACTAAATCCAATTTCAACCAACAGGTAGCCCATGAGTGGCAATATATGGAGTCACAATGTTTTAAGGAAGAATTATGCCATGTAAAACAATACACTGAACGACACAACTTACAACAATTGTAGAACGCGTCAGCCTTTATATCAATTATGCATGACATGAAAATAGTGTTACCAGATTTTTGTATCCATCATAGTTTCTATTGTCATTACTCTCTCAGTTCTCTGTCTTCGATTGTGTGCTTCTCCCAATTATTTGTCTTCAAGTGTGTCATAAGCCACAATCTTGATCACGGCTGGTGGCTTATCCATGACATTAGCATAGCATTAGATTGAACATAAATGCTCTGACATGAATCTACAGCAGGGAAAGTAGTGTGGTTTAGTAAAAGCCTCATTTTCTATTTGAAGTGAGCCTAACTAACAATTAAGCAATGGGCATAAAAAGGATTAAGAAAAAAAAGGATAGAAAGCATAAACTATAAGACGTAAAGACAAGTAGGTAGAGGTTCACCTACAGTCCCTTGAGCTCCATTGCAAGATATTGAGCACATGAATTTCCTTGAGTTCCATTGTAATATCTGGAGTGTTCTACAGCTCTATACAACCTTAAAAAAGATGTGCTTGTAACCAAGCATTGAAGTCTCTCCACTGAACCCTCTAGATTCAATGCATTGAATATGGACATCAAAACTAACCCCGAGAAACCTCTCACGGGGTATGTGATTATGTGTGTACAGTGTATCGGTGCATATGATTCGTTGATCAACCTACAAGGGAGATAATGGGTATGTGATAATGTGTGTACAATGTGGTGCATATGACCAACTTTCCAGGTATAAAAGGTATTTGTAATGTGTGTACAGTATAGTTGTGAGTACATGTTAGGATTTGGATCTTTTTCGATTATTTTCATCATTTTACTTGAAATTTGATAAAAATTGAAAAAAATGCTATTTAAAATACAAAAATTGAAAAAAATGCTATTTAAAATACAAAAATTGAAAAAACAAAATTGTTATTTAAAGTATACAATCCAGGGGTAATTACGAAGTATATTCAAGGGCAATTAGGATATTTAACGACCCTAAATATATTTATATAATGGAAATTACAATTTAAAAAATGAAAAATTATAATTTACCTATTAATATGCATTTAATGAATTGATTATACACTGTAAAATATACATTCTCTATAAAAAAAATTATGAAATTTTGTTCTACGAAATTTCAATAAAGACTTGAAAAAAAGTCCATTTTAGTTAATAGTTAAACAATATGCAGGGTATACTAAACCTGAACTTGGTTTTAGTCTTTTAGATAACGATGTGTTTCCATGTTACTCTATGATCGAAAATTGAGGAAAGGGAAGCTGAGAAGGAATTGTTTTAAAATCCACATTTTCTAACCATCTTGAAGAAAATAAAATTTCAGAATTCTGATTTATCATGAGATATGGAAATTTGAATTTTTTTTCTTAAACTAAAATAAACATTTTTTTAACCATCTTTGATTATAATTCAACCAAATAAAATTTTATAATTATGATCTATCATATGTTTTGACATATTTCTAAGTTAATTTATAAAAAGAAATCCAAATATGAGAAAACTATCAATGTAGCATAATCGATGAATAAAACCATGATTTCTACTCCAATCCGTTGAACTTGAACTACACTCAAATTCATCACCAAAAACAAATGCATTTTAGTTACTTACATTCTCTTACATTGAGAAAAAAAATGTACTTGGTTTTATCTAATTGGATTGAAAAAATGGACTTTCCACTAGGGATTAGAGCGATGTATTCTCCAGTAGGAGTGGGGTACGGGATGGGGATCCGTGGCCTACTAGCAATGGCCAAACCTACGAATCCTCCAGCATCCCTATGCAGCAACATGGAAGTAAAATAGAAGTAGGTGTCGATCTGATCCTTGACTTGAAATTTGTATGTGAAATTGCTGTAGGGCCGTATTGGGTAGCTGGTTCCCAGCATTCCATCTTGCCATGAATTTCGTCATTGCTGGATTCCATTACTGAACAAAAACTCAAACTCAAATTCCCAGCCCGGGCTTAAAAGCCCAACTAATCTCAACACTACTGAAACACATTGAAAATGCATAAACTTTAACTTGGGTTCTCAGTTAAGGCTCATTCAAAGTGTTAAAAACATTGGTAATAATATAATCGTTCATCACAAGATCGAGTTGGGGTTCGGGGAACCAACCATCGATCAAGATCCCCTACACAAAACACAAATAAATAAACAAAACCCAAATTCAAAACTAGCACTGAAAACTCTAAGGACTTATATATATTTCGAAGACTAGAAAGAATAGTGAAATAAAGCAAGTTTGCATAAATCCATGTGGGTAAATTACAAAAACCTTACGGGTCTGGACATTCACACCTATTAATAAGTGGAACTGCTCTGATCTAGCCTAGCAATTTACCTCTAGCATAGATAACATATAGCACAACAAGACAACTGAAGGCAGTAAAATAGCAACTCCCCAAGTAACCACTAAAAATAGCGGTAATTACCCACATAAAGTAGATCTACATAATGGCAATCCCCCAGCCACCCACCAAAAGTAGTGCCATAGTAGAACGATTCTGCGCATACCCAAAAACAGTGCTATTCAGAAGATGGATGTTAGTGCCTCCAATAAGGATTCCAATCCCTCCAATTCTGGTACAAAATCATCGCTAATAATAACAAACAACAGAATTCTAAGAAGGTAAATATGATGGGGAAGGTAGCTCGATGAAAACAATATGAAAACACTAACATTGTATCTAGTAACTTCAAACTGTTTGTTCATGTCACATTCAACATTGACCCGCACAAAAAGTAAAACCCTAAAAGTGCATAAATTATCTACAAAGAAATGGGTATTAACTATATGCCTAAACTAACCACTAGTCAAAGGATAGATTAATATACCCAAGGATAAGGATAAATAGTGAATCCAATCTTTGATTTCTTTCCATAGTCAACATATTTTCATTCCAGAATAATGGAATCTAGACCATATCCAGTTCCACCTTCAATGGCATTGAAAAAAAAAACATATAAATTCGTATAGTTATGGGCCAGCTTCCTCACTCGATCTAGATAGAGGTCCACAATCTCCTTGCCCACTGCAAAACCCCCCAAAAATAAATAAATAAAAAACGATCGACAAACACATCTAGCTTAAGACCATCTAACATGTACCAATATTCTTGTTAGGTCACTAGCTGTTGAATCGACATAGTTGGGGTTATAAGCTTTACCAGCGTAATGCCCATGAGCCAAGTTGTTGGTGGTGTTTTCTGTGCCCGAGATCAGTTGTTCAGGATGGAAGAGCTACCGATATGTCCCTCTTCGAACCTCATTTATGACCATGGGCTCCAAGTCTACTAACACAGCTATTAGAACATGTTTCCCAGCTCATGTCTCGCTAAAAAACGTGTTGAACTCATCGTCTCGGATACCCACCAACGTATGACTGAAGATATAAAGAACAAACACCATAACCTAGACCCATTTCAGAAATATCTAACAAAATAATAACAAAAACCTTATAATCGATGAATAACAGAAGAATCTCACCTGGGCATCATACCATCTTCCTAGACTCCATGTTCGAGACAACATTGCTACCAGCATGAATTCCCAATCTGTATCCAGATGTGAATGTTGATAATTTCTTTCATTTCAAGTTCAAATGAAACCAATACGAGATCTAGAATTTCTGCTCAAAGTTAGAGCATAATGCAACACTTAAAATAGAACAATCCAAATCAAAGATCGTGCATTTAAACCTCCACATTAAAACAACTCCCAACAACAAACACGAGTACAATAGAGCACAAACACACCAAATACGAGGAAAATCAACAAAGATAGGTGTTATCATCCCATACCAAGGAATGACTTACAAAGCTTCTGCTAAGCAGGGCTCAAGAAAAATGCCAATGCACAATTAATGCAACACGCCGACCAAGTTCAAGCAGTATAATCCAAACACCAACATTTGAGACCCTAGATCAATGTTATGCACCATGAAATAATCAAAATTGATGATTGCTACATGTCTCGGACGAAGGGACATAATAATCAGGAGTATGAGCAAAGATGGGTGCGGGGGACACGCGACTTGCAAAACCCCTACACCAAATTTCGAGGATTTTATTTAAATCGAACATAGGAAAAACTATATCAAACATTACTCGGTGGCAAAAATAACGTCGTACAAACGAACTATTGCATCCAAAACGGTTGCATTATGCCACACGAACATAATAAACAACATAAGTAGTGTCATAAATATTTTTTTTAGAAATACACAAACCATATCTGAACCATAAACATAATTTTAAGGTAGGGATTATTTGCTTTACAACGATTTCACTTATTTATCCATTGAATATAAGTTGGATGGTAAATAAATAAAATCTTACTTTAAAACACTACAACCAAAAACACTTGATATATGTAGTTGCACTATACTAAATGTGGAAATAGTGAATAAATAAATAAAACCTTCCTTTAAAGATACTGCAACCAAAGACGCGTATTTGATATATATATATATATTTACCGACAACCACCCACCCACCCGAGATGCATAATCTAAGGTGCCTAATATGAAAAAAGTAACATAAATAATTTTAATAAAGGAGAGAGTGCAACGATTGTCTTCAATGAATGACACAAAAATAAATAAACCATGAAAAAAAAAGTAGTCACTACTTTGAAAATGATAAGGTCTATCATCTTTCTTTGAAAATTCTAAACATTAAATAATTGAATGATGTTGATGGTTTTGACTGTTCGCCAAGTTCAACTCTCAAAGTCAAACTACATTTTTTAATTTTTAAGATACGAAAATAAAATACTGCATAATAATACAGTCGATTCTAAAGTCAAGTCAAGCCGCCCTTGAACACAGCAATCCGAATTTATCTAACTTCCAAAATTAAATTTATCATTCCGGATTTCAGAGGGATCATGTGGTAACGTCACTAAAACTTAAAGGAGTTTGGATATGCAGTTTGACAATGTTTTGACAAGGGTTGTGGATGATGTTGTGTCAAGTAATGTAGGTTACAGTACACTCAATGAAAGTGGGGTTTATTCTCTGGCTCAATGTTGGAGAGACCTTTCTATGGATAAGTGTAGTCAATGCCTCAACATTCTCTACGCAAATTTGAACCTTGTATTCAATGTCAAATTCAAATGCTTGAACCTTGCTTACCCACTTTTGTTTCTTATCATTCAACTCCTTTTGGGTCAAGAAGTGTCTCAAACTGTCATGATCAGTCTTGATGATGAACTTACCACCCACAAGATATTGTATGAACTTGACCAGCACATGTATGATGGCTAGCATATCCTTATCATAGACTGAATATAACCTCTGATGGGGCTGCAGCTTCATAGTTTCAAAGGCTATGGGATGCGTGTTTTGCATCAAGGCTGCTCCAATCCCATTCCCTGAAGCATCACATTCAAGAACAAAAGGTTGAGATAAATATGGAAGTGCAAGAACAAGACAACTACTCATTACCTCCTTCATCTTATTGAATTCTTGTTCATCTTCTTCTGACCAGTGGAAGGCTCCTTTATTAGTAAGGTCTGTCAATGGAGATGTCAACTTTGAAAAACCTTTGACAAACTTCCAGTAGTAAGTGCATATCCCAATAAATCCTCTCAATTCAGTGAGTTTTTTAGGACTTGGCCAATCCAAAATGGTTTGGATATTCTCCATGTGAACCTTAAATCCTTATTTCCCAATCACATGACCAAGATACAATATCTCAGTGATGCCAAACTCACACTTGGATTGTTTTGCATAGAAATATCGATCTGCCAAGGTCGTTAGTACAATATCCAAATGGTGCAAATGCTCCTCCCAAGTTCTACTATAGATTAAAATATCATAAAATAAAACAAGAACAAAATTACGGAGCTACCTGCTAAACACTTTGTTCATGCAAGGTTGAAAAGTTGCAGTTGCATTAGTTAGGCCAAAAGGCATAACCAAGAACTCAAATTTTCCATGATGACAGCAGGAAGTTGTCTTTTGGATTTCTTCCTCCCGCATACCGATTTGATGGTAACCAGAGCGAAGGTCAATATTTGAGAAGTATTTGGCTCCCTGTAGTTCATTCATCAGCTCATCAATCCTTGGGATAGGATATATGTTCTATGCACATGTGCATGGTCCCATATTTCTTCTTCACAAGGACTATAGATGAAGAAAAGGGACTTGAGCTTGGTCTAATGAATCCCAAGTCAAGCAGTTCCTTGATGGTTCGTTCTATCTCATCCTTGAATATTTTTGGGTGCTTGTAAGGATGGACTTTGATAGGTGGTTTTCCTATATCTAACTCAATTCCATTCTCCACTCCTCTACCAGGTGTCCTACAATGAGGAAGGTCCCCATATACCTTCTTATGATTTTGGAGAAATTTATAAATGTCTTATGGATATTGTGCTACTTACAAAGAGGTACCTTTATTGGTGATTAGGAATTCTGCAGCCCAGTAAATGTCTCCATGCCTCAGTAGGGATCTCATACTATGTGCACTCACCAGTTTTTTTGGGTAGGTGTTGATTCCCCTGAACACTACCTCCTTTCCATCTTCACCTTTGAAACTCATCTTAGGAATTTGGTAGTCTATTGAGTGCTTCCCAATGGAATAAAACCATTGCACTCCCAAAACCGTGTTATTATCAACCACATTCACAACATAAAATATATTTGTAATGGTGTGATCCCCTATAGTAATTTGCAATTTAGGGATCCATCTAGAACAATCCATAGAATGATTACCTACAATGTTAACAGTGAAGCCTCCAAACTTTTCAGTAGATAGCTTCCTTCTTTCGACCAAAGATGAATCAATGAATTTATGGTTCGCTCCTCCATCCTCTAACACAGTGACTGATTTTCCTTGGACCACTCCTTTGAATATGAGTGTATGGAAGCAAGGCACTCCTGATAGTACTACAATCTTTCTCACCTCATGGATAGGTTATTTTTTTGTAGTATCATAGGACACTTCATCATTCACTGTGGCCTCTTCTTCTTCCTACTCAGCTTCCCTCTCTGAGTAAACTTCAATGTAGTTTTCTTTTCCCTTAGCACATCTGTGTCATGGAACCCATGGTTCTTGACAGGTGAAACACAATTTCCTCCTTCTCAATTCATATATATCTTGTGATTAATTGCCCGTCTTGAAATTTCCAGAAGGACTCTTCATGGGTGGCCTTTGATTCCTGATTTGAGCAGGAACAATAGTTCTAGGAGAAAATATGGTCCTCGGAATAGAGTCTTGCAAATATCCGGTTCTACTCAATGCATATTGCAAGGTAGAGGGCTTGCAGTCCTTCACCAAACCTTTCAAAGGTTCTTCTAACCCTTCAATGAAAAAAGGATCAATCTAGCTTCTGAGATATCAGTGACCATCACAGCTAGTTTTTGAAACTCAAAGAAGTAGGCTTCAGGATTTTCAGTCTTCTTCACATGTGCTAGTTCTATGAAGGTGATCTCCGGAAATCTTCTTTCGAACGTTTCAGCCAATATTCCGGTGAACGCTTCATAAGTGGTCACTTGATCATGCCCAAGTGTTTTCAGGTCATGAAGCCACCAATTATTGGATTCACCATCTAAGTGTAGAGTATCCAACTTGATGGCATCTCTCTCAGCCATTGGATTCAACTGAAAATATGTATCAAGTTTCTGAATCCAAGAGTTAGCAGTGCACTTTTGTGAGCCATCCAAGTAAGGAAAAGAAATCTTACCAATAGCATTTTTTAACTCATAGTTCTGATTTGGCATTTGGAAACTTCCTCTTGAGTTGGTCTTGTACTAAAGATCACATAAATCTTTGAATGGTAAGGCTCTTCTACACTCTTCATTCAGTGTGAGGTACTCAACATATTTATCCTCCCATGAAGCAAGACCTTCATTCCGAACCTCGGGTTCCTCCCTTTGTTCTTCAGTAAACTTGGGCATAGTATGCCTGGATTTGGGTTGAGATTCCATATTGAATTCATCAGGGCGATTGTGATTCCTAGTTCTTGAGAAAATAGAACCACCACTGATCTTCCTTTCGCCATGTGGGGAACCATTGTTGCTCCCCTCTCAATTTTTGCTTCCTAGCTGTTGAGCTAAGAACTATCTGGTCTCTTTTCTGGATTGGAAAATATTGTGGGATATGTCTTGTAAACCTTTCATCATGATTTTCACAAAGAGTTTGAACTCAAATTTTTCTTCATTGTGAGACACATATGACTCTCCTTGTAACTTTCCTTTAGTAGAATTGATTTCTTCTCCCTCTTCTTCTTCTGTCAGGGGATCCTTCTTCTTAGAATATGAATATATTTTTAGACTCGTAGAAATATGTCAAGAGAAGTTTCATAGTACAATGCTATGATACCACTGTAATGTACTAACCAGGACTAATGATACACTAACTCACTCTCCTACAAGAATCAAGGAAAAACAATGAAATCTGGTGATTAGTTTGAATGTAGGTAGGAAAAATCAAAGGACTCTAGAAGGAATGAGGACTATTCAAGATGATATAAACTTTGCACAATGTACTAGGAACATTAATGTTTCGAACATTAGCCAGGATGAATTCTACTCCAAGGCTCATGGACACCCCAACATAGGCAAACTAGAACATCAACTAAGCATTGACTAAGAACCAATGGTGAAGGATTTTGACTTAGGGAGGCTAAATAAAATCAAATAAAATTCAATTGAAATCCTAGGTTCGGTCCATCAAGTTTGGGAAGGTTTTGAGGAAGTCTCACAAACATATAAGAAAACTTGCCTTCCAAGATTACACAACCAGGCCAAATTCAGGACTTTCGAAACAGTATGAGAGGCTCACGAATTTATGATATTAATATTGGAATGATTCATTTGGAATATTAATTAACATAATAAATAGAAATAACTTCATTCGGACCAATATTCATTCATTTACCAAACAAGTTATGAAAACTAGCTCAATTTCATTGAAATCTAGACTAGGTGCAAGAAGAGGTATTGGAATCATATTTTTATTCAAAAAAACTTCAGAATTTACATCAGAGGTCCATTATTACAGTCATATCAGCCATAAGTATCTGATTCTTACATCAGATAGTTCTCAGGAAAGAGACCCATCAAGAACAAGCTCTTTCATCAAGAAAGACTAGGAAAATACTCATAGATCTGCATGGAGAGCTATCAAATATCTATCACATGATCGTACTCCAATGGTGAAAAATTCATCACCTTCAATAAACTCAGTGAAAATTGTTGAATACCATCATCCTCTCATAGGAAGCAGAGGCACATCTCCTAGCTTAGACTAGGGACACATCTCCCAAGTCATTGATGCACAATAGCACTCAGTCCAATTCTCCAGCAGTCAAAAGATGTTATGGTTGTGCGCTCTCCTTATTTTATATATGGAGGATGACTTGAGGATGAAGTATCCTAGGATAATTCTCCCTCAAGGATGGATAAGGAAATCTTGCTTTCATCCTCTTTTTCCTTTTCTGCTTTGCTTTCTTCTTTTACCTTTTATGCTTTAGATTTTCTATCCTGCTTTTCTTTTTACTGTTTTTTCTTGCTTTTCTACCTTATCATTCTTTTCTACCTTATCCTACTTTTCTAATTTTATCCCGCTTTCTGCTTTTGTGTTTATTTATGCTTTATGCTGCTTTTTTCTGAGTTTTTGTTTCCTTTTTGCTTTGTACCATCGTTCTTTCATTTTTCCTATTTTTCTAGCTTTGGATGCTTTCTCCTAACTTCTCTTGCAAGTCATCTATTTATTCAACCTTATCCACTAAGGCACCCTTGTGGAGCATTATCCACTTTTATTCAAAATAAAAATACTTATTTAATGAAAAATAATTATTCCCAAGCGCATAAAAAACTTTAGGAAAATTAATTCACACTTCCTAATTAATTAAATGCATGAACTTTCAAAATTAACCCCTAGTAAATAAAGTTGTCTCCTCAACCCAAAGGATTGGTTGGGTTAGGAACTTAATACAGTAATCACCAATGAAAGAACGTGACAAAATAATACTAAAACTAGTAAGAGAGGTCATGCAAAATTATACCATGGAATTCAAGGGATGTCTCAAACATGGAGATTTACATATTTTACTATTGGAGTCATATGATTCTTTGGTTGGATTTTATTGGATATCACATTCACTATAGTGAGATGGATTTTTTTAGAAGATTTATGAATGCATTAATAATGAAATGCAACCAAGTAATGTTCAAGGAACCATTAGACCTATCTCCTTCATTATTTCTCTTCTCTGTATAGGTGAAGATATGATTAAGAAAGTATTTCCAACTTTATGTTGCAAATGTCATAAAGCCTTCGAGAATGAGTACACTAGAGTATTCGGAGTTGAACACGTAGTAATAAGAGTTTCCCAATAAATTCTACATCGAGCCTATCATTACATGTTAAATAAATATCTACATGATAATGGTCATATTCTTGATTAGTGGCTAATTTAAGTAGAACTAGGGGCTTTCTATATAAAGTCTATACACATCCTTGACATGTTCAAAAATTTCACAATTGATCCATATCTCATGTTAATATCTAATGGAATGAATAAATACCTAATGAGTTCACCTAGAAAATAGACGAAACCATGTAAGAGTAGTACTCGCAATTGTTTGACCAATAAGGTTGGTTGCATTAAGTTTGATTCTTATTTCAAGGGGGGAGTAGAATTTCATGGTAGAGAAAATTAGAATCACTATCAATTTCTTATTCATTATTTTCTCTTTTAATATTTTTGAAACTCTTAAAACATTTTGTTATTATTATGGGAGAACAAGTTTTTCATACTTTAGTCATGGTTTCTTTGGATTTTGGTTTTACCATTATCATGGAGGTTGAATAGTAAGGAATATAAGAAAGTGAATTCACTAAAACAATGGGTTCTAATTCTTATCTCTTTGTTTTTTGTATCTAGCATAAATGATTCATTATCTCAGTAATTATTTTATGGAATCTTTGCTCCGATGATGGATCAATTATGAAGCATTGTAACCTCCATGTCAAGGATGCATGTAGGATATATCTATCCTTTGACTTCTACTTGAAATGGTTACCAATCAAGAATTTAACCAGGATCACGAAGGATCAGGAAGGGATATCTATTATTCATATATTTCTTTAACATCAAACGATATGAGCACCACGAAGGATCATTTTCAAGGGCTAGAATCGAGGGAATATGTTGGCATTATAAGCACCAGTATCAATATTTATGGTAGTTATTACTAGAACAAATGAGTTGTGATTTAGTTGGAGCTAAAAGAGAGTTCTTGATAATGGGATAAGAAATGTTTTCTTATAAATCTATTGAATCCTTATTTTTTGTTTGTTAGGGATGGCCCCAATTAGCTTGTCATTTTCCTTGATCTAGTTGTGATTAGTAATAATTTCAATATTATAATTTGAAATCTATCTATGATTTTATCAATAACAATTATGATTTAACCTATAGAGTTATTTGAGTGGGTTTGAAGAGATTCCCTTTTCACACTTTGGCTCTAAAATCATGGTATATTTGTTTGAAGAAGATTCCATGAACTGATTTTTAAGCATTCTACACACTTCAAGATAGGTATTATGTCACATTATAAATTCATATAAATTTTTTTATTTAATTTATGAATGTATTTATGTTATTGTAAATTATTTTTTATTTTTGTATTTATACATGTATGAATTAATACATATTAGATATACAAAATGTATTTAAAAATCATTTTTTCTTATCTAATCATGCCATCATATTGAATTAATTCCACACTAATAAAGTTGCAGTTATTGTAGTTAAAATTACTAAATCCATGGATTGCATATGACACTCTAATAAATATTAAATCCATTGATTTCATTTAACACTCTAATAATATATTAAATCCTTAGATTTCATGTAGCACTCTAAAATTAATTACGTATTCTAGGATGAATATACTAGATCCTTAATTTGCATGTCAAATACATGGCCCTTTTCTTCAATCCATTATAATACAAGAATCACATATATGCTCTGATTGGATTAATTCCAACCAAATAAAAGTTAAATAGATAATTGGTTCCTTCTCTCGAAAGAAGGTTAATATGTGTTCATCATACCATTAAATATAATGGTAATCCCCCACCATGGTTTCCTCACTTTTAAATAGTGATTACTATCATCTTGGACCAAAAGAGCTTGTTGAAATGGTGTTTACTGAGATTGATGTGGTAGATAAAGAAGAAATGTTTGATACTAGATTATGTGCTTCTAATGTAGGTGAAATGTGTGTGCTAGTATGTGAATGTGAATGCTTCAAAGAAACACTAGTGTTTGATTTTGGATGGCTTGATGCAACACTAGTATTTATATCTGATTGTAAATTGATGACATCTATGAAGGGGGGTTGACTAGCTTCTGGAAGATTTGGCTCTTTGTTAGTGAGGAATATGATAACTGTAGACATTGAAGGACGTAGCATTGCAGATGCTTGTGTGCAAAGGAGAGCTATGTGAACAACATGTAATACCTCCTGATAGCTCTCTTGAATGTTGGGATCAATTATGCTTGAAATGGTGCCCAACATATGACAGTTCCAAACCTGCACAATACATATCTTACAAGTTTCAATATTATTACAATTTTATTTTAAGAATAAAAAATTATTGTATATATGATGAGGCCATTACCATTGTTAGGAGAGATGGTATGTCATTGGCATGCATATGGGTTTTATTTCTTCTTCCACTAATAATCTCCAAGACTAGCACTCCAAAAGCATAAACATCAACCTTTTCTGTTAGATGTCCATGAACAAGATATTCTGGAGCCATGTAACTTCTGTGAAAAAAAAACAAGTATTAGCCACATTTTCTAATAAGAGTATTTTTTATTATTTTTAAATTTATTCTCACCGAGTTCCAACGATTCCTGTGTTAAGATGAGTTTGGTCTTCATCGAAGTATCTAACCAACCCAAAATCTGCAATTTTAGGCTTGAAATGATGGTCTAGTAGAATATTGCTAGCTTTTATGTCTCGATGGATGATGCGAATATCTGATTCTTGGTGGAGATAAGCTAGCCCACTAGCAGTTCCTAAAATAATCTCAAATCTCCTTTTCCAATCCAACATGTTTGCCTTTTCTTTATCTGTTTCAAAGCACAATTCTATATCAAATAGCTTAAATATAACTAAAAATAAACAATAATTCTTGAAATTTGAAGATTGATAGTAATAAAAATCAATTATAGAGATAAGAAAAATTACCGAATAAAAAGTGATCAAGGCTCTTGTTGGGAAGGTATTCATACACCAATAGTTTTTCTGGGCCATCCATACTACACCCAAGAAGCTTGACAAGATTTTTATGTTGAACACAGCTTATCAAATTCACTTCATTGAAGAACTCACTCACACTCTCTTCTCTATTGATAAATAGCCTTTTTATGGCAATTTCTTTGCCATTTGATATTACTCCCTGCCAACATGTTCAATATGTATTGTTAAATGATTATGTAAAAGTATGAATGTATTTATCAATTCATTAGTATAAAATGAATTTGGAAATCACCTTATAGACTGAACCAAAGCCACCTTGACCAATTTTGTTTGTGGGGTTGAAATTTTTAGTAGCAATTTGTAGAGTTTGAAATTTGTAATTTAATTTTGATTTGGAGATAGCTGTTGAAAGTTCACTTGATGATTTTTGGTAACCTGCAAAACATAAACAACAATTTAATCATTTTAGAAATATTGTATAATCATGTTATCAAATTTAACTACATGATCTTTTACATATTTTTTTTATATAGTCTATGCATTGTTCTTTATGATGTATTATAGTTTTTGATGTTTGATTTTCTAGTAAATGTCAATATTTTACAACATAATTTGTATTAGTTAAGTTTATAAAATCCATCGAAATTGTTATTGTTGCAAACATTTGATATTGGTAGGATTCTAACATATAGATTATTATAATAGATGCTATCAATATTTCAATAGAGTAACTTGATTGGTATCAAGCAACAATCATTTGAAACCCTAATGGTGATGATAGGGTCCTAAGCACAACAATATTTCCACCCTTTGGAGACTCCCTAGAGACGGGAGAGGAAAAAATGGCCTCCTTCAAGTCTATTTTCATATAGAAACGGCGTATGGAACCTCCCACTTACAACTATAACCAACTATAGATTTTTTGTAGTTTTTTGGTCTTGAGAGACACATACGCACCCTATACACAAACGGGGCATGTATTCCTTAGATATACACACTCTACTTTGAGTTAACCTGTGTATGCCATGTTTTCAATGAAAATTTTTTGTTTTGGCAATTTTTGTTCGTTGTTTTCTACAATATAGGATCAAATCCATTGGTTAGTTACATGCAGGTTTCAACATTGGTGAGAAATTTCTAATTTTAATATCACTTTTCTTATTTTTTCATTTAAGTGTTTAAGTTACTGTCACACTATGACTTCAAAATTTGTTTCTGTTCTTGCACTAGTTAGATCTAACTATCTCTCTTGGAAGAGAAACATGATTGATGTGCTTAGGAGTAAACATATATGGAGATTAGTCAAAAGTTAACAAATGAAAAATTGGCAGTATGGGAATATCGATGTGATCAAGCAAGAGGACTCAGTGGACAAACTATTTCAAATAGATTGCATGTACACATTGAGGCTGAGGATAGTCCTATTGAGGTATGTAAAACCCTATCTTCTTTATTTGATAAAAATTATGATGTTTATGATTACTATATTGAAAATAAAATCCATGAGTTAGACCCTAAATATTTTGATAAAATAGATTCATTTCTTACTCAAGTTATAATCCTTAATGAAAAAAATAAATAATTGTAGTTCTGATTACAAGAAGAATGATAATGCTCTTACTGTTCTTGTTGAACCAAATTTACCTTCATGTTATGAGATGTTCATTCAAATTGTGAATAGAGCTATTTAAATGTCTAAAGGAACTTTTAAACTTGATTTTGAAGAGTTTTGTAAAGGTTTGATACATTATCAAGATATATTAATTGCTAGTGGTCAATTACTTAATAATAGAGCTCTAATGGAAAACAATAAAAAGAATCCTAATAGGAATTTTAAAAATTCAAAACCACATAATCAAGGATCTACTTATAATGATGATGCTTCTAACATGGTGTCTAGAAAAAAGAAAATGTATAATCCTTGTAAAGATTGTGGAAAAACCAACCACCCTGAAAATATTTGCTTTAAATGGAGACGTGAACTTGTGAAATCAAAGAAGGCAATTTCTTCCAAAGAAAAATTGGTATCTCCTATTTCGTTCAACCAAGTAAATCATCTTTTAATGTGGAATGGATAATGGATTCTGGTGCATCTAACCACATGTCTAGTACATCTTCTTTATTTAATACTTATGACACTAAAAAGAACACACAATAGAAAGTATCTATAAGTGATGGTAATCATCTTTCAGTTTTAGGATCTAGTAGCTTTAATGTTCCTAATGGTACTTGGTAATATGTGTTTCATGTTCAAGGAATTCCCATCAACTTTCTTTCTATTTATCGTGAATCTCAAAAAGGTTATAAATTTGAAGCTTCGACTGATAATTATGTGTTAAAACAAATCAAACAAAACTTCAAAATCGTTTCACTTCTCCATGAATCTTCCTTCATGAAGATATCAAACAAAACTTCAAAATTGTTTTATATTCTAGTAGGGCTACAATTTCATTTCTTGGTTATACAGATTCTGATTGGGCAAGGGATGCTTCCAATCGAAGGTCTACTGCAGGATACATATTTCATCTTGGTTCAAGTCTAATTGCATAGTATAGTAAGAAGTTGATAACTATTTCTATTTCTTCTTTTGAAGCAGAGTACAATGAAGCTAAGGAAGAAGCTAAAGAAGCAGTGTGGATCCATCATGTTCTGACAGAGCTTGGTATAGTACAAAAATATCCTATTGAATTAATATGTGACAATAAGAGTGCAATTCAACATGAGTACAATTCAGTGTGTCACTCCAACACTAAATGCATTGACTTGGATACTCATTATAATGGATATCTTGTTGCTAATGGTGTTATATGTTTGGAGTATTGTCCCACAAAAAAAAAAGCAGCTGATCTCTTCACCAAATCCATGATGGAAGAAAAGTTTGTGTATATTCATAGTCTGTTGGGAATGAGGGAAGTTGTCATCAAGGGGGAAATCTAGTGTAATGCCATATTCCCCCATTTTTTTGTTGTTCTCCCAGTCATCATTGAGGGGTAGTGTTGGAATATGTAATTTTAATATCACATGTGTAATAATGTCTAGTATGATGTCATAAGATGTCTTATCTAGCATTAGAAGGAATAATTAACTCTAATCGTATGTAAAAAGGATTTATCCAACATGCATCATGGAGGAATATGCTCCTGTTACCATTCATTATATAAAGAGGTGGAAAATCATTTATCCCACATGTATTTTGGCATGTTATTAGTCCATACCTATTGGTATATAACAGAGGCGATGGATATCCTTTGGGCATATTGAATATTGTGATCTCATACATTGTGATGTTATTGTAAAGTTCTGAAGCATCTGCAGTGTGGAGCTCTCTTGTAATATTGGATATTTTTGAAGATCAATAGAATACCAAACCTTCTTTAGATGCTTCCCCATTTGGGGTTTTACCATGTATTTCTAGCATATTGTTCTCTTGTTCTTACATGATTATTGTTGTTTGTATAGATAGAAGACTAGTAGATATTTGCTATTGAATTACATGCTAGTGTAAATGTATTGTTGTATGTTATGCATATTCTCAATATTCTAATAGGTTGGAGATTTTTGAAGATCAATAGAAGACCAAGCCTTCTGTGGATGTTTCCCCATTTGGGGTTTTACGAGGTATAGCTGGCATATTGTTCTCTTGTTCTTACATGATTATTGTTGTTTGCATAGATAGAAGGATAGACTAGTAGATATTTGTTATTGAATTACATGCTAGTGTAAATTTATTGTTGTATGTTATGCATATTCTCAATATTCTAACAGGTTGTATCTTACAAAGTGGCTTGCATGTCATGTATTTCATACCCTTGGCTCCTTTTTTCTTCCCTTGTTTAGTTACAAATATTTAGAAATGTGAGTTATGTGGAGTGTTGAAGTGTAGATGGGTGAATACGCCATCCTCCATATTCAACATCCTTTCCATTGCAGGCTAACATTAGGAAAAACGTGAGGGTATATAGGGTTGGTCACATCATAATTTATCCTACATTTATCACATAAGGAAAGAGAGAAAGAAATAATAAGAAACCCATTATATCCTTTTCTATTTCTTATTCCTCAATTTGATTTCAAGTTAGTTTCCAAATATTAAAAAAGAAAGAATAACAAACCCAAATGATACAAGGACTCGCTCACAAATCCCTAGTGATCCATACTGAAGATGTATGCATATGCATTTGAACCTCTCACTTTTTCAAATGTACTTTCCATGCCCTCTAAGCAATACATTGTTGATATAGATACATGCACGATTAAGGAGTCAAATCCTCCACTAGTTTTCTCACCTGATTGCCCCTACTAGTAGTAGTTTTCTCACCTAATTAACCCTTTGGTAGGGTAAAAAGGAGAAATAATTCAAATAATTTAGACCACGAAAAGGAACTAGTCCCTTTAACTAATGCAGATGATGTAATGCAATAGATCACTATGAGACTTAGTAAATCTCAAATAAATTGATTGGATGGACCAACATAAGGAAAAAAATAAAGGTAAAAAAGAATAGCCTTTAAATTTGTAACTCCTTACTGACAATTTAGAATAATTTATCTTG
Organism: Larix kaempferi; assembly: GCA_027924585.1. Lineage (NCBI taxonomy): Eukaryota > Viridiplantae > Streptophyta > Pinopsida > Pinales > Pinaceae > Larix > Larix kaempferi. The sequence continues at coordinate 3,985,620 of BSBM01000723.1, read as the reverse complement.
TTAAATATTATAAAGAAATGACATCGATATGTATCTATAATCTCCCCTCCATAATTCATCCATGGGAAATTCCACTAACCTATTTGATTCCCTTAGGTTCGAGTGGAAATTAATTTGACTTGGGAATTATTTGGGCCTATAGTCACTATGCAAATTAAAATTTAAATCAAGAAGGGGTGATGTGGGTCATATTTTTATAATAATAATGACCAAAATTCATTAATGAGGTGGAAATGGTCTAATTAGCCAAGGAGGCTGCATAGGAGGATGAATGGGCCCCATATAAGGTGTAACTCTCATCCAAGATGGAAGGAATCCAATCATAAAGGAATCTTATGAGTTGTAGTTCTCCTAGGGCTAAAAATAGTCAAGGAAGGGCGCACTAGGGAACATTAACTCCCAAGGAATCTTATGAAGAAGGATCAGGCTAAAAATATCCAAGGAGGGCACCATTGTGAAGTGTAACCCCCAAGGAATCTATGACAACATCTATGACAACCTATGACAAGATCTATGGCAATCTATGACAAGCCAAACCCTAAATTTAGCTAAGGAGGGCAAATGAGGGAGGAGGGGCCGACAAGGTATTTGTAACTCCCCTCCCAAATCTAGGGAATCATCTCTAATTCGAATTGTCAAGGAAGGATAAGGTTCAAATTGGTCAAAAACAACATTAGAGAGGGAGTTGATGTGTCATGAATAATTATTCTCTCCAATAATTCGAATTTTATTATTATTTTATAGAGATAATTCTAAAATGAGGGGGGAAAGTCCCATTGAAGTTTATAAAAATGATGCAAGCATCCTGTGAGAAATATTTTGTTCATTTTCATTCCTAATTGGAGAGCCATTGTGCTTTTCATGCTTGGTATATGTGCCCCTTGCAATTGTAACTAGTTTCAATGGCGTAAGATCCCACCCTAGATAGTATGAGAGGAGGAATCACCCTGGTCTATCTACATATATTTAATTGAAGGATATAATGTCCATGTTGAAGTGCTTGAGTCTTAGTTGGTAGCAGTGAAAATTTTTGTTGTTTTCCGGAATGGAAGCTTGTGTTGTGGTAGTTCTTGGTTAAGGAGGGCGCACCAATTGTTGTCCAAAACTCTTAGGGATGTTCTAATGACTGTATAAACTTGATATATGATAGAGGGAACAATTGAGAGGGAATATATGCAATTTGGGTTTGATATGTTTTATGTGGAGGGTGCACTAGTTGGAGTAGATCTCACATTTGGAGCTGTCATTTTCCCTCTCTTCTCAGCTAATCATTTGCAGCAATTCCTCATTTCTTGTAGCAAGTTTGTTTTATGTATTTGAATCTTCTGTAGAATCCATCCGTTCTCTAAATGTAATTATCCATTTAATGATAAAGATTCACCATGTTTTTCCTCATATTGCACTCAATATTCAAGTGATTGGTTGATCTATGTGTATATCTATTGTTATGGTTGTGAAAACTTCATGTATTGTGTGTAACACTTTCATACAAGTTCCCTAATGTATATTAGTGAGTGGTTTGGGATATTTGTGGGTGTTATGGCTGATTTGGTTATATTAGGAAAGGGTTTGATCTGATTAGGAGAAGCTAGGAAAAATTTGGAACTTTTAGACAAATTGTTCCCACATTCAAGCTAGTTTCTCCTAATTCGAGTTGGGTACATTACAGTGGTATCAAAGCATGTTCATAAATAGATGTGGGCTCTAAAGTAGATAAATTACTCAATTGGGTATGAAAAATATCACCCCTATAATCCATAGAAGTAGAGAAAATATTTAGTTGGAAGAAGTAGATTCTACCCAAGGTGTAATTCAAGAAGAACCAAGGACAGAGAAGAGTGTAGAGACTATTTACGGAAAATTAACTACTAAGGAAAAGGATGAATTTTTCATGAAAGGAATTTTGGATACCTTAGAGAAATTTCCCAAGGGTTAAGAGAGTTCTAGGAAAATTCAAGAAGATACAAGGGAGTTTATGGGTAAATTGGCAGCATATGATTCCGGGAGCAAAAATGGTAAGGGAAGTAGTAGTGGTTACCATGATGGAGACAAGAACCCCATTAAAAATCATGGAGAAACAATATTCTCTCAAACTGATCCACATAACTACCCACTTTATTTCAAAGACCCACATAGACCCACACTGTCGAAATTCCTAGAACCACGGATAGTGGGAGAAACAGTGCCAAATGAACAAGATGAGTTCTTGGAGGCTTATTTTGAGGAGTATAGGGTTATGAGTGCATATTTCAAGGAATCCATGTCTTTATATGAGTACTAAAACTTCAAGGATCGAAAAAACCTAAGGGATTCAATACAGTGCATGTTCATAATTTTGAGTTGTAGTGCACCCTTGGAAAGGTCGCCCTTCAAATTTTCAATGGGTATTCCAAATTCATTGCCATATCATGGGTACATAAACTTGGCACATACTTCCAGTTGAATCCCATTGCAGAAGAAGGTGTCGTCAAAATGGCTACCTTACATCTAAAAGGAGAAGCAAATGAATAGTGTTACCATGGCATGAGGACCTTGGGTCATGCAATATCAAACATATGAATATTTTACGAGTCTCATATATAGGCTTGCTATAAAAGATCCATAGATTCCTTTCAGAGAGTTGGCCTAGTTGAAGTAGATAGGAACACTAAAGGCCTATATTTCATATTTTCAAAATATTGGAGTGATGTTCATAGACATCTCAGAGGCTCATGTAGTATTGTTGTTTATAGAATACTAGCAAAGTCATTAAGAGGATTGGTGAAGGATTACAGACCTACAACACTGCAATATGCCACAAGTTGTACTAGGGACTTTCAAGATGCAATTCCCAAAACAAGATTTCCTCTAAAAAACAACTTCCCAACCAAGTTCAAGGATAGGAATCCTTTCCAGAAGGATTTGATCTGGAAAAACAAGAAGGATAAAAATATCTGGGATGAGCTAACGAGGAAGAAGTTGCATTTCACATGCTAAGATCCTTGGGTTCCATACCACAAGTGTGAAAAGGGGAAGGATCACTACATAGAATTCTTCTCTGATAGTGAGGAGAAGGGAGTTAGTGAGGAGCATGAACTAGAAAGGGAAGATGGGTATGAGACAACCTAAGAGGAGCATCCCCAACCTGAGTCTAGAAAGAGTGCCAATGTTGTTCTATCTGGAGTTCCCCTATATCACACTCTCAGATTCAAGGAAGTGGTGCAAGGACAAAGAGTCACAGTGCTGGTTGATGGAGGAGCCACTCACAACTTCATTGATGCTTCATTGGTGGAAAGAAGGAACTTTCCTACTGAAACATTTGATGGATTCATTGTGATAATATCGGGTAACAATTCTATGGATTGTTGTAGGTGGATTCCTAAACTTCATCTCACCATAGGTAACTATATTGTGACAGATAGTTTTTATGTAGTGAATGTTGCTGATAAAAAATTAGTCTTGGTGGTGCAATGGTTGTTTTCCATTGGAGAACATACCATGAAATTCTAGACTCTATAAATGAGCTTTAAGGGACCTAATGGGAAGCAAGTGACATTAAGGGGTATGAACACTTATCCCAATAAGGTGGTTTCAACACATGTTATGAGAGTTTTCCTAAAGAGTGGAGATATAGAATGGGAAATGGAATGTTTGTTCATAGCTAAGAATCCTACAATGGAAACCTCTCAATATCCAGAAGACATAAGGACATTGTTACAGAAGTATGAGAAGGTTTTTTGAGACCTTCTTCCCGGTAGGCCACAAGACAGAGGAGTTAAGCACACCATATAATTGGAGGTGGGAAGTCATCCCATCATCACCCAACCATACAAGCACCCCAAGAGGTTCAAAGATGAAATCAAAAGGGCCATAAAAGAAATACTTTATTTGGGAATCATAGGGCCAAGTTCGAGTCCATTTGCATCGTTAGTGGTCCCGGTGAAGAAGAAGGATGGAACAATGAGAATGTGCATAGACTACAGAGCCTTGATCAATAAGACTATCGAGAACAAGTAACCCATTCCTCATATTGATGAGTTGATGGATGAGTTGCATGGGGCCAAGTTCTTTTCCAAGATTTATCTATGCTCTAGATATCATCATATTCGAATGAGAGAAGAAGATGTGCAAAAGATAGCCTGTTGTTGTCATTATGGTCATTTTGAATTCCTAGTCATGCCTTATGGCTTGACTAATGCACCTACTACATTCCAATATTTATTGAACATAATATTTAGCAAGTAGCTATGTAATTTTGTGTTGGTGTTTTTTTATGATATCCTGATTTATAGCAAGGCATGGGAGGAACATTTGCATCACTTGGAGGCTATACTGATTATTTTGATAGAATAGTCACTTTATGCAAATTTTTCCAAATGTGAGTTTGGGATGAATGAGATGTTGTATCTTGGTCATGATATTGGACAATATGGAGTTAAGGTTCATTTGGAGAAAATCCAGGCCATCCTTGATTGGACAACTCCCAAAAATGTGATAGAATTGAGGGAATTTATTGGAATTTGTACATACTACATGAGGTTTGTCAAAGGATTCTCATAGTTGACATCCCCTTTGACTAATATGATGAAGGGAGTATCCTTTTGTTGGACAGAGGAAGATGAAAAATATTTCAACAAAATGAAGGAAGTGATGAGTAGTTGTCTAGTCCTTTCTTTACCATATTTCACTCATCTCTTTGTGCTTGAGTGTGATGCTTTGGAAGAAGGAGTTGGAGTTGTCCTCATGCAAGATCAACACCCTATTTCCTTTACAATTAGAAAGTTGCAGCCACATGAGTGCGACTACTCTATTTATGACAAATAAATGTTGGCCATTATGCATTCCTTGGCTAAATTCCAACCATATTTAGTGGCCAGCAAGGTTTTGGTCAAAACATACCATAATAGTTTGAAGCATTTTTTTACTCAAAAGGTGTTGAATGATAGGAAACCAAAGTGGGTCAGCAAAGTACAATCCTATGATTTTGACATAGAGTACATGAAAGGAAAAAATAATGTTATTGCAAATGCTCTTTCTCGAAAATCGGCCATCTCTTTGATGGAAATTTTAGCAAATTGGAAGGCTCAATTTTGTGTAGAATACTCAAAAAACAAGTTTTTCTGTGAGTTTTTGGATGGATTGATACAAGATGACCAATACAAAGTCATTAATGAGGTGATTTACTATAAGGAAATAATTTATTTGGTTCATGAATCATCCTTGAATAAAAATATTATATGAGCAACTACTAACTCCCCACTAGCAGGACACCTTAGGTACTTGAAAACATATAGGAAGATAAGAGAGAGGTTCAATAAAAAAGGCCTTAAAAATGATGTATTGAAGCATGTGAATAAATGCATCTCATTTCATGTCACGCCCCCTCCCATCAATCCCACTCAAGGAAGAGAACATGACTAAAATCCGGGCTTTCCCAACTCAAGCCACATTCATCATTAAAAAATTCATAACAAATAAAATGCATGTACGAAGATGTCTAATTGAAATAAACACAACATAAATAAAAATCCATCACACACATCTAGCATGTAATTTCTAGTAGAGTTATAGCAGGCATCAAATTAAAACATTTCGTAATCAAAACACAAGAGAGTACATATCTTGAAATGGAGTAGTCCCGAGAAACTGGCTATGCAACTACAACATTCCACCCAACCATAGGCCAGGTGTGTTCATAAATATCTCAACACAAATGCAACCCCCAAGCTGGGAATGATTTCCACAAGGAAAAGGGAACAAGAACTAACACATATCCAAGTATACATCACATCTCATCCAAGCTAGTCCACACTGGGTTTATCGGGCTATCAAGGAAGGGATTGCTAAGCTAGTGAGCTGAACTACAGAGCTACCAAAATATCTACCATATTTATCTAGCTTGGCCCCCACAATACCTACACACCCAACACAAGGAAGTATCCCCTTCACTACTCCACAGTCCCTTAGGCCATACCTTCCCTTCTAGTGATCTTCAGGGTGTGCATAGAAAGGTAGCCAAGGCCCTATCATCTTTTATGAGGTTACACTCTTCACTAGGTTTATCAAGCCAATTCTAGATCCTCTTCTACTCTTGGTTTCTTACATCCAAGTTCAAGCCAAATAGGAATGCACATCATCCCAACCACACCAATATCCCCACGCACACACAGAAAGCACAAATGTTGGGTATGGAAAAACGATTTTAACTATGGGATGAACCAAACGAGATTTCCATGGGTTTTCCCAAATCGTGGCACACTAAAAATGAATTGTGGGATGGAAAAATAACCACAGGGGGATTACCAATCAAATTCCATCATATACATGGGAAACCGAGTGAAATAAAAAATCTCACAGGCCCCCAACTCAATTTCACTTCTTCCCCACTGTTCTAAAACACAAGAACACCCTTCTTCCAACTAAAAATGAAGAAAAACACAACAAAACGTGGAGGAAAACACCCAGCAAGTCCAGACTGCATGAGAAAGCCAAACACCTTCATGAATAATGGGTTGGGATAAAATTCATCGGTCCTTTCTTTCCCAAGAAGAGAAACACGATTTTAAAAAATGTCGGCTTCCCCATACACTAAATTGGAAATCCATACCTCTCCATTTCCCAAAATAATAACTACCTCAACCACCTCTTGGAAGAATTAAATGATTTGGTGCATAAGTCAAAATGGGTAGTTAATGGTTTATGTGTTCTCTCATTTCACTTGGCTTGACACTAATGGGTTCAAGGGTTTGAATATTTCCCTCCCCATTCCTTGTAAAAAGCATGCCCCCATACTCTTGTTTCATTGCATAACTAGTTTTGGGTATTTAATTAAAATACATATGTACATCAGATTTACGATTTTCCATCGCTCCATGGTATCATGCGACCCACATGCATAGATATTTAATTGTCGATACATAAACAATAAATCAATGGCGGGGCCTTGGATTTGAGCTCATCACTACGATTTTATAACGATATTACATCATTTACATTTTTAATGCAACGGGGTCAAAATCGGGGTGTTACGTGTCAACAGAATAAAATAGAGCACACAAATACTGCTAGTCTACTACAACCTCTACCCATTCTGGAAAAAAAGTGGGAAAACATCTCAATAAAGTAAATAGGACTAAAAGAACCGAACCAGAATAAAAAATAATATTTCAGCACAGTTATTTGGCCTGCACCACATGGTGCTCGCGATTATGCATGACACGTCTTGCACTGTTCTTTCTCACTTAGATGCATAGCGTGCCGCCTCATTCAGTAATGATTCAACAATTTATGGCATAATTGAATGCAAAATGATCCTAAGTAATTTTTGTTGTTGATTGGATTCCAGAGAAACCAATAGGGAATACACCCAGCAAGCCCAGACTGCGTGAGAGGGAATATTGGATTCAAGAAAGTCAATATATTCTAAAAACACTCAAAGAAAACTTACAAATAGCTCAAAATCAACACAAAATATATACATATCAGAATAGAACAAAGCGCATTTTTCAGGTGGATGATTTTGTATACTTGAAGTTGCATCCATATAAACAGTCTTCTCTCAAAGGGAAAGAGGATGAAAAATTGAATCCTCAGTTATATGGGCCCTACAAAATTGTGTGAAGAGTTGGAGAAGCAACATATGAGTTGGAGATCCCACCAGGAACCAAGATCATAATGTGTTCCATGTTTCATGTCTCAAAAAAGAAGTGGGCCAAAAGGTGATAGTTTCGACAGAGCTTCCTCCATTAGATGATGAAGGACAATTGATCTTGATTCTGGAAATATTTTTGCACGTGAGAGAAATAAATTTTAGAAATAGAACCATATGAGAGTACCTTGTTCGATGGAAGGATCTACCGAGTGAATATGTTACTTGGGAAGGTGAACAGGTACATCAACACACATGTGTGCAATTTCTTGAGGACAAGCAATCTTGGGTTGGGAGGACTATAATGTCCCCTCCATAGTTAATCCATGAGACATTCCACTAACCTATTTGATTCCCATAGGTTCGAGTAGAAATTAATTTGACAAAGGAATTATTTGGGCCTATAGTCACTATGCAAATTAAAATTTAAATCAAGAAGGGGTGATGTGGGTCATAATTTTGTAATAATAATGACCAAAATTCATAAATGAGGTGGAAATGGTCCAATCATCCAAGGAGGGTGCATAGGAGGATGAATGGGCCCCATATGAGGTGTAACTCCCATCCAAGGTGGAAGGAATCTAATCATAAAACTATCTTATGAGTTGTAACTCCACGGGATAAAAATAGTCAAGGAAGGGCGCACTATGGGAAGAGTAACTCCCAAGGAATCCCATGAAGAAGAATCAGGATAAAAATAGCTAAGGAGGCCACCTTTTCGAAGTTTAACCCCCAAGGAATCTATGCCAATCTATGACAAAATCTATGAAAACCTATGACAACATCTATGACAATCTATGACAAGTCAGGCACTAAATTTAACTAAGGAGGGAACATGAGGGAGGAGGATCCCACAAGGTAGTTGTAACTCCCCTCCCAAATCTAGGGAAGCATCTCTAATTCAAATTGTCAAGGAAGGCTACGGTTCAAATTGGTCAAAAATAACATTAGAGAGGGAGTTGATGTGTCATGGATAATTATTCTCTCTAATAATTCAAATTTTATTATTATTTTTTAGAGAGAATTCTAGAATGAGGGGGGGGAGGCCCAATGAAGTTTATAAAAAGGATGAAGGAACCTTGTAAGAAATATTTTGGTCATTTTCATTTTGAATTGGAGAGCCATTGTGATTTTCATGCTTGGGAGATGTGCCCCTTGCAAACATTAACTAGTTTCGGTGGTGCAAGATCCCACCCTAGATGGTATGAGAGGAGGAATCACCATGGTTTCTCTACAGTGCTTCAATTGAATAAGATCATTTCCATTTTTATTTTCTGGTTCAAGTTCATTTTGGTTTGTTTGAGTCCCAGTTGGTAGCAGTGAAATTGTTGGTGTTTTACGGAATGGAAGCTTGTGTTGTGGTAGTTCTTGGTTGAGGAGGTCGCACTAATGGTTTTCCTAATATATTGGGGTTTGTTCTAATGATTGTATAACCTTAATATATGATAGAGGGTACACCTGAGAGGGAATATCTGTAAGTTGGGATTGTTATTTTTTCTATGGAGGGTGCACTAGTTGGAATAAATATCACATTTGGAGCTACCATTTTCCCATTCTTCTCTGCTATTCATTTGCAGCCATTGCTCATCTCTTGTAGCTGGTTTCTTTTATGTATTTTCAACTTTTGTAGCAGCCGTCAGTGCTCTCAATGTAATTATCCATTTAATGATAAATATTCATATTGTTTTTCCTCATATTGCATTCTATATTAATGTGATTTGTTGATCTATGTGTAGATCTATTGTTATGGTTGTGCAAACTTCACGTATTGTGTGTAAAACTTTCGTACAAGTTCCCTGATGTCTATTAATGAGTGGTTTGGACTGTTTTTGGGGTGTTAGGTTCGAGTTGGAGTTGTTAGGAAAGGGTTCGAGTTGATTAGGAGAAGTTAGGAAAAAATTGGAACCCTTAGACAAATTGTGCCCAAATTCGAGTTAGTTTCTCCTAATTTGAGTTGGGTACATTATGAAATCCCATGCATACAAAGTTGTATTTGAATATTTAAACACGTGGTTTTAAACGAATATCTAATTTTAAGTTTATATAAATTTAAAATTGTTGAATATTATTCTATTGTAAATGGCCTTGAAACACCCTCTAGGTGCTACATTTTCAATTAAAAAATTGTTGAGCTAAATTCCATAAAAGAGAGTGAATTTTATTTGTTTAAAAAATATAATTAAAAACAAAACTTCTCATTATAAAGAGAGTAGGAAATAATCCCAATTGATCCAGTTGTTGTGTCTTATAACTGGGCTTCTTTTCCAAATTATGGATTCCAAAATTAGATAATTAAAGATTCCAAAACTAGCGTTATTTTTTTCACGGATATACAAAATGGTTAAACATATGCCCAACAAGCAAAGGCATTGAGGTCTCTCCTGCACTTAGCAATACCATAGACCTTATCTCCATTCTGTCCATGCCATGAGATGATATTTTGTTGTTAACAATTGATTGATGTTGAGACCTAATACAAATACGCTAATTAATTTATTGCCATGATTAACTTATCAAATCTAAACCAGAAATAATTTAATGTTATTTATCCATTCTTTTATCTCTCTCTTCTCATCCTAGGATTTATCGATTTCTCTTTAAAACAGAGTAGTGAATCCACTCTCTCCTTCCTCCTTGGTATAGTTTGAATATGTTCACTAGCTACAATTCCCTTATCATCTTCTAGTTTTTGGATCTCTATTATGTATCAATCCTAGTAATAATAGCTCTCTACTCAAAGAATATCAAGTTTGGTTTCACCACGCAATTTTTTAATAATGACTCTCTACTCAAAGAATATCAATTTTGGTCATCACCATGCAATTTTGTATTAGTAATTAAAAATAGTTCTTTGGTATTAACCTTATTTATATTTCAATGGGCATGCTAGAATTATCAATTTAACTCACTATGGATTATGACAATGTTTGTTCATCTTTTTAATGTTCTACACATAATGAAAAAATTAATAAAAACAAAAACTTGATCACGCACATAAAATTATATACAATACATATTCTTTTTCAACTAGAGAATCATTCACAAGGAATAAAAGACTAATATATTGATCTATAATAGCTACAAGGATTATAATAATTTATCTTCTACTTCTAAAAAGTAATAAATTAACTTGCAAAACTTTGTAAGCAATTTTTGAATTGCCATATATATAGTATCATTAAATCTCCCCTATTACACTTTCTCACTCAACTCTTTCTACTTAAAAAAGCAACTTTCCTTCTAGTTTTGTCAGTTTGTGATCTGTAAATTGCCTTAGATATTCCATTGGAATAGTTTTAAACGATAAATATTATAATATACTAAAATATGTTTTTAAGCAATGTATTATTTATATCTTCAAATCTAATGTTAAATGCATGAAATACTGAAATAAATTGAAATTGAAATGAAAAAAGCTAAGAAAATAACACACCATCCACACAAAGAACACATTGAAGATGTAACGTGGGAAAACCTAATATAGGAAAAAACTTGCTAGAAGGTGAGGCATATGCTCTAATATTTTCTTCTTAGTTAAATAAAGGGGCTCTCAATATGGAGTTTCCATGGAGTCTATTTCCAATAGTTGCTATATGATCTTATATTTGCTTCAACGTCCCAATCTTAAATGTTTTGATAAATTATGTAACAATCAATAATATAATAAGAATGGAACCCCTCCCTTACATAGTGGCCAAATATCTAACATTGCTTGATAGCACTCTAGGGTTATGGTTTTACATACCTCAAACCCTAATTAGTGTAAGTATTTTGGATCCTCTAGAATCTTTGTGAATGTCCACATGTCACTAACTCCACATGTGAGTAATGTGATTTGATGTGGCATCCATGAAGACTTTGAAAAACCTAGGTAAGAAAATCAATACCAACATAATCTAAAACACAAGAAACAATAATGGCATACACACATAATACATATAGATTTACCTTAGAAACCCTTAATTGGAAAATTGGCCTAACTGAGAGTTGTTCCTCTCTCTATCTTAATGTATTATCTTCACCATTTAGAATACAATATCGTAGCATCCAAAACACTTATCTGTTAACTTGGATTAGATTGCAACCATAATTCCTTAATCAAAATTAGTTTACAATGGGTTGAAAAAGCACAAAATGTACAAAAAACGGGCCTATAGTCTTTTTTTTAGGTGTTGGGTGGGGGGGGGTCTCCCCCCTCCTGCATGTCTACCTCCCAAAAATTCCTTTTCTCTGGTAACCTGCAAATACTACAACACATACCCAACAATCCACTCTATATCATGGTGACCAACATGATAAGTCAACTTGTGGTAGGCGTAACTTCCACATATTGACTTTGATTGAGGTGTTTTTTGTACCTTTGGAAAGCTATTTATGTGTAGAATATATTGGGATATGGGGAACTAATCACATAAAGTGTTGATCTAAAAAATGATCATTTAAGGACTCAAACAAGATCCATAAGTTTATGGATCCTAAATCACCAAAGTGGGACTTGCACATAAATTCAACCCTATAAGCCATTATCTCCAATTTTTCCACAAAGAAAGTACGAAAATAGATGACAAATTATATAATGATCCATTTCATATTAGTATGCTTCCCCACTATTGGGTTTTTGTGATCATTTGAAGGAACTTCTCTAACATATGAACTTCTTCCTTTTATGCCTTTCCCATTTAAGATTTAGTTACGTGAGGTTTGGTTACTTGTAATATTGTTATCATAATTTCTTCACAATTCTAAATTGCTCTTTATTTTATTGGTGAACACCTTCTTGTTGGTAGTTACACTTGTGTCAATGCCACTGTTGACGTTCAATCATCATGAAATAAGGAAGTGGTTGTGGGTTATGTGGAGTGCAAAAGTGTGGAGGGGTGAATATTCCATCCTCCATATTCCACATCCTTTCCTTGCTTGATGACATTATGTAAAATGTGGGGGTATGTAGATTTGGTCATATCATACTTTAATATAATCCTACATACCTTTATCACACATGAAAAAAAAATCAATAGTTTATCTTTTGCTCTTTCTTTTAATTCTTCAACTTGATTTAAAGTTAGTTTCTCAAGATTAAAAAGGAAAGAATGAATTAGTTTCTCATGATTAAAAAAGAAAGAATAAAAAATCTAGATGGTAAAGGACTTAGTGACAAACAGGGATAATTTTAAGGACCCATACTTATTTAAAAGTGTATAAACCTTGGCGAATGTTACCAATTCTTAAAATGTCAACTATAAAATATTTGGCAATATTTTTCTTAAAATTGGGTGAAAAGGGGCTTCAAAAAATCCAAATTTGACAAAAAATTTTATAAAAAAAAACATGGCAAAATAGCCTATGGGCTAAATTTGACCCCTAAAATTATCCTTGATGACAAATTCTTAATAGGTGGCACTAAAGAAATATACATATGCATTTGAGCCTCTTACTTTAGTAAATGGCCTTTTGCTACAACCTCTAAGTGCTACATTCTTAATATAAATAAATGTATCACTAAGGAGCAAACTCCCACTACTAGTTTCCTCAATTAACTACCCCTTTGGTAGGGTGAAGAGGAGGCATGAATCATACTATTTGAGACTTGGTGAATTTAAAATCAATTATTCGAATGGACTAAAAGGAGGAAGAAAGAAAAGAAAAGAAAATAAAATAAATTGTGAATTTATAAATTTTTAATTAAGAAACTAATAAAAATGCATATTTTTGAATATTGTAAAGCAAACCAATGTATCTCCAAAATTGAAAAGTTATAATGAATTATAAAGAATAGAGTTAAAATTTGAATATTTAACTTTGGAATTGCATTTTATATAAATATCAAATTATTGAATATTACTCCATTATAAATATATAGATGATGATAAATAAAATTATGTATACAATTTCATTTTATTTTGTAATTTCCGTAAAAGAAATTTGACTTCATTCTTTTGAAAATAAGGCTCAAAAGAAAGCACAGAGAAGCGGAAGAAGATCAACTCACCCGGAAGCTGTTTCTTATAAGCGCGCTTGATAACTTTGCGTTTCCAAATTACAACCGCTCCGACCAACGCCACCACAATAACCGCACCAGCAATTAAAGTCAGAAGAAGGTGGTTTTGTCCTGCACCAAATAGCAATTCTCAGTAACGAATTGAATTAGCAGATGGTTTTTCAGTATTCTAAATGTATGACAATATTACCTTCATTTCTTGCCCTTGCTGAACCTGTTGATGGCAGTAGAGCAGTTCCAGTTCCAGTTGGGGGTGAGAGCAGAGGGGCGCCATCGCCGTAAAACTTGTATTTCGAATAACGAATCATGCAGTACCAGTTGTCATCAAGAACACTTCCTTCGGTAGTTCCAGGCGGACATAAGCTCAAATTTTCGTAGAGAATATTAAGGCACTGACTGCACTGATTCGCAGTAAGGTCTCTAAAACATTGAGCCAGAGAATAAATCCCACTGTCATTCAGTGTACTGTAACCCACATTACTGGACGCAGCATCGTCCACAAGCCTTGTCAAAAGATTGTCAATCTGCAGATCCGAGCTCCTTTTATTTTCCGTTGTAGTGTTACTACATAATCCCTTTGTAATCCGGAACGATGCATCCGATAAATTTAATTTTAGATATAAGTTGTGAGTGCCATATCTCAAAAAGCATCCAGTGAGCATAATGCTTACAGAACTGGAACCGCTACAATTTGCAGGGATAGACTTTGTGGCGTTTGAAACGCATGCCCGGCAAGTAGAGGCATTTAGATCTCCCCTGCACTGAGCAAGACCGTAGACCTTATCTCCATTCTGTCCATGAGCTGAAATATTGTAGCCCGTCTTGTTCACATTGTCAACCAATGAATTCAGAAGCACCTTCAAATTCCCTTCCCAAGCACTTCCATTCCTCACAGCTTTCTCAAAATCGCATTTCTGTTGCCAGACAATCTCAGCCACTGATAATCTTAGTGGTAAGAGCAGGAAGGATACAAATAATTTGGATACTGCAATGAATTGAAATATATTCCATTTGGAAGAGGCCATTCTGTAATTGAAATCAATGCTGGGAACCTTGATTTGAAAAAAGTTTGCGCTGTGTTTCTTTCTTTTATTTGGGAAGACGCCGGTACAAAGGTTAAATAAATTCGGATAGCCGTGTTCAACTGCGGCTTGTCTTGGGTTTACAATCCAGTGTCTTATTACGCGGGATTTTATTTTCTTATCGTAAAAATTAGAAACGTAATTTGACTTTGACGATTGAACTTGTCTAACAGTCAAAACTACCAACTACGCGTCATCCATTGCATACAGTTGTTGCTCTCTCTCTATTATTAAATTATTTATTAAATTTTGTTCATATTCAATTCGTAGGCGTTAGGGTCGTTCTCATCCACAATTACTATATATATTAAGTAAGTAGGTGTCTTTGGTTGGAGTGTCTTTAAAAGAAGTATATATATTTTGGTTGGAGTGTCTCTAAAATAAGTAAGTAGGTGTCTTTGGTTGGAGTATCTTTAAAAGAAGGTTTTATTTATTTATTTATGGTTTCAACATGTGCAAGCCATTAAATTGAGGATAGGTCAAATGTCTCGTAGTTTATTTATTAACAAATTTTTATAAAAAAATTTAATAAATAATATAATAATGAGTAGATGATAAAATAATTAATAATAATAATTACAATGTTATAAGATGATACGTGTATATATACATTTAATAGTTATCATATACATTTATTAGTCATCATGATTTAGAATTCATGTTCCTTTTATTGGATCATGCATTTTTAACTAGAAAATGTCCCTTTATTTATTATAATTATTATATTATATTGGTTTTTTATTTATAAATGCTCTGTTTTCCAAGCATAAACAAACATACATATGATACACAAACATACACATGGTAAAGATTTTATCTTTTGTTTTAGCATATAATGCCTTATCATGTTTAGTATGTTTTTGTAGTTATCATATTGATGATAAAAAACAATATAATTTTATCTCTGAATTTTTCTTTAATATATAAGGGTTTGAAATTTGACGTCCACGTTTTAATTTTAATTTTAATTTGATGTTTTAATTTTAATTTTAATTTGATCTATGATGTTTTAATTTTAGTTTTAATTTTAGTTTTAATTTTAATTTCAATTTCAATTTCAGTCTCACTTTTTAATTTTAATTTTAATTTTAATTTTAATTTTAATTTCAGTCTCATATTTTAATTTTAATTTTAATTTGACTTATGTTTTAATTTTAATAGTCTCTTTCATCTACTTGAAATTAAAATTCACACTTCATTAATAACTTTTGATTTTATGGAATGGTAGTATTTTCAAGTGTAAAATGGTCTTTAATTAACTTCTCTTATTGATTTTGTCTTTGGTTAATTGTTGATGAGTTGTATAATTTGGATGATGATAAGGGAATAGTGTATCTTATATGTCATGCTTGTGAAAACTTTATCTTTTGATACTTCTAAATTTTAATGATTTATTGGTTGATCTTATACATGGATCTTCAATTAGCTTGTCTTATTGATTTTTTCTATGGTTAGTTGTTGATGACTTATATAATAATTGGATGACAATAAGGAAATCGTGTATCTTATGCCATGCTTTTGGAACCTTCATCTTTTGATACTTACTGATTTATTATTGGTTGATAAGATTTCAAATAGACTTGTTTTTATTTCTTTTTCCAAGATTTGGATTTTTATATATAATGATTTTTTGTTTCAATACGGTTTATCAGTATTTATTTATCAATCATTGATTTGTTGCTAATAAGTTCCTCTGCTTTTACCTATTGTGAGTTTTTTCCATTTCTTAACTTCTTAATTTGTGTGATCAATCTTTTACTATGATTCTTAAGGCAAGAAATTTCATCATCTTTATCAAAAATAACCCTGTCAAACTCGTTTTGCATCTTTTGAACTCACTTTTGATTATCCTAAAGGAGCACCCTTAAATTGTCTTTAAAGTGTTATAGTGAGGAAGCTCCTAAATCCGACTTCATTGTAACATCTTATAGTGTTATCTTCTTCTTATAGGAGAAGGGAAAGCAATTGTTCTTCATGTTTAAGATGAAGGTCCCCAATGACTCCATATAAGATAAACCTCTAATTATGTCAACATTTTCTATATACATAATTGTAACATAAAATTGGAATATGAATTCATAGTGATCAATCATTAATTGTAGGTCCTTAATTTTATATTACTCATTCTAAAAATTGTTTTTCTTTTCAACAATACTTGACTTTGCAATAATAATTAATTCACAAGTTGATGTTAATGTAATTTTATTTCTCATCAGAACAAATATGGATGCTAATCTCTTTTCCTTAAATAGTCCCTTTAAATTTTATTATTATAAAAGATGAGGTTGAAATACCCTTACAATTAAAATCCATCAAATGCATCACTCTGTTAGAATTAAATACTTAAAACCTTAATTACTTTTTTCAATAAAACCCTTAATATATATTTTGAAAATTTGACTTAAAATTTTGCTACTATCCCCTCAACTTCTAGGATTACTTAATGCACCTTCACACTTTCTCAACCTTGTGTATACAACTTTACACACTTCCTTAATAAGCGACCCTCACAAATAACTCCTTTATATATGTCTTCACGATTTATTTATTTATTTATTTATATACTTTATATAAATTATTTAATTAAACCCAAACGCTTTGAATTTTACAATGGTGTAGCCACTTTCTTAGCCAAAATTTGATGAATTGGCATAACTCTGATGTATCAGTCCACGCTCATGACTTATGACCTTATGAAACCACAAGTTTTTTATGTCAACTTTTGTATGGTGATGTGTGTAATTTCCCACAATAATAATAATAATAGAAACAACTATAAGTAAAGAGATAATGTTGTGAGAAAAATAGCACAATGGTGTGCATCCTTTCCCACTTGATGGATCAAAGTCTAAGAGGTTGCTACTAAGGCCCAGTATTGTGTTATTAAAACAAAAGTGATGATTCCAAATTGATCCTGCAAGGTTTTGTTAGAAAAACAAAGAAAAATAAAAACCAAATAACATGAAAATAAAAAAAGAAGTTGAAGAGAAGATATGGAGACCACAACAACAACAAGATACTAGAACCAATTTAGATTGCCCAATGGTCAAGCTTGTTACATGTAGTGTCACCTAGGAGGTGAAAGATTCAAGGGAAGCCAACAATATCCCTTAGGGAGGTCCTTTTTGTCGACACTAAATGCTAAATAACTTGAAGTCTAACAAATGAGAGAAACACTTGCCCCATGGAGGAAAGTGGCAAGGAAGCTTGGGGAATGCCAATAGGTGGAGGAATAGGTGGACTATGAGGAAGTCCCAACACAATTCCAGCAACATAACCTTGATCATATTTTCTCTACTTAGATGCATTCCCATGGCCTCCTTTTATAGGACAAGAGGTGGCCAAGAAACATCTAGATCCAAGTTTGAACTCCTTCACCTCATGAACTAGCTCCAAACTACACAAAGGGACCTATTCAATTTTTTGTTGGTAATGGAGCTTTCATGAGCCTTTAATGCATAGTGGGTGGTTGATATCCCGTCATTTTTTCCAATCGCACAGATCTCGAAGGGAAAACTTGCGCGAGGCTTGCATAGGCACATAAAAGATAACACATGCTATAACGCGGGCTAACACAGCTCTACCTATGCGACCTATTCTTTTGACTATTTTTTTGGCATTTATAGACTCATACTACTTTATGGATCTGATGAGGATGTCTCCGGTGACCTACATGCTAGAATGTCGCATGACATTTCTAGTGTCATTTATGGACTCATACTGTTGTCTGGATCCGATAATGCCTTACGTCAAAATTAGCTAGAATGTCGCATGTGTGCGAAATTTAAGTGTTAATAGATAAATATAGAAAATTAAATAATAATGATAAGGAGATAAGTATGAAAAAAAAAAATCCAAGGAAAAAAGTATGAAATAATAAAATAATAATAAAAAAATCAAGAAAAACTAATAAACATGATATAATTAACTAATAAAGAGGAATTAAAATACAATAACATAATAACAAGTGGAGTTGTGGAGGAAAATTGGTGTAATGAAAATAACCTTACTTAAAGAGAATTTGTGATTATTTCTTAATGGGGCTTGGGATCCATGTTGAGTTTTGGAAGGTAGGTTTGTGTTTGAGTGTTTGGGAGCTCTCGATCTTAGATTAAGGGTTTTTGTTGAGAGGAGAGCCACCCCAAAATCTAGTTGCCTAGTTGGTGTTGGCCGCGGAATCATGCAGTTGGATGACAACTACCATCATTATGCGAGTTATTCTTCGAGGTAGGTGTTCAACTTCTTTGTTGAAATATGTTATTTTATATATTATTTTATGTTAGTAATGATTTATATTTTGTTATTTACTTATGGTTTTTTATACTATAAAAATTATGGTTTATTATACTATAAAAAAATTACTGTGATTTGATGTTTTTATATAAATGATTGAATTTTGAAATATAGAGCTTGAAACATTTATATGATTTGTTATTAATCTAATATAAAATAACTTGAATTATACATATAATTGCAAACAAAAACCTAAGTCATATTGACCATGATATTTCTAACGAATTAGTAAAAATAGAAATATGTATTTCAAATATTTACTTGAACCTTTATTATAACAATAGAATATGCCAAAACATAAAGATTTTTATGCTAAACATATTATAAATAAGTTTTTAGTGTTTATTGTTTAGATTGTGTGGCACGGTAATTTTTTTAATAACAATCTAATTACATCTTTTCAAAGAAGTGTTTATTATAACAATCCATTCTATTTGACTATTAACAACTAATTATTAAGGAAAAAAAAATTCAAACTGAGTTCAGTCCAAAATTTTGTATTTCCATACATATTACAATCTATCAAAATCAATGACACTATTTAAAATTAAAAGGATAAATCACATTGTTTCCCACAATTTCTTCAAATTACAAATTACAATTTAATTATAAGTAACCAAAAAAACCATTTTTTTATTAATACATTTATAAATTATTATAAACTTTGTTTTTTATCTATTTATTCCAAATATACTTACTTTAAAATATAAATATCTTAATGTGTAGTAATATCTTATTAAAATATATAATTAAAATTAAAATTTAAAAAAAAAATTTATTAAACAGCATATTACTTAAAGATATATTACCCTTGCATTTACAATGGCATTTGCAAACCAGCAAACAAATACATCTTCAACCCTTCTTATATAAAGTGATGTCTCTCAAAATAAAATAAAAACATATAATAAAATTGATAAAAAAATTTATTATTTATTAGTTTGAATAGAAAATGCTAAAATATAACTAGAGTTTTCATAACATTGCTTCATATTATCTTAACCAAGAACATAACATTGTTTCATATTATCTTAGCTAACAACATGTGATTGTGGAGTAAAGAAGAGGATGGCCACTTCATCACTATTCATACGATTCTTTTTAATAATTTCATAATATGAATGAAGAGTTCATTATTCAGTTAATTTATCCATGCACTTAATTTAGAGATACATTTAAAATTTAAAATTGCTTTTCATGATTTCCTTTTTTAAATTGCTCATCATGATTTCCTTCTTCTTAAAATCATTTCACATGCGTATATGTTAAAAAACTAAACTCAGTCACATTTAATCAATCCATAAAAGCACATGTTTATTCCCGGGCAGCCTTGTTACCGATTTCATAGCAGTCGTTACCCTCTCTTGAAAATTGCTAACAATTTGTGTTTATATCTTGGTTGCAAATTAATAGAACATTAATAAGAATGAATATTGATTGCCCTTGATTTATTTTTATATCCCTATTAGATGGAAGGTTTCATTATATATATGAATTCATATTATTATATAAGTAAATTCATATTATGGTAATTGTGTCTCTCAAGTATATGTTTTAGGTAAATGTAATTCATATTACAACAAACATGCCATTATCAATTCTATTTATGTGGAAGCATACCATGAATGTATATGTATGTCATTTACGTTTGTGAACACTTACATGAATTCTCCCAATAATAGATGGGATACCTCTAATTCGTGTGTGCCAGAGCGTTAGTTGTTGGATTCTCATCCATAATAATTACATTTTAAGTTACTTTGTAAATTTAGTTGTTTTTTTAGAATTGTTTTTTTCTTAAATATATTTTATGTAGGGTTGAAATTTGATGTTTTCCTTTGTAAGTTAAGAAACTTTAATTTTAATATTGCATTGCATTTTATTTTTAAATTTTAATTTTATCAGTCATAATAATAGTTGTTTTTTTATCATGACTAAGTAAAGTTTGTCTCGAAGATAGCAATCATGACAAAAGTCAAAATTTCCATATTAAAGATAAAAATATAAAGGGAATATATATATATTACTAAACTAATTAGTAATTAAATGTATTATTACATTTTATTACATATAATTATTATTATTATTATTATTAATTATTATTTTCTATATACACATTTAATTATTAATAACTAATTAGTAATAATAATAGATAATATATGTGTGTGCGCACTTGGGATATAGATATTAATGACTTGTAAAAATAAAAATGCACTTCAAAATGATGGTGAAATTAAAATTCACACTTCATTAATTATGTTTAATTTTATGAAGTGGTGGTATTTTGACGTGTAAAATGGAAAATGACGTCTATTTACCCATCAAATTTCAACCACCAAAGAAGATACATGATTAATAATGCTTAATTGTAGTAAGTACATTATTGTTATAGTTAATATATTATCATTCAAATAAATTATATGGATAATGGCATCTAAGTTAATAACATAAGGCATTTAGAAAATATGAATATTGATTAGTAGTACAAAGTTTTACGTTTAATTATTACTTACTAATTTGGTATCATATTTGAATTACATGCCACTTAAACTAAAGGAATTTCTAATAAGGGAATGAAGATATTTTACATTATAAACAACTTGGAAATCTAATATAAATGTTGATCCATAAACTCTCATGGATATTCCATTGGAACATTTCGTCACAATGGATCTTACAATTAGTTCTTTTTATTAGCTTATTTCTATTAGAATGCAAAATAAACTGGAACCAGAAGAAAAATAACTAGAGCAAATAAATACACAATCCACACAAATAACACAAGAATCACCCTAGGGAAACCCACTAGGGAAAAAATCCCAATCATAAATGAGGACTATGCCTTTCTCTTTTATATAGAATATGAATACAAAGGAAATGGTACTCTCTATGGAGTTACCTATGACTCTGCGGCCGTAATGGCTACTAGAGGATCACCTACTTTCTTCGTTCTTCTATAATATCCACTCTTGTTATGTTGCTCATTTATGGAACAATATGATAACATCATAAGAATGGAATCCCTTCTTTTCATAATGGCCCATTATAAACATAGTCCAATGGCCATTTATGTTTAGTTCTAGGGTTTTTGCATGCCTCAAATCCCAATTAGGGTTATGTTTTTGGACATTATAGAATGTTCTTGAAACTCCACATGTGACTAGCTCTGCATGTGTGATAAATGTGAGCGGATGTGCAATCCACTTTGTACCATGGTGGTCAACTGGATAGGTTAACTTGTGGGAGGCATAACTTCCTCATATAGACTCTAATTGGGGCAATTATTGGATTGTTGGAAGGTCTCAGAGTGTAGAATAGATTTAAGGGGCATGGCACAAGTGTTGAGCTTTTGACCCCAAAAGAGATTGTTTGATCCCTCAAACATGAGTCGAAATGTTCTAGCCCGCACATCTACAAAGTGAGACCTACCCCTAAAATGTTCCCTACAAGCCAATTCATCTAATATTTCTACCTAGAAAGCACCAAAATAGATTACAAATTATATATTGATCCATTTCGGATCACACCTCCCTATTTTGGGAGGATTTTGGTCCCCAAAATATTTTACTGAATGAGGTGAGGAAATTTTCCACTACCTTCTCCTTGGAGTACCATTTAGCCTTTCCTGGAATTTGTCCCTTCAACCCCACCTACCAGAGTTCGTATTTTCCTCGCTTTGATGTTTTAGACTTCTTTTGCAAAACTGTGTCTTCTATTATCTCTACATGAGCCTCTAGTGCTAAGTCCTCTATAGAAGGTAAGATCTGCTTAGGTTCCTATTCCAACATGGAAGGTTCATAGATTTTAACGTTTTTTGCATTCACTAATGAGTAAATGCACACATATGGGGGTATACTGAGTCTTTAGGAATTATCTCCTACCTTCTTCAACACTTCAAAAGGACCATACCATAATTCCTTGATATTCTTACCAGGACCTTGTAGTATTTCCTTATTAAAGTGAAAACAAACTTTGTCTCCCACCTTGAATGTTTTCTCAACCCTGTGTTGATCATGCCTAGTCTTGTACTTTTCATGTGACTTATTGAATGTCTCATGTACTTGTAAATGGATTTTACTAATCTTATCATTGATTTTTCAAACTCTTAATTCTTCACCAGTGGTTTCTTCCCTCACTTCCCCTTGCTATACATAAACAACATCTAGAGGTGAAGGTGACAAATACCCAAAATGAGTTTCGAAAGGGGAATTTCTAATGGAAGTGTGGACTACTTCGCTATAAGAGTTGATCCACATCGCAGTTGGAATTATTGTCAGATGCTAACTTCGACACATCTTCGACCAATCATCGACGTCAACACAACTTCGACAAGTTCCGACTCCGACATGACTTCGACAACTCCACGACTTCGACATGTTACACAACCTCACAGTTTCATGACATCAACATGCAGCGTCGATCTGGGACTTGTAACTGTCGAACTTCGACAGACTGTCTCATTGTCTTCCAGTCGACTATAATGGTTGAACTGTCGAACCGTTCTAACTTCTTTTGTAACTGAACGTAACAGGAAAGCACCCAAGTGTCTCAACACATTCTATATAAGCATGTATAATATTGTAACATACATCAAGTCATGAACATATATCCAATAATAGAATATCAGTTTGCATTCCTGCATATTGTCTGTGTATATTTGTGTTATGTCTATGTAGTGTGTTCCTGCTTCCCACATTTTGTTTCTTAAGCTTCCGCCATAACAGAGCCAACTCATTCAGTTGAACTATTGTCCCCAAAGAAATTTTTAGGGGCGAAATTTAGCCAATTGGCTATTTTTCGGGTTTTTTTCAAAAAATAAATTCGCTATTTGGTCATTTTTAGTCTCTAATATCGCCTATATTTACATAATATTTTTTTTTATCATAATATTCGCCAAAAATTACAATTTTTAGTAGTAATTTGTATGTTTTGTATTTAATATTCACCTACCTATCTATATATATGTTTTTCTCAATCCAAAATAATTGCCTATAATACTACACTTAAGTATACTATTAGAATCCTTAAAAAATACCCTCGTTCATCCTGGCCACGTGCGGATCATTCGTATTAGAGCAATCAAATTTGTTCATACTTAAGTTTGCGTAGACACTTCCAGCGAAGTTACCGACTTATGCATGTTCAAACACGCTCGCAATCTCAGCAATCCAAGAAGACCTGACCTCCAGAAATGGAAAAATAAATAGACGATAGACATGCAGCCGACGAGACAACACAACTTATTGAGCAAGCACTGACTCGGAAACGAATTGAAATGTTTGCCCAGTTCATTGAAATCCTCACCAATTTGCTTCGACATCCGGAGAATTTTAGATGAGAACTCACTCCGATAAAATCATCCCTTTCAAAGTGCAAATGAATTTGGACATACCGAATCTTGAAGGCAATATTGACGCGGAATCCGTCGACAATTGGGTGCAACAATTGGAATCCTATTACTTTGTGAATCAACTTTCAGAAGCTGACAAGATCACCATTGCAGACTTAAAGATGTCAACATCTGTGCACTGCTAGTGGGAGAACCTCTCGACAAATATGGATAAAAGCGGAGACCCCATCGACACATGGGATAAATTCGTCGAACACATCTAGAAGTAATTTTACCCACCCAAATACCTCGAGCAACAATATAAGAAGTGGCAGTAGCTAAGGAAATGGAAATACCAATTAGTACAAAGTTACACCAACGAGTTCTATCGACTCATGGCTAGACTTGGCATCCAAGAAGAAGAGAAATTGCTTGTTCTGAAGTACATCGATGGATTGTCCCAGTATATTCAGCAAGAGATGGAATTTCTGACTGTCATTACGCTTGTGGATGCATTCCATTATGCCAACAAACTTGAAACAAATCAGAAAGGGAAAGCACGCTTCGTGACAAAGCCGACATTAGGACGACCACCTGACAAGAAGACACCAACCGACTTCGACAAGTCAAAATCTTCTCAGCCGACTCTGCCAAAGCTAGATCATGACAAAAATCCTTTTCAGAAAAGGGAACGTAACAAACAACCGCCGACCAGAAAATGGTGTGATTACTACCACTCATCCTGGAATGATACATCTGAATGCAAAGCTTGGAAGATATTTTTGACAAAAGTGTCGACATCCGACGCGTTCGACAAGACGGTGGAAGAATCTGATCCAGACGCAACGACCCTTATGACATCGACATCGACCACTCCAGCAGCCTCAACTATCATCAACGAGGAGGAACGAGAGCTCCTGTTCCACACACGGATATGGATCCAGCACAACCCATTACATCTGATTGTGAACAACTGTATCCAAAAGAACTTCATTTCTGAAGATATTTTGAAGAAACTAGGTCTTGTCACCACTCTACATCCTCATCCTTACAACATCAGTTGGATGAAGCATGGATAGGAACTATGGATCACCCGACAATGCAAACTCGCCTACTTCATAAATCCTTTTGAAGATGAAGTACTCTGCGACATACCACCACTCTCCCTAGCTGACGCCCTATTTGGGAAACCTTACCTATGGGATCGCCATGGAAGTTATCAGTCACGACCACAGAAGGTGATTTTCAAAATCCAGAATCGATGGTATAGCGTTCCAGAGCGACGACCTACACCAATAGTTTCAATGATATATTTTAAATAGACAAAGAAGCTCATCAATCGTGCTCAAAATTTCACATTAATCATGATCAAACCGCAACATTATAGGAAGACTGCAGCAACAAGTCGACTCACCGACCAAAGCAACTCCCGATAGAAGCAGTTGATCAACAACATTCTCGATGAGTATAGGATTTTATTCCAAGAGTCAGATAGAGTACCTCGACATTGCCAAGTAAAACACTCCATTGAACTTTCTCCTGGTTCTTCTTTGCCTAACACATCTGTTTACAGAAGATCCATTATAAAAAATGAAGAGATTCATAGACAAATCCAAGATTTGATCAACAAAGGTCATATCCAACCCAGCTCCTCTCCTTGTGGAAGTCCAGTCGTCCTCGTTCCAAAGAAATACAAGACTTGGTGCATGTGCATCGACTACAGGGCACTCAACAAAATTTCGGTAAAGAATTGCTACCCTCTGTTGGGGATAGACGAGCTCATAAAATGTCTAAAAGGTGTTAAATTATTTACTAATCTCGACCTCAAGTCAGGATATCATCAGATTCTAATTGAGCCCTCAGATGTGTGGAAAAATTCTTTCAATACCAAGGAAGGATTGTTTGAATGGTTAGTCATGCCTTTCGGCTTAACCAATGCACCTGTGACCTTCATGCGATACATGGACAACATTCTTCGACCTTCATCGACAAATGGTTGTCTACCTTGACGACATACTGATTTTCATTTGATCATGGGAAGAACATGTTGGACAGTTTCAACAAGTCCTCAACACTCTCCAGCAACATCAAATTTACTTGAACATGGACAAGTGCACCTTTGCAATGAAAAACATCAAATATTTGGGGTATGTAATTAACTCTGCAGACATTCACGTCGATCCAGAGAAAGTACAAATTATCAAAGATTGGCCCATTCCTCATAGCATTCAAGAACTAAGAAGTTTTCATGGTTTGGTAAATTTCTATCGACAGTTCATACTCGGATTCAGTCACATAGCTTGGCCCTTGAATCAGTTGACGAAGAGAAATGGAAAAACTATCTTCGAATGGACATCGATACAACAAGAATCTTTTGAACAGCTCAAACACAAGCTCTACACTGCACCAGTACTTGTGTTACCTGATTTGCATCAGCCCTTTGAGATTGAGACGGACGCATCGGACTATGCCTTGGGCGTAGTGATCACTCAATCTATTCACCCAGTCTCTTTTCATTCTGAGACTTTTAATGACACGGTTAGAAGATACTCGATGTACGAAAAAGAACTGTACGCCATTGTGCAAGCTCTCAAACAATGGAGCCATTACATCCTTGGAAAGGAAACGGTCATCCTCACTGACCATAAGCCTCTATAGTTCTCTCTGACCCAATCAAAATTACAGACAACTTGACAGCTTAAGTGGATTAATTACCTACAACAATTCCAGTTGGTAATAAGTATTGAAAAAGTAAAGCTAACACCGCGGCTGATTGTCTAAGCAAACCACCCATTACTCTCCTCTTTACAGTGATGAGTATGCAGGGATATGACACCACTAATTGGCCTCAGTTGTATCAGGAATACATTAAATTTTCACCAGTCTACCGACAGCTTCAGGTTGACAAGTTGTCGACCGCTGACTATTTCCTGAAAGACACCTTGCTATACAAGCTTGGACAGCTTTTTGTACCGATAGGTGAGCATCGACAACAGCTCATTTGGGATGCACACTATAGCAAGACTATAGGACACTTTGGAGTAGAAAATACACTTGCTATTCTGCAGAAGTATTTCTTTTGGCCTACCCTTAAAACCGACATCAACAAGTAAATTCGATCATGCGTGGTTTGTTCCATTTCTAAACCGCCTAATCGACGACGTGGATTGTACACACCTTTGCCAGTTCCTAGTCAAGCGTGGGAATCTATTTCTATGGAATACTTGACGAGCTATCCTACTACAACACATCAACACGATGCGATATTAGTAGTAGTCGACAGATTTTCCAAGATAACCATTCTCATACCATGTAAGAAGACCACTACAGCACAACAGACTGCTCATCTCTTCTTTACACATGTTTGGAAACAATTTGGTTTACCCACAACCATTATTTCCGACCAAGATTCCAGATTCATCAACATCTTTTGGAAGACCCTCTGGAAATAGCTAGACACATGAATCTCATTGTCAATAGCTTTCCCTCCTCAGACCGACGGATAGACGGAAGTTGTGAATTGCTTGGTAGTACAACTGCTTCGCATGTAAAACCATAAGCATTGATGAACATGGGATGAAATTCTTCCACACATACAACACGGCTACAATCGTGCTCAACACAGCTCTATGGGAAAGAGTCCATTTGAGATCTGTTACAGATTTCAACCCTCTGTGCTTATCGAATTGATCATCTCCTCGACATAGCCAAACGCTGACACCGACTACAACCAACGAGAAGTTGACAAATCCTCAAAGTTTCGAGATCAAATCTGCAACATCGAGAAGCAAGCACAGGAAATGTTGCAACGAGCAAACGAAAAATCTAAGGCTCGACACAGAAAGCATCGTATCCCTCATTCATTGCAAATTGGGGATAAGGTTTGGTTACATCTCAAGAAGGAGCTCTTCACTGGTCCATTCAAGAAGCTCAAGCCTTTGCGATATGGTCCATACAATATTCTTTGAAATATTGGCAAAAATGCTTTCCATCTTGACATTCCTACATGCCTGGGTATGCATCCAGTATTCAATGTGGATCTACTTCGACCATACCATGCGCCAATGTTGGAACATAACGACTTACCGATAGCAGAACCCGAATAAATCCATCCAGATGTTCATGGGCCTCTTCCTTATGACACCATTGTGAGGTGACGAGTACGCCATACAAGGACGAACACAATTACCTTGTTTCAGGTTTCTAAAGCGGGACAGATTCCAGCACAAGGAAAGTGGTACTCTTCTACTGAACTGACTGACAAGTTTCCACTCCTTCACGAGCAAACAATGGGGACCATTGTTTCTCAAGGAAGGAGGTATGATACACATCACAGTTGGCATTATTGTCAGATGCTAACTTCGAAACATATTTGACCAGTCATCGACGTTGACACAGCTTCGACAAGTTTCGACTTCGACATGACTTCGATAACTCCATGACTTCGACATGTTCCGCAACCTTGCAGTTTTGTGACATCGACATGCAACGTCGATCTACGACTTGTGACTGTCGAACTTCGACAGACTATCTCTCTGTCTTCCAGTCGACTGTAATGGTTGAACTGCTGAACCATTCTAACTTCTTTCTTAACTGAACGAAATGGGAAAGCACCCAAGCGTCTCAACACATTCTATATAAAAATGTATAATATTGTAACATACATCAAGTCATGAACATATATCCAGTAATAGAAGATCAGTTCGCATTCCTGCATATTGCCTGTGTATATTTGTGTTATGCCTGTGTAGTGTGTTCATGCTTCGCGCATTCTGTTTCTTAAGCTTCTTCCATAACAGATCCAACTCATTCAGTCGAATTGTTGTCCCCCTCGTGCTTCCTGGCCACGTGTGGATCAAGAGTGCTGGATGTATATCATATTTTCATCCCAAGTCTTCAGATTCTTCTTATTGTAACCCCTCAAAAGATGCACCAAAATCCTTCTGACTACTTTTGTCTGCTCATTTGTCTGTGAATGGAATGTTGTAAATATTTCCAACTTAGTGTCCATCTTCTCCCAAATTGTAGTCCAAAATTCACTGATAAATCAGATATCCCTGTCTGAGATGATGCTCTTTGGTATCCGAAAGTGCACCCAGAACTATTCAAAGAACATGTTTGTTGCTTCTTGTCATTTTATGGTCTTTTTACAAGGTGTAATAATGCACATCCTATTGAATATATCAACTACCACAGATAAATAGTCATGTTCCTTCCTAGTGGTTGGCATACCACCCACAAAATCCATAGAGATGCTCTCCCCTGGTCTTAGAGGAACATGTAAGGGATGGTATAGACCTTGCTTCCTATTATTGGGCATGCTTGTACAACAAATTATGCATCCTCTAATAAACCAAGCTACATCTTCATGCATTCTAGTCCAATAAACATACCTTTGTAATTTGGAAACTATGTTCCCAACACTAAAATGCCGTACAAATTTGGAGGTGTGAGCCTCTTTCATGATTTGTTATCTCTCACCTAAATACAGAGCTTGTACAATTTGTAGAGTAATCCATCCTAGAGATGATAGTCATCCTTGATGTCACCTTCTTCTATGTGGAATTGGCCTTGTATATATTGAAATACCTCCTAAAGTCCTCATCTTTTGTGTATTCCTCCTTATATGCATCATGGGTGAAAGGATCCATATGCATAAGAGTAGCCAAAGTTGTGATCTTGACTATAAGTGGCCTTAAGAGCATGCCTTCCAGCTTGTTTGTAATGCCCTTCTTATATTCGATGATGAGATGGAATTGTTATAAAAATTCCATCCACTTGTAGTGCCATGTTTGTTGTAGATTACTTTGAGCCTGCAAATACTGCAGCGGTTGAAGATCAGTGTGAATAATGGTCTCCTTTCCCATCAAATAGTAATTCGAAATAGAGGAAATTTGAGGCCTAAAATGGGTCTCCTAAGGAAAATAATAAAATAATATTTATGAATTTTGGAGGAAAAGAGAAAAAGACTACATTTTTTCATCGTATTTTCAACATATCTCCCTATCGTTTGACTCAAATTTCGAGCGAAAGAACTCGTTGGATGCATAATTAAATTCCTCATCTAATCATCATTCATGCATAATTTTGCTCTAGGAAGGGCACATCTTTTGGTGAAGGCAGAATCCAATTATGAGAATTTTCATTTTTGACCTAATTCTACAGCTACAGTTACTACATAAATTAGGGTTTCAGGTTTTGACCTACTCCCTCCACATTTTTGTCTCGAACCCACCTTTTCTCAACTCGCCTTGATAGGTCACATCTCCCTGTGGAGTCAGTTTTCCAAGATTCCAACTTTCATTTTTGACCTAGCTCCTGCTAGGGTTTTTGCTTCAAATCTACAGTCAGAATGATTGGAATAAAGGCTTAAGATCAGTCAGAATGATTGGAATAAAGGTTTAAGATCGTCTGGAAGGGGCTTCCAACTTCATCTCTTGGAAGTCTAGGGTTCTTCTCTTACTAGAATAAAATGATCTCTTGCAGTTTGTCAATGAGAAGGTCCCAGAACTAGAAGCCAAAGAAGACAAATCTCGTTGGAGGAAGAATGATGCCAGAGGAAGAAGGATTTTGGTGGACTCAGTTAGAGATCATTTGGTACCTCAAATCTTAGGAAAGAAGACTGCTAGAAAGATGCTCAAAACTCTAAAGAATCTATTTGAAAATAGTAGTATCAATGTGACCCTCACATTGAGGAACCAGCTATCAAACATGAAGATGTCCAAGTCAGAATCCATTGCCTCATATTTCATGAGGATCACAAAACTAAGGGACAAGCTAAGTACCAGCAAATATCCCATTGATGATAAGGAGCTTGTCATTACTACTCTAAATGGTCTCCCACCATCTTGGGATTCATTCATTCAAAGTATAAGCGGTCGAACCAATATGACTAAATTTGACAAGTTATGGGAAAATTGCAATAAGGAAGAGACTCCATGGCACTCAACCTAAGGAGAATCAAACATTCTTGTTCTGTGCCAAGAAAGGAAAGGGAAGGGGAAGAAAGTTTTACAATCACAAGCACCAAGCTAGGAGATCAAGTCCTCCTCCAGATTAGAAGAAGAAGAAGAAGGATTTATCTCAGATACATTGCTATAGGTGCAAGGCATATGGTCATTACGCCAGTAATTGTCGAAGTTCAATCAAAGGGAAGCATGAAGCCTCAACTATTGATGTTGATGAAGGAACTCCTCACAAGAAGTCAAGGAATGATGATCATTTAGATTTCGTCTTCTAGTTCTCCCTATGTTGAGGTGATATGAAGATCCAGACTGCCAGAACAGAGGTCTTTCATGGTTCCCACAAGAAGGCAGTGGGATCCCACACACAAAAACAATAAAATATAAGTATGTGGCTTTATTACTCACATAGATATGTTTTGTCTTATACATATCAAATTATATGTAGACCTATCAGGAATTGTGTTGAGCAATTGATATAGTTTGTTGTTGTTTGATGTACTGTAGGATCTTGTTGTATTTGTTATGCATATGAGCAGCACAACATTCCATGAACATGTGATGGAACTAGTCTAGATGATATCTCCTTCATGCATGCTTAGAGTAGTGAACACTCTTGATGGCATGTTATAGTGGAGATAGCAGACATCTAGATAGTTACCATATGTGCAGGGAAAATTTTAAGCCCCCCCCCCTAAATTTTTATGTATAATAAATGGGCGAATCCACATGATATATAGGAAAATATGAAGGTTATTTTATCAATGTTATATTATGTATATATAATTTTTTGGTGAATCTTTCATTGAATTATATAATCTTGTAAAATCTTGGCGAATTTTTCACTAAATTATAAACCCTTGTAAAATATTGGCAAATTTTTCACTAAATTATAAAAACTTGTGAAGTCTTAGTGAAGCTCTCGGCAAGTTTCTCCTTGGAAATTCATGGCCCCTTCATGCCCAAATACATGACTATGGATGAATCCCATCCCCCAGGCATGATGCCCCAAACACACACAAAAACATTATTGCCACATTAGCGATCACAACCTTCACAATTCCCATGTTTCTTGGGGAAACTTTGGATCTGAGGTAATGGGATTTAGAACACTCTTAGATGCAAATGGGTCACTATAGGACCTGATAGTAAATATCAAATGCCCTTCTCATGTGTACATTAAGAAACTTGCCAAATGATATTCAACCCATAAAAGATGGACGAATGTAACTCTGACTTCTATTTCCATGATCAATAGAAGGCAAAAATCCCCTAGCAACTGCCATTTTTGGAAATCGGGGGCGAATGGGAGCTACCAAGAGATTTTCATGGGTGAATAGAGATTTAAATCCATTTTTAGGGGCGAAATTATTTAATCTTGGATCCCCTTTTTAAATTCGATGGGGCTAACCTCCTATTCATTAAAATTAAATAAATAAAATGTGGGATAATCATACCTAACGGGTGTTTAATAAAAAATAGCCCATTAAAAATTTAAAACCCCTAAATTTAGCCCATGGGCTAAGATTAGCCCCTAAAATTTTACATGCATGTGTTTGGGAGACATGTTTATGATTGTTGTGCTAAAGCATTAGCCAAGATGCCTAGTGTAAACTATTGTCATTGCATAGAAATAGAAATTGGTTAAATTTGATTATGCTATGTGTTGGCTCGGTTTTGCAACCAAGCTTAGTGCTATGGGCACCTACTAACTAGTAGTAGCAGTTTCAATAGAAATAAAAACAATAAACTAAATAAACAATACTTTTCATGGATCTAAACAAGAATCTAAGCAAATAATGTAAACATTTCAAAATCAAGAACAAGAAACATAAGAAATAATTTTTTGTATTGAAAAAGTGGGGGGCAAGCAAGTGCTTGCGATATTACCTTCAATGGTGAAGGTTGATGTTGAGAAACTCCCAAGATGAGTAGCTCCAAACTCCAATAGGTCTCTTTCTCCAAGGTTGCTTCAATGGCTAAAAGTGCTCATGGGAGATTTCAGCAGCATAAGGATGAGATAATGGAAGGATGTGAAATGAGGAGCCCCTACCACCTTTTTATAGGTTTTGGTGGTGAGGAATACCATTTGTGGTTTTGTGGAAACCAATGGTATTGACCAACATGGTTTAGGTAATTTTCCCTCCTTTTTCCTTTTTTGAATAAAAATAATATTTTAATTCCCTTTTTAATATTTTTGGGAATTTGGACCCTTTTTGAGGGTTTTTTATGATTTTCTTGGAAAAATAATCTTTTTTAATGGAAAAAGGGGTGTACTAAGGTCTTTTGGTGACCTTTTGTTGGTTTCAGAGGCTCAGATGGTGGAAAAGTGGACAAATGGGTCATGTGAGTAAGGGAATGAGCTAGTGAGCACTTTTTAGGTGTTAACAGATTGCCCCCTGATGTGTGAGGGCAGGAGCTCATCGTATGGCCGATAGACATCATAGTTCTTTTGTCCTTTTTCTGGGTTTTAGGGGAGAGAAGAGACCGTTTGGAGACTGGAGCCACGGCCCTTGGAAGCTGCAAAAACAAAAAATATTACATTGCCTCAATATGAATGAGGTATAATCTCTGATAAAGGACGAGGCGGGCATTCCCATGCTCGTATCAAGACATATACAAAACAATTAGTCCCAAGAAGGGGGATCTAATACGTAAAGAAATATACTGGTACATCATAATGGTCCAGAGGGGACATGATTGTGGGATATACTCATGATCATGGCTGATCTCAATAACTGATACACTGGAATAACTGTTGAACTGCTGAAACTGAAGGTGTCCAACATCTGTATGGACTCAACGACTGTGAGCCATCTCTAGGGAGTATTGTAACTGTATACTCAAGGGAGTATGGAACCTGTGTAAATCTGAATACTGTCGCCATGCGCAGCCCGGATATCTATAGAAAAAGTGTAACTGGTGTTATCCATAGGAAGACTCTCAAATGTGGAGGAGTCACAACGATGCGATCAAGGTGTTGAAGTCGAGCATGTGAGAAACAACCATTGGGAGAGGCACTGAGGGTTCCTCTCGAAATGATTCGTAGGCACTCACCATAAATGGTAATGAGTCCAAGACACAGGGGCCTCTAGGTCTATCCTCTGGAATCAATGTGGTTGTCGTCGACAGAGGGAGACCAGCAACTAACAAGGCAATGATGTTTCCTTGCTGGGAGCGCGAGGTGTAAACTGAAGTGATGTAGTACTGCTGGTAGGACTGACATACTTGTGGGGATGGGAAATAACTGGTCAAAAATGGGTAGACGCAAACTTCCTTTGTTCAGAGCATGATGACATGGATGACCTGGCAGCGTAGGGAACTGACTTGTGGGGATCATCTTTTGGGGACTGAAGGGTATGTACTGATTCTGGGGGGGTGAAGCTGATGGTAGCTGTC
The DNA here is from genome assembly GCA_027924585.1 of Larix kaempferi. Taxonomy (NCBI): domain Eukaryota; kingdom Viridiplantae; phylum Streptophyta; class Pinopsida; order Pinales; family Pinaceae; genus Larix; species Larix kaempferi. The sequence continues at coordinate 3,950,930 of BSBM01000723.1, read as the reverse complement.
GAGGGAGTTTCAAGGTGACATACTGCAGAATACTCTGAACAAAGGCGACCAAAATGGGGAAGCTGCTATGTGAGTAGGCATGATGTGTTGTAGCGCCAAGAGGCACCATTGATTCCTTCTTCGTAGTTATAATGAGCTCCAAGAAGGGATAAAAGTGTGCTCTGAAATGGTACTGTCCTGTGGATTTTATGAGCCCAGGACGGCGCATGCTCATGGTTGCTATCATGTTTAGAGAGTCTGAAAGCGGTAAGTGGACTCTATTGGTGTTCTTTTTCGTAGTTTAGTCTCCAAGGCCCAAAAAAGCATAAAATGATGCGGATGGAGAACTCTTCTAGCCGATGTGACTAGAGTATACCTTTTTCGTAATTAGTCTACGAGGTCCGAAAAAGGGGTAAACTTATACCAGGTAGACGCCCTTTCAGATACGTTTAGCGAGCATGAAAGGAAGCAAGATTGCTCGGCGATCTTTTCATTGTTTTAGGAGTCAGAAAAGAGCTTAACAGAAACTCCCTAAGTGCCTTTTTCGTAAAAGGGGTTGCTCGGCCCGAAAAAGGGGTAAAATTATACCGAACAAAAATGGATTGACGAGGGCGAGAAAAGGTCTCAAGCATCGTCATCTATGCGGAAAACTGGATCCGGTGACATAAGGATTGTCGAAAACGGAGAACGGCCGATGTGGCACGCAAACCGAGGTGACGAGGGGGCGTGGAAAAAATGCCCGGAAAATCTAGAGGTGAGAGCGAGAAATGATCTCTAGCATCATCAAGGGCGCGGAAAACTGAATCCGGCGATATAAGACACATCGAAAACGGAGAACGGCCGATGTGGCACGCAAACCGAGGCGACGAGGGGGCGTGGAACAAATGCCCGGAAAATCTAAAGGTGAGAGCGAGAAATGGTCTCAAGCATCATCACGAGCGTGGAAAACTGAATCCGGCGATATAAGACACATCGAAAACGGAGAAAGGCCGATGTGGCACGCAAACCGAGGCGACGAGGGGGCGTGGAAAAAATGCCCGGAAAATCTAAAGGTGAGAGCGAGAAATGATCTCTAGCATCATCAAGAGCGCGGAAAACTGAATCCGGCCATATAAGGCACATCGAAAACGGAGAACGGCCGATGTGGCACGCAAACCGAGGCCACGAGAGGGGCTAAAAAATGGTCAAAAATGGACCCCGGGAAAAACGGAAAACGGAAGGAACCTCTATGAAGTTCTCGTTGTGCTGATCCCAACGGTACCAACGGTTTGAGAAATGGACTTCGTATGACACCGCAATGGTTGTTTGAAATTTGTGGAATTTCTATAAATAGGACGTGGGGCCCAATATGACTTGTCATTGTCACGTGCGAGTTTGATAGAGCAGTCAGAGCTATTTCTCGATTTCCGGGAGATTTCACCGTTGGTTTTCGATTTAGCGAGTTGCAGGTAACTCTATTCGCCTTAACCTAGTCAATTATGTCTTTTTTATTTGGCGGTGGGCCCCCGAAGGCCGCGAAACTCCACGTTGACTCTCCAACGTGGAACCGCGCGGGTTTCGGGGCGGAACCTGCGATGAACCACGTGGCTTTCAGGCTCACAGTCGCGATGTTCATCGCGACTGTGAGGTCGGAACCCGCGATGTTCATCGCGGGTTCATGGGTGACAGTCACGATGTTCATCGCGACTGTCTGGCCAAAATCCGCGATGTTCATCGCGGGTTTTTTCATGGATACCGCGATGGTCATCGCGGCTTTTTGTGGAAAAGCCGCGATGGGCAGCGCGGATTTTGGTGGAAAAGTCGCGATGGGATTTTTCAAAAAAAATTTGTGCTGGGGCTAAAAAATTTCTTTGTTTTCTTGGCAGGATGTTGCGGAGAGCTCAGTCCGTGTGGCGGGAGAGAGAGATTGATGCCGAGATTATGTTGAGGATCGAGAATGATGGAGGGGTGAGACAGACCCTAGCCATGAGCGGACTCTTGAAGTTCGCTCAGATACCTCCTATCCGTTCAGTGAGGAGACTCCTGAACAAGCTCGTGCAGTGGTGGGTGCCGGCAGAGGGTGCCTTCATTATTGGTGGTGAGAGGTTGGAGATTACTCTCACTGATGTATATTTTTTGACCGGTTTGCCTCGCTTGGGTGAGGTGGGTGATATTTCTCCGAGGTTGCCTCCAGGTGTGGATATGGAGGACCTCTTACAGACTTTCTGTGGGGATGACGCTGTTTTGGTAAACAACTCTATTAGTCTGAAGTTCCTACGTGAGTGGGATATGCGGGCTGTTGGTGCCTGTGTTTTGAGGATTTTGGGTGCTGCTGCCCCACATCGTATGTCTGGGGGGCAGACGATGATGGTGGACTCCGTTCTACGGGGTACTTACTACGCTTGGGCGCAGATGTTCTTGGCCGGTGTCCGGAGAGATCTGGACAAGGCCGTGAGAGAGGGAGGTGAGTTCTGTTACGCCTCTTTTTTATGCTGTTTTTTCTTTGAGCGGGTGCCGACCTTGCGGCCACATGTACCCGTTCGTGCTGGTCTGCCGAGCGAGCCTCGTATGATGAGGTGGGGGCAGATGATGCCCCGTGCTGGCGGTGGTATCCGTGGCTACTTCACAGAGGACTTTTTTCAGCAGTGGGAGCAGATGCCTCTGGTGATCGAGGACTATCCCTACGCCGGCATGGATTACAGAGGTGACGCGGAGATGCCTCGTGCCCCAGGACAGGCCTGGGGCTTGGACGGTATGTTTTGTGTTTTATTTGATGATGTATCATATGTTGTTTGGTTTATGATGATTTTGTTATATAGTGTCTAATGGTTTACTTGCTTTGTGCAGATGTGGGTCCAGTGCCACCACCTGACTATGTGGCTCGGCAGGGGTGGGCGATGGTGGTCGTTCGTCCCCCAGTACCTGTACGTCCTCCGCGTGGTGGAGGATATGCGGATCGTGGGCGAGGGGTTGGCCCTGATGGTGACGCCATAGATGGTGTCCGGCGTACCTTTGCCCGGATCCTAGCTAGGTTCCCTGAGGATGGTTGGAGGGATCTGGATCGGGATGTTTTGCAGGGATGTCTTGGTGCGCCACCTGAGTGGCAGTCGCTCCTGTTGAGGACAGCGGTGCTTGCGGCGAGGCACGGGGGTGGTGGAGGAGATGCTCCGGCAGGGCCGGCTCAGGGGAGGATCCGTTTGAGGGATGATCCAGCAGGGCCAGCAGAGCGGCGAGTTCGGGGTCGTCCTGACCCGGCTGGGCCGGCGGAGGTGGAGTCGGAGGAGGAGCCGGAGGAGGAGCCCGAGGATCCTGAGGATCCAGATGAGTAGATGACATTGTACGTGCCCCCAAATGCTCATGAGCATATGGGGAAGCATTTTTTGTATGACAAATGTATTTTTTGTATATTGAGTGCTGGGGGCACTTATGACATGTTGACTATTCGATTTGTATATATATGTGGATATATATTTTAGATCTATTGTCGTGTATGCACGTGGATGCACATTGTCTTTTTTATATGCCCGTGGAGGCACATGTTATGCACGTGGATGCAGTGTATTTATAGATTTATGTATGCCCGTGGAGGCACGTGTTATGCACATGGATGCATTATTTTGGTTGTTTTTATGCCCGTGGAGGCACATGTTATGCACGTGGATGCAATATTGGTTTTTGTATATGCCCATGGAGGCACATGTTTTGCACATGGATGCATTTTTGTTTATGGATATGACATGATGTGATTGGTGTGCCAGTCGAGGACAATGTTTTCCATATGGTCTGCTACACTATTGAGGTGTCTTGGAACATGTGTGAATGTAATGGATTCAAACAGTCTAACCATTTGTTTAGTGCGCAGGAATTTTCTGAAAAGACACGGATCGCGTACCTGGTAATCATTGTTGAGTTGGGAAACTAGGAGCTGAGAGTCCAAGAAAACGTTGAGGTGACGTATGCCCATCTGGAGAGCAGCGGCCAGGAGACCGGTCACGGCATCGTACTCAGCTTGATTATTGGTGGCGGCACCTAAACATACTCCATCAATGTGAATTAACTCATGTGAAGGGGAGTATATTACCCAAGCTGCGGAGGCGAGATTGGGAGACCAACGGCTTGCACCATCAGCGAAACCGACATGGCAGAGTGGAAGAGGCTCCATCTGTGGTCATGCAGAGAAAACAAATATTTAGGTTTTTTGAAAAATTTTGGGAAAAAATGTATGCCTATACTAAAATGGACGATGGTGTCCATGAGATTTTCTATGGGTAAAATCTTTTAAGGTACAACCCGTTGCGTGGGTTGCGTAAGGTGTTGCCTTCTGAATCGGTCAGAATGTATGCCCCCTGCCCGAGGCAGGTGTGTATGATGTAGGGGCCTTGCCACATAGACACGAACTTTCCCTTTCCGGTTTTATCATGAGCTTGATCGTAAGCGAGGACAAGGTCTCCCTCTGAAAAGGTTCTTGGGTGGACGCGTTTGTCGTAACTTAGTTTCGATCGTTGTTTAGCAGCTTCCATGTTTTGAATGGCGGTGCGCCGATCTTCATCGGCCTGCTCTAGGAGCAGTAAACGTTGCTCGATCGGGGAAGTATCCGGTAGGAGCTCAACGGCGATGGTTAGAGCAGGGATCTGGCACTCAATAGGGAGGACAGATTCGACACCGTGAACTAAATGGAAAGGGGTAAAACCGGTGGCGGTTTTGGTTGATGTGCGGTAGGCCCAGAGTGCAGGGAAAAGCATGTGATGCCAATTGGATTTGTGATTGTCTACAGTACGTTGGAGAATGGTCTTCAAGATTTTATTGATTGCTTCGACTTGGCCATTTCCTTGGGGGTAGTAAGCGGAAGAGAAATGGTGTTCAAACTTCAACATGGTTGATAATTCCTTCCAGACGGCATCTTCGAAGTGAGAGCCGTGGTCAGAAACTAGCTGTTGTGGTACTCCGAAACGAGCGATAACATGGTTGAAGAAAAATCGTGCCGCAGTGTCGGCTTTGCAATTATAGGTTGGCATGGCTTCTGCCCATTTGGTGAAATAATCTACGGCCACAATGATGTGTTTGTGACCGCCGGCTGACGGGGGATTGCAGTCGAGGAAGTCTATGGCCCATTTGCAGAATGGTCCAACAGTGATGACTGGATGAAGGGGGGCAGGGGGGGTTCTTGCCTTGGGGGCAAATAGCTGGCAGTTCTGGCAATGCTTGACTGCGGTGATGCAATCAGTAAACAATGATGGCCAAAAATAACCGACCCGAATGATTTTCTGGGCGGTGGCCATGCCGGAGAAATGGCCTCCACAGGCACCGCTATGACAATCATTGAGGACTTGTTCTGCCTCACTATGGGATAGGCAGCGGCATAAGATAGTATCAACGCCGCGTCGATAAAGTACATCCCCAATAAGTAGGTATCGGGGGGCGTGGTGTCGTATGCGACGGCGTCCATCACGATCGATGTGTGGTCGGAATTTTTGCGTACGAAGGTAAGTCAAAATGTCTCCGTACCAAGGGTCGTCAGACGAAATGATGAAGATCTGCTCATCAATCAGGTCCGTTTGGATGACGGGTGATGTTGAAGAGGATGGGAGATCTGTAATGAGGTGAGCAAGCGCGAGGGCTTTGGTGCTTTTGGGAGTCTTGAAAGGAAGGTCATATTCTTGGAGGATAATGACCCATTTAGCGACGCGACCCTGAAGGAGCCACCGGGTGAGGAGGTAGACCATGGGGTTGGAGTCGGCGACAACCGTGGTATGACTAAGCAAAATATAGTGTCGCAGTTTTTGTACGGAAAAGACTACAGCTAGGGCTAATCTTTCCTCGTATGGGTAGCGTAGAGGTGGGCCAGACAGGGTCTGGCTGACGTAGTAAATCACATGCTCTTTGTGGGAAGCATCTTCTTGTACCAAAACTCCGGACACGGCATGTTCAGATGCCGAGACGTAAAGGGTGAAGTCTTGGGAGAAATCCGGTGGGGATATCAAGGGGGCTTGTGTGAGAGCTTTCTTGAGGGCTTCGAATGCCGTGTCTGCTTGCTCGTCCCAAACAAAGGGTATGTGGGTACGAAGTAAGCGTAAGAACCCGTGGACTTTGGTGGCATAATCAGGGACGAAGCGCCTCAGAAAATTGGACCGCCCTTGCAAGCTCTGAAGCTGTCGAAGCGTGCGAGGAGGGGGAAGTTCTAAGATGGCTTTGACTTTGAGGGGATCGACAGTGATCCCATCTTGGGAAACAATGAAACCCAACAACCGGCCCGCTGGGACGCAAAAGACACACTTGTGTGGGTTCAAGCGGATTTTATATTTGCGACAACGCAGGAAAACTTGCCGGAGGTCGTTAAGGTGGTCTGATCGTTTTCGGGAACGGGCTGTGAGGTCGTCAAGATAGACCCGCAGGATATGGACCAAGTCGTGAAAGCAATAGGTCATGGCTCGCTGGAAAGTGGCACCAGCATTTTTAAGGCCAAAGGGCATGACTCGATAGGCAAAGGTGTCCCATGGGGTGGTAAAGGCAGTCTTGTACTGATCTTCCTTACGGATGTGAATCTGGTTATATCCGGAAAACCCGTCCATGAAGGATAGGACCTCATGGCCCGCACACTCATCAATGAGTTGGTCAATGAATGGCGTGGGGAAATTGTCTTTTGGACAAGCGTGGTTTAGATCCCGGAAATCAGTGCATACTCTAAGGGTGCCTTGCTTTTTGTTGACAGGAACGGGGTTCGACACCCATGTGGTGTACGGAATAGGGTAGATGAAACCTGCTTTTCGAAGTTTCTCGACTTCAGCCTTAATAGCGGGGAGCTTGGCAGGGTGAATAGGTCGCTGTTTCTGACGAACAGGGGGTACTTCCGGCCATGTATCGATGTGGTGTTCAATAATGGCGGGGTCGAGACCAGGCATCTCGGTATAGGACCAGGCGAAGACATCGCGGAACTCTTGAAAGAGCTTTTTGTACGCCTGAGTTTCTGCTTGAGTGCAAGATGCGCCCAGCGAGATGAGCTCAGGTTTCCCTGGTGTTGTGGAAATGTCTATCTGTATAGTGGGGGAAATGTTTGACATGTTCCCTTCTTCAAAGGCATCCGGTGCTGGGATGGGGTCCTTTAACCAATCGACCTTAGCGGGTATGAAGTCTTTCGACTCGACTGATAGCTGGTTGGATGCGGTGGAGGTAGATGCTTCCGGGAGGAAGTACGAGCGATGATGCATATCATCCCAAGGGTAGTCGGGTGTAGTGAGTGTTTCCAAAATCTGCTCGTCAGTATTGAAGTAGTCAGACCATAAATCAAGGGGTTCTGGTTTGAAGGTTGTCGAAATCATATATATCGTATTGACTTCTTCTGACGAGGATGATGGTGGAGGGTGAATCTCCTCGATGAGGGGAGGAGATATCTCTAAGTCGGCATTGTTTAACTCGTACAACGCTGCTCTATAGTCAGGTAGATCAGGGCAATGGTGAGAGTAGTGGCCGTAAACACTGCATATAGCACAAGGATGGTTAGTGCGCAGTGATTTGTCGCGAGGCTGTAGAGGTGGCTCTAATCTGACTACTGGGATGCCGATGTCATCGTCCAACATATTCATATGCTCTTGGAGTGCCGGTAAATGTGGGCATTGATGAGTTGGATGGCCAATTTCATCGCATAATGAACATTTGGGGGGAGCTCGAAACACCGGTAGGGGTTTGGCTGCCTTAGGAGGTGGTATACCAGTGTATGGTTGTGGACCTCTGCCCCCATTGGGCTTAGCAAGGAGAGGGGGATCCTTTGACGTCGAAGCAATCGTGAGACCAGGAGGAGGTTTCATTGACGACGAAGGAATATCGAGGTTAGGAGGAGGTGTCGTTGGCGACGAAGGGATCGCGACACCGGGAGGAGGTTGATTTGTGGTAACAATAGGTTGTACCGGTTGGAGGATGACGTCTGGTGTCGGTAGTCGAACGGGAGGCGGAATATACCACACGGGCAATCCCAATGTTAGCCCGGGTAGGTTAAGGGTAGCCATAACCGGGGTGCTTACTACACCCGAAGGAGGAAATAGGAAGGGGATGGTGTGGATGGGTGTAACACCAATGTGACTGGGGATCAATGGTGGTTGACCACCGGACGTTTGCGTATTCTGCGAAAGAGTACAGAGGTTTGCGACTTGGGTCTCCGGTGACGGTGGTGGAATGGCCTGGAATGTAGAGGTCATTGGTGTATCCGAATAAAGTCCGGGTGCCACAGAAGACACAAAGGATGTAACTGCACTAGAAGCGGGTTGTTCAATCATGGGGAGAACATTCTCGGGTGCTGCAGGGGCGTTGGGATCATAGTAGGTGAGTTGGTCAATTTTGACCACGCGTCCCTCGTGGGGGAACATCATGGTGCGGAAGACGGAGGAGGCGACCGCTTTCATGGCGTACATGTAACTGCGGCCAAGTAAAAGGTTATAGTCTAGCTGGGCGTTAATGACCTCTATGTCGATGAGCACGGTTTTCCCACCTAATTGGACGGGTACCTTGGGTAATAAACCTTGAGGTTGAGCTGACCTGCCGTCGTAGGCCCGCAATGCAGTGGTGGATTGCTGGAGAGCAGGGGATCCCAACTTTTGCCAAACAAAAGTGGACATGACGCATGTGGAGGCACCCTCGTCGATGATGCATCGATGGATGACAAGATTCCGAATAGAAACGGAAACTTGGACTGCTATGGTAGAAGGCAGCCGTGGTTCAGATTGGTCTAAATCAAAGGTCATCAAGTTCGAATCATTTGGGTCAATCGCCCCAATGGCGGAAAGTAAAGTCTTGCGCTGAGTAGGACAGGTTTTTAAGACTTCTAACGCAGACATGGCTGCGGGAGATTGAGCTAGGTCATCTACGATGTTGTAATTGGACGCAGCCCGTGCATTGGGGTTGTTGTTGATTCGGCGAAGGGGGAAGCGAGGTGCTTTAGAAGCGCCATCGAGTGGAACCTGAGGTATACGCAATGTCTGATCAGTGGGATTAGCATTAGTATCCTTTTCAGCGGGGGGGGCTTCAGAAGTCGGTCCGTATTGATTCCGATGGGTTTGGATATTGACGTCAGCGGTGGACATCATCAATAAGTGGTGGGTGCCTGAATCAAACATGGGTTGGTCAGGAGCTGTGTAAGTAATTTGTTGTGGTTGTCCATTGCCCTGTTGGGGGGCTAACGGCTGAGTGTTCACCACTCCTTGTGTTGGAAAGGGGTTTTGGAGGACCAGAGGTTGTTGTGGAGGTGGTGGGGGGTTGGGTGGTGGCTGAGGAGCCGCCTGCCCTTGACGATGGGCGTCATTTGTCCATAGTTGTCGAGCTCGCTCGAGATGTGGGCAAGCGTGGGTATAGTGGCCATAGACACCGCAAATGGAACAAGGATGGTTTGTTCGTAAATTAGCATTTTTGGGTTGCTTAGGTGGCCGATCAGGATTCTGATGAGCGGGCGCCGCGTTATTGTTTTGCGGAGGATGGGTAGGTTGCGGAGCTTGGTTACGGTTTTGATTGTTTCCACGGTTTCGTCCTCTTCCTCGGTTTGGTTGCCCACCCTGGTTGCGTTGGTTGTTTTGGTATTGGGGCTGCTGTTGTTGTGCGTAGACATGCCCTTGAGCATTGGGGGGATTCTGAGGAGCCGCAGGTGCGGGAGCAGGTTGCGGTGGATAGTATGCAGGTGGAGCTGGAGGTGGTCCAGTTGCCTGTTGGGGTTGTTGGTACCCCTGAGCTGGTGGAGGTGTGAGGTTAGCCGGTGCAACCGGTTGTGGGTAATGCATGGGCTGTTGTGGAAACTGCATGGGGTTCTGTACCGTAGGTTGAGCATAGTATGTAGGAGGTACATATGCTGATGGCGCTTGGCCATAACAATGTTGTGGACAAGAGGGTCCATGAACATGATGGGTCTGGTTTGTTGGAGCATAAGAAGTTGTCGCTCCGGAACTGGATGTAGCCCTAGAAAGGTCTGGGGCGGGCATGGTGCTCACCATACTGAAAGGTTTGGCTTGCGGTGTAATTTGGCCAATAATGCCATCAGCGGCATGTGATGCCCCCGGTGTGTCACCGCGTGCGGAGTCACCTCGTGGTGCGTCAGGTATGATGGTGTATAGGTAACCTGATTGGGCGTAGATAAGATCAAACTGTTGGGCCTTAAGGATGGCCTCCTCCTCAGACTGGGGTCTTTCAGATGCTACATCCTTCGCAATGAGAGGAAGGAGGGATTTAAGGAACCAGTCTAAAAAGATTCGGTCGTCTAATTTGATCTTGCATAGGCTTCGGCGCCGCCGCCAATCATGAATATGGTCAGTGATATGCGTGGCCGTGTTTTGTCTGCAAGACAGTAGGATCTCGACGCCCGCATCATAGCGGACTGGTAGCTAAAAGAACTGCAGGAAGGTCGAGGCAAGGGAGGTAAATGTGGAATGCGTCCCATGGGGTTGCTCGATATACCATTTGGCTGCAGAGCCAGTGAAGGTGCGCTGTAATAAACGGAGGCGGACAGAGTCGTCCACTATGGAGTTGGAGGAACACCATAAATGGAAGGACATGATGTGGTTCTGGGGGTCTTCTCCGGCCTTTCCCTCAAACTTAGGGATGTCAGAGGGAAGCTTAGTGGGCATATGGGGCCAAGCAGGATCATGCCTGATGGGGTCATTTGTGAGCCTAGCTAAATCTGGCAGGTTGAGACTTGCCATGAATGGTAGACTAGCGGATGTGGTGACCGGAACCGGGACCTGCCTAGCCATTGTGGTATGGTGTAGGGGTCCAGTAGCGCCTATAGGTATGCTAGGTATGGAGGGTATGTGCCCTCCAAAAGGTGTGGCCTGATATGGGTTAGCACTCCCAAGTGCAACTTGGGTTACACTTGGGTTAGGAATCGCACTAGGGATTCCTGGTATAGCACTACCGAGTGCAACATGGGTTACACTTGGGTTAGGAATCGCACTAGGGATTCCTGGGATAGCATTCCCAAGTGCAACAGGAGTTACACTTGGGTTAGGAATCGTACTAGGGATTCCTGGGATAGGGTTTGTGGAAACCGAAGGGGGTATGACCCCCATGTTGGGCATGCCCATGACAGGTGGTGGTCCTGTGTTAGGCATTCCTGAATGTGGAGTGTTACCCATATTGGGCATACCCAAGGGGGTGGCTGTTGCCGTTGATGGTACTACCGCAGAAGGGTCTGCGGATGTCTGACCTATGGTTAATGTATATAGTGGATCAACTGGTGTTCCAGACATAATTGTGGTTGGTGGTAACTCTGTGGGGTTTTCGGATTCTACCTCCAAATCAAAGGTGAAGTGGGGTATGTCAGAATCGGATGACCGTCTAGATGATCGACGATGTGTCGAATCAAGGGATAATGCTCTGCGTCCGTGACGTGGAGAGCCAAGTGGACTAAACTCTGGGAGTTCGCCCCGTAGACGACGAGAACGTCTAGAATTCTCAATGGTGAGAATATGTTTTTTATTTAAAAAATTGTTTTAAGTATCAGGTGGTGATATATATGTAAAAGACTCAAACCCTAATGCAACCAAGGGTGCAAGAAGGGGAGTGAAAAAATAAGGCTCACAGGCCAAAAAATCAATCCTCAAAAAATGCACTTATCCTAGCAGCTGTGCTACAATAAGTGGAGGAATGCAACAACCGGTCAGAATACCAACATGCAAGCGGCTCCTAGAAAAAATAGGTGTAACTAGACTCAAAAGGTGGTAAAGATCATGAAAACACCTAATCTAAAAGTATTGTGACTCAAACAGACGATATCCTCTGCAAGGTGATGAAATCCAAGTCAGACAATATGAATGTAGAGACAACGGCTAGATATCCCCCTACCGGGAGGGACACCGGGTAATCAATCCTAAAAAGAAAGGCTACTAGGATACTCCGTTCATGACGCGTCGAGAAAAGGTAAATCTGCCGTTTGGTCCTTTGATCGCAATATCCCAATACAGGGATATCCCGAGAACTGCGAATGGTAGCCCTTCGGTTACTGAATGGGTTTCGGTATCCCACTCAGGCTTCCGGAACCATCCTCGCGACTTCAACCCTCCTAGGGGAGAGGCCTTCCCACAAACCGGTTGTGACCGCGCCAAAAAGTACTAAGAGATTTTAGCTCCCTAATTGGACAACTTCTATGTCTCAGATGTATGAACTGAGGGGTGTTATTGGAACACCTATCCCCCCAATACTACCTAGCTACAAGAATTCTTTTCGTGTTCCCCAAGTGGGGTTAAGAGTGTGTTCAAATTAGGGTAAGTTTTAAGTCTTAGTTCAATTAAGTGATCGTGTGAGTGCACGTGAGGTGTTGTAAACTGAACTTGAAAAAATTAAATGCTTTAAGGGAAATTTTCAAAAAATAAAGGACTTTTCGAAAATACAAAGCAAATATTTAAGACTTTTTTCACTAAAAGGAATTAATGTGCTTTTCAAAAAATAACTCAAAAAATAAAGGATTTCTTGGATTTATGAAAGCAAATAATAAACTCCTTTTTAAAAGAAATAAATGGATTTCTTCGTTTCAATAAAAATTTCTATGGGCAAGATTCTAAAGAAGTAAAACAAGAAAAAATTTGAATCTAGATAAAGAATGCAAAATGAGTCTTTCTTTCACTTTCTTGAAAATTTTTAAAAAGATTTCTAGGTATGCACTTTTAAATAGTAAAAAAAAATTTCAAATCTGTAAACTATGCAGAATTTAGTACTGTAAAAAATGTGCTATGGGCAGAAAGTACAGTAAAAAATATTTTTCAAAATCGGGATGGCCGAATGAAAAAATTCAGCCGCGCGGGTTTTGGACGAACAGCCGCGATGGGCCGCGCGGGTTTTGGCCGCACAGTCGCGATGGACCGCGCGGGTTTTGGGCGCACAGTCGCGATGGACCGCGCGGGTTTTGGGCGCACAGTCGCGATGGACCGCGCGGGTTTTGGGCGCACAGTCGCGATGGACAGCGCGGAAATAGGCCGCAAAGCCGCGGTGTGCAGCGCGGAAAAATACAGAAAGGTCGCGATGGACCGCGCGACTGTCTGGAAAAAGGCCGCGATGGACCGCGCGGAAAAACGCAGAAAAGTCGCGATGGACCGCGCGACTGTCTGGCAAAAAGCCGCGAGGCGGATGCCGTGCACGGAAACCGAGAAACGAACCCGAAAATTGAAAATTTAGGGCTGTTTTTGGGGCCAAATCTCAGAACAGCAATGGATCTGCTGTCTAAGATGGTAGATCTATGGATCTAAAGGTTAAAAACTCATAAAAACTAAGATTTAATGGCAAAGCTAGAGATCTAAAGTTCAAACCAAAGCGGAGTCGCCAAAAACTGTTGGCTCGGTTTTGCAACCAAGCTTAGTGCTATGGGCACCTACTAACTAGTAGTAGCAGTTTCAATAGAAATAAAAACAATAAACTAAATAAACAATACTTTTCATGGATCTAAACAAGAATCTAAGCAAATAATGTAAACATTTCAAAATCAAGAACAAGAAACATAAGAAATAATTTTTTGTATTGAAAAAGTGGGGGGCAAGCAAGTGCTTGCGATATTACCTTCAATGGTGAAGGTTGATGTTGAGCAACTCCCAAGATGAGTAGCTCCAAACTCCAATAGGTCTCTTTCTCCAAGGTTGCTTCAATGGCTAAAAGTGCTCATGGGAGATTTCAGCAGCATAAGGATGAGATAATGGAAGGATGTGAAATGAGGAGCCCCTACCACCTTTTTATAGGTTTTGGTGGTGAGGAATACCATTTGTGGTTTTGTGGAAACCAATGGTATTGACCAACATGGTTTAGGTAATTTTCCCCCCTTTTTCCTTTTTTGAATAAAAATAATATTTTAATTCCCTTTTTAATATTTTTGGGAATTTGGACCCTTTTTGAGGGTTTTTTATGATTTTCTTGGAAAAATAATCTTTTTTAATGGAAAAAGGGGTGTACTAAGGTCTTTTGGTGACCTTTTGTTGGTTTCAGAGGCTCAGATGGTGGAAAAGTGGACAAATGGGTCATGTGAGTAAGGGAATGAGCTAGTGAGCACTTTTTAGGTGTTAACACTATGTCACTAATCATCAAACAATATTTTACTTGTAGGGAAAATACCATATGATATGGCCTACAAGAGAAGGATGATGAGACTTGTTTCGATGAACAAGTGGTGGACACAGGAATCCCATTAATATTCAAATTATGACTCTCAGCCTAGAAGGATGACCTCGGAAGAAGCTTTCACAGGAGTGAAACCAAAAGTGGGCCACCATCGGATCTTTGGCTGTCCAGTCTACATACATATGCCCAAGAAGAAAAGGACAAAGTTAGAACCTTCAGGAAAGAAGGGAACCTTTGTGTGATACAGTGAGTCTTCAAAGGCGTGCATAATCTACATCTCAGGATCAAGACGGATTGAATTCGGCAAGGATGTGTTCTTTGAAGAAGAGATGTCTGCTAGGAAAGAAAGAGGATCAGACATGGATATCAATGATGAGAAAATGCTAGAACCAAAGGAGATGAGATCATCTCCCCCTCCAACAATTTAGAGGGAGTTAGTAGAGAACGATGAACCCATCGATCCCATTGATCCCGTTGAGACAGTTGATGTTCCCAGATATATTGCAGTAGGAAGAAAGATGCCTAGATGGGAACAACAAACTTTGCAGGATGTAGAGGGGCATGAAGCTCCACATGGTACTTTTCGAGAAAGTAAAATACCACTGAGGTTCTCTAGTTATGTAGCATTGATGAGTCACATCATTGACTCAGAACCTAAAACTTATGAAGAAGCATCCAAACACCAAGTTTGGAAGCATGCCATGGTAGAAGAATACCAATCCATCATGAAGAATGATGTGTGGGAGGTTGTATCAAGACCTGAGGGGAAGTCAGTAGTGAATTCCAAGTGGTTATACAAAATCAAGCATGGAGCAGATGGTGGTGTGGAAAAACACAAGGCTAGATTTGTTGCTAGAGGATTCTCTCATAAAGAGGAAGTCAATTATGATGAGACATTTGCTCCTGTGGCTTGATATACTTCCATCAGATCAATTATTGACATTGCTTCAGCTATGGGATGGAAGCTGCATAAGATGGATGTCAAGACAGCTTTTCTCAATGGTGTTATTGAGGAAGAAGTATATATTGAACAAACAGAAGGGTTTGTTGTCCATGGAAAGGAGTCTCACGTATGCAAGCTGAAAAAGGTCCTATATGGACTCAAGCAAGCACCCTGTGCTTGGTATGGACGGATAGACGAATTCTTGGTGAGTCATAACATTCTACCCAACACTAAAGTGTATCCTATTTAAGAAATATTCCAGGAATTATTTGTATTTTGGAAATAACGTTTCGCTTGTAACTCGGAATTGGGAGGAATTTGGACCGTTGGAAAGCTCTTGAAATTCTCTACAACTTTTATGTTTTGAGTTTTCTATGATTCTTTACCATTTGTGAGAT
This sequence comes from Larix kaempferi, assembly GCA_027924585.1. NCBI lineage: Eukaryota > Viridiplantae > Streptophyta > Pinopsida > Pinales > Pinaceae > Larix > Larix kaempferi. The sequence goes on along the minus strand of BSBM01000723.1, from coordinate 3,935,561 downwards.
GCAGGCATTTTAGTATATATAAAAAAACATCTTTCAAAATATGATTTCAAATATTCCTGAAATCTTTCATATTTTGGGACCAACTTTTTGCTCGTAACTCAGAATTGGGAGGACTTTGGACCGTTAGAAATATATTGAAATTATATACAACTTTGATGTTTTTAGTTTTCTCTGATTCCTCACCGTTTGTGAGATGAGGGCATTTTAGTAAAAAAAGCATCTTTCAAAAGATGATTTTCTAAAAGCATCTTTTGAAAGATGCTTTTTTTACTAAAATTTCCGCATCTCACAAACAGTAAGGAATCCGAGAAAACTCAAAACATCAAAGTTGTATATAATTTCAAGAGATTTACAATGGTCCAAAGTGTGCCCAATTCTGAGTTATGAGAGAAACGCTATGCCCAAAATACGAAATATTCCTGGAATATTTACGTTTTTTCTTATTTAGGATACATTTTGGCCTAGGTAATTCCTTATGGTATAGCATTCACCAAGAATTATGAAAACCCCAACCTTTACTAAAAGTTTGTGGATGATGAGCCACTGATTTTGTTCCTTTATGTTGATGACATGTTTCTCACTGGAAATGAGAAACTTAACATATGGTGTAAGAAGAAACTTGCATCTGAATTCGAAATGAAGAATCTTGGATTGAAGCATTGTTAGTTTTTCATCATTTAATTCAATATGATCTAGGATCTTAATTGAGAGAACAACATGTACAACATATCAAGCATAAGAGACAAGACAAGAGACATAAAGAATTTCACCGAGGAAAACCAAGAAGGTGAAAAACCCCGCAACTGCCTCAGAGATAGAATGAGCACCAATATAAAGATCACAAAGATCAAACCCCAAGAGATATATGTCTTCAGCAGCTACTCCTCCTCCACTTGTGCACACTCCTCTCTCTCAACTATGCGAGTTGGATGAGTGAGTGAATGAATAGAATGAGAGAGTAGCACTCTCTATTTATACAATGACTTGACCTGCCTTTAAATCTAACTGGGCCGACCTCCCTTAGGAGAGTCTAATAACCCATTACCACTTGTCACTGGGCCGACCCCACTAGGGTGGTCTAATAACCCTTTAACCCATACTAGGTCGACCCCTCTAAGGTGGTCTAATAACCCATCAAATATAAGTTACGACACTTACAATAATACTTGAGACACTTGCAAATACAAATGACAACACTTCTGATTGGAGGAATAATACATCTCCATCAGGAATACAATAAAGTACAAATGTAATACATAGGAGAAATTCTTCCGAAGTTACAAATACATCAACACTCCCTCATAACTAGGAAGGTATTCTCTTGACACAGGTCATCAATACATAAAGGCACAAGTCTTCAATTCTGGAGCTGGATCATCGTCACTGGATCACGGAGCATCATCGTCACTGCTGTTGTATTCTTCATCTCGATCACTGGTGCTATCTCTCAATTCTTCTCGTCATAGGAAGTTCTACAGAGCTAGCCCTTTTTCATGCTGGATGCAGGCCTAGCCTCCTGTAGGTCTTCATCATTTCTGCGAGCTGGACATCCTATGGAATCCTCAGGGATGATTATGTGTGTCAACAAAATCTCGAAAGAGAATCCCAGGACTGATTACGAGCTTACTGCTCAACCTATCGGATCTCCCAGAGAGCTATTACATGTGACCTCCACAAAACCTTAAAAGAGTGTATTGTGACCTGCAATATCTCTAAAAAGAATCCCAGGACTGATTACGATCTTACTGCTCAACCTATCGGATCTCCAGGACTGATTACATGTGGTCCCCACAAAACCTTAAAAGAGTGTCTTGCGACCTGCAAGATCTCTAAAGAGCATCCCAGGACTTTTGCGTGCCTAACAAAACCTATCGGATCTCTAGGACTGATTACATGTGGTCTAGCAAAACCTTAAAAGAGTGTCTTGCAACCTGCAAGATCTCTAAAGAGCATCCCAGGACTTTTATGTGCCTAGCACAACCTATTGGATCTCCAGGACTGATTACATGCTTACCTCGCAAAACCTTGAAAGAGCATCCCGGGACTGATTACGAGCTTACTGCTCAACCTATCAAATCTCCCAAGGAGCTATTATATGCTACAGCACAACCTGTCCATGGCCACGGAGTATCATCCTGATACTCATGATCAACCTGATCATCCTCGCACAGAGCATCATCCTGATGCTCATGATCATACTGATCATCATCATATAGCGCATCATCCTGATGCACATCGCCATCACATGATCATCCTGATCATCATAGCATCGTCCTGATGCGTATCATCTAGAGCATCGTTCTGATGCTCATCACACATGATCATCATCATAGCATCGTCCTGATGCGTATCATCTGGAGCATCGTCCTGATGCTCATCACACATGATCATCCTGATCATCATCATACATAGCATCATCTGGAGCATCGTCTTGATGCTCATCACACAGCACTTACATCCACAGCCATGGGAAGGATCCTCCTACCACCATGCTTGGAATGGCTCCTGCAAATGTGTCCCTTCACTTCCTCCTCAAAGTATCTTCTATCTGAAGAACACCAACCCTCTCTTTGAAGTACTCGAACTTCACTCTAGCTAGTGGTTTGGTAAACACATCTGCAATATGTTCATCCATCACAACATACTGGAGCTTCACTGCTCCTCTCCGCACCATATCCCTGATATAGTGATACTTGATCTCGATGTGCTTCGACTTGTCATGGAACACCGGGTTCTCAGACAACTTCACACAAATCTGGTTTTCACAATAGATGCAAGTAGCATCCAACTGAAAATCAATCAGACAGTAGCTTCCTTAGCCATACTGCCTCACAACTAGCCGAACAAGTTGTAACATACTCTACTTCGGCTGTACTCAATGTTATGTAGGATTGCTTCCTGCTAAACCAAGAGATCACACTTGATCCCATAATGAAGCAGCACCCCGAAGTGCTCTTCCTATCTGCAGCAGTACCTGCCCAATCTGAATCAACATAACCCTCCACGTTAAACTTTTGATTCGCATCATACTTGAGCCCATAATCAACCATACCCTTCAGGTACCTCAGAATATGCTTTACAGCAATCAAGTGTACATGTCTAGGATCCGTTAGGAACTGGCTCAAGGTGTTCACCGCAAAGCAAATATCTGGTCTCGTGTTCGTTAGGTACATCAAGGACCCAATCATCTGACGATACATCGTGGCATCAACCGACTCTGATGAAGCATCACTCAATAGCTTCAGGTTTGATGGCATAGGTGTGGCCATGGCCTTGTAGTCCATCATTCCGAACCGCTTCAGGATCTCTACGACATATTTCCCTTGTCCAAGGAAGATTCCATCTACACTTTGCCACACCTCCATACCTAGAAATTAATGCATCATACCCAAGTCCTTCATCTCAAACTAGGGAGCAAGCTTCCTCTTTGTGTCAGCAATCAACCTATCCTCACCTATCACAAACAGATCATCCACATACAATAGGAGTATCACTGGATTGCCTTCCTCAACCTTGTAGTAAAGGTTGGAATCCGCTTTACTCTTGGTAAAGCCCAAACTAGACAGGAAGTTGTCTACCCTGCCGTACCATGTCTTGGGTGCTTGCTTCAATCCATACAAGGCTTTCTTCAATCTGCACACATATGAATCCCTGTCATGTGTCTCAAAACCGAGTGGCTACTCCACATACACTTCCTCTTCGACTACACCATTCAAGAAAGCTGTCTTGACATCCATCTAGTGTATCTTCGATTTCATTATTGCAGCCAGAGCAAGTACTATTTTGATGGAAGTGTATATGGATGCAAGTGCAAAAGTTTCTTCATAGTCTATCCCTTCTTTTTGGGAGAAGCCACAAGCCACAAACCTTGCCTTGTATTTCTCTATGCTGTCATCTGCAGCATGCTTGAACTTGTAGATCCACTTGGAAGTCACAACAGACTTCCCTTTTGATCTCGGGACCACATCCCAGACATCATTCTTCATGATCGACTGGTACTCATCGATCATGGCATCCTTCCATTACTGCATCCCAGATCCTGGGAACTTCAGATTCTTCATTATCTTCAATAGGTAGTTTTCTGGATTTGTTGAGTCTTCGTCGCTTGTTCTTTGAAACAAGTCTCTCTTGTAGGTGATGGTACACGGTCTTTCCTACAAGACAAGTTCAATTGCATGATTAGAAGCATCTCATAGATTTCAAAACAAACTCTTACACATAAAGACATATGTCATACAGCCATGCAATTCTCTTAGCCAATTCTTCAATACAACATTCATCCATATCCCGTATTCATTCGGTAACTTTCTAGATGCCCTCCATCTCTACCAGAACATTGTTAAGAGTGTGCACTACTCCAACATGTCAGCAAAGAGGTTTCATTCTAGATAAGTAGCAATAGAATGTTGTACAGTACCATAGGCCACTTACCCATTACTTGCATATTAGTAGTATCGTGTTCATTAATGCAACTTTTCTAAAATGCATAATATACATCCTAAATCTAGGAACATAAGTATGTACATGACTGAACAACATCATTTAAGTAATTATATATAAAAGAAATGACAATTCAAATACTTATCTTTGTTTGTTTGTTGGGTGGACTCCCTCTCAATCTTTGCTTCCTTACAGGAATCACTGGAGTGTGCTCCCTCTTGATCTTTGCTTCCTTGATTATCTGTCTTTGAACTGATATCCATCCTGGACCACTATGCTTACTTAAGTGTGCACTAGTGTCATCATTGTGCATCCTCAATATCTCATACATAATCATACATGCATTAGTATAATCTCAATACTATCAAAACATTATGATTCTAAATATGTATGGTCGTGATCATTTCACACACAGGTAATTTGTCACAAGTGTTAGTATTCAAGGTTTCAGGGAGTACTTTATTTTTACTCGTGCATATTTTTATTTGACCATAGAACTCTTCTAGTTTGTTATATCATCAATCAAAGTAAGAAGCATAATATGCATAAACCCATGATTACTCAAACCTATAACTTCATGAATAATCATTATCAATCATACAAAAAATATACTTATATAAGATCTAACACAAGGTAGGATTCTAACTTGATATAGGAAAAAGATACCTAGATTATCATGTTTGCGAGTTATGTCTAACATACACAAACAATGTCTTCTTTGTTCTCTTCAATGATTTAGAGACCTTGTGCGAGTAACCTGCATATCTTATAAGTTAAGCATTGTAGAACCAAATTATACATACCTCGTAAATAGAGATTCTATGTGATCAATGGCTATGGATGAGTTTTTGTCTTCATGTCAACATGGTCATATGTTCTTGATCTAGAACTTGATGTACCTTTCATGTTAGTGGACAACATCATCCTTGTACAACACCACAGTGCATTAGTACAATCATAAGTGTCATAACCCTAATCAATGAATGTCTTCTATCATTCACATGCATTCATACTTTTACTAAGGTGATAAGACAAGTCTAAAATTAATCAACATTGTACTAACCTCAATAGTATGAAGACAGACATATCATAAACTTAATCATGAACAGATTTCAAAACATACCTGCATCTCCTCAAGTTTTACCTGTCGGGATTGCTTGTAGTCTTCTTATGTAAGACCTTAGCCTCATCTCCCTCTTGAACGGGAATCTCTTCACTTATGTAAGTGCCCAATTCATCCTATTCTAGGATTAACCAAATCCACTTTGATTTGTTGAAACTGGATCTGGAGCTGGCTAGGGTTTGACAGAGAAACCCTAAAAATCCAAACTTAGAATTTTAAACTTATGTTTGGACAGGGAGATGCAGATGACTGAGGCGAGCAAGCTGGTGTGCTCAAATTTTCAAAACTCCAAAAATTGACCCCTCAAAATTGACCTGCGAGTTTTGGATCTACAGCTTCTATCAAATTCCGGTTTTCTGGTCAAAATCCCGAACTAGGGTTTGATAGAGCCCGGGGTTCTTCCCAACCAAAAATTTTGATCTTGGGCTCTAAACTTTGATTTTTCTGAGCAACATCCAGTCATGGTCTCAAATTCCAAAAATTTAAAAATTTTCATAAACCCTAATTTCTCGCAACAGTGACAATCCAAAAATGAAAGTGCTCAGAATCCAATTCTGTTTTGACAGAAATATATGCCATATTGTTTCTGATGTATCTCTGAAATTTGGGATCCTCGGGGTCTGCAACTTCGACCTGTGGTACACTGGCCTATCATCTTTCCAACCCCATATATCTTACCTCAAATATATTCTTGATGAGAGAGATATGCCAAGTGTCGCAACATGACTTATTTATGGGATGAAACAACATAGCGAACTTGTACAGAGTGCCACGTGTCATTATTTCAAATTTGGCCTCTGAAACTCGTACCTGTCAAGATACAGTCTGTTCCCTAATTGACACTTTTACGGAATTCCATTTGGAGATTCCTATCCCAAGATATGACCTTTGTGCCTAGGTCACATGTTTAGGGCTGCATTCTGGAAGAGGCAGAAACCCTAAATTGTATGGATCATATCTCACAAAGTACAATGCATATGAGGTTGATCTTCTAACACAAGGTACATGAACATTTCATATTCGTCCTGTAAAATTTTCAGATCCTGAACCTTCTCCAAAACGTATTTATAGCGAAAGTTCCACGATGACTAGTTTTTACTATATCAAGCCCTAGCTTCCAATTTGTCGCAAGTGCAACAAGTGTCATAAATGCCATACAATGCCTTCCTTCAGGATAGCTCTGATACCATGTTAGTTTTTTATCATTTAATTCAATATGATCTAGGATCTTAACTGAGAGAACAACATATCAAGCATAAGAGACAAGACGAGAGACACAAAGCATTTCACCGGGGAAAACCAAGAAGGTGAAAAACCCCGCAACTTCCTCAGAGATAGAATGAGCACCAATACAAAGATCACAAAGATCAAACCCCAAGAGAAATATGTCTTCAACAGCTACTCCTCCTCCACTTGTGCGTACTCCTCTCTCTCAACTATGTGAGTTGGATGAGTGAGTGAATGAATAGAATAAGAGAGTCACACTCTCTATTTATACAATGACTTGACCTGCCTTTAACTCTAACTGGGTCGACCTCCCTTAGGAGATTCTAATAACCCATTACCACTTGTCACTGGGTTGACCCCCCCTTTAACCCATACTGGGCCGACCCCTCTAAGGTGGTCTAATAACCCATCAAATATAAGTTACGACACTTACAATAATACTTGCGACATCTGCAAATACAAATGACGACACTTCTGATTGGAGGAATAATACATCTCCATCAGGAATACAATAAAGTACAAATGTAATACATAGGAGAATATCTTCCGAAGTTACAAATACATCAACATGCATTACTTCTTGGGATTAGAAGTATGGTAGAGGCAGAAGGAGATTTTCCTAGGTTAAGGAAAATACACCATATATATTTTGAAGAGATTCAAGATGTTGGACTGCAAGTCCATGGCCACTCCGATGGATGCAAATATGAAGAAGTTGAGGGATTCTGCTTCAGATTCAAATTTGATTGATCCCACTATGTATCTCCATATGATTGGATCCTTGATGTATCTGACGAACACTAGACCAGATATATGTTTTGTTGTGAATGCTCTTAGCCAGTTTATGTGCGAGCCGAGGTAGATTCACCAGATTGCTGCAAAACATGTGCTCAGATACTTGCGTGGCACTGTGGGATATGGCCTGAGATATGCTTCAAAGTGCAACTTGATATTGCAGGGGTTTTCAGACTCAGATTGGGTCGGATGTGCTGCAGATAGGAAGAGTACTTCCAGATGTTGCTTCAGTTTGGGTTTTGCAATGATTTCCTAGTGCAGCAGGAAGCAAAACTCAGTAGCACTTAGTACTGGAGAGGTCGAGTCTATGGCTGCTAGTACAGCATCCTGAGAAGCAGCATGCCTTTGGAAACTCCTTACAGGATTGTTTGGGCACCAGATTTCATAGCCAACTGTGATTCACTATGATAACCAAAGATGTGTGCAGATGTCAATGAATCTTGTATTCCATGACAAGTCGAAGCATATAGATATTTGGTATCACTTCATTCGCGATATAGTGCAAAAAGGTGAGGTCGAGTTACAGTATATTCTGATAGATGACTAGACTGCAGATATTCTCACCAAGCCTCTTCCCAGGATAAAGTTTGAATACTTTCATGGAAGACTTGGAGTAGAAGAGAATGTGTCCCTCCTTGAGAGGAAAATATGATATAGAGATGTTTACCCTACTTTCACTTGGGTACCTCTACTCGTCCAGATTCTCAACTAGGTATGGGAGTGCTCCCATCGGCAGATGAGACAGACAGGTAGTAGATGGTTGGGTTCCACCCAGGTACCTCTACTCGTCTAGGTTCTCATCCTGGTATGGAAGTAATTCCATCGGAAGATGAGACGGACAGGTAGTAGATGGTCGGGTTACACACAGGTGCCTCCTCGTCCAGGTTCTCAGCCAAGTATGGAAATAATTCCATCGGCATATGAGACGAGCAGGTAATAGATGGTCGTTGGATGCTTGCATGGGTACCTCTACTCGTTTAGGTTCTCATCCAGGTATGGGAGTATCCCATCGATAGATGAGACGAACATGTAGTATATGGTTATGCACCTCTCCTCGTCCAGGTTCTTAGCCAGGTATGGGAGGATCCCATCGGGAGATGAGACAGACATGTAGCAGATGGTAAATATTATCTCTTAGACATCCAAATAGGATGGAGAGACTACTCTTAGACTCACCGAAGGACTGGTGGAGTTGATGCATGATGACACTTCTCGAAGGACTGAGACTGTGTTGACAACCTTCAGTATGTATAGAGATGATGGATACATCATAGATGTACAAATGAAACCCAGATGATCGTGTTGATGCTGATATGAACAAATAATACCTTCCTTGTTGAGAGGGAGTGTTGGATTTTGTGCAACATCGGAAGATATTCTTATTATATTTTATTGTAATTATTTGTACCTCCTACAGGAGTTGATCTTGATGTAGTTAATCATGTAAACCCTTGAAAGAATCAATGTAAACCTTGGGGAGAAAATTAAGTAAAGAAAATTATTATTAAATGTATTTTCATATTCCCCCGAGAAAATTCGGCCCAGTCAAGTTAGACAAGTCGGACTAGTTAGGGAAAAGGCCAGTTTGGAAAGTGTATAAATAAAGAGGTTACGTTCCTCATTTGACACACTCAGTCAACCAAGCAAGTTCGCACTACTTAGAGAGAGATTCACATTTGCAGCTAGGATAAGATATTTTGGGGTTTCTACTTGGAAATTTCTTCCACCTTTTCTCTCTCATCATTGTACTGTGTTCTCAGAATTGTTCATCTTTATACAAAGGTTGAGGGGTTTTCTCCCAATTGGGTTTCCCGGGATAAATTCTCATGTTCTTTGTTTATGTGCTTTGTCTTTCTTCTAGTGATCCTATTGATCTTATGCAATTGAATTATAATGCTATAATTGTATGAAAAACTAACATATGTGTTATACTTTAGAACATATAATAGTTGGCACTTCCACAATTAAATTTGGGTGAATAACTATTTTACTTCATAATTAATTAATTAATTAATTAAATTTTTGCTTATTTGTAGTGTTTATGTGTTAGCATTTACAACATTTACGACATGATTATATTAGTTTTGGGTGAATATCTATTTTACTTCATAATTAATTAATTAATTAGTGCAACTTTGCATATTTGTAAGATATCCAAATTGGAATAATTGGTGCTTGAATGATTATAACTTAAAATATATTAGATTAAATGTATTTTTAAGTTGATAATATAACAATGAGTTAGATATTAGTTTTGTAATAATTGCATATTAATAAATCAGCATAGATCCATCTCAATGAGTCCAAGGATCAAATATCTTGAGGTGCAAACCCCTTTTTAGAGTCCTAAACTTCCTCAAGAGATTTGATCCCTATTGGCCCTTGATAGAGATAGAGTTAAGATGGATCTATGCTGGTATTATATATCCTTTTAACATAAGATGACTATTATGTATTTATATATCTCTTGTGCTACATAGGGAGCATTTATGATCTAAGCTTATACCTAGATTTGAGTGCTCTTACTAAATGTTAACTAAGATAAGTTATAATATTTAAGGTTATAGATTTTATTTTCTTATCATAATTTCCTTCCACCATGAATTGATTACATTTGTAGAGATCAAGTAATGATGCACTTAAAAATCTAGTAAGAGAGATAATGAGAAAACAAATAATAAAAAGAAGAAAGAAAATATATACTTTATGTAAGAAAAGTATGATATAAAATCATGTATGCAAATAATACTATGTGTAAGAGCATTGTCTATGGTGAAGTGTTGAGAAGTGTATATATGAATGCACAAGATGTGTATATATGAACACATGTTGAGAAGTTATGTATTTTTTACATCATTAGAGACAATATATCTACGGTGTGCTCTCTAACAAATCATGATCCACAAAGTGAAGGTCATGATAATCTATGAGAAGTATGTGAGATACCATGAGAAATGATACCCTATATACAATAGTGATACTATTATGATTGTGATGGTGTTGGATCTGAACCTCGTTCCTTAACTTTCTCTTACTGACCCAGGTTCTGCGTAGTTGTGGTCCACAAAACCCTTCTTCACCGTCCCTTTCAGAAACAGTCTGCGAACAGACTGAGGTCTCACACGAGGCGAAGTTATGGGGGATTACAGAAGCAGGTTTCTGTAATCAGGTGATGCATGGATATGAAACTGGCATAAGTGAAATCCTCCCGACTTTGTGTACACTGGTGATTACTGTGCACATATGGGACTGCGCACTTTGCGAACTCATACAATATGGTGGAATACAATGCAATAGCGCAACTTCAGTACTACACTTCCAGGGAACACTTAACACAGACTTCGATAACTTAGTGTTTACCCAAATAACCCATGCATTCAACATATTCAGAATCACTTGTTCATTCAGTCATACAAGTTTGGGACTTAGCATATCAATCTCATCCACCAAACACATGAACATACATATGAAAGTTGGAATACACATAAAAGGAAGTATGAATATAAACATAAGCATAAACATACACAATCGCATAATACAAGTATTTACGTGGTTCACCCCCAGGATGGGAGCTACATCCACGGGAACTGTTGGTTATATTAATGGGGAGGGTTCAACAGTTCCAGTCTTCGCACTCAGCTGCAGACTCTTCTATCTACAATAGGTCTCTGCGCACTCAGCTGCAGAGCCTCTTTCTCTCTTCTTCTTCTTACAATACAAAAACAGAGATAAAAAACGATCAATGAAGATCAACCAAAGATCAACCCTTCCCTTACAAAATTGCCTTATTTATAGATCGTGCCCGAAGGTCACGTCTTTACAATGAGTGTGGGCCAAAAATCCTATAGTACCAAAAATCCCCCCACGGGTGGTGCGGTTATCCCACTACCCAGGCCTGTCGCAGTCGATAGCTACTTCATCATACTTCGGCCGCCTTTCTACGCTGCCTATGGCTCTGACACTTCTTATGACGGCCATAGCTCTGGAAAAACGGCTCTGACTTCCTACTGACAAGTTCCTTTCAGTCGCTTTACCCCTTATGTCTCCTTCAATCCGCCGCTCTTCTTCTAACGGTCTTCTATCGCCAATGCTGCCTTGATCCTTAGTATGTACTAAGGCGACAAGTCACTTTCCTCCACTTTCGCGTCGCCCCTTACCCTGCTCCCGGGATTCTGCTGAGTGGCTTACCCAAAATAGGTCATTGTTCGACCTTGCCTCACTTTGTACTTTATTGCCAAAAATAGTTGTTGCTCTATCACTACGCATCAGCAAAACTGCGCTATGTTCGGACTTTGCTTTTCCACTGCGCTTCGCCAAAATTGTGCCATTTGGGTAATTCCCAACAGATGGCATATGAAATATGATTTCCATATGAGTCTATAATCCAAACTAACTTGTACGACTAGAGACCCACACATTACTAGGCTTTCCAATGGATGTCCTTAAGAAAATCCCAATAGTTGCACCACTACTCAATAGTCTGCTAGTCATACCCTATCCATGATCCTTCATTTTATGACTAGGAAATAATTCCTCAATGAAGTGTAATAGAAAAATTGTATGATTTAGCTTGAGTTGGACAATAGTTAAAATATTGGGATGAGCGATGGAGATATTGAAGAAAAAAGTAATTGTTTCATGTTGGTTGATCTCTATAGTGTTGTGGTATCGAGTTATAGTTTGCATGATGTGATGGTTGATCATATGAACTTATAACGTGGTATTATAGAATTTAAATGCAATTGGATATTAAAAAAAAGGTTTCATCTTGGTACAAATTATTTAATTCCTATGGATATTTCATCCAATAATTATCAATTCTTTTTATCTATGGTTTTTTGCATTTCATTGAGACAATTTTATAATGAAAGTAATGCTACACGGGAAAATTTTGATGTAATTGCTAAGCAATACCTTCATTTGTTAACTAATTTCAACATTGATTCTTTTGGTAAATATAAGAGCAAGGCTGTTGAGGACATTAGCAATTAAAGGAGGGGAGAATGTCACGAACCAATTTTCTGTGTAATAAAAAGAAAAGAGTTGAAATAAAAGAAGTAAAAGGGATCAATTCTTGTCATCATGTGTTAAAGAAAAGTTATAACAATAAGATAAGTGTAAAGAGTTAAAAGTGATAAGTTTTTTATAATCATGTGTTAATTAAAACTTTTTGTGTAAGAGCAATAAAAGGTCATTACTTTTGGTAACGAAATCCTTCATCTTCTATTTTAGTTGGAATTTGGACATTGGCTTGGGGGATGAGAAGAAATCGGGAATAAAAGTGCTCATGATAAGTGAGATACATTGTATGGTAATATGAGTGCATGAACCTAGGCAGGTGTTATACATGGGGTAACTTAGGTCCCAATACAATTTTCTTTATCAACTGTGAGCAAGATAGATTCCCGCAGTGACCTCTCTGGAATCCAAGCCAAATATTATCAAAGATAAGTCCTTGCACTTGTACTTCATTTAAAAGAATATAAAGAAAATAATATTTCTTTATTATTAACTCTGTTAAATTAATTTACTATAAAATAATAATTATGTAATATGCTGAATTTCTTTAACAATACATATTTTCACTTTATAATATAAGTAGTAAATAGAAAATTTTAGAGTAGGGAATAATACCCTCACAACATATGCCTTAATATATATAGCTTAGCCCACTTTAAAACGGTTTTTTTATGAATTAAAATATTCTAAGTGATGCGGCTTCTCCTAAAGTGTCACGATGCTTGTAATCAAAATTTGTCTCGTTCTAAAATTGAAAGTGCAACGGTCGGTCTTGTCTCTTGTGTAGATAAACTTACCAAGTTCATGTAGCAAAATTTAGACTCAAGCTTGATGCCCTTGTGACCCATTTTGATGATTGTAATAATAGCTAATAATGTTTGATGTGAATATATTTTATTGATTCCCCTTTACGACAGTGACATCACTTACACCTTTTTAATTTTTTAATGTTCAAAGAGCCCAAGACTTGTTTTCTGGCGGCTCGACTTGGTAGTTTTAATTTTAGGCAGAGTAATAGTTTTAATTTTAGGCAGAGTAATATCTCTTCAAGTGACAGTTTGAACCCTTTATATTTATCAACTTTCAAATCTATGGTTTTCTTCAATTTTGCACTAGTGGTATTTCCATCAATTGAATTTTTGCTTCTCTTTTTCGTTTTTATTTTAAATATGGCCAAAAGCCACATAGTGGTCAAAGAATAGAAGTAAACAAAGAAACTTTGTTAAATATAGAGTACTCAAAGGGTGGATCGGACAATGTCTGATAAGTAGTGTGGAGAAGGGTTGGACCATAACTCATTTTGATACCAATGAAACGAACAAAGTTTGTTTACTAAGGAAACATCCAACATAAATAAGACAAGGTACAATAATCCATAAAGGATAATAATATGTACATAATGAATAAGAATAGGTGAGATAGATGAGAGATTACAATGAGACGGATCGTATATGTATTCCCCAAAGGGGCACCTTGGTGACTATTCGTGAAAAGTTATTATCCTTATATTATTGTTATTATTTTGTTCATTACATAATTACAACAATATTGTTGAACTCTTCAACCTTACTTTAGTTTATTAATCCAGGAACGTGTTGTCTTTATGAGTTATTGTGCACTATGTATGCAACTACATGAGTATAATCTAAATTGTGAATTAATTAAATGAATTCAATCTAATGCCTCACTTGAAAAACCTATTAACTTCTTTCATAACCTTCACCCTTATTCCACGAGAGAAAAAGATAGATCGTTGGATTATTAATTGTTGCTACAGGGCCAGATCAACAAGGGGGGTTTTACAATAACCTCTACATCATCATGCATCATAGGTTGACTATGAAAATATTCAAGTGATGCATATCTTAAGGAAATTATACTTAAAGTAAAGATTTAATAAATATGTTAAATCATAGATGAACTATACATGATTCTAATTTAAAATAAATGTCCAACCTTGGGTTATCATCCACTAACAGCTCCCTCCTATCGAGGATCTCCTGCAAGCATGTCGTTTAGGGTTAGGATTTATGAAGCTTGCAGGCTCTCTATGGACATGGTTGTGCCTCTGGCGACTGATCCGGGGGCCTCTTCTTCCTTGGATGAGCGTTACCGAAGAGTCATCGCGACAACTTCTACAATGCTTCCAAAGGCTGGTAACCCCCGGGATTCACGTTTTGCGAAACAGGCCTTGGCACCGGAAGTTAAACTTACTTCCTCTGCCTCTAAACACAATATCGTAGCGCTCTCTGAAAGAGGTCTGATCGGGCATTTTACTGGCATGTGGCCATCTCAAAAATCAATAGAGGTCTGATGAAACAAAAACTGGAGACCGCTTATAAAAGGGGAAGTCATACAAAACTTTTGTGGTAAAGGTTTCTTCGCTTTTCTTTTTGAGCACAAGGAAGATAGGGATCTGATTTTCCAGAGCGGTCCTTATTTCCTTGGACCAAGGGGAATGTATATGAACCAGTGGAATGCTTCCTTTGACCCTGAGAAGGACATTCCATCTGTTGTCCCAGTATGGGTTAAAATTCCTCCCCTTCCCCTTCACTGTTGGGGATATGAGGACTTGAGGTCGACTGGAAACTCCATAGGGAAATTCATAGACAGAACGGAGCCCAGGCCGCCTCTTTTTTCTTGCGCTAGAATTTGTGTGGAAGTAGATCTGGAAAAAGGACTCCCAGAGGAAATCAACATCTCAATGGATGGGTGGAATCATCTTCAGAAAGTCGATTACGAGCATATACCCTTCAAATGCAAAGCTTTCCACGAGAATGGCCATTTCGCTAAAGGATGTCCAAAAAGGAAGCAGCAGGAAGGGGACCAAGAAGAGGAGGGGGAATGGAATAAGGTATCCAAAAAGGGAAGGAAAAGACCAACCCCTTCGGTGGCTCCACCAACTCATGACTCAAACACTAGCGCCCCTCCTGCGAAAGGCACCAACAATAGATTATAGGCCTTAGATACACAATAAAATGAACCTGAAGAAGAAGGATAAATAAGAGAAGCGCTTGTGGAACAAGAAGAAAAGGATCAGCCAGTGTTGGAAGATATAACCCAAAAGGAGAATTATGCTCCTAGCTTTCCTGAAAAACCCTTTATTGATATAAGATCGGAATGCACCAGATCAGAGGCATCTGGTTTAGTGACCAGATCTAGATCTAAAATTTCCCAAGAAGAGTCCTCATATTATCAAGAAGAAGAAAAGGAACCAGCTGGAAAGAAGGGAAGAAATCCAAATAGAGCACACAGAGAAGAGCAGGCTGAAAAGGAAAAGGTAGAAGGGAAGCAAACCTGCATTGATCAGCACCTAAGACCTCTAGTCAAGCATTCATAGGTAGCACGAGAGAACCTAAAGGTCGAGTATGACCCCTTAACCATAAAATAATGTGGATAGTCTCCTAGAAGTGCAAACGACTTGGAGGTAAGTCAAAATAGGAAACTATTAAGTTTTTAATTAAGAATGAAAAGATCTCCATCATTTTTCTCTAGGAGACTAAGATGTCAGAAGAAGATTATCTGACATGTATGAAGAAAATATGGAAAAATGGTGATGGAGTCTCTGTAGGAGCTACAGGGAACTCAGGAGAAATTTCCACTTGGTGGGATAAGAACAAATACATATCTATAGCTAAAACAAGACACTCTAACTGGATTATGATTGAGTTAGAAGATAAGGAAGAAGATGAGCATATTAGAATTCTAAATGTATATGGTCCCACTATCTATAATAAGAAGCTCGACTTCTGGATCTCTTTCTAGGATCTTAGAAGGAAAAACCTCCATCTAAACACAATAGTTGTTGGAGATTTCGATACCACAGTCTTAGGGGAGAAAAGATGCGGAGGCACTAAGGTAAGAGATCCCTTTGGGGAACATCTCGATGACCTTTTGGCCTCTTGGGATCTCACAGATGTCAAACCAAAAAAAGGCATCTACACTTGGAATAATCAAAGAGTTGGGCCTAGTCATATTGTCGCTCGTCTCGACAGATTCTTGGTCAACAGTCTTCTTCTTCTCAACCTCCCTATCCCCTCCTCCAGAATCCTTCCCTCAGTGGTTTCTGACCATAGACCTATTTTGTTGGAATTCCTTCTCCCCTTAAATCTTGGACCCCTTCCTTTTAAATTCATCTCCCCATGGACCAAAGAGGAAGAAGTATCTGCTTTGGTTTCGAATGCTTGGAATTTTTTTATTCATGGGTCCCCTGGGTTCATTTGGGAATCCAAACTAAAGGCTGTCAAATCAGCTCTTAAATTTTGGGCCAAGAACAAACCCTCGACGGGGCATTTGAATACTGAAGCTCATAGAGATCTCAAGGAATTACAAGATAACATGGAGACCGGGTAAATAACCGATTTTCATATAAAAAAAGAACAAGAGTTGTAGGAGAAAGTTCATCAATATGAAAGGAAAGATGAGGAGGAATGGAGGATAAGATCCAGAAGCCTTTGGCTTAAGGCTGGAGACCAGAACACAATTTTTTTTCAAAACCAACATAAGGAAATAATTAGGCAGAATACCATCCTTGAGTTAGATTTTGAAGAGGAAGGGGTTATTACCTCGGGGCCTCAAATCAAAACTGCAATCTTCACCTATTTTCAATCTTTTTACAAAGAAGACAAAGATTTGGTGGAGCCTCTCTCTGATTTTTTTTGCTCAGGAATTCCAAAGCTTGTCAACAACAAAACTAATGAGATCCTAATTCAAAGCATCACGAAAGAAGAAGTTAAAAAATTTATTTGGTCTTTGCATCCGTATAAAGCTCCTGGATCGGATGGGTCCCCTATCAGCTTCTATCAGCGCTTCTGGCACATCATTAAAAGAGACCTTTGTAGAATGTTGAATTGGTCTATGGGCAGGAACAAGCTTGGAGGAGCAGCAAATTCGTCCTTCATCGTGTTAATTCCCAAAGACAGGAAGCCAACCGGCTTTGGATAGGTATCAACCTATCTCCCTCTGCAACGCTTCTTATAAAATCCTAACTAAAATTATTTCAGGAAGGCTAAAATGGATTATTTTGAAGCTTATTTTGGGAAATCAAGGTGGATTTGTATTGGGGAGACAAACACGGACAACATCATTGTCTTGCAAGAGGCTACTCACTCAAGTTTCAGCAGGAAAGAAAAAGGGATGGCTATCAAGCTGGATTTGGCCAATGCTTTCGACAGAGTAAGACATAGCTTCCTTTTTCAAGTCTTACAAGCTTTTGGTCTCTCTTCTTCTTTTATAAATTGGATTAAGGATTGCATTGGAGAACCTTGGATCTCTCCTCTTTTCAACAAGAGAGCAACCGGTTTTTTAAAGCGTCTAGAGGCCTTCAGCAGGGGTGCCCTTTATCCCCCTTCCTTTACATTATCATTGTCAAAGCTTTCAGTAGGAAATTAAACAACTTTGTAATTTCAGGTGAGTTTCCTGGGATCAACATTGTTAAAGGAGTAAGGCCAGTCAACCACGCACAGTTCGCGGATGACACCATCATGTTAGGTAAGGCCACTATAGATGTCACGAGCCTTTTCTCCAATACCCTTTTTGATTTCATAGAATTCTCGGGGGGGGAATCAATAAAAGGAAAAGCTGCACCTACACTTGGAATTGCTCCAACAATATGAACTTAATCATATCCAAAATTATGGAATTCAAAGTGGTCGGAAAATGGAACTCCTTTAAGTATTTGGGAATTCATATCTCCCTGTAGGGTAGGACCGAAGGATGGAGAGAAATAGTCACTATAATCAAGAACAAGGTTCAATCCTGGGGGGTCAAATGGTTGAACCTGGAAGGAAGGGTAACTCTCATCAAGTCGGTGCTCAACTCCATTCCCATTTATCTCTGCTCCATTGTCCTTGCCCCGTTGGGAACAATGAGTGAGATAAGCAAAGAAATCAGGAAGTTCTTATGGCAAGGAGGACTTAATGGTGAAAAGAAATTCCACCTGGTAAAGTGGGAGTCTATCCGATCGGAGAAAAATAAAGGGGGTCTAGCTATAAGAGAACCTAGACTAAATAACATTGCCATGTATGCCAAAATTTTGTGGAGGCTAGTTACTGGTAAGAACGACTGGTGGAAGGAGATCTTAGTCAAAAAATATATAAGAAAGAGCAAGCTTAGGTGCATTGATAAGAATATTATTGGGGCTAGAACAAAGATATGGATCCTCTACAAATATTCGGTCTCTTTAATTAGAGAGAACATTTATTGGATCCCTGGAAGTGGAAAAAGAATTGACATATGGGAAGACAGGATTTTGGGAGACCCTCCTCTGAAATACAATGAGTCTCTAAATCGCATAAGGAAGTGGCTACAGGAGAAGAACATAGTCAAACTCCATGCATTCTCTTCCTTGGATGAAAAGGGGAACTGGATGGGCTGGAAACTCCTCGACCCACCCATAGACCTCCACGATAAGTTGCAAGAGCTTCATGTGTCTCTTAATGGGAAATATCCCCTGGATATCAAAGAGAAAGACTCAAGAGGTTGGGGGAAAAGAGGTTTCTACAGAGTAAAGGACAGATATAAGCTTCTTCTAGCCAATTTCCTAGGGCCTCCCAAGGACCAGAAATGGAAGAGAGTTTGGCATCGATATTTCCCTCCCAAAATCTGCACCTTTTCTTGGCTCCTAACATAGTAGAAAATATTGATTGTTGAGAATTTAAGAAAAAGGGGAATAGCTGTCCCTAGCAGGTGTGTCCTCTGTAAAATACAAGAAGAATCAATGCAACATCTATTCTTGAACTGCAGCTTCACTCTACAATCCTGGGAAAAATTGGAAAAGGACCTTAACATTGATCTCTCTCTTCCAAATAATAAAAGCGGCTTCTTCAAAGGATGGGGACACCAATATCCTGGGGCCTTTTATAATAAAAAATTTATTGCCAACCTCTGGAACGCTCTACCAAAGTACATCAATTGGCAGATTTGGCTTACTAGAAATAAGTACATCTTCAAAGGAAAGCATCCGAAGGTAAGCAAAACTGTAAGGAATGTTATGTCTCAGCTTAAAGAGTTCATGGCTAGCATGGGTTGGCTACCACATCAAGACTCTTATTCTCCCTCTGAATCTCTGTGGGTCTCAAACCGCTTAGCTTTGAGCTCTCTTCAGTCCAAAATATCATCAAGTCCTCAATGGACTCTCCATTTATCTCAAAAAGACTTTTATGACTAGAAGAAAAATCATTCGCAGTATCTTCTCTTCTTTGATGGTGCGTCTAAAGGAAATCCAGGGGTGGCAGGTGCAGGAGGGGTCCTATACGATCCTGGAGGAAACAATTTATTTCAATTCGTGTGGGGATTAGGAAGGAGAACCAACAATCAAGCTGAATGGGCGACTCTCCTCCAAGGGGTTGATACCATGATCTCCCTTCATATAGCTCACTTCTCCATCCTTGGAGAGTCCAAGATTGTTATTCAGAAAATGATAAATATCCAAAGAGGCCATGATAAGACTATGAACATAATTCAAAAACAAATTGTCTCAACCCTCAATGACACCTCTCGGATTCAATTCTTTCACATACTAAGGCACAACAATGTGGAGGCTGACACCATGGCTAACCATGGAGCTAAGCTAAAAGAAGGGATTATTGTCCTAAACCAAGGTCCTCCCCACACCAAATGGTCTCCATGTTTTTAAAACTTAACTACCTTATGGGGGCGTGCATGCATAGCTCCCCTCCCATTTCTTGGACAAGTGGTTTCTACCTCAACTCGAGCTTTAAAGACAACCCTTGAACCTCTCCTCGTATTTATGAAGGTTGGTGTGGCGGTAAGATGGAAGCATGTGGAGTAATGTCGAAAATTTTTGAGGTCCTCGCTCGCACGAATCTATACATGAAGATGGTATCGCTCTTCATTCGATGGTGTCAGGATTTGAAGCTCTTACTTGTAACGGGGGAGTTCTCACGGCTGGCCGATGCTCTGTTTCCTGGTCTATCTCTGCTCTCAGAAGGATGAATCTGGAGATCGTGGTGAAGGAGCTTAGGGAAATTAAAGGGGTCCATCAGGGCATTAAGAAGAATGCACGCAATGTCTTTGAAGCTTCTAAGGCCGCTCTGGATGAGAGTAGACTCATCAATCAGGCTATTATTCAGATGGAGTCGCGCATTGAGGATGTGGAAACCAATGCCCGGGTTGATGTGGGTGAGCTTGAGGAGATACAAAAGGATGTTAAAGGCATGAAAGAGTATCAACAAGCCAATTTCGAATGCCTCAAACAATTTTTGTTTTCTCTGAAGGAACAGTTGTTTGACACCCTCAAAAATGGTAATGACAGGCTTGAGGCTTGCCTGGCTCAGCTGGAACTGTCCCTGAGTGACCTGAGGGATGAATTCGAGAAGCATACTAAACCTGCGGACCCAGGAAACCAGTGTGAAGATAGTTCTCTGATGGTATACGACTCGTAGACTCATGAAGGAATCCCACCCGCTTAATCTCAGGAATGTTGAAGTGCTCCTCTTTTTTGCCATGTTAAAATGTTTTTTGTACTTTTTTATGTAATCAATATGTCAGGATCTATCCAACAAAAGAAAAAAGATATGAACAGTTAGGAAGAACAACTCTTAGCGCTGAAAAGCTGAATTTTTCAATTCTGAACAACTCACATACCATGCTATGGTTTACCCTTCCAGGAAGGGATTTTTGTATATTATTCTCTGTTTAATACAATCTATTTCGCGTTCCTGTTAAAAAAAAATCATCCACTAACCAATCACCCACTCAAATGATGACCTTAACTCCAAATCCCAAGTCAAGAAGCGAGGGATTAAAAAAGGTGGTTGTCATTTTTGTTGTAGACAAACAGTTAACATGATAAGTTCATTCAATAAATGGACTATAATCTAGTAGTGAACATATTCAACCCACGGGATGTAAACCAGAGTATTAAACATTATAATTATAAAGGTTACAAGTGCTTAATGAAATGGAAAAAGAAAGAAATGCAGGAATTTATAAGACTAGCAAAATAATGTCAAAAAACAAAACTACATGAGTTAAAATCATAGTAATGAAGTGTAGAAAATGGAACACTACAACTATAGGCATTCCTTGCTTTGCCTTGAGTAGGGTCCTTGCTCAAAGTAATTAGAGGAACCCTAAGAAAATCAACACCTTGCAAAACCAATGCTCTTATTCAAAAACTCACATAACAGTAATATTCCCTCTACTACAATTCGAATGAACTATAGAATGTACTTAACAATAGTGAGAATGAGAGAGCTCATCTTCACTATATTCTTATTTATGGTGGAAAAATCTAACTAGATATTCAATCAATTCCTAATTGAAGGATGATTGTCTATTTGATTCCTATAATCATGCAACTTGGTTTGAAGGAAGTTCTTCTTTTCCTCATACAATTCAAATGCTTCAATCAACGAATCAAATAAGGATCATGATTGTTTGTTGCCTTAAGTGCTTGACATCCTCTGAGATTTGGAAGGGTGCATGATCTCTTATTTTCCTCACATGGAATAGGTTGTTCATTTATGGATATTATTCCACTAAGGTGTCAAGATTTGACCTTTTCACATTCATCATTATTCCATAGTCTCAAAAAATCGATAACTCACTCAAAAGTCATATTTAAGCTAAAGCATGTCACATTACCTTTCAAAACACAAACAATAAAAATAGTCAAACATGCATAACACAAATATTTTATATCTATCATAATATTTAGAGTTCCATATAAGTTTTAGTCTTTTAGGGAACAAAAACATATAACATAAGATGTAATATGGGCTTTAATTTCATCCAATCTAATGGCTTATTATTTGGCAACTCTTGGAGCTTGGAGCAAGTTTTTTTTATGAAAGTTCCATAGTCAAAAACCAAAGAAAAATCCATTATCATGTTCAAATAAGGATTGTGTCAATTTTTGGTGACTCCAAAAATAAGGATTTATGGTATGCATCTAAGATCTTGTATTGCTATTTCCACTACAATGCTCTCTAGTCAATCAATTATCTAGGTGCATACCATTGGCCAATTGATTCAGAATTTATGTGAGTGCATAATCAACAAATCAATCCTGGGATATTTACATTTAATTCTTGCGTCAAATATAATACTATATGATTTATTGTGCCTCTATTGGAAATATTCTAATTAAGGTGTTGTCTGAACCCCTATAGCTTTAAAAGTTAAAGGCTTAGATTCCATTATAATGCTCTCTAGTCAATCAATTATCTAGGAGTATAGCATTGGCCGATCAATTTAAAATTTATATGAGTGCAAAACCAGTGAATCAATCCTGAGATATTTGCATTCAATTTCTGGGTCAAATATAATATTATATTATCTCTATGGTTGTAGTTGGTTAAATAGAATTCGGGTGGTCATTTATTTCACCTTATTGCATCCTCTTCTACAACCCAAATTAAATGCTAGGTCTAGTGTCCTCTTCCAACTTTTAGAAGATACAAAATATAGTCAAACAAGCATTATTGAATCGTGTTCATGTGGAAAATGTTGCTAAAACCCAAAATTTGTGATATGAAACTTCATCATGAAATAACCAATAATCAGTAGTTTATTAGTTTATTTGGAAAAAATTTAGTTTAAGAGACCTCTTGAATTTCCAAGAGCATGTGAATTTAAATCCTTTGTAAAAATTGAGGTTCATAGTTATCATCTACACAATCTCAAGAATCTTTAAATGCATGTTTCTAATAATTTCTCATAACATCCATTTTTTTCAGATATCGGCATCCTTGAAAAGCTTTAAGGACCATGTTAAATAGAATAATCGATCAACAATGTGCATGTCTCATAGAACACAACTTTGTTCATTCTAACCAGCATATATATTATTGTTTTCATTGCCACCATGTTGCATAATTATGTAATATTGTTTATTGCATATAGAATCAAATTGTATTGTATATTTGAATGTTCCATGGCACTTTCTCACCAAGAAAATTTACAATTTAATATATATATATATATCACAAATGGCCCAGGATATTCGATCATTGTGAGAATAGCAAAATGATGACTGGAAAAAGAAGCTAAACAATGTTTCACACCAAAATGGAATTCATTCATTAAATCAACAAAACAAAACAAAAATTGCAGAGCAAATCATTCACACAACATTCATCAATCACATAGAATTTAAGCACACAATAGAACATAATTTCACCCTAGAAGCCCAAACACGAAAAACAACTTCGAAAGATGATGTTGAGTGTTTATTTTCAACAATTGTACATTTACAAAGCAAACTCATGGCTTTAATTTGGGCTGTCAATAAAGTTACATAACCAACTTCTTCCGCCTCCTCTCAATTTCCAAAAACCCTTTCCATGTCAATTTATCAAAATATATAAGTAGCAATGGGGTAAAAGGA
Source organism: Larix kaempferi (assembly GCA_027924585.1). Taxonomy (NCBI): domain Eukaryota; kingdom Viridiplantae; phylum Streptophyta; class Pinopsida; order Pinales; family Pinaceae; genus Larix; species Larix kaempferi. The sequence continues at coordinate 3,911,604 of BSBM01000723.1, read as the reverse complement.
AAGCAAGCATCATTGTCCTTTCATTTCCCATTCGCCAACATTCTCTCTTATTTTATCTTTTTCTCTCTTTTTTTCCATTTTTTCAAATTAATTTCTTAATGCTTGCATTATTTATTTATTTTCTTTCAACCTTCAATATTTTTCAATCGCTTGTATATACCAAGTCTCATTAACCATTTGTCTTTTGAGTGGATCCATATTAGATCACGGAAGGGTTTAACATAAGCTACCATACTCCAATGCTTTGGAAAAACCATAAAAGGCCAATCTTTTCGGAAATTCAAAGTTGCATGCATCTAAAATGCAAATGGTAAGGGTGCAAATTGAGAAATGTCTTTTGATCTTTTATTTCATAAAACAAAGGATTAAATATTGTAATAGTGCTAGAAGAAACTTTACAAGGAAAGAATAGGGAAAAAAAGTTTAGACATGAGATGATCAATTTGCCCACGTTGTCCACCTAGTACCAAGATATTTACAAGCAAAAAGGATGTTCCCCTAGCCTTTGCAACAATACCCCAATGAAATGAAAGTTTAATATTGTTATTGGTAATAAATTTATGATGAGGATGAGGATGTTGATTTCCCATTTTGAGCCACTGAATCTCTATAAAAAGTGACAAGGAAAGATTTGCCCAACATAGACGATTGTTTACAGTGATTTGGAAATTCAAAGATTTCGGGAATCATGAATTCTACTTCTAGAAGGGTGACAATAGCATGATAGGTTACCTTAAAAATTACAGATCTCTTAGAAGAGAGGAGCAACTAAAAACTAGAATTTTTATGTGATTATCAATAATTTTATGAATATCCATTTAGGTTATCTTATATGTAAAATTCTCAAGGTAAAGGTAGATGTTAGAACAGTAACCACACTTAGTACCATAATCCATAAATTTTAATTATCCATGTGCTTAATTAAACCATGTTTTGGATTAAGTGACTATAGTTGGTCAAAAACCCACTTTGAGAGTGTTCACACCCACTTCTGAGCAAACCAGTTCACCCAGCCTCCAGTTTTGTCCACAAGTGCGCCCTCATTTATTGCTGGTGCGCCCTCTCTCCTTGTTTTGGGGAATTTAGTTGACCAAGGGCGCTAGGGTGGATTTTTGCCCACTTTTGGCTAGATTTGGAGCATTTAATGCTCCCTTGGGCCCCCAAACCTCCTCTATTTGCTCACCCACGCCTGCCTTGAGCTAATTAATGACTCAGCATGCTTCAGCCACCTCCACACCAGAATTCGTAGCTGTTTGGGATGATTGGGATTGAGTTGGACCCACCTAGGGGGGATTGAGGCCAATTTGGCATTGATGACTTGTACACTCAGCTTGAGCCACCTAATGCTCTCGATTTTCTCATGGATGTAATAAAAACCTGTTACTAACATTTTCACATGTTAGACAGTCAGTTAATCAAAGATTTGAGCATACATTGTGTGTAAATTTATCTCTTTTTTCAAATTTTTCCACTGTAATTGCAAATTAATTCGATTTTGTGAGGTTCTCCATAGCTCCTCGATCTTCTGTGATCAAAATACTCACATGGTATCAGAGCCATCGTGGAGTTAGTGAGTTGCAGGCCAACATTGAGCGTTGAACTGCATTCTAGAGAGGATTTCCAGATAAAAATTGAGTGTTTTTTGCAGGTGTTTCAGTAGTTTTCTCACCATTAACGCAGCAGTCATGGAAGCAAACCAAATGTTGCTCACACCCTTCAATTTTTTCGATTGGAAGGCTGAGATGGTCATCAAGCTGAGATCTAAGGGTCTCAGAGTGACCATGGGCACAGAAGTGGAGCCAAATTCTGCTGTGGAGAAAGCAAAGTACTACAATCGACTTGATGAAGCTTATGGATTGCTATGCCTGAGCATTTCAAGGGAACTCTTGTTTCATACAGACAGTTTGACAACTCCCAATGAAGTATGGGTGAAGCTTGAATCACTCTTTGGGAAAACTGATGAACTGAGAGGCCACCAGCTTGAAAACGAGCTCATTAGCTTGAGCCCAGCGCATTTTGAAACCATCCAGGAGTTCTTCACGAAATTCAAGTCACTGGTGCTTCAACTGCAACAATGTGGAATTGTTAAGAAGGAGGAACAACTGATTCTGTCCATCCTTTCGAAGCTAGGCCCAGAGTTTTCAGTATTTGTTAGCACATTTCACTCAGCCAAAATGACCCTTCGAAATTGGCAAATGCCATCACTAGCTACCTTCATGGAGTGTCTCACTCAGGAGCAGGATAAACTAGTTCAGATGGGCACCATAAAATCAAAGGACCAAGCATTGGCAATGGGTGTTTCAAATGCAAGCAAAGGAAAGCAGAAAGCCAAGAATTCGAAGCAGCAAGAGAAGAGGAAGTTTGACAAGACCAAGTCTGCAGATGGGGGTTCGAATCTGTCAAAGCAGAAGGACAAGAAGGGAAAGGAAAAGACCAAATGCACCTATTGTCATAGGGGATGGCATCCAGAGAGCTCATGTATGAAGAAAACCATTGACTCAATGGCGCAGCTGCTGGAGAAGAACAACATCCCAGTCCCTGAGGGCGCAAGGAAGAAAGAGAGCACCTCAAACCCTGACAATAAGGAGAAGTGTCATGCTTTGGTAGCAGGTACTTCGAATCCCTCTTCCTTCATCATTGATTCAGGAGCTTCCAGACATATGGTTTCATCCAGAGAGATCTTCTCCTCTTTGCATTCGAATGGTGGCCCAACAGTTCGAATGGGAGATGATTCAGAACTCCAAACCAAGGGGATTGGAAGGATTGACATGGAGCATGGCTATTTCAGTGATGTGCTCTATGTACCTTCATTGGCTGCAAATTTGCTATCAGTCTATCAAATGACTCATACAGGAGAAGCCAAGAGAGTGACATTCACTCCAGATTTGGTAGAAATCTCAGAAATTTCCTCAAATCAAGTTGTGGCAGTAGGGTATGCAGATCATGATGAGAGAATGTACAAATTCTCAAACTTCATTCCAAATTCTAGTGACCATGCTCTTGTCTCTCATGCCAACGAGACCTCCAAGTTGTGGCATGAAAGATTTGGCCACATGAACTACAAATACCTCCAGCAATTGCACAGGGACGAGATGGTGGAAGGGCTTCCAGAAATCAGATCATCGAATGGTGCATGCATTGGGTGTGTAGTTGGAAAGCATCCTGAGCGCAGCTATGAGAAGGGAATGGCAAGGAGAGCCACTCAACCACTTGGATTGGTACATTCAGACCTCATTGGTCCTCTTCCCACTCCATCATATGGTGGATCAAGGTATGTACTTACATTCATAGATGACTACTCTCGATTCTGCTGGGTTTACTTCCTTAAATTGAAGTCAGAAGTGTTTGAGAAACTGAAGATTTGGAAAGCCCTAGTGGAGAACCATAGTGGTCATAAGATAAAGATCCTTAGGACTGATAATGGAAAGGAATATGTGAATAACAACATTCAGCACCTTTGTGAAGAATGTGGCATCCAAATGCAACATTCAATCCCCTACACACCTCAGCAAAATGGTGTGGCAGAGAGGAAAAATAGATCTCTCAAGGAGATGGCTACTTGCATGATTGAAGCTAGGGATCTAAGCCCTAAGCTATGGGCTGAAGCCATCAATTGTGCTGCTCATATTCAGAACAGAGCCTTTCACAAATCAGTCAAAGGAAAAACCCCCTATGAGGCATGGTTTGGCCAAAAACCAAATGTGTCAAACTTCAGGATTTTTGGGTCTAGAGCATGGGCTCGAATTCCATCAGAAAAGAGGAAGGCTTTGGAGCCACGGAGCAGGGAATGTATCATGGTTGGTTATGGTGAGGACACAAAGGGCTACAAGCTCTTTGACACATCCACACTTAAAACTTTCATTGAGAGAAGTGTGCAATTCGAAGAAAAACCAATTCCAGATTTTGAGCTTGCACCGGGGGAAAGCTCCTCTCCTCCACACCTCAATGAGATTAGTGATGATTCTTCCTCTGATTTTTCTGATATTGCTGAAGATGACATAGCTGAAGATGACATTGTTGTACATGAGTCACCATCAAGGCCCAAGTGGGATGGAAAAATCATAGAAGCTGCAGGTGAATTGGCAGGCAATCCCCAAGAGCCTAGGAAGACTAGATCCCAAACAATCAATGCTTCCTTTGCAAATGAGAGTGAGCTTGCTGATCACTGTTATATGATGATTGGATCTGATCCAACATCATATCAGGAAGCTCATCATGATCCAAGGTGGAGGGCAGCAATGCAAGAAGAATTCCAATCTCTCCAAGAGAACAAAACATGGGATTTGGTGCCCCTTCCTCCCAAGAGGAAACTAGTGCAATGTAAGTGGATTTTTCGAACCAAACCTGTTGCTGATGGTTCTGATCTGAAATATAAGGCTAGGTTAGTGGCTAAGGGCTACTCACAAATCCATGGTGTGGATTATACAGAGACCTTTGCACCGGTTGCAAAGATGGACTCAATTAGACTAGCTCTAGCCATGGCAGCTAGTAAAGGTTGGGAAGTTCACCACATGGATGTCAAAAGTGCATTCTTGCATGGTGAGCTACAGGAAGAGATATATATGCAGCAGCCTGAAGGATTTCAAGAGGATCCCACACTTGTATGCAGGTTGAAGAAGTCACTCTATGGACTCAAGCAAGCCCCCAGGGCTTGGTATGCCAAAATGGATGCCTTTTTGCTCTCAATTGGTTTCTGTCGATGCAAGTCTGATCCAAATGTTTATTTGCAGCATTGTGATGATAATTTGCAGGTCATTGTACTGTATGTTGATGATCTCTTAATTACAGGGAGCTGCACCAAACAAATTGGCTCAATTAAAGCTTCTTTGCACAGTGAATTTGCCATGAGCGACCTAGGATTGCTAAGGCAATTTTTGGGTTTGGAAATTGAGCAATCTGAGAGAGGTATATTGCTGAGTCAATCTAAGTATGCTTCAGACCTGTTATTCAAGTTCAAAATGGCTGAATGTAAGGTAGCCAAGTGCCCATTCCTTTCAGGCATAAAACTAGGTGAATTTGAAGACTCTCCGGTGGTGGATTGCACACTCTATAGGCAGCTAGTTGGAAGTTTGTTGTACCTTACACATACAAGACCTGATTTGTCTTATGCTGTAAGTGCTGTAGCAAGGTATATGCAGCAGCCACATGAGATCCATTGGAAGGCAGCCAAAAGGATCCTTCATTATGTCCAAGGAACAAAGAGCTTCGGGGTACACTATGCAGCTGGTTCTTCACTTCAACTAGCTGGATTTTCTGATTCCGATTGGGCGGGAGATCCCATCGATAGAAAGTCCACTTCAGGTTTTGTGTTTATGTTTGCTGAAGGTCCCATTTGCTGGTCAAGCAAGAAACAGCATACAATTTCTCTTTCATCAGCAGAGGCCGAGTACAGGGCAGCAGTGAACGCAGCCACACAGTGTGTTTGGTTGCAAGGCATTCTTCGGGAGTTTGGTGTTGCTATTGATTCTCCAACCAATATTTGGGTGGATAATCAAAGTGCCATCAAGATATCTACTGATCCAGTACATAGGCAAAGAACAAAGCACATTGAGATCCACATGCATTACATTCGGGGCTTGGTGCATGACAGGGTGATTTCACTGCAATATTGCCCATCCACCGAGCAAACTGCTGATATTTTCACCAAGTGCTTTACAGAGAAGACCTTCACTTACTTGAGATCTTTGCTTGGAGTGAGTGATGGATGGTGATTGCTGCAATTTAATTGCAGGTTCAGCCCCATGTCCATTTTTGAGGGAAGTTTTTATCCCATGAGGTTTTACTTCTTTTCCTCGGTTCATATGGACAAATAAAATTTCTGTTTGTATTGAGGTGACTTGAGCCTTTGTTGCCAAGGCCTCCCACTTATCTTTCATGAGATGTACAAAGTTATGGTTAAGGGGGGGTGTTAGAACAGTAACCACACTTAGTACCATAATCCATAAATTTTAATTATCCATGTGCTTAATTAAACCATGTTTTGGATTAAGTGACTATAGTTGGTCAAAAACCCACTTTGAGAGTGTTCACACCCACTTCTGAGCAAACCAGTTCACCCAGCCTCCAGTTTTGTCCACAAGTGCGCCCTCATTTATTGCTGGTGCGCCCTCTCTCCTTGTTTTGGGGAATTTAGTTGACCAAGGGCGCTAGGGTGGATTTTTGCCCACTTTTGGCTAGATTTGGAGCATTTAATGCTCCCTTGGGCCCCCAAACCTACTCTATTTGCTCACCCACGCCTGCCTTGAGCTAATTAATGACTCAGCATGCTTCAGCCACCTCCACACCAGAATTCGTAGCTGTTTGGGATGATTGGGATTGAGTTGGACCCACCTAGGGGGGATTGAGGCCAATTTGGCATTGATGACTTGTACACTCAGCTTGAGCCACCTAATGCTCTCGATTTTCTCATGGATGTAATAAAAACCTGTTACTAACATTTTCACATGTTAGACAGTCAGTTAATCAAAGATTTGAGCATACATTGTGTGTAAATTTATCTCTTTTTTCAAATTTTTCCACTGTAATTGCAAATTAATTCGATTTTGTGAGGTTCTCCATAGCTCCTCGATCTTCTGTGATCAAAATACTCACAGTAGAAATGAAAAAATTTTGTAGCGAGGCATAAATTTTGAATAGAAATGAAAAGTGGCATTGTGTTAAGGAAAGGTGTTGAAGTTGCAACATTCAAGAAAGTGTTCTTATAAGACATTAGTACTTAGGTCACTTTATATGTAATCAATGTAGTGTTACATGTGATGGTTGTGGCTAAGTGGTTAAACCACCTCAACTACTAAAAGGATACTCTAAGTATGTAATGTAGGGCATTGCTAAGTTCAAGAGACAAGTATATTTGTAACACTATAAATAAGATTTTTAATCTCTCCCCACCATTGTAATAAATGTGTACAACCTATTTTGTTCAAATGATTGTAGATAAAAAGCTTTGAATAAGTAAATGGATTATATTTGAAATGATACATGTTGACCACCACATAAAGAACAGCATGCTAATAGAAACATGAGAAACAAATGTAGGAAATATAGATCTTTTGGTTTTACATTTGTCTTCTCAAAAACAATTCAATTAACTTTGCATGGTCTCACACTAAGAAATGAAAGTAGCATAATTAAGCATAGAGAATGTTGTTAAATTTTTTCAAAAGAGGAAAACCTGCATCAAATTATAGAAACCAACAGTTTCGGACTTCATTCACGTGAGTCCATCATCAAGGTGGACCCCAATTGTTGGATTGAGTGATCGCCTTGATGATGGACTCACGTGAATGAAGTCCAAAACTGTTGGTCTCTATAAATTCGATGCAGGTTTTCCTCTTTCAAAAAAAAATCACTTGTGAATGGCTTCTAATGTCTCTACAATGTTGTTAAATTTTACACTTCCTTATTTAGTCACAAAGGTTCTCTGCTATGACATAGTTTCAATACTACACATACTTGCAATTTATTTTCAATGATATTTAGGCTAAGTAAAGAGATGCAACATATAAATGAAAATCTCTCTCTCTCACACACTTTGAATTGATCTTCAAATGATATTTAGGATCAATTTAAGCAGGTAAAAAGATGCAACATATAAATGAAAACTAACTCAAACAAAGTGTAGATGGAGTGTTTTCTCTTATTTGGTTATTTGTTCTTACTCAATAATGAATCATTATCTTTCAAACAGTACATTGACATTGATTGATTTTGAGTTGATGAAGCTCATGGTTCAAATGCTAACTCAATGCTAATTAGGGATCCATATTCTCACTGTGGCTTGGGAGGTCCAAACAGAGGACATCAGAGTAATTCGACTATCACAGTCTCAATGACCTATGGAATTCTCTTAATCATAAAATTTATTTCAAAGCATTTCATATGTAGAAGAAAGACCATAGATTCAAGTATGGAAAATGACAGTTATATGGAGCGCAAGTTATACCCAACTCACGATTATGACTCTAATCTTCCGCCAAAAGAGTTTTTCAAGCTCGAGGTGAGTGAAACTCGGTTGACTGAATTTTACTAAGGTTGAACGAGTTTAACTTGCAATTAATGATGAGTCAAAATTTGACTCGTGATTGCCCGTGAGTATAATTCTGGTTCATCGAGTCAAACTCACCAAAGTTTCTATAAACCCCCCCAAAAGTGTCTTTTTGATATTTTTTTGTAACTGCCAAGTTTTTTACAAACAGAGTCAACTCTTGGCTCTTCTAACTCGCCAAGTTTCTCTCAATTCCAATTCTGGTAACATAGTGGAAAATTGAGCCTGCCTTTACTTAGGGATTTGTATTGCAAAGACAATAATATATTGCGTCCGATGCACACTTGATCCTCTACCAAAGCAAGATTACTGTTAGATGTCTCTTTGCCATGCGCATCTATTTCGCAGACTATTGCAACTTTGTGCAAACACTACCTTTTTATCTTCGAAGTATCAAAAATATAGTCATGTGGTGCCTAGAATTACAAAACATTCATTTTGATTGTTTTTGCTTAATAACATGGTATGTTCAGCAATGTTGTATTCAAATGGTTTTCATTTGTTGAAATCTGGATTTTCATTGAATAGTGATTTTATTATAACGGTTTTAATTTATATTCAACGTTTCATTGAATAATGATTTTATTTTAACGGCTTAACTTACATTCAACAAATTTGATATTGAGATGCATGCTGAAATGTTTAAGTCTCCATAGAATTATCCATCGCACCATGCTACACAATCACAAGAACATAAGTGCAATTACATTTGTAAAAGATTTGTAGAAATCCACTCGCTCCAGAAAAGGAGGAAGAGTTTTCTTTTCACGTGAGACCATTGATGACAAATGATATGCCAAGCATTTAATTTAATACATACATGAGGATACTGTAAATTCCTGCAGGATCTGAAACATCTTCTCAACTTCTTTGAAACAAGATAATGATACAGCAATACATTTCATCAGAAACCTTTCAGTATGAGATCCGGAAGCTTGAGGCTTTCTTTGCAACAAATTTGTTTTCAATTGCTCTGAATATTTCTCATGGTGACATAATTGATCATATGTATGCATCCACTCTTGGTTCTTTTGAAATGAACGGATCAAATAATGTATAACTTGTTCGTTTAACGAGGAACATGACTTACGTAGCTAATTTTTGCAACTTACCTTTTATAGACCCTTATTCCACATCCAAGTTTTATGATCTCCTGATAATCAAATCTCTATAGCCTTCTGCTAAACAGACCCTTTCATTTTCAGTGCAGCTTTAATAACATTCCCTCTTGTAAGTAACCCAACCTAAAAAAAAAAGCCAAATACATCAGTAAGGAATATGATTTCTGGAATGATAAATGAATCCTAGAAAAAGGCCTGCCACATAAAAATTATTAAGCATCTTTTCCTCTACTTTAAAACTTTGCTGTGTAGACAATCTTCAGCTGAAACACTAGTTCCAATTCCTTGCTTAGATGTTACATCCAATACCACGACCTTCATAATGTAAATACTACAAGACTTCAAAAGGAACTGATACAAATATAGAAACATTGAAGTTGTGCCACCAGACTAGACAATGACAATATTTACTTCAAGGAAAGATTTATAAACTGGGAACTAAACAACAATAGACAAAAATTTGAAAACACAACCTTGTGCACAAGTGGAACATATCCGAGTTGTCTTTTGTGGTGATGAACATGAAGAAATTATAGGATAAAGACAATAAGGAATCTGCAAAAGTTAACATCAAGAGTGGCAGTACAAATGTACACAATCTCTGTGGTCACTCATTACCCCCACAGATTAACCCCTTCAAACTCACTAATGTCTTGTTTTAGTAATATTTAGTCACATGACAGTATGGATTTGAAAACTAAAAAGAGCAATCCGGAATCTTTTCAATCACTTTTTGCCACGTGCACCATCTGCACATTAGGACTTACCAGTTTCCCACTATTGTCCACTACAGGCAATCTCCGATACTTGGTTTCTAGCAATAATCTGCAAGTAAAACACTATCAGATTTTAGTCTATCTAATATCATCAAAAACATGAATATAATAGGAAAGAAAGAAACTGCAGGCCACAAGAATTATAAGGTTTGCTATAATCTCTTCTCCAAACAGCATGCACCAATCTCTGAAAGCACCAGTGATGTCAGCTATATTATTGCTCCAACATAAATCAATTCCATCTTGGATAAACTGTCATAATGATATTAGTTAAGACATGCTCATTTGACTCAAAGTTGCAAACTTGCAAATACCAGCAATATGTCAGAAATATCATAATATATGCAAGTTTTTACTTTTTTCACCTCATCGATATTATTGTCATAAAAGACATGATATTATATGGGGTTTGAATATATTGCAATGTTTCAAAAATATTGCGATATATCACTAATTTATTGCGAGTCAATAGAAAATATCGCAAAGACTGCAATAAGGAGATTATATAATCTGATTTCTGTTTTTTCCCTCATTTTGAAAAGGAGAGGATTGAAAACAAAGGAGAAATTCACCATCTTCTGCCAAGATGAGGAGGGAATATATAGTGTTGTCATCGCCATTAGCAGATTTATTGTGGACTGGGGACTGCTTCCCATCTACCGCTTTCATATTCCTATGTATGTTTAACAATTTAAGCTTGTATTTTGTTTGCTTTTCTAGATTTAAGATAGGGTTTGTGATGTCCATTAGATTTGTTGCTTCTTGTCAATTTGTAATTGAAGATTTAATGGTTGCGTAGGTCTGATCTTTAATTGCGGCATTCTTTTGTGTTAATTATCTTTTTTTGTGCCCTAAGTTAAATCACTGCCCTACGAAAATGCAGGACTTAAACCCCATTATGGGAATATGGTGAACTACTTGACCCTCATTATCATCAAAGTTTGGTTTGAAAATTGTAAGAAAGAAATGAATGGTGGAATCAGCACCTTGAAATAACACCCTGCAAAAATTTCCAGGGAATGAAGTGGGAATATGTGATAAATCAACCCCAAAAATTGTCCATATTACAAATCAATCACTTAATGAAATGGGTTGGAAGAAGGAAGAGAATTTCTAGGGAATGAAGTGGGAATATGTGATAATCAACCCCCAATATTGTCCATATTATAAAACAATCACTTGATGAAATGGGTAGGAAGAAGGAAGAGAGGGAAGCTTTGAGACTTGAACTTGCAGCTGGAAAAGTTGCAAGAACCTCAGGGACCACAACATTATCATGGACAGGGGAACAGGGGGAAGTGAGAGTCTCTCCTTTCCCTTACCTTCCACAATACCTCAACAAGCTCACCTTGTTTGTTCCGAGAACCACTACTAGGGCACACCATTCTATTAAGACAATGGTGAAAATAAAGGCGAAACAAGAGGAAAACAAGATTGTGGGTAGATGTTTTCTATGGAGTGACACTCCTTTTAGTGTTTCCAAGTGTTGATGTTCTCATGGTTCTAGCATTGGGCAAACATTTTGTAGATCATTTTCCCAGAGGGATCATGTGATTTGACCCTGTTAAGATTATATGCTACTAAAGACTAAATTCTAACTTCATGAGCATTTAATACATTTTCACAATAGCAGCATAACAAGGATCTCTGAAAGATACACAATCACAAGGTACACAACAATATATCCTGGGAAACCCTCGAGGGAAAGAAAACCCAGCAAGAACTTTCTCAATATAGATTACCAAAGTACAATACCCAAAATTGGTCTCACAAATAAGAGAGACAAACCCAAACTCTAGAGCCAAGCCAATCCTCCTCATCCTTCGCAGACTTCTCTCTCTCCTCTAATGCGCAATGCATGAATGAGTGAATGGTACAAATGAGAGTAAGTCACTCTCTATTTATACTTTACTTTTCACTTGACTTTTAACCTAGCTAGGTCGGCCTCACTTAACTGACTGGGCTGACCTCTCTAGGGAGACTCAAAATAATAATAATAATAATAAACTCTTTTGGGTACTATCGACCCGACTTACAATGGAGGTTTTACCTCATGAATTTTACATGACCAAATATAATAATGACGTCCCCGAACGGAGGTTAAACATCCCCGACGGAGTTACAATAATAAAATACAAGTGGAATATTCTTCGAAGTTACATTAATTCAGCACTCCCCCTTAACGAGAAGGGTATTCTACTGACAACAACATCAACAGCATGTGTGGCTTTACACAACATCATCGGAAGGAGGGAGGAGGGGCATCATCAACATCATCTGGAACATTGGTTGGTACATCTATAAATCATTGGAAGTTCTTCAACAACATCAATATCAGCAACTGGAATAGCTTGTTGTAACATCATCATCATCTTCAGTATAGAGCTGAAGTATCATCAGCTGCAGCACGGGGTTGGAACATCATCATCCGCAGCACTCGAGCATCCTGATCTACAGTACTGGAACATCATCTTCTGCAGCACTGGAGCATCCTCATCTACAGTACTGGAACATCATCTTCTGTAGCACTAGAATATCATCATCTTCAGCACTGGAACATCATCTTCTGCAGCACTGGAATATCATCACTTGCAACACACATGATCCTCCCTTTCGGAATTACGGGATCGTGAACAATCCTTCCTTTCGGAATTATGGGACCTAGTCCAACAACTCCGATGACCCTTCCTTTCGGAATTATAAGATCTTGGACAATCCTTCCTTTCGGAATTACGGGATTCTAGTCCAACAACTCTAGTTATCCTTCCTTTCGGAATTACGGGATTCTAGTCCATCAACTTTGGTGATCCTTCCTTTTGGAATTACGGGATCATGGGCAATCCTTCCTTTCAGAATTACGGGATTCTAGTCCATCAACTCTAGTGATCCTTCCTTTCAGAATTACGGGATCATGGACAGTCCTTCCTTTCGGAATTACGGGACTCTAGTCCATCAACACTGGTAATCCTTCCTTTCGGAATTACGGGATCATGGACAGTCCTTCCTTTCGAAATTACGGGACTCTAGTCCATCAACACTGGTGGTGCTCAAACAATCCTTCCTTTCGGAATTACGGGACCCAGTCTTTACAGAGATACCACACTTGGACGATCCTTCCTTTCGGAATTACGGGATCCTTGTCCACTACTCACATCTTAGACAATCCTTCCTTTCGAATTACGGGATTCTAGTCTAAGGATCAACTTTTAAGACTATCCTTCCTTTTGGAATTACAGGATCACTGTCTAAGGATGATCAATCCCACCACAATCTAAGGATCAACATTTAAGGCTATCCTTCCTTTCGGAATTACGGGATCACAGGCTAGGGATGATCAATCCCACTACACCACAATAGTATCATCAACACTACTCCCCCTTTCGAGGGAAGTCCTTACCGACTACACCAAGCTTGTCACAGAAATGCTCAAACTTCACACGAGATAGTGGCTTAGTCAACACATCTGCAACCTGCTCATCGGTGCTCAGATATTGGAGCTGTATAGCTCCCTTCCGCACCATATCTCTAATGTAGAAATACCGGATTTCTATGTGCTTCGATTTATCATGGAACACGGGGTTCTCTGTCATCTTTATACAACTATTGTTATCACATACAATCACTCTGGTATCTAACTCTAGATCAAATAGACCTGATAACAACTTCCGAAGCCATATGGCTTCACAACTGGCAAAACAGGCTACAATATATTCTGCTTCTGCAGTGCTGAGAGCAACACTGGACTGCTTCCTGCTTAGCCATGAGATCATGGTTGACCCCAGACTGTAACATCTGCCTGAAGTGCTCTTTCTGTCTGAGACACTTCCTTCCCAATCTGAATTTGTGTAACCAAACAGTCTAAAGTCGTAATCTCTAGTATAACTGAGACCATAGTCTATTGTACCTTTTAGGTACCTCATCACATGCTTTGCAACTACAAGGTGAACATGTCTGGGTTCAGCCAGATACTTCCTCAAGGTGTTCACAGCAAAGCATATATCTGGCCTGGTATTCGTCAGATACATCAATGACCCAATTATCTGCCTGTATAGTGTCATATCCACCAATTCTGACGAAGCATCAAATAGCAACTTCAAATTTGTATCCATGGGTGTGTCCATGGCTTTACACTCCAACATATCAAGTCTTTTCAAGATTTCTACTGCATACTTCCCTTGGTTAAGGAAGATTCCTTCTAGGCTCTACCATACTTCGAGACCTAGAAAATAATGCATCAATCCAAGGTCTTTCATCTCAAATTCTGCAGCGAGCTTCTTCGTGCACTCTGAAATTTGCTTCTCATTTCCTATCAAGAATAAGTAATCTACATATAGCAATAATATGACAGGTTCATCATCCACAACCTTGAAGTAAAGGTTAGGATCAACTTTACTCTTGGTAAAGCCCAAGCTCGTCGGAAAACTATCAATTCTTCCATACCAAGCTCTTGGGGCTTGTTTCAACCCATACAAAGCCTTCTTCAGTTTGCAAACATGCGTCTCTTTGTTTTCAACCTCAAATCCTTGTGGTTGTTCTATGTACTCTTCTTGTTCAATGACACCATTCAGGAAAGTTGTTTTCATATTCATCTGTGTAACTTCCACTTCACCATGGCTGCAAGTGCCATGATGGTTCTAATTGAAGTGTACCTTGCTACTGGTGCAAATGTTTCTTCATAATCGATTCCTTCCTTTTGAGAGAATCCACGAGCCACAAATCTAGCTTTGTATTTTTCAATACTTCCATCCACTGCATGATTTATCTTGTATATCCATTTGGAAGATACCACACTTTTACCTTCTGGTTTGGGAACTATGTCCCATACATCATTCTTCATTATAGATTGGTATTCTTCCGTCATAGCTTCTACCCATTCTTTCTTTTCAATGACTTCTTCAAAACAAGTAGGTTTTTTGTCTACAAGATCACACATCAAAGCCATATAGCTGGAAAATGGCTTTGGCTTCTTGCTTTCTCTTGAGGAGCCTTCTGGAGCTCCATACTTTTTTGCATCTTGATTAATTTCACGAGCCCAAGTTGGCTTTCTCTTGTGAGAGATAGTCATGGGTGGAGGTTCTTGGGGGGGTGGAGGTTCTTGGGGCTCCAACATATCATGATCTTCCGAAGTTCCATCATCGGGAGAGGGTGTAACCTCTGCAAATCTAGGAGCTTCATCTTCTTCATATACTTCTTCATGCTGGCACTTTCTGGATTTCTTGAGGGCTGCATATTCATCAAATGTTACATCCTGCTAATCTCCATGTGATGGCAGCCTGGTATATAGATCCTGAAGGCCTTGGAGACCTCACAGTATCCAATAAAGATTCCTTTCTTTCTGGAAGGATCCAACTTGGTTCTTTTCTCTTTTGGAATATGAACAAAAACTGGACAACCAAATATCTTGAGATGACTTACCTCTGGTTTCTTTCCTGTGAACATCTCTTCAAGGGTTTTGAACCCAAGTGCACTATGGGATATTCTATTTTGGACATATATTGTTGTCCTTGTTGCTTCAGCCCATAGATGCATAGGAAGATCTTGATCATGGATCATGGTCTTCACTGCTTCCATAATAGTTCGATTCTTTCTTTTAGCAACACCATTTTGTTGAGGATTGTAGGGAGTGGTAAGCTCCCTCTTAATCCCAGCATCCTTGCAAAAGGCTTCAAATCCTTTAGAGGTATATTCTCCTCCATTATCTGACCTGAGTGTCTTGATCTTTCTTTCTAAAAGATTCTCTATCAAGGCTTTAAATTCCTTGAACTTTTCGAATACTTCATCTTTTGTCTTCAAAAGGTAAACCCAAGTCTTTCTAGAATAATCATCAATGAATGTGACATAATATACATACCCACTTAACGATGTTGAAGGCATTGGTCCACATACATTTGAATGAATAAGTTCCAGTATCCCTTTCGTCTGGTGTCACTCTTTGGAAATGGATTCTTTATGTTCTTTCCCTTTGCACATCCTTTGCATATTCCTTCATGGTTAATCATTAGATCAGGTAACCCTGTTACTACCTTGCTTACATGTGGTAAGGCTTTGTAGCTTATGTGAGCAAGCCTTTTATGCCATAGTTCACATGGACTTATAGTATCATGAATCAAAGTTGCTTCTGAATGTCCTTTTAGTTTATATAAACCTGTTATCACATATATAGTAGCCAGGCTACCATACATTATTTTTCTGATTCCAGTACACTATCCAGTCAGTTCCCTTGCATTTGAGATGCTGAGATGAGCATCTACTATGGATCACTATCAGATTTGGACAGCAGTTTTATTCCCCATGCCATGACTGAGTCTCAGGACACTTAGAGAGATGACCGATGTAGCTATTTCGCCATTTGTACAGAGCAGTCAGTAGTGCCCAGAGTTACAGCAGCAGTTTCAGAGGACAGATGATGGCTAAGATGATGAGCATTCAGGTATATGACTCAGCAGGTATATTATGGTGTGTGGTTATATTGCTTTTATTTCCATTTTCTTAGCATGTCTTAGCATTTAGTATCATGATCTGGTGATCATATAGATATGTGGACCTGGTTGTACTTATATATATATATATATATATCATATTTGTCCCTACTCAAACTTAGAAGTTCTTGGCCTATACTCATTGGTTTTACCCTCCCTAGGGAGAATAGAGGTGATCATTCCCGCCATACTTTGGCTTTGCTAGTGTTGGTTTCATTATTCACTGTCTTCATCCATCCATGACTTACCCAGTTGGATCATTACCTTGACTTACAACTTGACTAGTGGCATGGAGGACCTTCCCCCACTATAGCCTCTGTATTGGATGAGCTTCCTTGTTTATTGTGTCTCGGCTCTGAGTTGGTGACAAAACTTACCTTTGGTGAGTTGGATTTCCTTGAGAAGTCCCCCTAGTCACCAAAGATGTTGTTGGCTAAACCTGAAACTTTTAGTGCTACCATGAATGCAAAGTATGTAAATGAAATGTTGTATCTTGTATGAAAAGCCCATTCATGCAATGTGTTTCTAAACACACATGAATGAAAGGCAAGCCAAATGAAAATGGCTATGAAATATCAAATGTTATATCTTTTATGAAATGTAAATACCTAGGTAAACAAGCTGTCTATGACACACCTAGAAGTGCTCAGGTAAACAAGTGCCTTAAAAACACACCTGCAGCAAGAAGCCTAAATTAAATGTAAATCTATGCAATGTGTTTATAAACACACATAGATCAAAGGCTGTGGAAACTCTAGGCCCCAAAAGCAATGGAACTTAAACTCTATATCAAAAACATTGCTGGCCTCATTTGTATTATGGATTGTGCGCATCTGTGTAAGGTGAATAAACACTCTTTGAACAACTTATCTATTTGTGAGACACCGCCATTCCCTGTGTTGTTGCTCATTCAATATATGCTATGGTGTGTATTCCCTTGTCCATTTCCAAAGTGTTACAGTGTTAAGTTATTAAGTCATTCCCTCTAGCCTAGCCTTTGCAGTACAAAGCCTTCACCCTTCACTAGCAAATTGATCACAACTATGAAGTGAGTATAGTCTTGAAACTCTGGTCTGAGTAATAATAATAATTAATGACCTATTATATTTGGATTTAGATCGCCAGTGATGATTGCTACTTGTTATAATTGCTATGTGAATGGATTGTAAAGCATGTTTTAACCTTTGACACCTTGCAGCAACTTGATGACAGTTTGAGTCATATTTTGGTCATGTTGACTTGGTCAAACCTCAGTTTGACCAAAAGTCAACCACAGGACATGAGGTGGCAGACCTCAGATGTTACAGATAGATGATATATGGTCTAGTACAGTTCACCATGGTGGGCTTATGCAGTGGTTCCAGGCTTATGATGATGATTTGTGCTTTTAGGCACTTTTACAGATTATTATTATTTGGTCTGCCGGATATGATGAGTATTTATTTTTTACCATGCAGAGGTCTATATGGTGTATGAGTATTCACCTTAGATGGATTTGGACCTTCCGAGTCCAATGAGACAGTCTGTTTTTAGTTCCGGGCAGTTTCAGTGATGTTTGAGCCTCAGTTGGCTCTCCTAGTGCAGTTTTGGCCTGTCGGAGGCCCTGTCAGAGCATTGATGAGATTCTATTGGTTCACTTAGGGCGCTATACATGGAGGGGGTGGTCCAGCCACTTGTTATTACCATATTACCCCCCTCCCAGACTCATTGGTGAGCTCACCTTGATAGCGCAGGCACTCCAGGAGGCAGTTTGGGCAGTTTCACACTTCCCAAGGCAGTCCAGAAATGGTAAAAATGGCTACAAAGGAATTCGATTTGGGCTATTGAGGCAAGGTTATGGCATGGGATGATCAGTGATGATGAGTGGGATGTCTTCCACACCTTCTCCAGCAATTTCAGCTTCATCGGGACCCACATCCATCACTTATGGCACTTTTTGATGATTTCTGGAGCCTCCTAAGGCTCACGACTTTCCCAGAGAGGCACGATTTAGTGTCTAGATCTTTTATTCTTGGATATTGTGCCATGGGGATTGACCAAGGGTGTTAGAAATTACCCCTTGGACCCGCCATGAACTATATTTTATGTCTTATCATCATGATTTGGTGGGATCCCCTCTCCTATGGTGAGTTTGTCCACATATTGTTATATTTTATTATTGATCCATGTATTGTATTGTTGAGCTCATCTCAACCATTGATTAGATCTTTTGATCTTTTAATCTTAGCCACTCATTCAAAAAGTGGTTAGGGTTATGGCCTCTCTCCTTCCTATTTAAAGGAGAGAGCTTCTCATTGTAAAGGGGTCTTTGGCTCTTGGAATCTTGATATAGAAAAACTTTCTTGTGGAAATTCTTGTGGTCTCCTTTGCATCTGGTGTTCTTAGATGGTGATTGGAAAGTCTATTGCGTCCTAGCATTTGGGTATTTGTGGTAAGATCTATCTTTTGGGAAACCTTTGTCTTGTCTACAGGAGGGCAACTTCACTTGGGCGTTTTTGCAAGGCTTCTTCAACTCGCTCCACTTGGCATTCGCTTGTATCAGGGGGTTATCATTAGTATCATTGTGATCTATGCTATCTTTCTGTTATTTCTCTCATGGCATTAGCCTTATCTCTTGTTTGCAGTAAATCTGATATGGTTGACGTTTATTGTGCAGGAGAGAGGGCGCATTTGGCTTCCTTGAGCAAATCGACTTCATAGAAAACTACCTCAAATTGCTCCAAATTGATCGGGTTTGCATAGATCATCATCATCAAGGCATCTACAATGTTATCCAGGTAAGATCCACAGGTTTGTTCTTCTTGTCTTGGCTCCAATCCATTGTCATAACTTCATCATTGATAAAACCCTAATAATTCAAAACCCTCATTTTACATTTTTTCAAATCTAGAAAGATCTACTTGGCTTTTGGGTATAAAATTTAAAACCCACCTCTATAGCATCCACGGCGATTCGGATCTATAGTTTGGTGTGGATTGGCCCTCATTTGACCCATTTCCCAAGGCAAATTAGCCTCTCCAAGGGAGGTCGCACTTCCTAGGAGGGTGAGTTTGCCAAGATCTAGCACCTGGGTAGGTGAGATCCCACTTGATCCTTGATCCTCACACTTGATAACCTACCCCTAGTGTGTCACTTCTTTGATTTTTTCCTTGTGGGCCCCATTCCTCATTTTGAGGGTTGTGCCCCACTTGGGTCAAATTGGTGATGCACTTTCCATCTCAAATCTATGGAGATCTACCATTGGATCATTTTGATTTTCTAGATCCACATTGATACTTGCCTAAACTACTTGGATCTAAATTTTGGTGGCCATTGGACTTGATTTGACATACTTTACCATGCTTTTAGCCCTCCTTGGGCAAAATCGCACTTCTTGGGTGTTTGAGTTTGTCCACTTGTAGGACGTGGGTAGTTAAGATCCCCTTGGATTTGGAACAAGCATACCTTGAAACCTACATCTAGTGTATCATTTTGTGAAGTTCTGCCTTGGGGGTAGCATTCCTTGTTTTAGGGGATTGTTGTCCACTTGGGTCACGTCATGAAACATTAGATCTAGTAAGATCCAACCATCATATTTTTAGTAGCCCACTTGTTTTGCATCCTAGGTGTCCCGATCTACAAGTTAACATCTCTTTTGACTCCATTTGGCCCATTTCCCAAGGCACTAATCTTCTCCAAGCCAATTCGACTTTCTTGGATTGTTGGGTTAGCTTGTGGTTTGATCTTTGTCTTGCATGCTTGAACACCTAAACACTGTCACATCCATTCATCAAACTTATCTTTGGTACTGGTTAGCCCCAATTTGGTCCTTAACTACCCTGCATTGGACACGGTTCCCAAGGCAGTGGATTTTCTCACAATTGACCAGTACCCTAATCCTTGATCTTGTTCTAAACCTCATAAGTCACTCACATAAACATGTTGGACCAAATCTACATTGTCTAAACCTCTTGATCCAACCCATTACTCACCTTGTGACTTCATCCATAGATCTAGGGTTCACCATACACCTTACGTACTTCATACATATTTGACTTGATCTGGTGTCTTGGTCTGATCTCTCCTGTTGGGAGTAGATCTAGGTCTCCCCCTTTGTTGTCTTGGGCTATGTTGTCCGCCAAATTGCACACCAGCAGCAAAAATCTTTCGAAAGTTGTCTCCCTCACTGGAAGTGGGGAGAAGTGTGGCCTTGGGGGCAAGCAATGAGCTAGGTACTGTCACCTAAATCCCAGCTCCTCCGTTTAAGCTAACTCCTAACGAAGCCAAGGGGGGTAGTCCCTACAGAGAGTTAACTATGGCTCAATGTTTTAAGTGTTTTAAATGTGTGGGGTGATGCGGATGAGTGTTGTTTAGGAGTTTTTTAATGATGAGAGATCACAACTTAACAATTTGAAATAAACACAAGATAATGAAGCAATCCACGTTGCGATATGAGACAAGATATTTTTGAGAAACAAACACTTTGGTGAATTTAAAGCAAGACAACCATGGAAATATAAATGCTCCAGATAGATAATAAGCAAATAAAATGATGTCAAGGACCAGTGCCTTATGGAGTCAAAAAATAGTCTTGAGTGTTTGGGTTGCTTGATACAAGAGTTCAAAGTGGTGATGTTCGTGAGATCGTCCTGCGAATTAATCTTGGTTTATTGAATGTTTTAGTGATCTTGTTTATTAGGCTAAGACCAAGGATATCAAAAGTAAAAAAAACAACCAGGAAAGATACTGGCAACCTCTTAGATGATAGGTCGAGAGCACCTAGATTCAAGAGGATAGGTGTCCAATGTTTGAACCGCCCCCAAGTCTGACCAGTGGATTCTCGGCACCACCTGTTTCAGGAAGCAACCTCAGTATTTAACGCCGGTTTGCTTTGTTGGGGTAATATTTTATTTAGATTATCACTTGTAGAATTAGCAAGTCCAACACCTTTCTGAGTACTAGCCCAACCTTTTCAGGTTGGCAGAGCATACAAGTGTTGGATAATCGACCAAAGTAAATTAATTAAAGAGGGGGTGTGAGTTGAAATGTTTTATTATTAAAGAGCACAATTCAACTCTCCGATAGAGAGCGCTCTTGACTTAGTCTTAAGACCAAAGTTCAAGAGACTTTAATTAATCTAAAATGCCTAATGCAAGGGAAAAATGCAAGCTAGAATGCTCTCCGACAGAGAGTGCTCTTGACTTGGATTTGGCCAAGTTCAAGAGACTTTGGTTCATTTTATTGAAAACAGAACCAGTTTGATAATAGGAACACAAATTAAGCTCAAGATTGGAAGTGAAATAAAAGATACTTGCAAAAGATAAGATGATTGCGATAGAAAATAACTGAAAAGATTTAATGTTCTACCAAACAAGATTATTTCTAAAGGTGGGATCTTACTCCGAACAAGGTCGACCGCTAGAACCGCTATTCCTTGAGACTTTCAAGCTAGCTGAAACTTCGGCAAGGAGGCTAACGGGGGAACGAGAAGCTACCACAAAGCTATGTGGCCCTTGGGATGCAATCCCAAAGTTAGCTTGCTCTGGTCAAGACTTGGAAGAGAGTTACAAAAATGAAAATTAAGCTAATCTAGAGCATATAGAAAGAAAAGATCCAAGTCAACCAACCACAACACTTTTTCCCAAATGGGGAAAAAAACCCAAAAAAGTGGAGGACTCCTCCACTTAAACTTTTATTAACTTGATACAATTGCCTTTGGAGATGATTCCTTGAAAGGTCTTTAAAGAAAAGTAAAACAATTTAACTAAATGGAACCTGAAAGCCCTTAAAGGCTAGTACAAAAGGAGATTGATTTTCTTGGTCTTCTTGGTTCAATATGATTCAAGCCTCTTCTTGGATTTATGCTTTAGATATTCGTTTTGCTTAAGAAAACTTTCCCTCTTGCTTTTCTACAAATGAAAACGACTCAACTCACCCATTACTTGTTAGAGAAAAAGAAACAAAATTTGAAACTACTTGGACTAAGATCTATAAAGTATTTTGAAAAACTCTAAATTTATGAGATTTTATTTTCGAAACATGCATAAACATAAAACGGACCAGCAAACAACATGTGTCTAGAATATGCTAGGAATGAGATCTAAAGTATAAGAATTGTGAAATATTTTTGGTATATGAAATCTATTTTTTGAAAGATATAAAAAATGCAAAGAACTACAAGCTAAATGATACCTATCATACCCTATATGCTCAACAAACTACTTGACATGCCAGAAAAAATACTTCTAGTATAAGATCTAATCATTCATCAAAACTAGTGCAAAATTTGACTAAGACTAGCAATGCTAACTTTATAAATAATCGAAACTAAACACTACTAACAAAATAACTTGCTTTCGTTTTACTTGTTTTGATATGTTTCAATGTTCTTTTAGGGCACTTTTTGTGTTTTGATTTTAGGGCTTCTTGGAGATGGACGAGAGGAGGAACCTAAGGGGATAAACGAAAGAGTGAAAGAAGCCAACAACGAAAGGTAGGAGGAAACTTTAAGGTGGACGAATGGGAGAGGAAGAGAAGAAAAACAAATGGGAAAAGGTGAAGATGGATGGTGAGAGAAGGGTTGGACGAATGGAAGAGATAGCTACTAGGATGGCAAGGATGGATCTAGGATAAGAGGATAATGGGCTAGCAATTCAAGGCAAAAGAATCAAGGAGAAAGTGGAAAGTTTGAAGAAATAAACTCTTAAGAACCAGTAACCAAGGTAAGAGTTTGTTTGAATGTTGATGGGGAAGAGGTAGATCCTCTTGTTTCTCAAGTTCATAAAGCTCGAGACTTCTTTAGCCTTATGTGAAGTGAAGATGTACCTGCAAGAACCTTAAGCATTTGTGCAATATATGTAAAACAAGAGTATTCAAGCGAAAAGAACTAGATACATGATTACTTGTGCTAGATTGTTAGCCCTCTTGAAACAAGATCTACAACTTAATAATCTCAAATACAAATGCAAAACAATATCACCTCATTTATAAGATGAAGCAATGGCCACCAAGAGCCTCCACGTTTTTGACCTCCAAAGTCTCAACTTTATTATTAAAAATAGCTTACAAAAATCTCCAGAGTTTCTTTGCTCAAAAGTCCATGAGGAATGAGGAAAGAATGCCTCATTATATAGCAAAACAACAACCTACCTCTACCCTAATTCGAATTGGCTTTGTATGAGAGCCAATGGCACAATCACAAATTTGTACTCCAAGTCTAAATCTCAATCAACACCGAGTTTGGAGCTTAGACTCACCAACAACTTGAGTTCGAATCTATGTGGATGGGGAGGTGGCCTCCACCTAGGCAAGGCGCCCCCCATCTACCTCTTGGAAGCTCCACCATACCACACACTCATTGCCATGTGGCAAACTCGACCTCCAACCAAGAGATTGACGTGAGGATGAGGGAATGCGTGAGCTTTAGTGATGGAAAGCTTGGAGTGCAACTAGCTCTTGACTTGGAATCTTAGTAGTTGAGATGGGGAGGTGGCCTCCACCTAGGCAAGGCGCCCCCCATCCCATTCAATGCAACCAAAACCAACACCAAATCGCATTAATTAGCTTACCACATAACCAAATCGAGCTCTGCATGCAAAGTGGGCGAATTCTCAATTGGAGTCTGACTTGTGCTGACTGTATACTCAACTGAATGATGACTGAGATGATTGGAATCTTCATAAATGCTGAGTGCCATGTCAATTAGCCTTTTATTTTATCCAAATTGACTTATTTTGGAGAGATTTGGATTATCTCCAAAATATTCAATTTCTCTGTAACTAGGTTTTTTGAGAAATTATTATTTATGAGGCCTTATTGACATCCGAAACTTAGGATAAACCGGTCCACGAGTCATGTGTGATTTTTGGCTTATGAATCGAGCCATCAATCACTGAATTCGAACCCCGGACGACTGACATATTACAAATTGAAATTTCTCTATTTAAACTATAGAGAAATTTATTAAATTTAAAAAATAATTAAAAACCCAAAACCGGAGGACTTGGTAAAAAAAATTCGAAATTTTTTTTGAGGGTTCTAGGGACCTAGGACATGACCGAGACTTATTCTAATAGTGTCTAGTAGGCTTATATACATCAGTTGGACTCTAATAACACCCCATGGCTAAAATTTTCAAAATCGGGCATTCCAGCTTTGGAGAAAGCGAGAGAAAACCTCATCGATTATAGCTCGGCTATAGGCAAAGTATAATTGACAAGGGAAAAACCTCCCTGGAATACCTTAGTTGCTTAATCAAGTCATGGGGGACAGAGACACTCAAATCCTACTAGCACACTTTATTACAAACCCCATGGGGCCATGGTCATGTCAACTGAAAAACAAAACTGGCTAGGCACAAATGCTGGATCATCTGATACACTGGAGTACAAACATTCATCATGTTTGTCAAATGGCGGCTCTTCAAATAATCCAACTATGGTACAAATAAGTTGGTAACAGGCTAGATAACATAAAGTGAAGATTGCCTCGATTGGCGTGACAACCATCCATTGGGAGTCGAGGCCATCTTGGTTGCACCTCTTTGGTTGCCCATACCTTCTGCCATCCATCTTGGATCCATCTCTAGGGGCACCTACAAGTTTGGTGATAACAAGACCTCCTTCTTCTATTCCAATAACAACTGCATCTTCTATAGATTTTCCTTTGGGACACATGAGAACTTCTCCATCTATAAAGGCAAACCCTAAACCCTTTCTTATCTAAAGTTGAGATAGAAAGTAGGTTCTTCTTTAGGCCTAGTACATATAGTACATCCTTCATTCATCGAGGTTCCTAAATCAAGCTTGTAGGTGGCTTCTCCTATTCCCTTAATAGGGTATTGATAATCATCTCCTAATAATACCTTCTGAGGGGAGTTCTTTTTTTTCTAGACTGAAGAGAGTCTTCTTCTGACCTGTCATGTGCTTTGAAGCACCGCTATCAATTAGCCATGTATCATTTCCAGGTGTCACAGACCTAGAGAGAGCGGAGAATAAAAATATTCTTCTACTTCTTCCTTTGCTTGCTTCCTGGGAGGTTCTTCTTCTTCTTCTTCTTTGACTACATGTGGATGATGTCTTTTGTTACTCTTCTTCCTGTATTCTTCTTTTCTTACTAGACAATCTTTGGCAATATGTCCCATCTTATCACAATGAAAACATTGATAAGAAGAGAAGTCATTTTTCTTGTAATTTCCCTTCTTGTACTTCTGAAACATCTTAGGTGGATGAAACTCTTTATGATTTTCCTTCTTGAAATGGAATTTTCCCTTTCCTCTTTTAGTATGAGTAGCTAGGGCTTGATCATCTTCTTTGAGTAGTGCTTCTCGATTTGCCACTCTAGCTTCCTCTTGAACACATTCTTCCCATACTACTTCAAATAGTAGACTTTCCTTTCTTGCACACATTGTTTGGATAAAAGAGTCACAAGGTCTAGTGAGACCATTGAGAGCAGTCATCACTTGTTCATCTTCGTCAAGCTTGTCTCCAATTGCTTCTAGTTGTTCTTTGAATTGAGAAACCCTACTAAAGTAATCTTGGATAGATTCACCTTGATTCATCTTCGTGCTTTTGAGTTGGGTTCTCAAATTCATCTTTCGATTGATGTTTCTTCCTTCATACATTCTTGATAGGGCATCAAACATCTCCTTTGGAATTTTCTTGGAGGACACTTGAGGAATCAAGTGATCCTTGATGGAGTCTGCTATGATCCTCTTGGCTTTAATCATGTCCTTTTTATGCTTTTCCTTAGCTCCATCTTCTTCGGGTTCTGGTACAACTTCTTTAACGAACTTTGTGTTACCAGCTATTTTGTACAATAGCTGAATTTCTTGTAAGCCGGCAGTTTAATGAACATGTTCAATGTTCATCACTAGTGTTCAGAAGTTCAGAAGTCATTTTCAGTGCAATTTTGCCCCATTTGTAATAACTGCATGTTCATACCCCCATGGGGAATTTGTAAAAAGTTGGTCTAAACAGGGTCCTTTTATAAAAGACTCGACTATCCTTAGGTTTAGCCATTTGGAGGATACTCTAGAGTGTTTTTTCCTTAGGAATTATGCGCTACTCATCAGTGGCGTATAATCCCTGAGTTTTTCACTCAAACCTCCAAAGCTGGAGTATTTTCCATGGTGGTCAAAACCTAAGGTGGTTATTAGAGTCTTGCGTCTAATATTTTTTACGTGTTAGCCATCTCGATTGAGTCGTATGAACATGCACTAGGTCCCCTAGGAGTTTCATTTGATTCCGAGAAAAATAATTTTTCCCGTAATTTAGACCATTTTTTAATGGTTTAAATGGAAATTTTCAAAATATGATAAAAACCTCATCCGAAGGCGGATTTTGGCGTGGGGAGGCTCGTTTTGACGCTCAGAGCGTCCTCTTTACCCTGGCACCCTCATTCTTCATATTCGGAGCGATTACATCACCTCTGGGGGAGTTTTGGCTAAAAATACATCATTCTGGCTTTTAATTGTTAAAAAGTGACAGAATGCACTTTTGACAAAAAATCAAATAAGTCAAAATTTGATTAAAAAATTATATGAAAGTGGGGCATATGGTTTAATTGAAGTGTACAACCACCTTGGAATATTAAAACATATGCTAAACAAAGGTTTTGATATTATGATTTGAATTAATGGGATGACGTGGGTCTCTCCTCATGTGGGCTCCTCCATGCACCGGTTCACGAAGTGGTGGGCAGTTACTCCATTTGATTCGGCGTCGGTTCCAAGAGAGAGGTGGCAGCCACCTTGTATCATTCGCACCAACCGAGTGTTAGACTTCACGCCGAGCTCATACCTCACGTGGATCTCCCCACCGATCACCTCCATCGCACCCACATCGCATGAAGTCTTCAATCAAACCGCTTGGCCTTCGTGGGTTGGATTGATGAAGATAACGAGGGATGAGTGAGTACGCCTTGCCCAGGTGGAGGCCACATCACTCAATCCCATCTACCAAAGCTCCAGTTTGCCATTAAATCAACACTCCAAGCCACCCTTTGATTGGAATTCGACTTTAGATTGATTGGGGTTGGCTCTCCTCATGCAAAATTCGATTTAGGTTATTGACTCTCTCTTTTTTGTATAAATGTGAGCTCTTTGCTCTCATTCAGGATGGAGATTTTGTGCAAGAGTACTCTGCCAAAATTATATTGTAATATTTGTTTAACTTTTTGGAATAAAGAAGTGACTTTGGAGGTCTATGCAAGAGTTTTATGCATTGTGGTTTCATCTTGTGAGGTGATATCTCTCTCACCTTGTTCTCTCATTTTAAATTCTTTTTCAATATTTGCTTTAAGAAGACTATCAATCTAGTACATAAGCATTTGATCTGGTTTGCTTGTTGAGAATAGTGTTTTGCAGGGATCACTGAAGGTGGAGAACAGCTTGGATCATCAAGCTTGTCTTCATTAAGCAAGAGTTTTTACCATTTAACACATTCATTTTGCAGGGTCTTCAAGAAGCTTCTCCCTCCAAGAGAAGAAACATAGCCATCATGGGCTCTCCTTCATCCATCAACACATATTTAAAATCAATCATCGGTTACTTTGTTACTTGATCCATTTCTAAGTTGTGGAAACTTCAAGATCTATCATTCTCCAAGGTTGGAAAACCCCATCAAGTCTATTTTTGCTTTCAATAGGCTTGATCTTGCCTCGTTTTTCCTCTCTCTAGCTTCCCCTCTTTCGTTTTCCCCTTCTTTGGTCTCTTCATCTTGCCCTCATCTTACCTTCTCCCTTGCTCTTGTTTTTGCTTCTTCCTAGCTTCGTTTTACCTTCTCGTTCCTCTAGATCTCCCTCATCTTTTACTTTCATTTTTGTCTTCCTATCTCCTTTTCGTCTCTCCTACTCTCCTCTATCCTCTCCATTCGTCTTCCATTTACTTGCTTGCTTTTTCCCTCTTCGTTTCTTTCTTTAGCCTTGTTTTGTTTAGATCTTAGAGATGTTTAAAGAAGTTTGCATTTAGATCTTAATTTGTAGTCTTAGATCTAGTTTTATTTGAAGTTTGTATTTTGCATTCTTAGATCTCATTTAAAAGTTAAAACTTGCATTAAAAAATGATTGGGCATATAGATTAGCTAGCTAGTTTGCATCTAGTTTCATTTCTAATTCTAGATCTTAGATTTCTTTTGTTGTTTGCTAATGCTAATGTGTCCTTGATTTGATCTATTGTGATAGGTACTTGAGAAGAAGAACCAAGAAGAAGAACAACAAAACAAGAGAAGAACAAGAAGATCCAAAACCAAGGAGAAGACAAAACTAAGATTGCAAAACCAAGAAGATGTTAACCATGAAGACTTAAACTCACTCTCCTTTTGTAAAAAGCTCTTAAGAGCTTCATATTATTCTTCTAGTTATTTGATTAATAAAGTTTACAAGTGGGGTTTTTAATCCCCCACACCCAACTTCCCCCATTTGGGGAAGTTTGTAGTGTCCTTTTCTTGAGCGGTTTCATGCTTAGATTAGTTTTCCATTCTTTTACTTAGAATACTAATTGTTTTGTTAGTTTCCATTTTGCTCTTAGAACACTAATTGTTTAGTTAGTTTTCATTTTCATGCTTAGAATACTAATTGTTAGTTAGTCTTTTCATTTCATTTTTGAGCTATCATTTGAGTTTCTTGCTTATAATTTGTCAAACTCTAAAAGGAACCAAAGTCTCTTGAACTTTGTCATAAGACAAGTCAAGAGCACTCTCTGTCGGAGAGCATTGTTTGCATTGTACATTTGCATATAGATTAGTTAAGTCTCTTGAACTTTGTCATAAAACAAGTCAAGAGCACTCTCTGTCGGAGAGGTTCGTTTTTGTGCTCTAATTTAAAACACTTCCTACTCACACCCCCTCTAAAACTTGAGTTTATTTGTTTTCTCCATACCACGTATGCTCTGCCCAACCCTAAAAAAGTTGGAATACTCAGAAACGGTATTGGTTGCCTAATCGCTCAAATTCAAACCTTAATAAAATCTTCACCCCCATAAACAACGAACCGGCGTTATTCAAATACTCAGGTATGTGGGCAAATTCCAAGTGGGGGTGCAGGGTAGCCATGGTCAAACTCTAGCTTGCTGGTTAAGTTCCTTGAACACCTAGCCTAGAGAACCGCGTGGTCCGTCATGTCTTCGAACGGAGCCACTGAAGGCATTTCCGGTTAGATTTCCAGTACCTTGCGTATCGGTTGGAAATTCCCTAGCCATAATAATCAAGAACATCTAAAATTCACAATAAAATTTACCAAGAACAATTTCAAAACGATCTCACAAACATATCTGGAGACTTGTATTTGTCGGCATCCCCAAGCACTTTATTGACTCCATTTGGCACTGGTCTTGAAACTTTCATGCATCACCTTAATTTGGACCATTTGTCCTTCGTATTTGCTTAAAGTCATTATTATTCTATAGATGCTTTAATTTCCAGTCTTCATATATTGTTCATCTTATCATTGTGTTTTGTAATTGCAATGTGGATTGCTCAAATATTATTGTGTTCATCAATAACTCCTAAACAACACCCATCCGCATCACATCACCAAAAACACTTAAAAAACATAGAGCCATAGACAACTCTTTGTTAGGGACAACCCCCCTTGGCTTCGTTAGGAGTTTGCCTAAATGGAGGAGCTGGGATTCAGGTGACAGTACCTGGCTCAATGCTTGCCCCCAAGGCCACACCTTCCCCACTTGTAGTGAGGGAACAGCTTTCGAAAGATTTATGCTGCCAGTGTGCATCTCGGCAGACAACACTTTGAAAGATCATTCTCTTCTAGAATGAGTCCAATCCTATACTTCCAGTTCCAAGCGCGGAAGTTCTCTATGCCTTCCAACTTGTCATCAAGCTTGGTGCTTGGGGCCATCTTATTCCGGAGAGCTGAGAATAACCAAAAATTAAAATTTCTCAAAAGTAAAAACTAAACTCACCAAAAGATGCGCTTGACTGATGCGAGTATGTTGGTACACTTGGTTTCTGAAGATTCCAAAATTTCACCCTTGAAATTTGACTTGCGAAATTCTAGTTTGTAGTTTCTGGCTTTCTCTGGTTTTCTGGTTTTCTAGTTTTTCTGGTCCAAAGTCAAACGAGGGTTTGACTTTCTGGAAGATTCACCCACTGAAAAATTTCGATCTTGGTGCCAATAGATGCGCCTAAGAGGGACGCACTTGCCTATGCCACTTGCACTCAAAAATTCCACTTTTGTAAGAAGCCCTAATTTTTATGATTGGAGAGAGAGAGGGAGAGATTTACCCTATGAAAGTTGCTCTTTTCAGGTTAGCTCTAATACCATGTTAAGATTATATGCTACTAAAGACTAAATTCTAACTTCATGAGCATTTAATACATTTTCACAATAACAACATAACAAGGATCTTTGAAAGATACACAATCACAAGGTACACAACAATATATCCTGGGAAACCCTCAAGGGAAAGAAAACCCAGCAAGAACTTCCTCAATATAGATTACCAAAGTACAATGCCCAAAATAGGTCTCACAAATAAGAGAGACAAACCCAAACTCTAGAGCCAAGCCAATCCTCCTCCTCCTTCGCAGACTTCTCTCTCTCCTCTAATGCGCAGTGCATGAATGAGTGAATGGTACAAATGAGAGGAAGTCATTCGCTATTTATACTTTACTTTTCACTTGACTTTAACCCAACTAGGTCGGCCTCACTTAACTGACTGGGTCAACCTCTCTAGGGAGACTCAAAATAATAATATTAATAAACTCTTTTGGGTACTATCGACCCAACTTCCAATGGAGGTTTTACCTCATGACTTTTACATGACCAAATATAATAATGACATCCCTGAACGGAGGTAAAACATCCCCGACAGAGTTACAATAATAAACTACAAGTGGAATATTCTTCGAAGTTACATTAATTCAAGAGACTCGTGGCTTGTTAGAGGTGGTAATTTTTGAACAGCATCGAGAGCCATTCTCCGGGAGAATGGAAGCACCTGGTCAGGAACCAATAAGTTGATCAACCTTCAGTCTGGGACAGAAGCTCAGCATGGGGCTAAAAACCATTCTCCAGGAGAATGGAGGCACCTGGTCAGGAACCAAAAAGTTGATCAACATAATTCATTCTGGGACTGAAGCTTAGCTTGGGGCTGAGAGCCATTCTTTAATAATGGAGGCCCTTGGTCAGTTACCAAGATGTTGACTTCGATCAACCTTCAACCTAGGGCTAAAGAACCTAGTTTGGGACCAGGACGTTGATTCAAACAACGGGAAGTCCTAGATTGGATCTAGGCAAGTGATGTACTCCTCTCCTTGGTTAGTGGGCTATGGGACCTTCTCAAGGGACTGGCCACCCCTTGTTGATGTATCTAGCACATGACCTTGGTGACAGCAAGGAGAACACGAATAATCTTCTTTATTTATGATTATGCACTTTGAGTTGGCACGTGTGGACCATAGAGACCAAGAGAAAGGTCTTAGATGACTTGCTTAAGGAGCTAGGGTCATGGAACTCTAATGAAGGACCAAGAGCCCACTATTGAAGGACCATGAACACCTTTGAAGGACCAAGAAACCCTTTAAAGGTCCAAGAACCCCAATGAAGGACCAAGAGCCCACTTGTAAAGGACCAAAGATCCAAGATAAAAGTCGTATTCTTTTGTGAAGGGTTAAAAGTGAAAATAAAATAATGTAACCCTAAGTAAGTGGATTTTTATTATTTGTTTATTCCTAAGACTAAGGAATTGATCCCCAAATATGAAATATAAATAAAGAAGCTCTCTCATTTTAACAACACACTCATGAAATCTTCATCTCCGATATGAAAGATAATTTCTTGGGGCATCTTCTCTCTCCATGCAAACTGGATCAGCTTGAAGAGGCAGCAGTAGGGGTTCATTGTTTTTGTTTTGAGGACTGATCAGCTATTGAAGACAGCCGCAAGGGTTTGAAGGGATGTTCCATCCCACACGTACTCTGCTAGGGTTGTTCCAGCCCACCCGAGCTTCATCTAGGGATAGTTCCAGCAGTCTGCAGCCCTGTTAGGGCCTTCTCCCATCACCTGAGCCTTGCTAGGGCTGGTTCCAGGTCACCCGAGCCCTACTAAGGACTACTACAGTCCACCGGCAGCCCTGTTAGGGAACCTACAACTCACGGCAGCCCTTGCAAGGGCCTACACTAGCAAGCTGTGACATTTGGCTGCCCTATTAGGGCCTCTACTCAGCACCGAGCCCTTATCTCAGTCCACTGAAGGCATAGAACAGGAATCAGAAGGTCGACTCAGGCATTTGAAGGTTTATCTCAGTCACTGAGGGTTTTAACAGTCAGCCACAGGCACAATCTGGTTATCAAGCATCAACAGCTACTTCCTTCAACTTCATTGGTATCCAACAGTAGTCACAATTGGTGACAGAAGGTTAGGGTTTTATAAAGGTATAACAGTCTGATTTGTGGCAGCAATTATACTATTCAGGGTTGACTTCATCATCTACAGGAAGTCTCTCTTGGTCTGTGTGCCCTAGAGGCAAATGCATATTGATGTGTAAGTCTGCTCTTTATATCTGCTCATGTAAAAACTCAGTCATCTCATATTTAAAGAAGATTATTCTTGCTGGGATTTTTATACCTTGAAAGGTTTTCCCCAGGGTAAAAAGTTGTGTTCTTGTGAATGGTTTTCTTTTACTTTACTGTTGATTATCTACTGCTCATTTACTGCTACTATAAATCTCAGATTTGCAATTTTAAGTCTGCTAAAAGTTAAAAACACTGTTACTGCTATCAAATTCAGATCTATGTTAAAAATTTAACAGAGGATAGCCCCATCGTAGCCCTAATTAGTTATGTGAATTGACTATGTGTCTTGAGGCTCAGATGCATAGCCTTTGTCTAGTCATGTGGATTGGCTAGAGTGAACGAAGGCTAGAGGTCACAATGCATACTCTGTGAAGGAGTACTCGTGATGAGTGATCTATTCTTATAGAATGAGTTGACTTGTCTATGTTACAAGGGATCTTATCTCTTTTGTATATTAGACAAAGTCTAATCTAATGTTGAATTTGACATTGGCTCTAAGAAGTGTCTAGGACTTCTTAGAGTATGGTCAAATCAACATTAAATCTCTATGGAAGAATTTGATCTCAATGTGATGAGACATCAACGACAAGAACTTTTCTATGATGAAGAAATATCCATGAAGTCAAGACAAACCATTGAAGAAGTTTCTAAGAGCATTGAAGAAGCTCCAAAAGAAAATGAAGACAAGAAGTCAAGCCGGCTTGAAAGCAAATAAAAGAAGAAGATCAAAACTAACAAGTCGGCCCAATGAAGGAAGACAAGTCGGCCCCATTTGAGGAAACTTCTAGTGAATGGAAGAATGTAAATAAAGTGCTTCTCACCTCATTTGTTCATACTCACTCATCACAACATCTTCTCTCCACTTGTGTGCATCTCCTTGGAAGGCCTTGCAAAGGCAAGAAGCAAAATTTTGGGGTTAT
The DNA here is from genome assembly GCA_027924585.1 of Larix kaempferi. Taxonomy (NCBI): domain Eukaryota; kingdom Viridiplantae; phylum Streptophyta; class Pinopsida; order Pinales; family Pinaceae; genus Larix; species Larix kaempferi. Next base: position 3,877,753 of record BSBM01000723.1, on the reverse strand, counting down.
CTTATTCTCTTGGAAGATTCGCTATCCTTGCTAGGGTTTCTTGTGAAGGAGGGTGAACCTCTCTTGTACTAAGGTTCATCTTCATGATTGGTATTGTTCTTGTATTGGATTGATTTCTTCTGAGAAACATTTGTTGGGTTTTCTCCTATTGGGTTTCCTAGGATAAAATCTTTATGTCTCTTCTGCATGGTTATCTTTTAGTGATCCTTGTTTTAGTTCCGCTCCAAATGAATGATGTTATAATTGTGGGATGAAATGAACTATGAAACAAAAGTTGAAAGAGATGAAAATTATACTGTGAAGTTAAAATTCAACACCAAGAACAACCTGTTCTACTAGTCAATTGTTGATGTTGTCGTTCTTACTAGCTTGGGGGATAAATCCCCAACTTATGACAAGTTAAGAGGGCCTATCCTTCAAATAAAAAGCATGATTGCACTCACAGATTGGAGGAGATTGGGTAATCATGGCAAGTCACCTAATGCACCATGATGTCAGATGGTTGTGGACCAATGGGAACAGAAAGACCATTCCTAATGTATGGTTCATTGTCCCAAGGGGGCAATATTTATTAGATTTGTCAATGCATTCACATATTTTAAAGATGTGGCATAATTATGTGAGTTGTTGGATGGATTCATCTAGAAGATAGGTTTGTGGCATGTTGCCCAAGTCATAAAGGATAGCACTACTAATTGTGCATTAGTTGGAAGGTTATTTATGGAGAGGTATTCAACATTGTTTTGGACTATGTATTGCCCATTGCATTGATTTGATTTTAGAGGTTATGGGATAATTTTATTATATCACGGATATCACTGAATCAGCTAAAAGGATCACAATATTTATATATAATCATGCATATATTCTTAGCATGATGAGAAAATTCACAAGGAATAGAAAGTTGATGCTACTTGCAATCACGTGTTTCACCACTAGCTTCAATTCTCTTTAGTCCCTCCTCGGATGCTAGGAGAGTGAATGCTAGCAAATCCTGATTTGCTCTCTCTTTGTATTCTAGATTATGGGTCCATTTCCCCCAAATCTATTTTAAGCTATCTGAGCTTTGTTTAGGTCTTAAGATTAGGAAAGTACCTCACTTTATTTTTCTTATTTTCTATGTCTTGCTTTATTTAGGGGTTGCAACAACCGCATCCCACTACATATTGACACATGTGTACTTGATAATCCCATTGACCTACTTTTGTGGTCATTTATTGGACATTAATAAAATTATATTATCTTATCTCATATTTGCACTCATATGTTGGAGGTGAAGTGAAGGTTTATTTCACATGGGTGGCATGCTGGTTCATATAGCAATAAAGTGGACAAGTAGGCAAGCCATAGCCAAGCTAATGTACCAGGAAACTTTTTGGGTAGGACTAGAGGTGCGTGTCATTCGCAAAAATTTGGTAAAAGTTCTTCACTTGGTTGATGGGAACAAGCATGTAAGGAGCTACTTGTATGAGGCCATGGATAGGGCCAAGGAAGCTATCCATGCCTATTATGAGGACAAAGGGAACTTGTTATCACATATATAGTAGCCGGGCTACCATACATTATTTTTCTCATTCCAGTACACTATTCAGCCAGTTCCCTTGCATTTGAGATGCCGAGATGAGCATTTATATTGGATCACTATCAGATCGTGGACAGCAGTTATATTCCCCATGCCATGACTGAGTTTCAGGACACTCAGAGAGATGCCCGATATAGCCATTATGCCATTGGTACAGAGCAGATAGTAGTGCCCAGAGTTACAGCAGCAGTTCCAGAGGACAGATGATGGTACAGGTTGATGTGCATTCAGGTATATGACTCAGCAGGTATATTATTGTGTTATGGTTAGATTGCTTTTATACTTATTCTTATAGCATGTCTTAGCACTTAGTGTCATGATCTGGCGATCATATAGATACATGGACCTGGTTGACCTATTATATATATTATATTGTCCACCTAGCATGCATGGGCGTGGGCGTGGGGATACTTATCAAACAAGAAAGAGGCAATCTACAGGTGGTCCAATGGATAGGATTTTCCAAAAAGAGGCGCGAGAAGAGGTAGACCTTACTATTGCATTTTTCTTCTACCTCAACTTCATTTCATTCAATGTTGCACGGTCACCATTGTATTTTGAGACGGTTAAAACTATCTTGGAACGTGCTCCAAATGGTTATGTGCCTCCTAGTTCAGAGAAGCTTAGAACCACATTGTTGGTTAAAGCAAAGAAGGAGGTAAATAAAATTCTTGAGCCAATTAGATCAACATGGCCCTCATCCGGTGTGAGTATTGTTTCTGATGGATGGACGGATCCCGCACGCCATCCACTCATCAATTTCATGGTATCTTCCCAAAATGGACCGGTGTTCTTGAAAGCGGTTGATGCTCTTGGCGAATACAAGGATGCACAATTTATGGGTGATTTATTCATCAAAACCATTGAAGAAGTGGGTGTTGAGTCGTGTGTACAAATCATCACGGACAATGCACCTGTTTGCAAGGCTGCTGGCATGATTGTGGAAGCTAAATATCCACAGGTATGTTCATTTTGGACACCTTTCATTTCTAATTTGCTCATTGTTTGAATTTGGTCATTGCAATGTTAGTGTTGTAGAGTCATTGATACATGCTTTTATTGCTCTTACAGGTTTTTTGGACACCTTGCATTGTCCATTCCTTGAATTTAGCACTGAAAGCCATTGCTTCGGATGTGGCATGGATTGACAACCTTATTGAGGATGCACGCCATATCCGTAACTTTGTACAAAACCACACAAATGCCCTCACCATCTACAAACAGTACACACAGCTTTCATTGCTGAAGGTTGCAGATACTCGGTTTGCTTCCTCATTCATCATGCTCAAGAGGTTGAGGGAGGTCAAAACCGCTCTTGGGTCCATGGTGATTTCAGAGTTTTGGGCTTTTTGGACGGATCAGGCTGCTTCACAAAAGGTGAAGGACTTGGTGTTAAATGATGGTTGGTGGGACACGGTGGATCTTACTATTAAGATCATGGAGCCAATCATTTCTTTGTTGCGGTATGCAGACACGGACCAGCCCATCCTAGCAGAGGTTTATGAGGGGTGGGATTCCATGATTGAGTCCATGAGGTCCATTGTCATGGAGAATGAGTGTCCCGAGTATGGGACATCGGCAGAGAACTTATGGACCATTATTCGGGATATTCTTATCTCCAGGTGGGATAAGAATTGCACACCTTTGCATTGCTTGGCCCACTCCTTGAACCCCAAGTTCTACACTCAGGAGTGGCTCACTGGTGGATCGGGGGCCTCACACAGAGTCCCTCCTCACATGGATGCAGAGATTGCAAATGGGAGGAAGATAGCACTTAGACGGCTATTTCAGGATAGAGACATGCTTGAGGAGGTGGAGGATGGCTTTGTAGATTTTTCCACTGGCACTGGGATATTTGGAGGCTATGATGTGCTTAGAGATAGGGAGGGTAAGACACCCTATCGTTGGTGGGCAACTCATGGGGCAACATCCCCTATTCTACAGAAGTTAGCCTTCAGGGTCATCTCTCAAGTTACATCATCCTCTTGTTGTGAGAGGAATTGGAGCACATATGGGAACTTGTACAGTGTGAAGAAGAGCAGGCTTGAGCAGTCCAGGGCAGAGTCCATGGTGTATGTGCACTCCAACCTTCGTCTTATTTACAGGAAGAGGGAGGAGTGGGTGAAGGGAAAGACAAAGATGTGGGATGTCTTTCCTGATGATATGGGTTTGGACAGCAGTACTGAGTTGGCATTAGCCAACATGGATCTTAATGATCCAGTGCTAGAGCCGGTCACTTTTGATGAGAGTGATCGTATAGAGGGGTCATCCTCCACAGCAGCAGATGCAGATCGTCAGATGGGCAGAGAGGAGGAGGAGGGGGAGGAGGATGAGGATCAGGGCAGTGGCAGTGGCAGTGGCAGTGATGAGTATGTTGATTCAGGCATGGAGGAGGACTACTGACATATGGGATTCTCCCATCTTGATCCACCCCTTTTTGTATTTACTATTAGTATTAGTCTATTTGGCATTTGCCAGTGGCCCAGTGCCCAGTGGCATTCCGACATATATGTATACATTTTGATTTTGATGACTTAATGAGAAATATGGTTCCGACATGCATCTGTGTCTCATTGTGATTTGTGAATGACAAATGTGTTGTGAATCGTGATTTGTGAATGACAAATGTGTAATCATTAATGTGTTTTTATTCTAATTTCTATTGAATATTTGTAAATGTTCTAGTTTCTAAATATTTTTGGATCTATATGTCTATATTTTTAAATTTTAATATATTTTAAAAAAAAAAATATATGTACATAAAACGTATCCTACGTGTCCTGATTTCGGGGGTCACCGTGTCCGTGTCGGACTCTCGTATTTTCGTGTCCTACGTGTCCCGTGTCCCCGTGTCAGGTGACTTAGATCTAGACATATTTAACCATCAAGGCCTACACTGTCCACTTATCTCATGTTGTAGGAGTCCTAAACCATAAAGTCAACCCTACTTTGACTCCACTTCCCAATTCCCAAGGCACTGGTTTATCTCCAAGGCAACCCACTCTCCTAGATTGTTGGATTGACTTGTGGTTTGACTTTTGCATGGTGATTCGGTGAACTATACCTTTGAAGACATCATGAACCATGGTCAAGCTTGTCTCATGTACTAGTTAGCCCCAATACAACCCTTAACTATCCTGCATTGGACACGGTTCCCAAGGCAGTGAATCTTTTGACATTGACCTAGTACACTAGCCCTAGATCTCACTTTAAACATTATAAGTCACTTTCACATCAACTATGAACCAAAGCTATACCTATTGAACCCCTCACTTGGCGTGTGACTTCATCCTTAGGTCTAGGATAAACCATACACCTAACTTCAACTAGAAATACCCTGATTTGGTGTCTTGGTTTTGATCTCTCCTATCGGGAGTAGATCGGGTCTCCCCCTTTGTTGTCTGGGCTAGATAACATAAAGTGAAGGTTGCCTCGACTGGCGTGACAACCATACATTTTGGAGGTCGAGGTGATCGTGGTTGCACCTTTTGAGTTGCCCTTCCCTATTGCCATCCATGACTGGATCCATCCATAGGGGTAACTACATCTTAGGTGATAACAGAACTGTTATGCCAAATTATAAATGGGGATTTTTACCCTCGTCTTTGTTGCACAGATCAAGCCAAGATTCAGTTGTCAGAGCAGAGATGTCATGTTATGCTAAGATTCTATCTTGTGGTTGCCATTTATTTTTCCTTGGATGATGCCATGCCATTATGTTATGTTGCTAGTCTCATGCCTGGAAGATATGTTATTATGGATTTATGGCCTTTATTGATGACTGTACTAGATGTTACTCATGTTACTTACTTTAGTTGATTATGATAAGCATGGTTAGTAGAATAGTTATGTAGGCTAGTACTTAGAAGTGGTTTTTGTTTTATACACATGCCACTGACTAACATCTCTTAATTTTTATAGGGACCATAAATATCCTTTGGATCCACCTATGACTTATCCATCTCCGTATCATTTTACCCATATGCCTAAATCCATTGGTAAAAGACTTGACAGATTGACTCTTGACTTCCGCTATGTGACACCTTCACCATGAAGGTCTCCTTGTTTTCCTTGGTGTCTCGGCTTTGTTGTGTTGCAATGATCTTGTGATGGTTCAAGAGGCTTCCTTGTAACTCCCTAGGGTTAACTACTTATCAAACACAGAGAATTGCCATGGAGCAATGCTCTCCCTAGACCTAAAACAAGTTTCCCTGCATCTTTGAAATTGGCTAATGGTTGGAAGGGTAGGTACTCCTTGAATTAAGAGGAACTTCCTATTTGCTCTAAACAAACATTACTATGGAAACTACGTCGGTCCTATGGACGATCGTTGGCAGTGGAGCTATGGTTGCGTCATCACTGGTGCCCAAAAGGCTTCCAAGGCCAATGTTGTTGTAAATGTAGCTTCGGAAGATATTCATTTGTATTTTATATTTATATTATTATTGTATTTTACTTGTACCTCTGACGGATATGTTTTTCCTCCATTCGGAGATGTCATTATTATGTTTGGTCATGCTAGGTCATTGAGGTAAAACCTCCATTGTAAGTCGGGGCAATAGCACCCCAAAGAATAAATGTAAAAGGTATTATTGAGTCTCCCTAGGATAGGTCAGCCCAGTCAAAGTTAGTCAAGCCGACCTAATTAGGAAAAAGGTCACCCAAACAAAAAGTATAAATAAAGAGCTTGCTCTCTCATTTGGACACACAACTCACTCACTCAAGTTCGCATAAGCAAGAGAGAGAAGACGAGTTTGCTAGAGGAGAAAGAGAGAGAGTTGCAAAAGCCTTCTTATTTTTGGGTTTTCCATTTTGTGATATTGTATTAGTGACGAATCTATCTTTGAGGAAGTTGCGGGGTTTTCTCCTTTATGGTTTCCCCGAGGAAAATTATTGTGTCTATTGTGTTTTGTTGTGCTTGTTATTCTTTCAGTTAAAGATCCTAGTTAAATTGAATTAAAGTACAAACTCTAACATGGTATCAGAGTTAACCTGAAAAGAAGGCATTGTGCAGCAGCGAAAAACTAGGGATTCCTAGTTCAAGGTCTTCTCTCCACAGATCATCAGAAAAAGAGGGCTAGGCTAACTCACCCTAGCGAGGTGCATCTTTTGGAGGAAGCAAAACTCAATTTGGAGAATTTTCATTTTTTACCTAGTCACTAGGGCTAGGAGAAACTAGGGCTTCCTGTTGCAGGCACTTCCCTCCACAGATCATCCTGAAAAGGAGGTTATTTCAGCTCACCCTAGGAGGGAACATCTTCTTGTGGAAGCAGAAATCAATACCGAGAATTTTCATTTTTGGCCATGTCACTGTTGTCGAGAGGAAAACTAGGGCATCATTTATTTTGCAATTATGTCCACAGATTTGGGAAAAGGAGTACATTTCTCAAATCGGCTTTCCAAGGCGCTGATCCTTCTCCAAGCCCTCACGACTTTCCTGGGTTGTTGAGTTTGCTTGTGGTTTGATCTTTGTCTGACTGCTTGAACACCTAGACATTGTCATATCCACTCATCAAGCAGAGCTAGAAATCCCTAACCGTCAGATCTCTGATTTGGGACACTTTCCCTGTTGTAAGGGTCACGTTTCCCAAGGCAGTTGATTTTGACATTTTGAAACTAGCTTTGAATCCTGGAATCATACTTAATCCTTGAATCACTGTGTGTCATCTTTCATCGTCACATCACACCTTTCCTAAGCCTCCATGGTGGTCCTAACTCCTCAATTCTAGGGTTCCATACCTGCCACCCTCCGTACTTCATTAGATTGATTTGATCTGGTGATTGGGTTAATCTCTCCTATCGGGAGTAGGTCTAGGTCTCCCCCTTGCTATCTTGGCTTTGATAGCTAAAGCGAAGAGTGCCTTGGTTGGCGTGACAACCATCCTTTTGGGAACCAAGGCCCTCTTGGTTCACCACTTTGGTTGCCCATCCCCTCTACCATCCACTTTGGATCCACCTTTAGGGGCAACTACAAAATTGGTGATAATAGTTCTCATTCAAAATGTCTCACCATACCAAGGCTTGAGGATAAGCTTCAGGGAGTTGACAACTTTTGAGCATGGAAGTATAGGATTGCTCTTGTCCTTGAAAAAAATGATTTGGACAAATATGTTAATGAAGAGGTTCCAGCACCAGAGGGAGATGAGGCAAAGGCCATCCACAAGAAAAACTTGGTCAAGGCCAAGAGAATTATTGCAGACTCCATTAAAGATCATCTCATCCCACATGTGTCATCCTTGAAGACACCAAAGGAGATGTTCGATGCTTTGACGAAGCTATTCAAAGGGAAGAACATCAATCGAAAGATGTCATTAAGGAACCAGCTCAAGAACGTGAAGATCTTGAACTCAGAGACTAAGCAATCCTACTTCACAAGGATCTCACGGATCAAGGAACAACTTGAAGCAGTTGAAGAAAAGGTAGAAGAAGGAGAGATCGTTATGACCACCTTGAAAGGTCTCCCAAGATCATGGGACTCATTCATTCAAGGGATATGTGTCAGGAAGAAGTTGATCACATTCAGCAGACTATGGGAAGAATGTACACAAGAAGAAGCTCGACTTGTGGCATGAGAAAAGAAGGTGGGAGCGAATGATGATCAAGCTCTCACAGTTCACGCTAGAAGAAATCACAACAAGAGAGAGAACCACCATCATAACAATAGGGAGAACCACCATCACGAAAGACAAAGGAGACCCAGAAGAAATCTATCCAATATTAGATGTTTCACGTGTGATGAGAAAGGACACTACTCCAGAGATTGTCCCGGAAACAAAGGTTCCTCCAAGAAGACAAACAAGAAGAGACATCATGCTCACAACGCAGAAGATGATGAACCTGCAAGGAAAAGAACGAGAGAAGAAGAAAGAGATGATTCTTCAAGTGATGAAGAATATGTCCTGATCTCAGCACTCACGGGCACTATCACACGCGAGAGCAATGATTGGCTTGTAGATAGTGGAGCTTCTAAGCACATGACGAGATACAAAGGATCATTCGTCAATCTATCTGAGCATGAGTCACCTCATAAGGTGAAACTTGGGGATGATTACCAATACCCCATAAAAGGAAGTGGAGAAGCTTCCTACAAGCTAGACTCTGGAAAATCTTTGAAGATGAAAGATGTAATATATGTTCCAGGATTAAAGAAGAACCTTCTCTCCATATCAGCACTAGATGCTAAGGGAATGAGGGTTGCATTTGTCGATGGCCAAGTCCTAATGTGGCCAAAAGGAAAGACAATAGATGATGCAACAGTGATTGGAGAGCAAGAGGGAGGCTTGTACAAGTTGAAGGGACAACCTAAACAAGCATTGGTTCATGACTCAATGGAACCAAGTGAACTATGGCACAAAAGGCTTGCACATGTGCATTATAGAGCACTACCTATTGCAAGCAAAGCAGTTTCAAGACTTCCAGAAATCCAGACCAAACATGAATGCATTTGTAAGGGATGTGTGCAAGGAAAGAATGTGAAGAAGGTGTTTCCCAGCAGTGAAAGCAAAGCAAAAGGAATATTAGAGATAATCCACTATGATGTATGCGGTCCCATGTCATCCATCTCACTTAGCGGGTATGTTTATTATGTCTCCTTTATAGATGACTTTTCTCATAAGACTTGAATTTACTTCTTGAAAAATAAAGATGAGGTATTTAGCAAGTTCAACGAATTCAAAGCCTTGGTCAAGAATCACACAGAGAAGTATGGCGCTCCAAATGGGATACACAGAGAAAGCAAGAGACCTAGACCATACTCTAGCTATATGGCCCTACTGTGTGACATCATTGATAAAGAACCTTCCAACTACGAGGAAGCAGCAAAGAAGAAAGAATGGAAGGATGCCATGATCAAGGAGTACCAATCGATTATGAAGAATGTTGTCTGGGAGATGGTTGTGAGACCAGAAGGGAAGTCTGTTGTGACTTCGAAGTGGATCTATAAGATCAAGCATGTTGCAGATGGTAGCGTTGAGAAACATAAGGCAAGATTTGTGGCACGTGGCTTCTCCCATAAAGAACGCATAGACTACGAGGAGACGTTTGCACCTGTAGCAAGATACACTTCCATCAGATCTATACTTGCATTAGTTGCAATAATGAAATGGAAGGTACACCAGATGGACGTCAAGACAACATTCTTGAATGGTGTAGTAGAAGAGGAAGTGTACGTGGAGCAACAAATGGGATTTGAGACACATGAGAAGCAGACTCATGTGTGCAAGTTGAAGAAAGCCTTGTACGGATTGAAGAAGGCACCCAGGACATGGTACGGCAGGATGGACAGTTTCCTGATGAGCTTAGGCTTTACCAAGAGTAAAGCGGATTCCAACCTTTACTTCAAGGTTGAAGGCAAAAGTCCAGTGATACTTCTGCTATATGTAGATGACATGTTTCTGAAAGGTGAGGATGAGCTCGTTGCAGATGTGAAGAGAAGGCTTGCCGCAGAGTTTGAGATGAAGGACTTGGGGATGATGCATTATTTCTTAGGCATGGAGGTGTGGCAAAGTGCGGATGGAATCTTCCTTGGACAAGCAAAGTATGCAGTAGAGATTCTGAAGAGGTTCAAAATGATGGACTACAAGGCAATGGCCACCCCATGGCATCGAACTTGAAGCTACTATGTGATGCTTCATCAGAGACAGTTGATGCCACGATGTACCGTCAGATGATTGGTTCTTTGATGTATTTGACGAACACGAGGCCAGACATATGCTTGTTAGAATTCATACATTCATAGCATAATAGTATAAATGCATAACCAAGATCACTAGAAGAAAGACAAAGCACAAACATAACAACAGAGTTTATCCTGGGAAACCCAAATGGGAGAAAACCCAGCAACCTTCGTATAGAGATGATAATCCTGAGATCAAAGTACAAAAGATAAAAGATAAAAATGTGAAAATGCTTTCCACAAGTAGAAACCCCAAAACAACTTCCTTCTCCAACTTGTGCGAACTTATTCTCTCTCCCAAGTGATGTGCAAATGTCAAGTGAGTGAATGAGGATAATGAGATGCACTAGCCTCTTATTTATACAAGTGCAAATATGAAAAATACCCTAACTGGGCCGACTTCACCTGGGGGCAATAAAAAATTTATTTTTAATAATTTTATTTTCTTCTTTTGCACCCCAAGGTTTACATTGATTCTTCCATGTGTTTACATAGGTGTTTACATAAGGTCCATCTCTCTTAGGAGGTACAAACAAGTACAATGAAAGTACAATAAAATATAATGAATAATATCTTCCGAAGTTGTACAAAATCCAACAATGCTTTGTTGTGAACACACTGAGCCAGTTCCTGACGGATCCGAGACATGTTCACTTGATTGCTGCAAAGCATATATTGAGATACCTAAAGGGTACAGGAGACTATGGGCTCAAGTATGAGGCAAATCACAAGATTAACCTGCATGGTTATGTTGATTCGGGTTGGACCGGCAGTGCCACAGATACGAAGAGCACTTCAGGATGCTGCTTCAGTATGGGATCCAGTACGATCTCCTGGTTTAGCAGGAAGCAGTCATGCGTGGCACTAAGTACAGCCGAAGTAGAGTATGTTGCAGCTTGTTCAGCTAGTTGTGTGGCAGTATGGCTTCGGAAGCTACTGTCAGATTTGTTTGATCTCGAGTTAGAGGTGACTTGTATCTTCTGTGACAACCAGAGTTTTGTGAAATTGTTTGAGAACCTGGTGTTCCATGACAAGTCGAAGCATATTGAGATCAAGTACCACTATATCCGGGATATGGTGCAGAGAGGAGCAGTGAAGCTCCAGTATGTGGAGACAAACGAGCAGATAGCCGATGTGTTGACCAAGCCGTTAGCCAGAGTGAAGTTTGAATAATTCAAAGAGAGGCTTGGGATTATCCAAATCGAGGTTTCTCCTAAGAGGGAGTGATGAGACCGAAAGACGGAGATGCACTAGAGCCGATTCTCGCATGGCGGAAGACGTAGGTGGTCCTTGGAACGTAATGCACATGGGGTGCTCCTAACTGTACTCTTATGTTGGAGAAGTCAAAGAGCTGGTTCTCATATGGTGGTAGACGTAGGTGGTCCTTGGGACGTAATGCACCTGGGGTGCTCCTGACTATTCTCCCATACTGGAGCCGCTGAGAGGTCCACCTATCACAAGAAACTTCGTGTGCGCCTAGGCAGGATCTCACATGGTGGTAGACTTAGGTGGTCCTTGGGACACAATGCACCTGGGGTGCTCCTGACTGTTCTCCCATGCTGGTAGACGCAGGCTGACCGTTGAGAAACGTAATGCACCTGGGCTGTACCCACTGGGTGGGAGACGCAAGTGGTCTGTTGGACATGAGATGTGCATCTGGGCTGTGCTCTGTGTGATGATGAGATGATTTGGATATGATGAGATGATAGTAGGAGACGCAGGTGATTGCTGTGGCAATGTAATGTGTGGTTCTGGGTTGTACCTACTTGATGGCTTACTCGTGGAGATGATGAAGACCTAGATGAGGGCTAGGCCTACGTCTAGCATGAAAAAGGGCTAGCTCTGTAGAACTTCTTATGACAGATAGATTCGAGAGATGTCACTAATCAATGATCAACGAGATGAGGATTGTTGCAGCAGCGACGATGATGATCCAGTGTTGATGATGATGTTCCAGCATTGAAGATGATCCAGCGATGATGACGTTGTCCAAAATTGTGTCCAAGGTGATGATGACTGTGACGAGAGAATACCTTCCTAGTTAAGAGGGAGTGTTGTTGTAAATGTAACTTCAGAAGATATTCATTTGTATTTTATATTGTAATTATTATTGTATTTCATTTGTACCTCCGACGAAGATGTTTTTCCTCCGTTCGGGGATGTCATTATTATGTTTGGTCATGCAAAGTCATTGAGGTAAAACCTCTATTGTAAGTCGGGGCATTAGATCCCCTTGAGTCAAATGTAAAAGGTATTTTTGAGTATCCCTAGGACAGGTCGACCCAGTCAGGTTAGTGAGGCCGACCTAGTTAGTGAAAAGGTCAAGTCAAATGTAAAGTATAAATAGAGATCCTTACTCTCACATTTGGACACACTACTCACTCACACAAGTTCGCATAGCAAGAGAGAAGACAAGTTCGTTGGAGGAGAAAGAGAGAGAGTTGCAGAAGACATATTTTGGGTTTTCCATTTTGCTTGATATTGTATAAGTGACAAATCTGTCTTTGAGGAAGTTGCGGGGTTTTCTCCTTTATGGTTTCCCCGAGGAAAACTATTGTGTCTATTGTGTTTTTCTCTGCTTGTTATTCTTTCAGTTAAAGATCCTATATTAATTGAATTAAAGTGCAAACTCTAACAATCACCCAGCTAGTTGCCACGTCCCAATACTTGTGCGGCTGGAAGCAGGTTCTCTGGCCCTCCAACGTGCTTGTCCTGTCCACACTCAAGCTACCCTGCCACAAACTGGTCGCACACTACGAATTGTTGCTACCAATCAACAAAACATTTGTGACAACAATCCAGTCGAGCCAACTATCGAATACGTACGTCGTACGACACGTACCGGGGCCACATGGTACGAAATATTTGTAGGGGAACAAAAGATTCCACCAGAGATCCTGTCATGTTAAACAGATTATGGGTTTTCCTGTCGGAACAAGGGTCCCGATAAATAAACAACGTGCCCCATCAGCTCTGTCGGCCAATCAAAAAGGACTTTTCGACAACCAACTCAGACCTAGTGACGGCACCACCTTAAGTTTTTCGATAACACCAATTCATAGATGCCTCGCCATCGCATCAAGTAGGACATTAAATTAAGTGTCTTTCACATGTGTCAAGATAAAGCAGGGAGCTCAGGGTTGATACACAAAGGCTATAAAAGGGAAATTTAAAGAGGAAATGGGGGGATTGTTTAAAAATAAAAATCCGAAAGGCTGCAAAAAAAAAATTGAGATAGAAATATGCAAGGATCAACAACATTAGTTCTCTTCTTTTCTTTTCCTCTTTCCTCATTGTAATAAGATCAAAGAAATACCTCTCATAGAGAGAGACAATAGGCTCAAGGACGAGATCAGTGGGTCCCCCTTCATGTAATTGCTATTATATTGAAGAAAATGAGATTGCAATTGAATTGAAGCCAGGACCGAGGCAATTTGCCACTGGGTTTTGAGGAAATGATATCTCATTTGTGTTGTTGATATTCTCTCTATGGTTGAATGTTTCTTTATTTTGTTGCTTGAATCTGTGGATCTATATTTACCTTGCCCACATGATATTTTGTGTGTCGTGAATACATTTGATGGAAAGCTTATCAATGCTTTGTTGTTAAATATGTTTATGGTGCCACATCCTCTTTCAGATAAATGAGCTATGATTAATGCGCCCTTGTTCTTTTCTTCCATTCAATTTGTGTTGCTTTGAAGAAATTTTGCTCCTCCGCACTCAAAATAACATTTAAAAGTCACCCACCAACGATTAGGACCAATTCATGCACCACATGTCTCGGCTGCAAATATAGTCCATAAAAGCATATCTCAATCCATAGGTACCTTAGTGTGATAGACTAGGGAACTCATCCTCCCAAAGTTAGGGTACCCTCCCTTGACCTGAGGACTAGCTCGATAGTCTAAAGTGGCGTAGAAATGGTGCATCTTGTATAGCCCTCCTTGGTCTTGCAACCCCTCCTTGAGTATCAATTGATTCTTGTTGTGAGATCTATCCATGCTTTGGGAAGAAGAGAGAACTTAACAGCTTGAGAGGTACAACCTAAGGAACAACACTTTGTAAAGGTGACTACACTTGTAAGAGTTGTCATACCCACTTTAGCACACCTCTTTTATGCCCACTTAGACTTCATTGTGTTGTATTACCCCTCATCTTAGCCATCTAGGTTAAAGAAAGGGAAGACGCCCACCTTAGAAGATCTCATTAAAGGTCGTACATTGCAAAATAAGGACGGCGTTGAGGGAAAAGCACATCGTCGGGGTTAGTTGGGGCATGACGTCCTTCTTTTTTGCTCAACATTTCATTTTGGTTGAAACCTCATGCTTATTTATCATTATTTTATGTCTTAGGGCTTAGTCCCCGACCATTTTGATGGTGACAAGCCATAATTTAATTTGCAACTCATTTTTGTTAGGTCGGCTAGAGATTAAAAGAGGAGGTAGCTTAGTATAAATAAGGTGCCTCCCTCCTCATTTGTAAGAATCATCAAGCAAGAACATGGGTTCATTATGACATTTATCTTCTTTCTCTTGGCATACATGAGCTCTCAAGTGTAGCGCACTTTCTCTTTGGCATGTTTCTCTTGGGTTAGAAAGACAATTTGTGGATGTTCTAGGGTTTTTTAATCTTTCAAGGTTGATCCAATGAATGGTTGTTAATAACTCTTGGTAAGGAAAGGATTCTAGGGTTTCCTCTCTGCTCTTTTCCTTGTCCGATGTGGGGTAAGATTTTTTAATCTCTTGCCTAATATTCTCTCAGGCATCTTTAGCAAGATCAACTAGGGTTTTATTCTATAACTTGTTAACCTTGTTAGTGGAAACTTTCCTTTGAAGGAGCTCTCCTTGTCGGCCTTGGAAATTCATATTTTACCCTAATTAGGTCAAGGATTACTCTAACCCATGACTTTGCTAATCTTTGCCCTAATTCATAAATATTGAATGGCTAATTTGAGGAAGGGACCTTAAACTTGATCTCTTGTTGCCCTAGGAATAAAACTAAGGTCTAATTCCCTCTTCTTGTTCAAAATTTATAAAATCTCTACATCTTTATTTGAAAAAATACAAAAAAATATTATATTCCAAAAAGCACTAAAAATCAAATATTAGAAAATTAAAAAATAGTGTTTGTGAATAATCTAATCCGTCAAAAGTGAAGCACACCCTTGATTTTGTGGTTAATCTCTAAGGGCATCTTCTTGTGGTTAATTTGAGATATCTTAGATCTAACAGTTTGTGGCATGTGGAAGTGCTGGTGTATTTTTCAGATCTGATTTTGACAGGTACAACAATCCAAGTCCAAGTGTGAAGAGGACATACAAGCAAAGGGCAAAGCCTACTACTATCCCCAGTCACTTGGACATTCATCCAGTGGCTTGATTTGGTGTTCTTGTGATTTCTGGGAGCTGGTTAGGGCATAAACCAGATCTGCAGTTCCAATTTCAGCCATCTTTTGACACATTTTTCAGGGTCCACGAGCTGTTGGAAAGCTTATCCAAGGTGTCCAGTGTCCCAAGACACTATTGGCAGCTCTCTGGCACCTTTAGCAATGCTGCTAGGGCTGTTATTACCCCTCAACCAGATCTAGTAAGTCATTTCCAGAAATGTTTTATTCATCTATTGACTGCCCTAAAGGTATGGTTTCTATCCCTCTATTTGGCACACATTCCCATGTAAGTTCGCATTGTTGTAAGAAGTTTTCATCTATTTTTAGAGCACATTCTGCTGGCTGTCCTCTCATAACAGCAGAAAAAAAAATTGTCATTTGTCCTCATTGTGTGCATTTATGATCCAAACTCCTATTATCCCGTGTCTTTGTATTCATTGACTTGACTCCATAAAGCACTGATCTTTGTTAAGAGGTTCCTCGTGAGGTATACGTGTGTTGTTGGACTGGTTTGCATGATTTCCTCACTTATATTAGGGACTCCCTCTTGGTCTCTAGGAGTCAGCCTAAAGTGTAAGGATTTCTGCTATGGTGACATTGGGCGCAATTCCTCTTATGCTTACCCTCGTAGCACCATGATTCGGGACTTTCATCAGGGTGCTTGAGTGGTAACAATGTGCATCTATTAGGTTTTATCACACTAGCTAGAGCAATTCAATAGCTGATTAAGTTTATTCTTTGCTCAGTTCTCGTGCATATCACAGCACTGAGTCTATGTTAGCTTGAACAAGTTAAGAAAAGTAAAAGATAAGTTCACTAGCTACATCCCTACAATAGCCAGCTAGGGCTTCTTACTATAAGTGGGCACATTCATTTTGTGTTCTGCTATCTGCCACCATAGCACATCTAATACTAGTTTCTGACTATGAGTATGTGCACACCATTGTCTGCTAGGGTCTCTTACTGTAAGTAGGTGGAATGGTTCCCTCTTATGTGTTTTGCTATCTGGCACCATAGCACATTTAACAGCACCTTGAGTAATCATAGTACTAAAGAGTAATTATTGTCATAAATAAACAAAAATATACCTATAGATAAACATGCATCCATGCATGTATCCCCTTTACGTTGGGGATTAGGATCATGAAAAACTATTTAAATGATGATAAATACTAACAATAAACAATAGTGGGCTTGGTAATCCTCCCTGGAATGAATAAGCCCAAAAGAAAATTGCAGGCTAAAATTGATTGTCTTTTCATGCTAGCTTTAAGCAAATAACTGAATGGCATTGTTCACTAGCTTTTTAAATATTATGCATCACAGCACAAGTCAAAGGATTCAAGTAAGAAATAAAATGCCAGTTATAACAAAAACAACAATGAAAGGTTGTAAACATATCACAGATTCACATCTAAGCAAATATTACCTTGCTGCATCCTCAAGGTTTGTTGTTTCACGAACGACAAGTGGTGAGGGCGTCATCACCTCAGCTACAATCTTCCCATTAGTTTTGTTTAGCAAATTCTGTAACTCATTGAAAGCCTGCCATGAAAAACACACAATGATAACTAACAGACATATGTATCTATGTCTAGATGTTCAAAAGATGAAGATTTGCTAGATTTGTTTCACACGAAACAACACCTAACCAACCATGTCCTTATGTCAAACATGTCCTAAACTGAAAAAGTCAAGAACATAATAAAACCAACCCTTTATTCATATTGTACAATTATTTTCAAATTTTCTTATTAGTATTAACTGTTTGACATATGCTTACCTAACTCAGAATACTGTCAAAGAATATGCATCCATACAGATTATCAACCAAGAAACATTTCTGTGGTTACTTCCCCCAACTGCTTGGGAAACATAGAATAAATGCGAAATAATTGTCCACACTCCAAAATGTAAAGACTTCTGGTATAAATGTAGTAACCTTTCTGGATATGAACTGTGCTGGAGTTTAGAAAATTTCCAATGTTTCGAGTGGACACTCCAATCATCAAAGGATCAAATGAAGCTTTCAAAATGTAAAGACTTCTCGCATATTAATTTATTGAGCTATGGGCCACTGACATGTTTGGAATGAGATGGAACCAGCAAATCCAAATTCATTAAGAGGCCACATGGACATGAACACATCTTAGCAAATCAATATAATGAGATATAACCATGTCCAAATCCATTAAGTGGCCACTTTGACACAAACACATCTTAGCAAATCAAATGATCAATGAATGAGACAGAATAAACCAGCATATTATAATCTGGATAAATATTCCTCTAAAGGGACTTTATTAACTTTAGATGAACAAATCGTGTTCTTCCTAAATGGTAGCATAAGAAAATATAACAATTATATCAACACCGTTTAACAATTAAATAAATTCTTCCTACCCAGTGAGAAAACTAAGGTAGAAAGCTCTGAATAAATTATGTTAGTTACAATTCTAGTTTCAAATTGACACTAGATACCTAATATTAAATATATCTACCCTATCATCTTAGACAAATTATTACAACCCAAGTAAACACTAAATACTAATAGAAAGACGATATGAACAGGGTAACAATGATGTGAAAATACTGGCATACAAGAAAAGGAAAGAAAGGAGCAAGTATGCAAGCATGGGAGGGAATTGTGACGAACTGTACACATGTTGTACACTCTAAGATTGTATTAGAAATATAGAAGTACAAACTTGCTGGACATAGATCATCTTTAACCAAGTCTCCAAGGTGTAAAAATATAAAACATGCAGTTATGTGAGCGGTAAACTTAGATCAAGTCATCCATATAAGACGAAAATTTACAAAAGAGATAATGTAAAAATATAATACATATTTGGACACACCCACTAGATGAAGTCTAATCAATTCCTCCTTGCGTAGAGCATTGTCCCTGATTTCTACTAGAGATGGGGAAATTGTTGCTCAAATGCTCAATGGGACAACCTCTTGGCTTGAGTGTGTAAAGTGCCTTTTGAACCCATCAAGTGCTGAAATGACACTACCTAGTAGATCTAGTGCAGACATAATAGAGTGTAATTTTACGAAAAGGACACTGAAAATCATGAAAAGCTTCCTCTACATGTGTAACTGACACTCCTTCCTCCAAATGAGGGGCTCTGATATGAGCACACAAAATCAATGCAAATACTCACATGCAATAATAGAAAAGCCAAAACAGAGAGAGAGAGAGAGAGAGAAAGAAATCATGCAACTAGAAAGGAGATTGCCACAATGGACACATATGATGTACACTCATTTGTATTATCTATATATAGGAGTACAAAATCGTGGGAGAGTGATCAAGTTTGACCAAGTCTTCAATAAAATATAATAAAATAAGTCAGTGATCAATTTGGACCTAGTCATCCAAAAGTACAAAATAGAAAAAGTACAAAAATTCACTAAAGTAGTAATGCAAGTTCACTATATAAAGTCTCATTAGGCTCGTATAGTTTGAGTTGACTAACATTCACCACATCATGGATACCTAGCTAAGGTGGCAAATCCAATTTGAAAGCCTTGTGACCCATTTGTAGTGTGAAGGGCTAAGGCCCATACCAGATTGGCTTGAGATTGTGATGTTGTTGATTTTTGGATTTTTTTATATTTCTTCCACATGTGTGCCAAGTGCTGTCATGGATCATCCATCCTCATTCCCTCATATTGCGATCCCTTTTATTTTCAGTTTTTCTTTGATATTTCATATGCTTTCATTTCATTTAGCCCTTTCATTGGCCTAGTCCCTTTTAATATGGCTTAGAGAACCTGGGACAAGGGAACCTGGCTTTTGCGATGGGGAGTATCTTCCATGATTGTTTCCCTTTCATTTTTGCATTTAATTTATTCAGCAAATCCTTTTTTGGGAGAGTACAAGAATCTTTTAGCTTTATTTGAAGCATTCATACATTGGAATAGTAATGAGACCATGTATCCTTTTTTGGGAGAGTACAAGAATCTTTTAGCTTTATTTGAAGCATTCATACATTGGAATAGTAATGAGACCATGTATTATTACCAAAGATAAATCATTAAAAAAGGGGAAAAATGAAGGGGGTGAGTGAATTGGCTTGCAAGATGAAAACTACCTAGGTAAAATATGATGAGATGGATGAAAATCACTTGACTTTGTTCATCAAGGTACAAATCAACCTCGTACTAACACACTTATTTAGCTAGGGGCACTAAGAGAAAAACCAATATCAGCACAGCCTCGAACTTCAGATCGATGTGGACCCATGGGACCCTCTCCCATCCCCTGGGATCTCAACAGCATGCCATTTGGCTATCAAAGACTAGAACAAGGGCTTGAGCTTTCTACCTTCTCCTACTTTTTGATCACCAAAAACTTCTCTTGCTTCCCTTATGACCTCATGTCCTTTCCTTAAGCAACTAGGCACTAGTCAAGAGGTTTCATTTTTTCCTATGGCCATCCAAATTTTGTTTTTTCAAATTCTTATAATTTTGGTTAAATGTGGAAATTAATCTTCACTTTAAGTTCATAATATTCAATCCAATTTCAGTGAAATAACCCACTAAAATCCTCTTCTAAAGGGCTGCACTTAACTTATTACTTTGTTGTACCAATCTCGTTGGTTTTTCACCTTAAAATCAAACCTTAGGACAACATTTGGTGTGTTTTAATTTTAATTTTAATTTTTTTTTATTTAACCCTCTTTGAGCACATTTCTTTACATTTAAGTTGGGTTAAATAGCTAACTGTTTCTTTGGGTTGTTTATGCTTAAAGTTACATCTATTTACAACACTTTTTTAACAGTTCTAAACTTCTATATAAATTTCAGATCTGGTTTATTCTTAAGTTTTTCATGGCAAGGATTAACAACTTACACTAAATTAAAAGCCTAAATAAATCTGGAATCCATTTTAACTATCAAGTAATCCAAACATTTTTTTATTATGTTGATGGTTTTATACAAGTAACTCACTCCACTTGAAATATTTTGCATATGTTTACTTGTCTCTTTTTTTCTAGCTTCCTTGCACTAAACTTTATCAATTCAAGTTGTTAGAATTTATTTTCATTGTTATTAACCACATTGTCATAAGTTCCATCATTAAGGTTGATGAACACTTTCATTATGTTGTAAGTTATTTCTGAATATGGTGTTAGCTCTATTCTATTGGCAATCCTAACAATAGAATTGAAGTTGTGGTTTATTGAGTTACAGTCTTTAATGCTATTTTTCATATCTACTTGCAAACTATCTTGACACTTTAAATCCTAGCACTCATTGCTTTCACAATTTTATTGGTTTAAAATTTTCATTTCAATTGCTAGTTATTCACCACTTATTATAACAACAATCTTAACTAGATCATCAGTGATTAATGGTATATGTTTCAGTGCTTATGTTTAACTTCTCAATTTTGATCTAGTATTTTGCAACAAGTTCATTATTTTTCTTTTGGTAAAGCACTTAAAGATTTTGGATTGCTCATTTTATTTGCTTTACTTCAATTTCAAGCAATTTAATGGATTCATGGATGTTGTCATGAGTTATTTCTTTAAGAATTTTAGACTTCAATTCATATATCTTCCATAATCTATCCTAAATCTTAGATCACTTGACATACCTCTTGACACTTAATTGCCTTAGGGAATCCTCCCATGTGATTTGATTTCATCCAAGTCACTAAAGAGTAGAGAAGTTGTTGTCTAGTTGATACTGATAGTGGCAACACTTCTATAGTTGCACATGCTACACCTTAGTGGAGACCTTGCACCTTAGGGTGTTAGCTTTTGTGGCAACAGGTACCACATCATACGTTGACCAGGACAACCTGCAAAGATAATCATATCTCCATGCAAGATCAAATTGATCCTGGGATGCAAAGCTCATGGTATATTCATTGAATTATGCAAGGTCATCATCAACTTGGCATCATGAGAATCCCCCCCATGCATCTTGTTACCTCAAAAACTAGCACCCTTCCACAACCAACGATATGTGGACCCGGTGGACCCAGTGGACCGAGTGCTATGATTGACAACTTTTCAAAGAGGTACACCCAATCTCACATCAATGTAACCCCCTTCCTCTTTAGGCCTTACTCCTTAGGCCATGGGAGGCTCCCCGAACAAGGTAAGAATAGACTTGACAGATGGTTAATGAAAATGAGCCTATCCCTACAAAACCTTCCCACTATTAGGAGACCAGTGCCTATCAGAGTCAATGAAAGATATGCAAAAAATGCTTCTTGACTTGGAAGGCTAGGAGCAATAATAAGTATTTAACGAGATCAAGTACTTTTCTGCAGTAAAAACCAGCTAGATAAAACACAAGAAATATCCAAAACCAACTGTTGAAACCACCCGAATTTTACCTCCTGGGAACCAACTACATGGGGCAGATCAATCCCGCCTGGAGTGCCCTTCTTTTGGTGGATAAATGATGTGTTTCAGGGCTGATTTATACTTCAGATCTGTAATTTACTGCAGTTAAGGTGAACCAGAAATAAAGTTTGCCTCAAATCCCCCCCAAGGTCAACCCAGGTAACCTAGGAATATAGGGGTATCCTATCCAAATCCCTAGGGTCTGATTTTTCTATAAAAATGAACTTGCAACAACCATATACCAGATCTGCAATAAACCCTAGAGGGATGATGTCACCTTACCCTAGGATGATGTCACCTCTTTTAGGGCTAAAAATTGACTCTAGCAATATTTTTAACTTTTGGGGGATTTTTTTCAATATTTTGTCAACTTTGAAATTTTGCTGCAGCAATAGATAACTTTAGAAATAACAACTTTAAAATAACTAGGGCACAAAAATAATATTTTGGATTTTTGCAAAGATATATAATTTTTAGGGCTCTTCATAATCAATGTCATCAAACTCGCCAAGTCAGACGAGTTTGCACAAGTCTGCTGCAAAACGAGTACTCGGCAAAGACTCGCCTAGCAGACTCAACCAAATTCACTAGAGACTCGCCAAACTCAGCATAAACATAAGTGTAGTTAGTAGCCCCTGACCCATGTGTGCTAATGGAGTCATCCCAAGAAGCACCGACCCAAGGCATAAATGCCCAACATGATGGGGGATTTCCAACACATCAAGGGGCAGTCAACAGAGCCACTAAGCCAATACTCCTTGAAATGAAAACCAAGAGGACCTACCATGACCAAACCAAGGGTCTTAAGCCCCACTAGACCAGCACTTTTACATAAAACAAGCCCCAACTTGGCATTTACAATGAAAAATGATCCCTCCTCTAGGGTCTCCCCCTTGATCTCGATTAGTCTTGATCTAAAGTGAAGAGTGCCTCGGTTATTGTGACACCCAGCTTGCATTGGGAACCATGGCATCTCTTGGGTCACCTCTTTAGTTGTCCATCTCCTCTACCATCCCGGATGGGATACCTTTAGGGACAACTACAAGTTGTGTGATAACAAGTACCATCAAGAGAAACTCCCTCTATCTGAGAGAATCCAGAATCCTTGGCTCTATACTCTATAATAATCCCATTAACTATAATTCTAGAATCAATCTCAACAACATCCTCCATTAAGGCATCACATCTCCTCCAATGTGCAATTGGAAGTCTCCTGGATGAAAGAAACCAATTCTATATGACTAGCATGTCTCCTAAGCAGTATACTCACCCTCATTAAGGATCTGGGAACTCCAACCTATTTCCTAGCCTGCTGCAATGTTTCAGTAATCCATCTTGGTCTCTTGTGGGTTGGGGTGGAAGGTGAGGGCATGTTTGACCCTACCTCACCTCATCTTCACCTAAATTCGGCTCGTCATGAGCCTCATGTTCTATCTTTGGAACAATAGAGTCCTCACCTTCTTCAATTATTGAAGAAAGTTCATAAGCATTGGAATCTCTCTCATCAAACATCACATATCTACTTATCACAGTCTTCCTTTGAGATGGAATATAGAGCCTGTAAGCCTTGGAAGCAAGGTTACTTGGGAGTGGGCGCGGAAGCGGGAAGTGGGAGCAGGAGCAGGAAGCGAGAGCGGGAGCAGGAACGGGAGCGAAAAGCAAAATTTTCAAAAGAATCCAATTAGGGAGCATTTCAGGAGCAGTTTTTATATAATATATATTTTTATATATTTTGATGCATATGTCAACAAAACCATGTGCATCCATCAAAATTCAAACCATTATACACAAATATGCAAAGTTTCTCATGTATATAAAAATTAAGAGTGCATACAACCAAAATAACAGCAAGTGCAATCCATATCTAAACCAAAGTACATCAATAAATGTAATGTCCTCTTCTGCTTAAGCACGGAGGACCATCCCGCTAACCTATCTAATTCCCATAGGTTCGAGCGGGTACTGACATTCAGGGAATTGACTGAGGATTGATGCCATTTATACCATAAGAAGATCTTAATCATGGTTATTAGATCATCAGTAGGTAAATGAGGGCCACAGGAACTAGGGGCCACCTGCATGCATTACATGTGGGCCATATTTCATGTTGCATGCACTGAAACGCCTTTATTGAGCTTTCATACACATAGAAAGCAATGCATGCAAGTCAACTGGAAATTATAAGAGAAAATCGACCTAGTCATGCAAAAGTTAGGTTAGGCCATGTCAAAGTTATAAAAGAAAGGTAAAGCGAATGAGTAAGGTTTGCTTATTGATTATCGATTTGAGAAATCGACTTGGAGAGCTCAAAGAGCCAATTTAGGGTTGAGGGCACACCACTCAACCATCAAAGTGTATTTCGGTAGTGAAATATATCTACCCTAATCACTACCAAGTTTGGATCATCCAGATTCAACATTACTATTATCATCATACAGTATTCTTCAGCATTCTTCAGGGATCTAGCCCTATTTTGGATTAGAAGTACTCGCCCTCTCTGCATGGGCAACTTGGGAAAAGCAAGGCATCTTCATATCTCAGTATGTAGTCACTCTTTTGTCTACATGCAGCTTCCATCCTTCTGAGAGCCCCACTATTAGCCTAGTTACTGAATACAAGTTGCTTATTCGAACTTTGGAGCAAGCTATCATCAGAAATAGTCTTTGAGGGGCGCCTTCTCATGTATGGGCGACTTTCCTTGAGGATCTCCATGCTTTATGCCTTAGGGTTGTTGCATGGCTTGCATGCAACTACCATATTGATCAGATAGGGGTTCTCACCCTACTGCACACCTTCTGGAATCTATATCACATATCTGGATCACTCATCACTCATTTAGAAGACTAAAGGAGGCGCATTTATTATAAGGGTGCATTGTTGGAGGAAGATCCCTTCATATCTTGCCCGATCGTTGGCACATATCTTGCATGCTGGTTTCATATTGATCTACATCCACCACACCAACTATTGGTACGTACATGCATCTCTTCTATCCCAATTTTATAGCATATCTTAATATTTGGGTTATTTAGGAGTTTTTGGCAAACCCTTGCACTTGCATGCATGATCAAGCGATCATAGAACAATACTTGCATTCATATTTCATCATAGTATTGAGTTGCAAGGCCTCAAACAAGCCAGAAACTACATCAGAGAATTACAAAGACACCAAAATATCAATTGGAATATTACAATAAATAGGCTATAAACTAGGGATTATTCAAAAACTAGTTTTGATGCCACCAACATCAATATGAACAATCAGCACCACCAACATCAAGGTACATAGAGGAGTTAATGTGTTTTATTAAATGTCAATCCCATACCCTCATACATGATAGAATCCATTGGAAACATTACAATCCTAAAATCCTAAAAACTAATAAGCCTATTGAATTTTGAATGGGATCGAAAATTCTACTTTTTGCATTTGAAGTCCGATGAAGTTGGAACCACTCTCAAACATCCTGAAACAATTGATGGTAATCTTAAAAATTTAAGCAAAATTTGGCATTCTCCTTATCTTTCATTTAAGTTGACATTCTCCTTATCTTTCATTTTCTATCCTTTTACTTTGAGAATTTAATATTACCATTTAATGCTACTGATGATTACTAAGGTTAGGTTTTTTGTGATTAGAGTAGGATTTTCCTCCTTTATATAGCATTAGTATGGGCCTAGGGTTAGTTCCCGCCCACCCACCACTTAACTTTTTGATTTTTTTTAAAGAAAAATTGAAAAAAAAGGAGGGACCATTTTTTCTTGAAAGGAAGCGAGTTTCCTGAAAACATTCCCATACGGGAGTGTTTAGGAAGCACACTTTCACAGCGCTTCTAGGACGCTTCCTTCGGAAGCGAGCTTCGGGAGTGGGGGCGCCCGGGGGGGCTCCCATGCAACCTAGCTTGGAAGTGTCATTGTATCCAACAAAGATACCCTTCATACTGGAGGGGTTCAACTTTGTCCTCATCTAAGGCACATGAATATAAATTGGACTACCAAACACATGAGGATGAGATAGATCTTGTTTCATATTAGTAAATCCCTCCTTTGGTGTCATGTCCTCCAAGATCTTGTGAGGACCCTTGATCAAAATATGCACGTCGGTATTACAATCCATAGCTTATTAACTTATGGGAAAATCCATGTCATGAATCAAAGACTTAGTAGTCTTGATGATGGACTGATTCTTCCTCTCAAGAACCCCATTTTGCTATAGGTTCGCAGCTCCGAACCCAAGATTAGGGTTCGCGTCCCCACATCCCGGGTTCAGGGTTGGGGACATCCAAGACATACCTTATTGAATCAGGTACTCCACCTGCGAACTTGAGATGTCGGTCATGCAACTGGGGGATATCGATCGCAGAGACAAGGTACCCTGATTTTGGGGACGCCTAGGGACCAGTGTTATTCGATAATAGTAAAAGTGGCATTTTCCTTATCTTTCATTTTCTATCATTTTACTTAAATTTTTAATATTGCCATTAATTGTTTCAAGATGTTTGAGAGTGGTTCCAACCTCATCGGACTTCATATGCAAAAAGTAGAACTTTAGATCCCATTCAGAATTCAACAGACTTAAAAGTGTCCAGGCTTTCAAGATTGCAATGTTTCCACTGGATTCTATCGTGTATGAGCGTAGGGAATTGTCATTTAATCAAGCACATCAACCCCTCTATGTACTTCGATGTTGGTGGTGCTAATTGTTTAACTCCTTTGTCACGACCATAGTAAAAATGTACCTTTCACTCAAGCAAAATTACTTATTAGGCATGCGAAGTTTTTTTACCTTTTTTTAATGCTTGGATTAGGAGGTTTCATCAAAATTGTAGGGTGTTGACTAATGTCTTTAGAGGATCAACTTTGAGATTCAAGATAGAGGCAAGGGCTAGAGCCTAGAGGTGAGGAGCATAGGATGTTATTGACGAATAGGATCCCAATATAGGCAATGATTTTGATGATATGTAGTTATTTGTTGTAGCATGAAGTTTTGAAGTTTTTTGGACTCTAGGGGCCATTTAGAGCCTCTTTGTTGATGTATTTTGGTTCAAAGATGTATTGCACTCGATGCTATTTTGGTTATATGCATATGTACTTGCTATATACATGAGAAACGTTGTTTATTTGTGTATAATAGTTTGAACTTTGGATTCATATGGATGCACAAGAATATAAATATTTTTTACAAAATTAGAATATCTTATGTATTTTTTGGTCGACTAGTATTTTGGTCTGATTTTTCTCTGGTTCCAGTCTAGTTTAGATTTTTGCGCCCTGTCAGTTCGATCACCGATCTAGTCCTGATAACAATGGACCTAATCCCTCCCCATGAGGTAGACAAGAACCCCTAGATCCCTCCCCATGAGGCAAACAAAATCCCCTAGGTCTTAGTGGCGGGCTACCTCCTCTTGACAATAGAACAATGGGTGATCCAAACCTTCCACCAATTCTTCCTCTAGACATTACACTATTCTAAGTTTCCTTCATTTGGTTTCGAATGTTAGGAGAGATGGGTCTATTCCATGAAAAACCTACCACACTACTTTTAGGTTTTCTTGATCCTGGATTTGTTCCTTCTATACATCTCATCCCCCATGCAATTTCCTGTGCACGGGGTCTAGGGTTTTTCATGCTTTAGCATAGACTTCGCACTCTATTCTATTTTACTTTACTTTACTTTACTTACTGCATTTCACCTTCCATTAGAGGAACTTTCAGCAATGTTATTAGAACGGGTCCGGCTCCAGAAAAACCAGTCGATCTGACCAGTTTAGGCCCCCAACCGGTTTGAACCACCAACCTGAATCGAAAATGGGTGGTTAGGTACAGAACCGGCCTTTTTTCATATGACCTGGTTCAGTACGGGATCGTTCCAAATCATGGGTAGGTGAGATTTGTGTTGCATTGAATAGATCTACCTTGAAAACCTACCCCTAGTGCTTCACTTTTGTGATTTCTACCTTGTGGGCCCCATTCCTCATTTTGATGGTTGTGCCCCACTTGGGTCACTTAGAGATGCATTCGATCTAGTGAGATCTAGCCATGGCATGCTCTTGATCTTGAAAACCCACCTTGTTTATCATTTCACTTGCCCCGATCTATAATTTGGTGGACATCCAACTCCATTTGGCCCTTGATCTAAGGCACTAGTCACCCTTGGGGCAATTCACACTCCTTGGGTAGGTGGCCATTTGCTAGATCCCACACTTGGGTATTGCTAATTCTTGGCCAATCCATAGATCCATGCCATAGCATACCCCTAGTACCATCCTTCTTCAATTTTGACCTTGTGGACCCAACTTGGATCTATTTTCCACTTTTTAAGGAGTGGGCTTCACTTGGCTAATTTTCATGGTACTAAGTCATCTTTAGATCTATTAATTGAACCTCATAAGTGGCCTTTTTCATTCATTGGTTGAACTATTTGTCACCCTTTAAGCCTCTTCAACCATACCTTAACCCTTGGGTCCACTTAACGTTTCCTAGATCTAACTCACCATTGATCTCCTCCTTTCAAATGTTTCCCTAGGAGTCTTTGGGTTAGCTAGTCTTCATTGATTGGCTAGGGTCTCCCCCTTGATCTTGACTTGTCTGGATCTAAAGCAAAGAGTGCCTCGGTTATCCTGACACCCAGCTTGCATTGGGAACCGTGGCATCTCTTAGGTCACCTCTTTAGTTGTCCATCTCCTCTACCGTCCCAGATGGGATACCTTTAGGGACAACTACAAGTTGTGTGATAACATTTTTGGCGCCGCTGCCAAAGGTAGAGGCTTACCTTAGGTGTCTGCGAGTATCCATGCATAATTCATATCTTATCGCATCCGGTGTTGTAATTTGATGGTTATCATTTGTTTTCCTAAATCTTTCATAACCATCCATTGTCACTCATTTCTCCCCGCTATCCTAATGACATATCTTTTGGTAGAAAAGAATTAAAATCTGCTTGGCAACTCCACATAAGCGACTCCACTGGTGATCGATCCTATCATTATCTAGAAGCCATGGGGCGCATCATTTTGTATTTAGGTTCTTGATTTTTTTTAATTATTGCCATCCATGGCTGCTTCTGAGTGACCTAGGACTTCCGGTTGATTGAATGTTTTTGACTTCTCAAAAATTGTTGGGTACCCTCCTCATTATATTCCTCATCAAGGCCATGAAAGGTTGCCTCAATTCGATGGAAGTTATGAGATCTCTGCTAAAAGGCACCTTTTCATCTTTAGGGAAATTTTTAACGAATTATCTATAATCCATGAGGATGTATGTATGAAACTATTGGTGTCCTCTTTCCAAGGAAGAGTTGAGCTCTGGTTCTTGAATTTAAAACCCAATAGCATTTTCGGATATGACATATTTGAACATAAATTTTTAGAAGAATGGAGAAGTGAATACGATGATATATATTCTTCAAATCAAATCCAAGATCAAAACCTTCCCCTTTCCGATCCTATTGTCGAATCAATTAATAGTCAAATATCAAGTGAATTGTCAACATCCGGAGATGACCCCTCCTGTCCAATTTCTTTTGAGGATGAGTCTTCCACTTTTGAGTGAATCGAAAGTTAAATCCCTAATCATTGTATAAATGGTAAATTTTCAAATCATTTTTTAGGTAGCCCTAATCTTGCTCCTGAGGAAATTTCCGAAGTTGAGCTTTTAATTAGTAAGTCTATTGAAGTTCCTCCCTCAGAGAAACTCATTAGCCATGATGGTGATGTTGGGATGTACCTCAATGATGGTGATGTTGACTGTTCAATCTTTAGTGATCATTCATTTCCTTATCACCTTATTGAAGAAGAAGAAAGTGGGAACATTGACCAAGATCCTTTAGTGATGATTTCACGTGATCATTGTGCAAATAATCAAGATATTATAAATGAACTCGTTAATTTTCTCCCTAATCAATTAAATGAAAATGATCACTTATCCTCTTATGAATTTAATGATGAAACAATAGAAGATCAATCTCAAGATGAGGATGAGTTAGTAAATCGCATTAGGTGTTCTAATCTTTGTTCCACTTCTTATAATGAGTCTTTAAGTTTTCATTTTTTCATCCTTAGCCAATGTAACTATTAAATCTTTAGAGTTAGATAGTTATGGTCAATCTTGTCCTCAGATTGTTAATATTAGACTTGATCAAAATTTTGAAATCATTCCTAGAACAAAGAGTGTTGCTTTGGAAGACCTTTCCTTTTGTCAAATTCCAAGGTCAAATTTTTCTATCCATCTGGGAGAATGTACATATTTTCAATCCTCCCTCCCATCCCAACTTTTTCACTCTTCTTTGGGTTTTTGGTCTAGTCAGTCTTTTGCTTTTGAGATTTTAAATAGGAAGTATGAGCGTTTTCCTGTAATTAGAGAAAAAGTACTTCATTTCCCTTTTCAATCACTTTGGAACAATAATGCTTGGTATCAATTTATCAATCATTCTTGGTGGCTAGAAAAGGTGTTTAAGATCAGTTTCATCTTCTTTCTATTTTTGAGCAACAAGTGGGCTTGATTTTGATTTTTCGTCTTCTAAGCTTTAATTTATCCCCTCTTGGTTTTTGTTCCATCATCAATCCTAGGGAAAACCAATTTGAATATGTGACAGAAGTGAAAGAGGAGGGTAATTTGTGTGAAAAGGAGTTGAATCATGTGCCTTATGTTTTCCCTCCATTCATTTTAAACAATCATTTGCATAAATTTTATGATCCTATCAGTTCTTGGATGGAGAATGTTTGCATTTGTCAGTTTTCTCTTTGGTATAATTTCATTTTGCACCATTCAAACCCTTCTTCAATTTTTGAACAAGTCAGGGAGATTGTGCTATCAAATTCATTAACCTTTAACCCAATCCTGAGTTGTTCTATTAATAAAAATCAAAGAAGAATCATTAACTTGTTTGCTGAATGGTTGCACTGGATTTATGATTTTGCCTAGCATTTGTGCTTACTAGTTAGAGTAGGGTAGGTAGGTCTTCGAATAAGCCCATTTGAGCAGTAGGATTTGAGTGCCTTTTTCTTCCTGGATGTTGAAGTCTTTTGAGTTTCTGAGTTTTATGAGTTTTCTTAATGTTTTCTTCTTTTGAGTGTTGAGTTCCTTGTGTGTGAGCTGAGCTGAGCCTGCACCTTTTCCAAAGCCTATCTTTCTCCTGCACAATAAGAACTAATAAAATCTACATGTTATGCTAGATTAGTATTTCTATTATGCATTTCAGTTTCTGCTATAGAATAGATTTCATTTTCAACATTTATTTTATATTTTATCCCACACATGCGTCATGGGGTATTTTAGTGGCCATGAGTGTAGATACAGGTGCAAATAAAAGCTAAAAGCAAAGATGGTGAGTGTTGGATTGAAGATTGATGCAGAGCAGTTCAAGACCAGACATTCTGAGGTTCTCAAGTGCTCTCTCCCTTAGAGCACTTGTCCCAGCTGGAGCCAGATGTTATCACACCATAGTAGCTGGACTACTATTCTTGCTGAGCAGATATCTGCAATTTTCAGAGCTTTGCTTTTACAGAGATTAGTTATGATGAGCAGCATTATTTGAGATCACTTACAAATCAGAGCAGTATATATCATACATTGAGTAGACCTTGTGCCAAGGCTGAGCCTTGAGAGCTTAGATTTGATGACCGATATGACCTTTTGTTTCATACAATTTCAGTTCAGTGCCCAGAGTTCCAGTTGTATTATTGCAGCAATGTTTCAGTGGATCTAGATGATGGTTATTTATGATATGCAGTGATATGACCATTAGACTTGTGATTGATAGCATTAGACTATTATCTTGTTGTTTTAGTCATCTTCATAGCATTGACTTGGTATATAACTCATGATGTGGCAGTACTATTTAATAAATAAAATGAACTATCTTGGTTGGATGTAAATAATGAATTAGATGTATTACTTGCACTTTAAGGTTTACTGACTATACTCATTGGTTTTGTTACCCTCCTATGAGCATGGACATGGTCTTCCCTAACTTCTATATTTGCTAGCTTAGGCATCACATTCACTTGACTCCATCCATCCATGACTTTCCTTATTTTGGCTTTCACCTTGACTTGCCTTCTTGACCTTTTGATATGGAGGACTTCCCCATTTCTACCTCTGTGTTGGATTGCATCCACGTTTGTTTTGTGTCTCAGCTCTGAGTTGGTGACAGACATTTCCTTTGGTAAGTTGGATTTTATGCCTAGATCATTCTAGTCGGTTGCCCCGATGTGTGGCTTAGTGCTGAATTCCCTCTAGTCACATGAGTTGTTGTTGGCTAAAACTGAAAGCACATGTACTACTTATTATTGGAAATCTCTTATGAAAGCCTATGGAAATTAAATTCTAGAATGTGTTTCTAAACACACAATGAATTAAAGGCTAAAGCAATGAAATGCTAAAAGTACCCCTCGAAGGGTCCAAAAAGGTCTGAAAATCAATGGTTAAATGTATGCTATATCTAAAGATTGCTAACCTCATGAAATGTAAATATACCCCAAATGCAAGATGCGATTAGTAGTGCTTTTTAGCACATGTAAATCCCAGAGGGGTCATATAGGCCAAAAATTCCATGGAAATGAAATGAATGATCCTAATGAACTTGGATCAACTTGATGTAGACATGATGCCTAAGTTGAATAAGCACTCTCTAAACAACTTACCCATTTGTGAGGCACTACCCTTCCCTTAGTTTATTTTGTCCAGCACAGAGTGTAGCTCCCCCTCTCCCCGTCCAAAGTGTCCTTAGTTGAGTTGGTCAAGTCATCCCCTTTGCCTAGCTTTGTCCTTAGCCTTCATCCTTTGCTAGCAGTTAGGCCATGTCCATTGGATGAGTATGTCTTTAATGCTTTTGTGCAAGTAAACTATAAATAACATTGGAATATATATGTATTAATTGCCATTGACTGATGTTTATACTTTAAGTTAAGCTGTGAATATGATTAAAGGAACATGTCTTAGTCTTTTGTTATAATTTAGTCTTTGGTTGTATTTTGACTTAGTCAAACATAGTTTGACCATGGTCATTCTTGGGTTCCGTGATGAGTTGGACCACTTGTGCTTATTGATGAGGATCTATGATCCCACATACACCTATTGATGATTCCATATGTTGGACATATGCTTCAGACGATGATTGATGCAGTTGATCAGTTTTATTATTATGTCTAGATCATCATATTTTACACTGTCTGGGTATGGTGGACCATACTAATGACCCCACAGGTTATCATGAGGTGTATGAGTACTCATCTCTAGTGGATTTGGATCTTTCGGATCCATTGAGACACTCTTTCAGTTTCGAGCACTCCTGGGCATGATTCTAGCAGTTATTCACCTATTGACCAGTTTGGGCATGTTGATCCAGCCTATCCAGCAAGAGCATTGGAGGCAAGTCGTTGCCTAGGGCGCTACAGAGGAAGGGGGTAGTCCAGCCACTTGTTTTTACCATTATACCCCCCTTGCGGACATGATGGCACCTTCAGTTTGATAGCGCAAGCACCCTAGAGGTGGTTTTTGGCACTTTCAGGGTTTTCAGGAGGATTAAAAAATGGAATAGAAAGGTCACTAAGGAATTCGATTTGGGCAATTGAGGCAAGGTTTTGGCACTTGATCTGCTCTAAGGTCATCCATGGTGAACCCCCCTTCTTCTAGATCAATTGGCACCAGTCAGTCGGGTCCACAATGGCCACAGGAGGTCTTTTACTGCATGTCTCTCTCAGATTTTGGGGACAGGATTTGATCATTTGTGGTACTTGGACATGTCATTGACTTATATGTTATATTATTGTGCCATGGGGACATGCTAGTGAAGGAGATTAATGCCTCCTAGCCCCACCATGTGCTTTTAGTGACTTGTCTAGGTCTTGTTGATGTGGCACATGTATTTTTAGCCACCCACATGTATGACGTCACCCTCATTGAGTCACTTTAGGCTATGACGTCATCACTTAGTTAAGTAATCCATGTGATATATTGTATTGGCTCATCTTAATCGTTGATTAGATTGTTATATCTTTTGATCCCAACCACTGGTTTTAAAAAGTGGTTTTGTGGTTTAGAGTTTTGGTCTTTGTTATCCTATAAAAGGAGGAGACCCCTCTATTATAAAAGCACCTTTGGAGCTCTTGAAGATTGGAATAGAATACTATTTTGTGGATCTACTTCTCTTGTCTTGATGGATTCTTTTGCAAGTTGAATATACAGTATTTTCTCTATGTATCATTTGTGGATCATGGGCTATTAGTCGTTTTTTCTGCAGGGAGGCCGAATTAATGAGGAGGAGGACGATTTGAAAGAGGCTATTGTTGGGGGGACCCACATATCTTCTCTTGGGTTGATCTTTGTGACAGGGAGTATCATTATTGTATCTTTGTGACATAGTTGATGCTTTCTATTACATCTCTTCATCATTTTCATAATTCTTTTACTTGGCTTGTTTCTAACTTGATCTTGTCTTGTAGGAGGAGGACGATTTGGCTATCTTTGGAGAAGGACATTTTGGCTTGGAGCACTAGATCTCACTCTTGAATATACACATAGATGGAATGCTATCAATTTGCAAAGTGGCCACAAGCACTTGAGGTATGTTCTACAAGGTATGTACCTAGATCCATTCATTCTTCTTCATTGGTCATAAAACCCTAATTGATTAAAACCCTCATTTTACATTTTTTTTAGATCTACTTGGATCTAGCAAGCTTTTGGGGATAATTTTTAAGACCCACCTCTATAGCATCCACGGCAATTCGGATCTATAGTTTGGTGGTGATTGCCCTCCATTTGACCCATTTCCCAAGGCACATCAGCCTCTCCAAGGCAGTTCGCATTCCCTTGAAGAGGCTAGTTTGGCTAGTTCCAAATTGTGGGTAGGTGAGATTTGTGTTGCATTGAATAGATCTACCTTGAAAACCTACCCCTAGTGCTTCACTTTTGTGATTTCTACCTTGTGGGCCCCATTCCTCATTTTGAGGGTTGTTCCCCACTTGGGTCACTTAGTGATGCATTAGATCTAGTGAGATCTAGCCATGGCATGCTCTTGATCTTGAAAACCCACCTTGCTTATCATTTCACTTGCCCCGATCTATAATTTGGTGGACATCCGACTCCATTTGGCCCTTGATCTAAGGCACTAGTCACCCTTGGGGCAACTCGCACTCCTTGGGTAGGTGGCCATTTGCTAGATCCCACACTTGGATATTGCTAATTCTTGGCCAATCCATAGATCCATGCCATAGCATACCCCTAGTACCATCCTTCTTCAATTTTGACCTCTTGGACCCAACTTGGACCAATTTTCCACTTTTTAAGGAGTGGGGTCCACTTGGCTAATTTTCATGGTACTAAGTCATCTGTAGATCTATTAATTGAACCTCATAAGTGGCCTTTGTCATTCATTGGTTGAACTACTTGTCACCCTTTAAGCCTCTTCAACCATACCTTAACCTTTGGGTCCACTTAACTTTTCCTAGATCTAACTCACCATTGATCTCCTCCTTTCATTCTTCACATTTCCCTAGGAGTCTTTGGGTTAGCTAGTCTTCATTGATTGGCTAGGGTCTCCCCCTTGATC
This sequence comes from Larix kaempferi, assembly GCA_027924585.1. Classification (NCBI taxonomy): domain Eukaryota; kingdom Viridiplantae; phylum Streptophyta; class Pinopsida; order Pinales; family Pinaceae; genus Larix; species Larix kaempferi. Next base: position 3,842,186 of record BSBM01000723.1, on the reverse strand, counting down.
TTGACTTGTCTTGATCTAAAGCGAAGAGTGCCTCGGTTATCGTGACACCTAGCTTGCATTGGGAATCGTGGCATCTCTTGGGTCACCTCTTTAGTTGTTCATCTCCTCTACCATCCCGGATGGGATACCTTTAGGGACAACTACAAGTTATGTGATAACAGAGCCCAAAAAAATCAATTTTTTTTAAAAAACAAAAGAAAACCTATTCTAATAGCAAAAAACCTAACCTAATCTAAACAATAATCATCAATAACATTAAATGGTAATATTAAATTCTTAAAGTATAAGATAAACTTTTACTTAAATTTTTGACATTACTATTAATTGTTTCGGGATGTTTGAAGGTGGTTCCAACCTCATCAGACTTCATATGCAAAAAGTGGAATTTAGATCCCATTCAAAATTCATCAGACTTAACAGTGTTCATGGTTTCAAGATTGCAACATTTCCATTGGATTCTACCCTGTATGAGGGTAGGGGATTGGCATTTAATCAAGTGCATCAACCCCTCTATGTACCTCAATGTTGGTGATGTTGACTGTTTAACTCCAAGTCAAGTTAGTGTATAAATAGAGAGTGTGTCTCTCTCATTTTACACATTCTATTCTCTCACTCACACTGTGGAGAGTGGCGCACTTGTGGAGGAGGAGGATCTGCTGCTAGGAGAAGACTATCTCTTGTATTCTGGTTGTATCATTGCTCTATCTATCTCTGAGGAAGTTATTGGGGTTTTTCACCTTTATGGTTTTCCCCAAGTAAACTCAGTGTCTCTTCTGTGCTTGCATTATTGTGTCCATGAATGACATGTTGTAGATTTGCTGTACATGTTGTTCTCTCAGTTAAGATCCTAGATCAGATTGAAGTAAATTCTGAAAATTTAACAAGCTTTGGGATATCAAAAGCGGAAGTGTCGCATTCATAATTTCTCACATTTAATTAATCTATTCATTAATAAAATCAAGTCCCGCAAAACCAACGGAAATCCGGCGTTGCCACGCTGTGATCGAAAGTGGGGATATTCTGACTAAGGACGCGGGAACCACTGGGAGGTGACCTCAGAGCACCAGTTAGACTACATCCTTGTTGGTGTAGTGTTCAACACTACTCTCGAGACTCCGTTCCATCCCACATGTCCATTTACGGAGCCACCTAGATCACATTCCGGACACATTTCCTGTACCGCAAGGTATATCGGAAATCCCCTTTTCCCACAATAATTCAACCTCATCTTTAAAATCATATAATAAAATAAACCAAGAGGCATTCGCACAGCGGTTCTCTTAGCACTCCAACAGACAGTGACTCCATTAGCACTGGTCTTTCAGCAACAACAATTATTCAATCTCTCTATTTGCTTATTATCTTTCATGAGTTATTGTTGATTAGCATATCATGCTATGGATGAATTTTTGATTCAATTTGTTATCCATCTATTGTTGTCTTTCATTTTATATGTTGTGGATGTGTTACAATTCATATGTGTGAGCAACTTGGTTTAAACCTCTTTATTCTTTCACAAAAATTCCTAAACAACACTCTGTCCAATCACGTAAACATTCAAACTTAAAGAGCCTTAGAAACTATTTTTAGGGTCTACCCCCCTTAGCTTCGTTAGGAGTTTGCCTAAACGGAGGAGTCAGGATCAGGTGACAGCACCTGACTCTTTGTTTGCCCCCAAGGCCACACCGAGTAGCTTAGAAATATTTATGTTGCGCTCCCCCTTCCAAGTGTGCATCTCGGCGACAACAGTTGTAAATGGATGAACAGACCTGCAGTTATGGCTGTAGCAACCTGTTATGGCTAACATCACCCTATTTTAGGGCAAAATCAAGCTGTAACATGCAATTTTTTATGATTTTTTGGCTTTTTATAAATTTTTCAATAAAGTAAATAACTCAGAAATAAATAAAGAACAGTACTATTTAGTATTCTTTGTAAATAACACAAAATTAACAGTAGTAAATATTTTTGGATTTTTCAAAATATTTGATTTTTAGGCCTTTTTTATATATTTCATATTTTGTGTTTTTCAAATATAAGATACAGGGTTCTGTAATTTTGATGAAGAAGAGGGAATTAGACCTTAGTCTTATTCACGGGGCAATGAGAAAAATCTGGGTCGACATCCTCTCAAAAATTGGCTATTCAATGCTCGATGAATTAGGGCAAGGCCTAGAAACCCTATGTTATATAAGCCCTTGACCTAATTACGAGAAACAGAGATGACAAGGCCCAAGACAATAGGGATTCTCTAAGAGAAATATATCACCAACAAGACTAAACTAATGTGGATGAAATCCTAAAATATCTTACCTTGGATACACCGGTAATACAATACAAAGGTTTAAGATCTTACCACATTTAACAGAGAAAAGAGAAGAGAACCAAACCCTAGAATCCTTCCTCCTTAAATTAGCCTTAAAAGATTGCAAAGAAGCCTCAAAACAACAAGAATTATCCTTGAAAACCCTATAACATGCCAAGAAGAGAGGTGCACACCACTCCAAAGTCTTATATACCACAAGAGAAATAAAATTTCAGTCATATTGATCCCATGATCTTCTATTACAAATGAAAGGAGGTCGCTTTACTTATATAAGAAAAGTCCTAGTTTTTCCCTCCTCTAGGCCGACTTGTCTAATTTGAGTTAATATTCATTTTTAGGGTTTGTCACCCACAATTCGGGGACAAAAACCTCATAAAATGTAAAAAGTAATGATAAAAAGTGACGATAGCTCGAACAAAGAGGAACGTTGAGTAAAGATGATGAGCATCAAAAATTAAAAACTAATTTGCCAAGATAACACTGCCTAAATGTTATATAATAACACATAAGCCCCAATATTCATTATTGTTATACTTCCAAGTTCCCACTAACCATTTAAGGGGCCCATAAGTCATTACAAATGACAGTGTGCTTAAATAAGCATTGACTGGTCACCATGGATAAATAGGCATGTCTTTTCATTAGGTCATGTCACTTCATTAATGAATTAATTAATATTATTTATTTATTTATTTATTATTATGAATAATTATTTATTTATTAATTTAATGTGTGTAGCTACCCCTTTAAAATGCTTTGTCCTCAAAGCATACAAAAAGTTGTGTCTTGGTTCTGGCGTGTAATGTCTTCTCAGGATTCTTCATTTTTAAGCTCGTCATGTAGATGATACAAGACGATGTGATCTTCTAAGTGCAAAGCAAAACTGTTGAGTTGTGAAAGGGTTTACCCACCCTAATTTGATCTTCTGTGGAACTGGACATTTATAGGGTTCTTGGAGAGAACCTATTGTATTACAATTTCCAAGACGACTTCTACTTTGAGATTGAATTATACCAGTATGAGTATTATTCGTAACATAGGTCAACTGCTTTTGTTGATGTTGATATACTAATTGTTTCAGGAATTGACTCTTATAATTAGGATATTAATACGGTGTCTAAATAACCTTATCTTTCTTCATATTTATAAAGTCTTCATTATTCACCTTTTGTAGTATGCTAGGTAGCATGGGTACCCAATCCCAGGGGTAAGGTTTACATCCCCATCCTAGTTTCACATCCCCATGTCCCGGATTCACGTCCCACATCGCCAGATGTACCCTGCTGAACCATGTACTCCACCCACAAACCCGAGACGTCTGTCATTAAATCGGGCGATGTTGATCACATAGGATACGGGGTACCCCGATTTTGGGGATGCCTAGGAACCAGTGTTATTCAGTAATATTAAATTCTTAAAGTAAAAGTGGCATTCTCCTTATCTTTCATTTTCTATCCTTTTACTTAAATTTTAACATTACCATCAATTGTTTTAGGATATTTGAGAGTAGTTCCAACCTCATCGGACCTCATATGCAAAAAGTAGAATTTTAGATCCCATTCAAAATTCAACAGACTTAACCATTTTCAGGATTTCAGGATTGCAACGTTTCCACTAGATTCTATCATGTATGAGGGTATGGTATTGGCATTTAATCAAGCACATCAACCTCTCTATGTTCCTTGATGTTGGTGTAGTTGATTGTTGAACTCCTCTATCATGACCTTAATAAAAATGTACCCTTCGCTCAAGCAAAATCACTTATTAAGCATGGGAGAAGCTTTTTCTAACATATTTTAATGCTTGCATTGGGAAGTTTCATCAAAATTGTAGGGTGTTGACTAATGTCTTTGGAGGATCAACTTCGAGATTCGAGATAGAGGCCAAGGCTAGAGCTTAGAGGAGCGGGGCATAGGGTGTTATTTTTTAATAGGATCCCAATATAGGCAATTATTTTGATGATATGTACTTAATTATTGTAGCATGAATGTTTTTGGACTCTAGAAGCCATTTAGAGCCTCTTTGTTTATGTATTTTAGGTCAAATATGGATTGCACTCAATGCTATTTTAGTTATATGCACCCTTGATGTATAAATGACAAACTTTGCATAGTTGGGTATAATCGTTTGGATTCATATGGATGTACATAAATATAGATGGTTTTTTTCAAAATTTGAATATTTTATGTACTTTTTGTTCATCGGTTTTTTGGTCTGATTTGTTTCTAGTTCTGGTCCGGTTTAGATTTTTGGGCTTGACCAGTTTGATGACCAATCCAATTCTGATAACATTGTTGGGATGCTCGGACACTGTTCCACGGACCTACAAGTCCCAAAAATGATAAAAAAAAAAAAAAATCCACTTGGTTATCATATTTAGACTTATGATTCATATGTAATTTCCACTTTATATCAACAAACTTTGATGCAATGTGAATATTTTACTATTTAGTAACTTTAACTTAGTATGTTAGACTTTATAGTGTGTTACTTGTTGAATAGTGAAAATGATTTGAATTTCATATATATATATAGACACACAGTACCCCCAATGTATCCAAGTCACCTGTTTCAAAAAGTGGCATCCCCATCTACATACCTGTCCCCATCCACGTCCCCGAACCCAAGTTTCCTGCCAACTTAGGTAGTATGTCTTCCTTGCACACTTGTGTCACCTTGTTGATCATCAAATGTTTGTTGGTAGAGATACTTCGAATTTCCATCATTTGTACTTCAACATTTTACGATATCCCTATTTCAACTAGATCAAGCATTGTTCCATTGTCGACTGAAGGTTCCTTGTTGACATGTAGATCTAACTTTGGTTGTATTTTCTTTTCATCCTTCAACTTCTTGATTTGTGTAAGCAACCTTTGATTATGCTTCCTTAGGCAAAAAAGTTCTTCATCATTTTCTGCATTGTCAAATTTAGGTTTTTTATTCTCTAATTTCTCGTCCTTGAACTTTTTTTATTTGTTCAAGCAATTTATTATTAAGCTTCTTTAGAGAAGAATTATGTCTCTGATAATTTCTTCTCGAGATCTTGATTCTCTTGGTCTAGTTTATGATCGCACTGCTTTGTATCCTTTGACATCTTCATCTGTGCGAGTAGTTTTTCACTGTGACCTTTTAGGCAAGAAATTTCTTCGTCTTTTTCTAATAATTTCTTGTTGAATTTTTTCTTGAGATCTTGAACTTCCTGTTGATTGCATTGTTTTTCCTCCTTTAATTCCTTCAATTGAACAAGCAACCCTTGAATGTAATTTTTTAAGATATGATTATCTCCCTCTTCTATTTTTTTTAATTTTATCCATGTTCATCTGAATTTGTAAGTTTTTAATGTACTTTTGAGATTGTGCTAGTGCATTCTCTAATTTATTTTTAATTTGCGACATTTCACTTTGATAATCTGTTAGTTAGAGTAATTCGGCTTTCACAACATGTGCAATTAACGTCCCCATTCTTGAAGGACTCTTGACATATAAATTCCTTAGCACAAAAAGGACATTTGCCAAAAAATGTAGAATTATTTGTGAAATTCATAGTTCCCAGTTTTTACTTATTCCTTGATATGCCTTAAGACTTTGGCACTTTTGTAATATACTCCTTTTAAATAAACTTAAGAAATTAACCCTTTTCCTTTTTTGATAGTAACACTTCTCTACTTTATCCTTTCAATTTTACTTTAATGATATTTTATATTTATGTTGTCTTGATTCACCAAGGCTTGAATAATACATTTCAATAAATCGTTGGCTCTTAAAACTCAACTTGGTAATCCACCAATTAAATGTGGCAGCCTTCAAGATGCTTCCCTAATTATGATTGGTTTACTCCACCAATTGGGAAACGCGACATCTTTCCAAAATATTAGTTTTACGTTTAGGAGACGGAACTCATACTAGGAAAAAAATGATAATGGAGGCATCTTGTGGAAATAATTTCAATGTAATTCATAAGACTTCCAAATACAATTTGAACTTATCATTTCTTTAAGACGAATTATTTTATGAATTAAAATATACTAAGGCAACTTCTCCTAGCCATCACAATGCTTGTAATCTTGATTGTTTTGTTAAAGTTAGTGCAGCTACGAGACCCATTCTCAGAAAGGATGGTACCCTAGTCAGTTAACTAGGGTTCCTAGTCAAGTTAACCAGGCAGAGTAGAGAGTAAGACCCTAGAAGGTACCCTAGGTCCCCCAACTATTTCCTGGGGTTCTTGGTCGGGGACCAAGCAGGTTGATGCCATGGCAAAGTCCCTAGCATGTAGCTAGGGCCCCTATTTGTCTCTAGGGTATTCTGGTCTGGGACCAAATAGTTTCTTGGTCACGAGGACCAAACAGGTCTTGCAGATTGAGACAGAGACCCCTGGTCAGGGACCAGGCAGATTCTTGGTCACGAGGACCAAGTAGTTCCTGCAGTGACAAACCTGGTCAGTTAACCAGGTGGATCTTGGTCAGTGGACCAAGATGATGATGTGTGATGTCCTCTTCTACTAGGTCTTCGAGATGGTTGAGTTAGATGGTCTTCTCAAGGGACTGGCCATCCCTTGATGGAGACACTAACATTTGACCTCGGGAGCAATCTAGAGGACCACATGATCACATCATCCAGTGTGGACCCTTCCTTATACAGTGATGATGAACTTTCAGGTTGTGTAAGGAACATTTGTGTTGTTGTAATTGTAACTTCGGAAGATATTCTTATGTTTATTATTATTATATTATTATTGTATTTTTGTTGTACCTCTGTCGAAGATGTTTTTCCTCCGTTCGGGGATGTCATTATTATGTTTGGTCATGCAAAGTCATTGAGGTAAAACCTCCATTGTAAGTCGAGGCATTAGATCCCCTAGAGTCAAATGTAAAAGGTATTATTGAGTCTCCCTACAGAAGTTGTCCCAGTTAGTTTTAGTGAGGTCGACCTAGTTAGGTAAAAGGTCAAGTCAAAAGTAAATTATAAATAGAGAGCCTTGCCCTCTCATTTTGACACAATACTCACTCACACAAGTTCACATAGCAAGGGAGAGAAGACAAGTTCGCTGGAGGAGAAAGAGAGAGTTGCAGAAGACATATTTTGGGTTTTCCATTTTTGGCTTGATATTGTATTAGTGACAAATCTATCTTTGAGGAAGTTACGGGGTTTTCTCCTTTATGGTTTCCCCGAGGAAAACTATTGTGTCTATTGTGTTTTGTTGTGCTTGTTATTCTTTCAATTAAAGATCCAAGATAATATTGAATTAAAGTGCAAACTCTAACATGGTATCAGAGCTAACCTGAAAAGAAGACATTGTGCAGCAACGAGAAACTAGGGCTTCCTAGTTTGAGGTCTTCTCTCCACAGATCATCAAGAAAAGGAGGCTAGCCTAACTTGCCCTAGGAGGGCGCATCTTTTGGAGGAAGCAGAATCAGATTTGGATAATTTTCATTTTTGACCCAGACACTAGTGCCGGGAGAAAACTAGGGCATCAAGCTTTTGGAGTTATCCTCCATCAATTTGGAAAAAGGAGTACATTGGACAACTCACCTTGAGGAGGCGCATCTTCCTATCTAATCAGAAGTTCAAGATTCCAACTTTGGAAAATTAGGGTTTCTCTAACAAACCCCAGGCCAGCCAACTCCACAACTAGGTTGGGCATCTCAAATTGGTAAGACCTAAATATTTGTTATTTCCATTTGAGGTACTCAATCAATATGTCTCACCACAACAAGCTTGAGGATAAGCTTGAGGGAGCTGACAACTTCTGAGCATGGAAGTATAGGATTGCTCTTGTCCTTGAAGAAAATGATTTAGACAAATATATTAGTGAAGAGGTTCCAGCACCAAAGGGAGATGAGGCTAAGGCTATCCACAAAAAGGACTTGGTTAAGGCCAAGAGAATTATCGCAGACTCCATTAAGGATCATCTCATCCCATGTGTCATCCCTGAAGACACCCAAGGAGATGTTCGATGCGTTGACAAGGTTATTCGAAGGGAAGAACATCAATCGGAAGATGACATTAAGGAACCAGCTCAAGAACATAAAGATCCTGAACTCAGAGACCATGCAATCCTATTTCATAAGGGTTTCACAGATCAAGGAGCAACTTGAAGCAGTTGAAGAAAAGGTAGAAGAAGGAGAGATCATTATGACCACCTTGAATGGTCTCCCAAGATCATGGGACTCATTCATTCAAGGGATATGTGCCAGGAAGAAGTTGATCACATTCAGCAGACTATGGGAAGAATGTACTCAAGAAGAAGCTCGACTTGTGGCACGAGAAGAGAATATGGGAGCAAATGATGATCAAGCTCTCGCAGTTCACGCTAGAAGAAATCACAACAAGAGGGAGCACCACCATCACAACAAGAGGGAGAACCACCATCAAAATAAGAGGGAGAACTACGATAGACAAAAAAGACCTAGAAGAGATCTATCCAACATTAGATGGTATACATGTGATGAGAAGGGTCACTACTCCAGAGATTGTCTTGGAAATAGAGGTTCCTCCAACAAGAAGACAAACAAGAAGAGACATCATGCTCACACCGCAGAAGATGATGAACCTGCAAGGAAAAGAACTAGAGAAGAAGAAAGATATGATTCTTCAAGTGATGAAGAATATGTCCTAAACCCAGCACTCACGGGCACTGTTACACATGGGAGCAATGATTGGCTTGTAGATAGTGGAGCTTCCAAGCACATGACGGGATACAAAGAATCATTCATCAATATATCTAAGCATGAGTCACCTCATAAGGTGAAACTTGGGGATGATTACCAATACCCCATAAAAGGAAGTGGATAAGCTTCCTACAAGCCAGACTCCGGCAATTCTTTGAAGATGAAAGATGTACTATATGTTCCAAGCTATGTTGCACGAAACTCCTAAAATGCCCACGTACCGGTACCAGAAACTCGTGGAACCTCGGAAACTTCTAGGAAACCTCCAAGGGTACATGAGCGGCTTGGGACCCATAGGAAATAAAAAACCCTAGTTTATGGAAAATGAAAACAAATTAACCTCTAAATCATTTCTAAACCTACCTACAAATTAGCCTCTCATTCATATTTTATTGTGAGATGATGTGTTATTAAAAAAACTATATATAAAAGGTATATATACCGCGTTTCCCCTGACGTACCCATTCCCGTTTCCGAAACTTGTACACGTTTCCACGTTTTGTGCAACTTAGGTTCCAAGACTAAAGAAGAACCTTCTCTCCATATCAGCACTAGATGCTAAGGGAATGAGGGTTGCATTTGTCGACGGCCAAGTCCTAATGTGGCCAAAAGGAAAGACAATAGATGATGCAACAATGCTTGGAGAGCAAGAGGGAGGCTGGTACAAGTTGAAGGGACAACCTGAACAAGCATTGGTTCATGACTCAGTGGAACCAAGTGAACTATGGCACAGAAGGCTTGCACATGTGCACTATAGAGCACTACCTATTGCAAGCAAAGCAGTTCCAGGACTTCCAGAAATCCAGACAAGACAATGCAGAAGAACACTCTGTCAGAGACTCTAGTAGTTCCAGCAAGGAAGTAAAGATCAAGAGGGAGTCCACCCAACAAACAAACAAAGATAAGTATTTGAATTGCCATTCCTTGTATATCTAATGTGGTGTACATACTTATGTTCCTCGATTTAGGATATGTATTATGCATATTAGAATGTTTGCATCAGTACACTACTAATATGCATGTGATGGGTAAGTGGCCTATGTTATTGTACAACATTCCATTGCTACTTATCTAGAATGAAACCTCTTTGTTGACATGTTGGGAGTAGTGCACGCTCTTAACAATGTTCTGGTAGAGATGGAAGGCATCTAGAAAGTTACCGTATGAATGCGGGATATAGATGAATGTTGTGTTGAATCCTTGGCTAAGGTAGTTTCATGACTATGTGACCTATGTCTTTATAAGAAATTGTTCTGAAAATTATGAAATGTTTCGAATCATACAACTGAATTTGACTTGTAGGAAAGATTGTGCACCATCACCTACAAGAAAATAATGACGAGACTTGTTCCATAGAACAAGTGACGACGGTTTAAGAGACAATCCAAGAAGATCATGAAGACCGTGACATGGAAGAACCACGGGAACCTGTAGATCCACCACTTGAGAAGAACTCCCACAAGAGAAGACCAGCATGGGTATGAGAGGCAATACAAGATGCAGAGAAGTATGGCGCTCCAAATGTGATGCACAGAAAAATCAAGAGACCTAGACCATACTCCAACTATGTGGCCATGCTATGTGACATCATTGATAAAGAACCTTCCATCTACGAGGAAGCAACAGAGAAGAAAGAATGGAAGGATGCCATGTTCGAGGAGTACCAGTCGATTATGAAGAATGATGTTTGGGAGATAGTTCCGAGACCAGAAGAGAAGTCTATTGTGACCTCAAAGTGGATCTACAAGATCAAGCATGCTGCAGATGGTAGCATGAGAAACACAAGGAAAGATTTGTGGCATGTGGCTTCTCCCAGAAAGAAGGCATAGACTACGAGGAGACATTTGCACCTGTAGCGAGATACACTTCCATCAGATCTATACTTACAGATGGACGTCAAGACAGCATTCTTGAATGGTGTAGTAGAAGAGGAAGTGTACGTGGAGCAGCCACTGCGATTTGAGACACATGACAGGAAGACTCATGTGTGCAAGTTGAAGAAAGCCTTGTATGGATTGAAGCAGGCACCCAGGACGTGGTACGACAGGACGGACAGCTTCCTGATGAGCTTAGGATTTACCAAGAGTAAAGCGGATTCCAACCTTTACTTCAAGGTTGAAGGCGGAAGTCCAGTGATACTTCTGCTATATGTAGATGACCTGTTTCTGATAGGTGAGGATGAGCTCATTGTAGATGTAAAGAGGAGGCTTGCTGCAAAGTTCGAGATGAAGGACCTAGGTATGATGCATTATTTCTTAGGCATGGAGGTGTGGCAGAGTGCGAATGGAATCTTCCTTGGTCAAGGAAAATATGCAGTGGAGATTCTGAAGAGATTCAGAATGATGGACTGCAAGGCTATGGCCATACCAATGGCATCGAACTTGAAGCTACTATGTGATGCTTCATCAGAGACAGTTGCTGCCACGATGTACCGTCAGATGATTGGTTCGTTGATGTATTTGACGAACACGAGGCCAGACATATGCTTTGCTGTGAACACCCTGAGCCAGTTCCTACGGATCCGAGACATGTTCACTTGATTGCTGCAAAGCATATATTGAGGTACCTGAAGGGTACAATTGACTATGGGCTCAAGTATGAGGCAAATCAGAAGATTAACCTGCATGGTTATGTTGATTCGGATTGGGCCGACAGTGCCACAGATAGGAAGAGCACTTCAGGATGCTACTTCAGTATGGGATCCGGTATGATCTCCTGGTTGAGCAGGAAGCAGTCATGCATGGCACTGAGTACAGCCGAAGCAGAATATGTTACAGCTTGTTCGGCTAGTTGTGAGACAGTATGGCTTAGGAAGCTACTGTCAAATTTGTTTGATCTCCAACTCGAGGCGACTTGTATTTTCTGTGACAACCAGAGTTGCATGAAGTTGTCTGAGAACCCGGTGTTCTTGACAAGTCGAAGCACATTGAGATCAAGTACCACTATATCATGGATATGGTGCAGAGAGGAGTAGTGAAGCTCCAATATGTGGCGATAGACAAGCAGATAGCCGATGTGTTGACCAAGCCGTTAGCTAGAGTGAAGTTTGAGTACTTCAGAGAGAAGCTTGGTGTTATCCAGATCGAGGTTCCTCCCAAGAGGGAGTGATGAGACCGGAAGACGCAGATGCACTAGAGCCGTTCTTGCATGGTGGTAGACGTAGGTGGTCCTTGGGACGTAATGCATATGGGATGCTCCTGACTGTTCTCCCATGTTGGTAGATGTAAGGGTTGGTTCTCATATGGTGGTAGGCGTAGGTGGTCATTGGGACGTAATGCATCTAGGATGCTCTTGATTATCCTCCCATACTAGAGACGCTGAGAGGTCCACCGGTCATAAGACACTTTGTGTGTGCATAGGCAGGATCTCACATGGTGGTAGGCGTAGATGGTCCTTGGGACGTAATGCACTTGGGGTGCTCCTGATTGTCCTCCCATGCTGGTAGATGCGGGCTGACCGTTGAGAGACGTAATGCACCTAAGGTGCTCCTGGGCTATACTCACTGGGTGGGAGACACAGGTGGTCTGTTGGATATGAGGTGTGCATCTAGGATGTGCCCCGTGTGATGATGAGATGATTTGGATACGATGAGATGATAGTAGGAGACGCAGGTGATTGTTGTGGCAATGTAATGACTGGTCCTGGGTTGTACCTACTTGATGGCTTGCTCGCAGAGATAATGGAGACCTACATGAGAGTTAGGCCTACATCTAGCATGAAAAACGGTTGGCTCTTAAGAACTTCTTATGACGGATAGATTCAAGAGATGTCACTAATCAATGATCAGCGGAATGAGGATTGCTGCAGCAGCGACGATGATGATCCAGTGTTGATGATGATGATCCAGCGTTGAAGATGATCCAGCGATGATGACTGTGACGAGAAAATACCTTCCTAGTTAAGAGGGAGTGTTGTTGTAATTGTAACTTCGGAAGATATTCTTCTATTTATTATTATTGTATTTTTGTTCTACCTCCGTCGGAGATTTTTTTCCTTCGTTCGGGGATGTCATTATTATGTTTGGTCATGCAAAGTCATTGAGGTAAAACCTCCATTGTAAGCCGGGGCATTAGATCCCCTAGAGTCAAATGTAAAAGGTATTATTGAGTCTCCCTAGAGATGTCGGCCCAGTCTGTTTTAGTGATGCAACCTAGTTAGGTAAAAGGTCAAGTCAAAAGTAGAGTATAAATAGAGAGCCTTGCTCTCTCATTTTGACACACTACTCACTCACACAAGTTCGCATAGCAAGGGAGAGAAGACAAGTTCGTTGAAGGAGAAAGAGAGTGAGCTGCAGAAGACATATTTTGGGTTTTCCATTTTTGGCTTGATATTGTATTAGTGACAAATCTATCTTTGAGGAAGTTGCGGGGTTTTCTCCTTTATGGTTTCCCCGAAAAAAACTATTGTGTCTATTGTGTTTTGCTGTGCTTGTTATTCTTTCATTTAAAGATCCTAGATAATATTGAATTAAAGTGCAGACTCTAACAATTTGTACATTTGAGATGATTGGTTGTACCCCACCTTGGTTGATTGACTTTTGGTCTTTATACCTTGTTGATTATTGGTCTTGTGGTACTTTGTCTTTGACTTGTGGTTAGTGGGGTCTTCTACCCACCTTGAGTTATTTTAATTTATACCTTGATGTTTTGGTCTTATGGGTACTATGGCTGATTGCCTGTGTTTGAGGTACACCCTTTGGTCCTAGGGGTTATGGGTCAATATACCCACTCTTGTTTTTAAGATTTTGACTTGTACCTTATTGATTGGTCTTTGTACCCTCACCTAATTAATTGTATAGCCCTAAGACACTCTACTTATATTTTATGTGACCTTATTATTTTGACCTTAGTGTGCTTGGTACCCAACTAAGTCATTTATATTTTTTATGTCCTTACTCATTGGTACGCACTCAACCTTATTTTATGGCACCCTAAATTAATTAAAGAATCATTTATGATTCTTCTAGAAGTCTTTAATGTTCTATTTAATGAAGTCTTTCCTCCTCACTTTTATCATGTTCAAGGCTCTACATCTCAGATCGGTCTAATCTCTGCTTGACATCATGGTTTCTAAGGTTACATGCCGATTGCTTGTTCACTTGTTGAGGCTGCCCGCCTGTTAGAGCCCAGATCTGATTGTTTTGATGGTTTGAGGGATGAAGTGAAGGCCGTATTGCTGGTTCCATCTCTGTGGAGACTTGATCTACCTGGTATAGCCCTGTTTGAGGTTCGGGCTGCTGTTGAAGGGTCACGATCTGCCTGTATGAAGTTCGATCTGCTGCAAAAAGAATCCGATCTGTTTATCTAGAGTCTCGGTCTGCCTGCCCGGGCTTTGGGTTGAGTCTGATCTACTGTTTGTGCCTTGGATGTGACCCGATCTGCCTGTAGATGACCCGATCTGCTACTATTGGTCTGTTTGTATTCCGATCCACTTGCTGAGTTGTACGATCTGCCAGGTTGAACTTGTGTGAGCTCCGATCTGTACATTGAGGAATCCGATCTGTCCTGTGTTTGTATGCTGAGTTAGCCACCGTGACCCTAGAAGCTCAGCTGTGACACTATTTTTTCTTGTTCCTGCCTGCTGATTTTTATTTGTTGAGGCCATGTGAACTTAGGGTCTGATCAAAGTCTGCAAGTGTAATTCTGAGGAGGCCGTAAGACATTGGGGTTTGTACTTTGTTCTACTCTGCTACATGAGTGTAAGAGGAGTAGGACATACCTAGAGTGATCAGAGACTCTGTTTATTATGCTAAGCCTTACCAGATCTCTACTGTTAAAATTTGTTTCAACCTTATCCATGTCACTGATATTTGATTCTGACTGAGGTTATAATCTTGATAGGGTCCAGATTTATTGTGTTTGTATTTTTTGGAATTATATCATGCTGTGATTTGACTGAGATTGTTACTGTGTCTTTTGACTGTCTTTGACTACCACTTGTTGTCTTCAACCTATCATCTCTCTCTCTTTGGTTTGTACTTACCCTGTAGTAGGGTCAGCGGGTTCCTAGTGTTGGCTGGCCTCTGAGAGGCACAGCTTTGTCTGAAAGTAATATTTCTGAGTATAAAACAGGAAGGGTTCCACACCCAAGGTAAGTACCCTAACTTGTTATTAATTGGACTTGTTACTGTTAATCTTATATTGCTGGTTACATGTTACTGAAGATTACTTTAACACGGTGACCCAATTGGTAGTGTTAAAGTTGAAAAGTTGAAAGAGATGAAAAATATGTTTTGTTGAAGTTACTACTGTACTATTCTGTTTCAGTACTAATTTATTAAATGAAATTTTGCATTAAAGTACATTGATTGTTTATTTTCTGCAGCAAACCCTAATCCTAATCAAAATTTAACATGTTTTTCTTTCATCAAATGCAGTGGTCTTCACTATCGTTGCGTAACTATCTCTACCAATAATTGAAGCCTCTGACAGGTTTTTCCACCTATACAAATCGATCTTTTGTGTTTCACCGTACAGATTGATACCCTTCTCTGTCGCGGCAAGCTGCTCTGACTTGTCGGTTATAAATGGCGGTTATTTTTTGTTGTATTCTCTGCACCACGATTTCCTATTGGTTGCCTGCGAATCAGACCCACAATAGTTGATAAACCAAACCGGGCAGATTTAATTGTGCTGGTGGCTTGACTTCTCAGTGAATAATCCACACGTTCTCAGCAATCTTAGCGAGTATACCAGACAACTTTGACAGCCCTTGATTTGAACTTGAATTGCATTAATAATATCTGATTTTACCTTTATTCAATTTTTGTTTGCAGTGGAGTGATTATTTCTTCTACACCAAATTCGAGTTGTAAATGGCCAAGAGCTGAATGTGGTCAAAGACCCGGTAAAAAGAGAAACTCTGATAGTTGGTTACGTATGGCCAAGGACCTGGTAGAATCAGAGAGACTTTGAAAATGTGGGGTTGGCCAAAATCCAAATCAAAGAAACTCTGATCAATTTTGAGCGGCCAAAAGCCACATCAGACTTAACTCTGATACCAATAAAACAAACCAATCTGATTCAAACATTAAATATCTAAAATAGATATGACAATATAAAAGAATCCATAGGGATAAATATATATAATATGAGAAAATATAAGAAAAGAGATGATGGTACAATGCCATGAAACAGTGTGCTTAAATAAGCATTGACTGGTCACTATGGACATATAGACATGTCTTTTCATTAGGTCATGCCACTTCATTAATAAATTTATTATTATTATTATTATTGTTATTATTATTATTATTATTACACTTTGATACTAATAACTTATTTGATGATCCACATTATGAGATTCAAGATGACCACAAACTCATCCATGGTGCTTCCTGGTATGCCCAATTTGCTAAGCAAGAGAAAAGAGAGAAAAACAATGAAAAAGAAATGAATCCAAGCAAATGCTTAAAGGAAGCGAAAATGCTGGAAAAGTAAATTATGTCTAAGTGTGATATGGAATACAAATTATCATGAAGCCTGTATTTTTATACTATGATTCAATTTTCAAATAAGAAATACTTATCAGATATTTGCTGACCTGTAACATGTCAGTATCATTCTGGGTTTCCATTGCTATATTGTCAACTTCGATAGATATGTGTTCCTGCGCATATTATATAGTTTTTTTTCCAGTGCTGCTAAGTGTGTATATAACTTCAATGGATATGACAGAAATCATACACAAAGTACCCAACACACATGCCATATCCATATGGTGGGTTGGCTAAATCACACCAAAGCCCCCTTCCCAAACAAAACAAATGACAGCTAGAGACAAACCCTAAAACCCATTTGGCAGTATAGACCAAATTGAAGAGGAAAGCATGACATTTGAAATCTTATTTTTGTCAACATAAAACTGAATGATATATGTAAATATAATATTTCGAAGTACCAGCTAATTTACACACCAGCACAGGTGCACCAGGCTTTTGGAGAGCCATTTGAAATAAAGTCTTAAAGCACACCTATAGTTTGCAAACCCCTCACATGAACCCATTGCCATAACTTTTTCTACATAAGTAATTCAAGCTATGGGTTTGGATTTCTCCAATTAGTACCGAAGAGGAAACAAATGGACAGCTAATTCCTATAAATAACATTTTCCTTCTCCCAAGCACAATTTGAGGTGTTCTTCCCAAGTAGAGTATCCATTCTATTCAAAAATATATATGTTACACAATAGGTTCAAACTCACAAATAATCAAGCACTTTTCATAGCCTTGATTTTCAGGCCCACATCTAGCAACTTGCTGGTCTCACAAAAATCATGCCTAAGAGAGTTGTATAAGTTTGTAACAACCATTAAACTTTGTCCATCAAAGAATAAACAATGTGTTCACTCACTTTCCATGTGCTGTCAACTTGAGGAAAAAAGCCTGTTTCAGTTCGCCCAGCACCTATGACACATGCAAAATGAACTAAGATACCAATCCAAGAAATACCTACCTAAGTACACAACAAAAATGCAATACTCGGAACAATTACTCACTAGAAACAAGAAATCATGTAATTCATGCAACAAATTCCATATATTTCGTCTAGATTCCAAAAATTTATGCATGTAACATTGGACCCTTTACTGCAATAATAGTTGCTACCATACCGAGAAAAAAACCATCATAAGAGATCTCCAGTCAAAGACAAAGCATAAATCTTGTTGAAAGCCTGAAAAGTTCCATCCATTGCCAAGGCCCTGGAACTGATGAGTAAATATCATGAACTGGCAGGTCTAAAGGGAATATGTACTTACGACATACAAACATCATCTTACTAATCTAGAATCTAGGAGAGAAACTAATACTCTTCTAGTCATCAATGTCTATTGTCAAAGATGAAATCAGTATAGGTGTTTGACTGATGTGTGGAACTAAAATGCCTGTAGTTTAGCTCTTATTCTGTTCAGTTTCATCAATCTACTACTGAACCATGTTTCAAAATGGTCTTTCAGAATAAACTTTTTAACTTATTGGAAAAGGGCACATAACCCTAAAAGGGCATTTTTAGCCCACGGTATATACTCTAGCATATTATTTTTAAAGTCACATACTTGAATGATTGACAAGAGAGATAACTCAAATAGGATAAATGCAGAAGAGATAAAGTTAGATAATGGATCTCCCTCATGAATCCATGAAATCCTCAGCAAAGGTATTTATCTCCAAAAGGGCTTTCAAAAACAACCATAGATTTTGTGCCAGAGTATATGTTGAAAAAGCACAAAAGGAAAAAATAAAAAGCCATAAAACTAATAAAATCCTTACCATGGAATCCCACTAACCATAAAACCCACGATTGCATGATGTTTGGAAATCTAGGACCTTCCACAGCTTGATAGGATATTGTTCAGACTATAAGAGATTTAATATTTCACTGTACAGCTGGTTTTGTGCCTTATTTCAAACTGGAGGAGCTTGTAAGTGTCACATTTTTTACTGTAGGTGATGTTTTAATAATTGATCGTGTTGGATGCCTTATTATCCCTATGCACACGAATTTTCTGCCTGTGTGAGGTTGCAGATGCTGCCTCTGGAACTGGAAACAAAATGTATCTACTGTGTTAAGCACATCCTTTTGCTTGTGGGAGCCAATATTCAAACTATGAGAAAATACTTTTGCATGTGGGCAACTTGTGTTCAGTGAACAGCAGGTCATTATTTGATGACAATATTATCTTTCTTAATTCCAGTCAAGGACAACAGAGATGAGTAATGTGGGGTAAGAAAAATCAGTGTTGTGTGCATGTTTAATGACAACATGGTGAACTAGAGAATCTACTTTCCTATTATAATAATTATATTTTAAATCAAGCTTTTCTAGAAGTATGTGTATTTGACAATTACAAGAATTGTGCAAATAGTTGAATTTTGTTGTAAAATGAAATGAAATTATGTTATTCTCCACAAATGACCAAACTAGGTCAGACTCAACAATAAAGCAAATAATATGAGCAAAATAAAGAGATCCTAGGGCATCTCTTGAATCTTCCCTTGAAAACAAAACACAAATGACATAGTCTGAATCTCTCGAAGACTTGCCTAAGATGATAAACATGATCACTTCTTTCTTTTGAAAACACTGTCAAGTCATCTTGGTAGATTTCAATGATGTTACCAATAATATCCTTGGATGCAAAATCCTTGACTCTCTAAAAAGTAGATCCAGCATTTAATAACCCAATGTTAAATTTCATACATTCATAGCATAAAACATAAATGCATTACCAAGATCACTAGAAGAAAGACAAAGCACAAAACAACAACACAGAGTTTATCCTGGGAAACCCAAATGGGAGAAAACCCAGCAACCTTCGCAGAGAGATGATAATTCCGAGATCAGAGTACAAATAAGAAAAGAGAAAGAATGTGAAAGTATCTTTCACAAGTAGATGCCCCAAATAAGCTTCCTCCTTCAAGTGATGCGAAATCAGCCTCCTCCAAGTGATGCGCACTTGCTAAGTGAGTGAAGTGAGATAATGAGGTGCACTAGCCTCCTATTTATACAAGTGCAAAACTGGAAAATTCCCTAACTGGCCGACTTCACTTGGGGGCAATAAATAATTTAAAATTAATATTTTTATTTGTTTCTTTTGCACCCCAAGGCTTATATTGATTCTTTCATGTGTTTACATAATTGATTACATAAAGTTCTTCTCCCTTAGGAGGTATAAACAAGTACAATGAAGGTACAATAAAATATAATGAATAATATCTTCCGAAGTTGTACAAAATCCAACACTCCCCCTCAACGAGGAAGGTATTCTTCGGTCTTCATCTGCATCACGATCATTTGGGTTTCATCTTGTACATCCATTATGTCTCCATCATCTATATGCATACTGAAGGTTGTCCACACAGTCTCTGTGCATCATCATCACCAGTTCTTCGGTGAGTCCAGGAGAATCACTCAATCCTGGATTTAGGAGAATCACTCAATCCTGGATATCTGAGATTATCAGTTGTACCATCTCTGCTATACAATTTTCTAATTGTCTGTCTCATCTGCCAATGGGGTCCTCCCATACCTGGCTGAGATCTCAGACGAGCAAAAGGGCACGGCCATCTACTGACTGTCCGACTCTTCTGCCCATGGGATTTCTCCCATATCTGGCTGAGTACCTGGACTGTAGAGGCACCTGTGCAACCACACGGCCAATTGCCGATCGTCCTACTCATCTGCCTATGGGATTTCTCCCATATCTGGCTGAGTAACTGGACTGCAGAGGCACCTGTGTGAACTTGACCAACTGCTGACTGTCCTACTCATCTGCCTATGGGATTTCTCCCATATCTAGCTGAGTAACCGGACTGCAGAAGGTACCTGGGTAAGCCCGACCAACTGCTGACTGTCCTACTCATCTGTCTATGGGATTTCTCCCATATCTGGCTGAGTAACTGGACTGCAGAAGGCACCAGGGCAAAGCAGGGCAAGCATCTCAATGTCATCTTTCCCTCTCAAGGAGGGATACGTTCTCTTCGACTCCAAGTCTTCCACGAAAGTCTTCGAACTTCACCCTGGGAAGAGCCTTGGTGAGAACATCTGCAGTCTGGTCATCTGTCGGCACGTACTGTAACTCGACTGCACCTTTCTGCACCATATCACGAATGAAGTGATATTGAATCTCGATATGCTTCGACCTGTCGTGAAATACAGGATTCACTGACATCTGCACACAGCTCTGGTTATCACAGTGAATCACGGTCGGCTCTGGAATCTGGCCGAACAATCCTGCCAGGAGTTTACGAATCCAAACTGCTTCTCGAGCTGCTTTGCTAGTAGCCATGTACTCAGCCTCTGCAGTACTAAGTACTATCGAGTTCTGCTTCCTGCTGCACTAGGAAATAACTGCAGAACCCAAACTGAAGTAACATCCAGAAGTACTCTTCCGATCTGCAACACATCCGGCCCAATCTGAGTCTGTAAACCCCTGCAATATCAAGTCACCATCTAAAGCATACTTCAATCCATATCCCACAGTGCCACGTAAGTATCTGAGCACATGTTTTGCAGCAATCCAGTGAATCTGCCTCGGTTCGCACATGAACTGACTGAGGGCATTCACAGCAAAACATATATCTGGTCTGGTGTTGGTCAGATACATCAATGACCCAATCAACTGGCGATAAATGGTGGGATCAAACAAATCTGAAGCAGAAGCAGAATCTCTCAACTTCTTCCAATTCGCATCCATCAGAGTAGCCATGGACTTGCAGTCCAACATTCTAAATCTCTTCAATATATCAATGGTGTATTTTCCTTGTCCTAGGAAAATCTCTTTCTGCCTCTGCCATACTTCTAATCCCAAGAAGTAATGCATCAATCCAAGATCTTTCATTTCAAACTCAGAGGCGAGATTCTTCTTACACCACACAATGAGTTTCGCATTTCCTGTGAAAAACAAGTCATCAACATATAATACCAAAATCAGTGGCTCATCATCTACAACCTTGTAGTAAAGGTTGGGGTCTGCATCACTCTTGGAAAATCCCAAGCTCACCAGGAATCCGTCTATTCGTCCATACCAAGCACGGGGTGCTTGCTTGAGGCCATACAATGCCTTTTTCAGTCTGCATACATGAGACTCCTTTCCTTGGACAATAAACCCATCTGGTTGTTCGATGTAAACTTCTTCCTCAATAACACCATTGAGAAAGGATGTCTTCACAACCATCTGATGCAACTTCCATCCCATAGCTGAAGCAATTACGATAATGGATCTGATGGATGTATATCGGGCCACAGGAGCAAAAGTCTCATCATAATCGACTCCCTCTTTCTGAGAGAATCCTCTGGCTACAAATCTAGCCTTGTATTTCTCAACACCACCATCTGCTCCATGCTTGATCTTGTATAGCCATTTAGAAGTCACTACTGACTTCTCCTCAGGTCTCGGCACAACTTCCCACACATCATTCTTCATGATGGATTGATATTCTTCCATCATGGCATCCTTCCAAACTTGATGTTTGGATGCTTCTTCGTAAGTGGTGGGTTCTGAATCAATAATGTTGCTCATTAGTGCCACATAGCTGGAGAACCTCTAAGGTCTTTTGCTTTCTCTGAAAGTGCCATGTGGAGCATCATGCCCCTCTGCATCTTGCAGTGTCGGTTGTGCCCATCTAGGTCTTTTCCGACCTGTCACATCTCTAGGGATATCAACTGGATCTATGGGATCGATAGGTTCATCCGTTTCTGTTGTCTCCCTCTGAGCTGGAGGGGGAGATGATCTCATCTCCTTGGATTCTAGCATTTCTTCATCATCGATCTCGATATCTGATCCTCTGCCTTTCTTGACAGCCATTTCTTCTTCAAAGGTTACATCCCTACTGACTTCAATATGTCTGGATCCTGGAATGTAAATTCTGTAAGCCTTTGAAGACTCACTGTATCCCACAAAGGTACCCTTCTTGCCTAAAGGTTCTAACTTAGATCTTTTCTCTTTGGGCACATGTATGTAGACTGGACAGCCAAAAATCTGGAGATGGCCCACTTCTGGTTTCACACTTGTGAACGCTTCTTCTGGAGTCATGTTCTTCAATATCTTATGTGGACATCTATTCTGTACATATACAGCGGTTCTGGATGCTTCTGCCCACAAGAACATTTGAAGACTCTGGTCGTGTATCATAGCTTTGGCTGCCTCCACAATTGTACGATTCTTTCTTTCTGCAACCCCATTTTGTTGTGGGTTGTAGGGAACTGTGAGCTCCCTCTTAATTCCTGCTTCCTTGCAGAAATCATTAAATTCTGTAGAGGTATATTCTCCACCATTATCGGATCTCAAAATCTTGATCCTCTTTCCTGACAGATTCTCAACTTGTGCTTTAAACTCTTTGAACTTGTTGAGCACTTCCTCGAATTCTTTTGACTTGAGAAAGTAAATCCAAGTCTTCCGTGAGTAATCATCAATAAAGGTGATACAGTAATGATAACCACCTAATGACACAACTGTCATGGGCCCACAGAAGTCAAAGTGTACTAGATCCAAAATCCCTTGGATCTACTCTTGTTGTCTGGAAAGGACTTCTTGGCATTCTTGCCAAGTGCACATCCTCTACAAGTTCCATCATGGTCTACCTGGAGCCCTGGCAAACCTGTCACAATATTCTTCAGAACTGGGAGAGCTCGATAGTTCAGATGAGCTAACCTTCTATGCCATAACTCGCCCATACTTGCAGCATCATGTATTAGGGCTTGGACTGGAGAAGTGTTTAGTCTATACAAGCTCTCTTCTCTTATGCCAATAACCTTGGTTGTGCCCCTGCTTGAGTTCTTGTGCCAAGCAAGGACTTTCCCTTCTAAGAAAGCTACTTTATAACCCTTGTCCTCCAATGCTGAGATGGAGACAAGATTTATTTTCATACTAGGTACATAGAGTACATCACTTAGGCGTAATGTATCATTTGATTCTAATTGAAGGGTGGTGGCTCCAGACCCCTTCACAGTGTAATTTGTATCATCTCCAAGTACAACCCGGAGATGTGAATCTTTCTCAATTAATTCTGAAAGATTCTCTCTATAACCTGTCATGTGTCTAGATGCACCACTATCTATGAGCCAAGTGTCACTAGTGGTAGGAATAGTACCTGATAGTGCTGATATGATTAGAAATTCCGTGTGATCTTCATTCTTATGCTTCTTGTGATGATGATCTTCTTTTACATCAGCAGTGGATGCTTCATGCTTCCTTTTGATTTGACTTCGACAGCTATTGGCGTAATGTCCATACTTTCTGCACCTATAGCATTGAACTTGAGATACATCCTTCTTCTTCTTTTGTTCTTGGCGGGGACTTGATATCCTTTCTTGGTGCTGTTGTTTATGGAACTTCTTTCCTTTTCCCTTACCTTTCTTGGCATGGGAAACAAATGCTTGAGTCTCTTCAGGTTTGGTGCCATGGAGTCTTTGACATGTTGCAATCCTTGTCTCCTCCTGAGAGCAATCTTCCCAAAGCTTGTCAAACTTTGGTAGTTTGGATCTACCACTTATGCTTTGGATAAAGGACTCCCATGATGGTGGAAGACCATTTAAAGTGTGTAGGACAAGCTCCTTATCGCTAATAGGATCTCCACTGGTGTTGAGCTTGTCTCGGAGTTCTGTGATCCTCATGAAGTATGAGGCAATGGATTCTGACTTTGCTATCTTCATATTTGAGAGTTGGTTTCTCAAAGTCATGGATACATTTAGGCTAGTATGTTCAAACAACTTCATAATGGTCTTGAGCATTTTCCTAGCATTCTTCTTTCCTGAGTGTTGTCGCCCAAAACTGATATGCACGTGCTGAAGCCCAAAATGTAGCACACCAACTGAATGACAACTCTCAGGAGAGAGGCCAATGTCACCACACTTCTCTCCTCTCGCTTCAGGTTGGCTCTTCTCCAACTCTAGGGGGGTATCACTAAGGTAGGATCGCTAAGGCAGGTGCAACGGAGGACAAGGTGAAATGAAGAGGCTGCCTTAGAGAAACAATAGTAACAAAAAAAAGGTTTTTTACTTGGGTGATGGGAAAGATGGGAGGATCAATCCTCGAAGAAAGGCTAGTGCCAGTACCAGCAGGGAGAATGGACTCAAAAAAGAGGACTCAGGGGAGCCTTGTGCTTCATACAAGTGAGAAATGCTAGAATGCTCAAACAATCAGATCTAAATCAACATTTCGTACAACCGAATACTAATGTCCATCAAAATGCAAATCGTTTAAGCATAATTAACCAACTTAATGTTGAGATATTGTAACTTCAAAGAATATTATATTTGTATTTTATTATTCCGGAGATGATTCATTCCTCCGTGAAGATCTTATTGTATATCCGGAGATGTTTATTCCTCCGTCGGAATGTGGTAACTTGGGTTATTAGACTTCCCTAGTGGGGGTCGACCCTGTATGTGTTATGTGGGTCAAAGGGTTATTAGACCACTCTAGAGGGGTCGGCCCAGTCAGTTGTAGTGGGGTATTTAACCCATTGGTTAAATACGAGCCTACATGACTTGTGTAAAAGACAAGTCGAAGTAGTGTATAAATAGAGGATGTGTATTCCTCACTTTACACACACTCACTCACTTGAGAGTAGCGCACTTGTGGAGGAGAGGTCTGCTATGATGGAGGAGGAGATCATGTCTTTGGTTTGCATCTTTGTATATTGCTGGTCATATATATTGAGGAAGCTTTACTGGGTTTTCTACCCCATGAGGGTTTCCCAGGATAAATCTGTGTCTCTTGTGTTTATGCTATGCTTGTTGTTTCTTCAGTGATCCTATATATGCTATTATTGTGAAATGGAATGTAATGCTGCTATTTTCTGTCTTAGCATATTAAATCTTAACACTTAACAACCGTAAATGGCTAATCTATTGTGCTTAAAAAAGCCCTCACAAGCTAGATTTCCTCTACCACTTATAATGAAAACCCACAGCTATAGAGAGATGCTCAATCTGTACTAAAAACCCAGCATGGCATTTTTATTAAGCTCAATGGGAAAGAAACCCCCAAAATTTTCCATTTTTACAATGACAGAGGCTCTCCTCTTTATAGGCCAAAAAGGCTTTCCTAAATCCAAAAATAAAATAATAAACAAAAGAAAAAGTGAATTAGATCCACTTTCTTCTCTCCATCGAAAGTATGACTACCTAGTTTATTAAAGGAACTGCTACTTTAACTGTCCCAAGCAAGCAAGGATCTTCCCTTTATTTGATCGACACCTGGATTTAACCTGTTGATCGTTCAGTTCTCCAACACAACGCGGACCGGGCTTTAACAACCACGTTACAAAGGCTGCCCATATCTCATGGAACTCTAAGCAATCAATAACTAAAGACAAAAGCATGGATCGCTGCCACAATTCCACGTAGCAGTGAAAACGCCAAGCAGCAAATTCACAACAACGAACTGATATTGCTTGAAAATCTCTTTCTGCACTCAACTGTCAAATAGCGTGACCTCGAACAGTTCAACTTGAAAATCCGCTGCTAACTAATTCGCTGAACACGGAGTCCTGGCATCGAAACTATCTCCCTCGAGTTTTGGCATTTAACAGGTAACTGTGATCAAATAGTCGGTTGTCATTGAATGCGAGCCAAGCCCGTGCCTTGGCTACCAAGGACTCGGGCTTTCGGGTGGTCATCAAACCCATGCCAATCCAGGGTTTATCAACTGCCTCAAAAAAAAAAATTAAATGACAGTGAGAGGCACGATTTTACGATCAATCAGCGACGTAAATCGGAAGTCTGGGACCTCATGGCTGCTCCAAAATTTATTATAAAGGTGCACCTGAAATAAAATCCGTGAAATCGGCTGCTGTAGTGACGTGTATCCCACTCCACAACTTGGTAATGGAAGGTGGGTCAAAAATTAGCGTGAAGAACTGTTGTCAGCTAAGTGAATGAATGCACCAATCTTCAAATAAACTCGGCTCACGAGATGACTGCGAAGGCTCCTCGAAACACTACGTAGCTGGACTTTCGGCTGAGGGCTCTGATAACTTGACGTGCTCTGCAAACAATCGACGAGCAGTAGATACGTAAAAAACTCTGTGTCGAAATTGATGTATGAGCACGTCTCTAACCTCATAGGGCATCGATCTTAAGATGACGCATGATCCGGGGGTCGACTGCTACTTCGAAATATTTGCTCATACACTGATCGGATTGTCTTCTTTTTGACGCAGTCATCAGGAGGCATTGTTGAATATTCATTGTTTGACAATGATGACACACAACTAGAGTAGCTATCAAAAATCGTGAAAAACTCGTTGGCCTGAGAACCCTTTTCAACCCCTGCTGACTTAATGGACCAATCTGGATTATTAGGAGAATACCCCTGTCTATCAACTGTGCCAAGATTTCTAAGTCGGCCCTGCCCTAGTTCTGATTCTGCATCAGATCTGCCTATTTGTACATTTCCTGGATTTAAATGAGTAGAAAGTGGCCTAACATCACATCCTTTCTTTGGTAGAGAAGAGGTGTCTGCTATATATAACCTTTGAAAATATTGAATCAGCTAGCTCTGTTTCAGATGTCTGCTTTCCAGAGATTTAGAAAGTGCATCAAGACTCTTCTTTAAAAGATTCCTGATGGAACCAGGATTCTCATCCTTCTTGAGTTGTTTTTGCTTTATCACACCTTTCTTTCCAGAATTCAATCTCCCAAGCACGACGTTTTCCATTTCCAGTACCATATAATTTCTTTGCCAGGTTCTCCTGTATCTTCCCTGTCTTGAGTGGTTGGTGATTCACTCTGAGATGAGATCTATTAGTTCTATCACTGTTGTCGTTCCCATGTGTTCTAACCATTGCAGCCTTGAATGCTGCAAGAAGTCTTTCATCAGAAGCATCACTCTTACCAGGGCCATCTGTGGTGTCATGACCAGATGTTATTCTCAATTCTTTTCTTAGTTCCTGGATAAAACAGGATGTCTTGTTTCCATGTTGCTACTGATTTAACAAGGCTGTGATAGGGCCAACCTACCCCTAGAAAAGATGCCTTGGATACTCAAAATGCAGATGCATTTTTGAGGGGTAACACTGAGATTTGAGGAACCATTTCCTGAGATTTGAGGAACCAAATGGTCTCTCACTGAATCCACAAGAATCCTTCTTGCTTTAGCATCATTCTTTCTCCATCGAGATTTATCCTCTTCGGCTTCTGGTTCGGGGACCTTCTCATTTACATATAGTAAGAGATCATTTTCTTCTAGTAGTAGAAGAACCCTAGACTTCCAGGAGATAAAGCTGGAGGCTCCTTCCAACTGATCTTCAACCTTCATCCCAATCATCTTGATTTCAGATCTGGTTCAGAAACCCTAGCAGGAGCTAGGTCAAAAATGAAGGTTAATAATTTGAAAAACTGAACCCACAGATAAATTTGCCTTTTCAAGGAGAGTTGAATAAAGGGTGGGCTGGTCCAAATCTGTGGAGAGAGATGTGTTAAAACTGAAACCCTAATTCTGCTGCAGCCAAAATTAGATGCACCTTGACAAAAACGAAATTCCTATAGCTTCTTTTCTCCAAAATGATGGTTGGAGGCTTCACAAGATGAAACCCTAGTTCCGGCAGGGTTCCTTCAATGCTTCGGCAATGGCTTCTCCTAGAATGGCTCTGATACCATGTTAAATTTCATACATTCATAGCATAAAACATAAATGCATTACCAAGATCACTAGAAGAAAGACAAAGCACAAAACAACAACACAGAGTTTATCCTGGGAAACCCAAATGGGAGAAAACCCAGCAACCTTCGCAAAGAGATGATAATTCCGAGATCAGAGTACAAATAAGAAAAGAGAAAGAATGTGAAAGTATCTTTCACAAGTAGATGCCCCAAATAAGCTTCCTCCTTCAAGTGATGCGAAATCATCCTCCTCCAAGTGATGCGCACTTGCTAAGTGAGTGAAGTGAGATAATGAGGTGCACTAGCCTCCTATTTATACAAGTGCAAAACTGGAAAATTCTCTAACTAGCCGACTTCACTTGGGGGCAATAAATAATTTAAAATTTATATTTTTATTTGTTTCTTTTGCACCCCAAGGCTTACATTGATTCTTTCATGTGTTTACATAATTGATTACATAAAGTTCTTCTCCCTTAGGAGGTATAAACAAGTACAATGAAGGTACAATAAAATATAATGAATAATATCTTCCGAAGTTGTACAAAATCCAACACCCAAGAGGCATCCTAAGATACTTGAAAATCCCCCATGTGTAGTGAAAGTCGTCTTATGTTGATCCTCCTCCTTTACTAGCATTTGGTTATCCCTGAAAAAACCATCTAACATGGAAAACATACCTGAACCTGTAACCTTCTGCAAAAGATGCTCCATGTTGGGCAATGTTACCCCTAACATTTAAGGGTGACTTGATAATTAAATTGATGCCTCTATGATTTTGATCACATCTATCAATTCCACAGATGAGATCTATGGTTTACCCATGGATATTTGCCAAAGATGCTTCCAACTTGCCAAATCACCAGTTTTGTGCCAGAGATTGCTGGGGCCTTTTCAATTGATGCCATCGTTGTGACACATGCCATGCATAATGACACATTGGGATTGCCTATTTTATGTGGGACATGACCATGAGGGGTCAATGGTGTTGCTCTGTAGTCGATCATGTATTTTAATTGTTGTTTCATAACTAGGGATGTAGCATGGCCTCGCTTCTCGAGTGTATCCCTAGGGATTTAAGTAGGTGTGCCACTCATTTCCTATCATTTCTCACTTTCTACCTTGCCATTTTTCATGCCATTAGATATTTCATTCATTTTCATTGCGTCCCCTTTTTGCAATTGACTTATCATATGTTATGTTCTAAGGCCTCAATTCTATTCCCATGTATGAATGCCTCAATAGAATTAAAAGTGTAAAAGTACTCTGAGGTTAATGCAACTAAATGAAAAATGCTATATATGTGAGCAATACCCCCTTGCAAAAAAGCTAGGGTCCCTATGTCCCAAGTTATCAAAGCCAAATCTAAAGCAAAAGGACTAAGCCAATGAAAGGCTAATAATAATAAAAAATTAAAAAATAAGTAAAGGGATCGCAAAAAAGAGGCACGAGGAAAGAATAACTCAAGAAAAAATGCTCCCTTCTAAGGCACACACGTGGAAGAAAAATCTATAACCCCTAGCTCTTGAAAGCTAAGCAGTAGACCTAACACTTATTCACATGTCTATGATGGTCAATTCATGAACACAATCTCCCTATCACCACATTCACTTCATCACCCTCAGCTCACTTAGAAACTTAGGAAATGCACCTTGTCTTAGGGGTCTAACATGTAATAGGGGATTAATTATGGTCACACCATAGTGAATCTAAAGTTAATGGGAAAATTAATTAAAAAGGTCAATGAGTTATTAGAAAAGAGCACTTCCTATCATTTTCATATGTATTTCCACATATTTGATGGTATTTTCCAAAGTCATACATTGTTGGGGCCTCCTAGAGCTAACACCCAAGATATTTTCCATGGTCTAACACTTGGATTAGAGGAGGCCAGTCCTTGTTTCTTGATCCTGTTTTTGCTTTGCTAAAGGATTTGGATCAATATTGGGACCAACTCCAACTTTCGATATTGCTTCAGATGAAAGCTTTGGAGATGATTCTCCGCACAGGTTGATTACTAGGACGGGCTGACTTACTAGGTTGCATACTAGTTGGCTTATGTTGTTGAGGATCAGAAGTACTAGCCTTTGAAGGAATTGAATTATTACAGATGCTTTTTAACATTGATTTCGTTTGTTCATCACGCTTCTTAAAGTCTTCATCCTGATTCTTCATAATTAAAGTCATATTGGTGACCAATTCACACAGATTTGACATGAATTCCATGGTCATTTCAAACATGTTGATATTTTGGGAAGACATTTTCTTATAGGTTTGTTTCTCAACGGAGTCACGATTTGGAGTCGCCAGGTAAACTTTAACTCTTGTCTACTGTAAGATATGTCGTTTATAAGCGGGGAGAGATGAGTGAAAATGAGATGGTTATGTTTGTTTTAAGGATGTAAATCATAACTATCTAAGTTACAAGACCGGATGCAATAAGATATGAGATATGCACGGACACTCGCAGACACCTGAGGTAAGCCTCTACCTCCCCAGCAACAACGCCAAAAATGTAATCACACAACTTGTAGTTGTCCCAAAAGGTGATCCTATCCAAGATGGTAGAGGCGTTGGACAACTAAAGAGGTGACCCAAGAGATGCCACGGTTCCCAATGCAAATGGGCGTAACACTAACTGAGGCACTCTTCACTTTAGATCTAGCCTAAGCAAGACCAAGGGGGAGACCCTAGCTAGCCAATGAATGCTAGCAAACCAACTCTAGACCTCCTAGGGAAATGTGAAGGAGAAAAAGGAGAAGATCAAGAGAGAATGGATCTAGATCTAGGTATTATAAGTGGACACATAGAGTTAGGGCTTGGTTGAGGAGGCTTATGGAAGGACAAATGCTCAACCATACATAAAATGTACCACTTATGAGTTTAATTATGTAGATCTAGATAGATCTAATGCCAATCAGAAGAAGCCAAGTGGGACCCACCCTTAAATTATGGAAAATGAGTGAAATGGGGCCCACAAGGCAAGATCAAGAGAGGAAAGGCACTAGAAGGGTTGTTCAACAGATCTCATGTTTTGATGAGAAACAAGCAACACCCAGATGATAGATCTGGAAAAAGACCACCTACCCACAAGTGTGACCTTCCTTGGAGAGGCCCAGTGCCTTAGATCAAGGGGTAAATGGAGTCGGATGCCCACCAAATTTGGTCTCCAAAGTTTATTAATTATTTGTGAGGTGGGTTTTAATTATTAAGCCCAAGTTATCGCCAAATCTATCAGATCTAAAATTATAGGGTTTTAAGATATGAGGGTTTGAAGTGACCAATGGGTAAAATGCATGAAATTAGATACATATTTTGTAGAACATACCTCAAAATTTTGTGGCCGTCTTGCATATTGATAATCTTTCCCAAGTGAGGCAATCAAGAGTGAGATCCAAGTGCTCCAAGTGAAATCGCTATGCTCCCAAGTTGTCCAATGCGCCCTTCCTTGTCCAAAACGATCTATAATGAGAATCAATCAAACATGGAAGAAGCTATACGGAAGAAGAGATGAAACATAAAGCATCAAATGTGTCACGAAGATAAAATAATGATACTCCTTGTGATAAAGAACAACCAAAAGGAAAGATATGGTGTTTCCCCACAATAGCGTCCCCTTAAATCGTCCTCCTCTTTACCCACACGGCCTCCCTGCAGAGAAAGCGTTTGAAGCACAAGAACCACAATGATAACATAGAGAAAAGATTGTATATTCAACTTGCAAGAGCATCCAACAAAGCTAGAGAAGTAGATCTGCAAAAGTAGTATTTTATTCCAAGAGTTCAAGAGCCCAAAGATGCCTTTACAAAAGGGGGGTCTCTTCCTTAAATAGGAATGAGAGAGACCAAAACCCTAAACCACTTTATGAATGAGTCGTGGAGGTCGAAAGATAGATACAATACAATCAACGGCTAAGATGAGCCGGAACAATATAACATGAATCAACTCAATAAGAGGGGTGCACACTCACTAAAAGAGGCCCTAGGGGGGTGCGCACCACATAAAAGTGACTAAGACAAGTGCGTACCACATAAGATGACTAGGACAAGTGACTGGGAGCACATGGTGGGGCTAGGACATTTTATTATCCTTCACTAGCATCACCCCATGGCACAATGATATAAAATATGACTCAATAACATGTCCAAGTGACCAAATGACCAAATCGTGGCCCCCTCAATGAGAGAATAATACATCAAATCACAACCCGGAGAGTGTGTGGACCCCACTGAATGTTGCAAGTTGATCTGGAAGGAGTGGGATACATCACAAATGACCTCTAAACAAACCTCATGCCAAAACCTTGCCTCAATAGCCCAAATCGATTTCCCCAATGACCTTTTTATCACATTTTTATCCCACCTAAAAACCATCAAAATGCCTGTAACTCACTGCCTGATGCCT
Source organism: Larix kaempferi (assembly GCA_027924585.1). NCBI lineage: Eukaryota > Viridiplantae > Streptophyta > Pinopsida > Pinales > Pinaceae > Larix > Larix kaempferi. The sequence continues at coordinate 3,809,686 of BSBM01000723.1, read as the reverse complement.
GGGCACAAAATATGACTGTACCATCATGTCTGGAGATGGGGTAATATGTTAATAACAAGTGGCTAGACCCCCCATCCTCTCCGTAGCGCCCTAGGAGAACGTGCCTCATCAATGCAACTACTGGACAGGCCATTTCTGCATGGCAAAACTGGAGAAAAGTGGAAATATGACTCTATCATCACTGGGAGTGCCCGAAACTAATAACTAAGTGTCTCAATGGACTTAGAAGGTCCAAATATACTAGAGATAGTACCCATACATCTGTGGCAACCTGTAAGATCATCTATAGCCTCAGCCATACCCGGACAATAATAAAATAATGGTCTGGAAATAATGATAACCATAAAAAATGCATCAACCATCATCTAAAACCTGTGTCCACTGTATGGAATCATCAAAGGTGTATCAAAGGACCATAAATCATCATCATATAGCATCACTGGTCCAACTCATCACGGATCCCAAGGTTGGCTTCGTCAAACTAGGTTTGACCAGGTCAAAACTGATCAAAATATGACCCAAGCTAGAAAAGCCTACTGTTGCAAATGCAAATGGTTAAGGCGTGCTCTTTTAATCATTCTCATAGCAAGACTTGAGTATGTAGCATCATTTCACTGGCAGTTAATAGATAATTATATCAAGCATAAGTTTAAATAATCATTTACTTACAAAAGAACCTCAAGGATATACTCATTCTGTAGACATGATCATTTTGCTAGCAAAGGGTGAGGGTGAAAAATGCAAGGCTAGGATAAGGGGGTGACTTGACGGACTCAACACTGTGATACTTTGGATCAATGTTATCAGAACCCAACCGGTTTTGACAAAACCGTCCGGTTGGACCGGCTCACAGGGTTTGCCGGGTCAAATCAGGAGCTCAGACCGTTTTTGGCCAATTTCGTACGGAACTGTCTAGTTTCAATGTTGAACTGGAACCGGCCGGTTTTCTCCAAACCGGTCGGTTTTGTACGGAACCGACCGGTTTCGTACAATAATGTCAAGGGCCCCAAATAAAAGCGATTTGCATTTTTTTTAATAAAATAAAAAAAAGGGTCCACATGTGAGATTTTTATTTGACCCACAGCCCCTTCTAACCTTATAAAAGGAGGCTCCCTCTTCCACAGCAAGAGGATGTGAACATTGATGTTGCAGTTGGACAGGTGCCTTCAGGCCCTGTTGCCGCCTGGTTCCACACCTGGGAAAACGCAGCAGAAGTCTTCAAGCTGCTGGTGTGGCCTTGGGGGCAAGTCAGAGTCAAGTGCTGTCACTTGGGACTCGACTCCTCCGTCTAGGCTTTCCTAGCGAAGCCAAGGGGGGTAGACCCTAAAAAATAAAAGAAACTAAAGCCTCTAATCTAGGAGTTAGAAAAAATACTTTTGCAACCAAGACTGATAACATATACCTTTTCAAATAAAAACATCATTTATCATTTACTCCCATTTTAAAAATAATCATCATTCACTTGCATACTAGTCAACAATAAAATGAAATTTGCATCAGGACCAGTGCCTTGCTATGGAGTCAAATAACAAATGCATAAACAGAAAAGTAAATGTTGTGGAGTGTTCTTGGTTTATTTTAAAATTTAATGTGATGGTGATCTTTTTTATTAAGGCATGTGGGTTCCCGATATACGCAAGGTACGGGGGAACATGTCCGGAAATTTGAAGTGTGGCTTCCCTCTCAGGCTTTAGGCTGGATCGGAGTCTCGAGGAGGTGTTCAGATGCTATACCAACGAGGGCAAGCCTAACGGTTTCCAAGAGGTCGCTATCCAGTTTTATCCCAAGCCTTCTGGGAAATTTGCCCACGACAACAAATTGCGTGTTGTGCCGGATTTTCACAAAAAGGGTTTTTTATTGGGGTGGTGTTAAGTCCTATTACTAGTCATCAACTCCTTTCTGGTGTGTACCAACTGGATCAGACTAAGCTGCAAGTTGGCCACAGAGCATACGGGAGAAGACCTTGGTATATTTTATAAAAATTTTAAGAACCCAAATTTTATCTTTTTATAACCCCAAGAGTCTCTTTTCAGGCATGCATTTCGGGCAAGCCCTCATACACAACCCTACTTCGGGAAAGCAAGGGGGGCGTTATGAAATTGTAAAAAAAATGTGAAAAGCTAGGTTGTGAGTGAACTTGTGGCCCGCTAGTGAAACGGACCAACAAGGTTTATTTTAATCCTAATTGATTTTATTAATGCCGAAAAACAAGAAATAAAACTACTCTAATATTCACGCCATGAAAATGAGACGACACAGGCCACCCCTGGGGGGATGGGGTATGGGCGCTGGCTAGCCCACTTGCTCTCGTTTAAAATGTTTACAATGATAACGGAGAAGTGCCCCAAGTCTACTTAATGTGACTTGGTAGCTTACAAAATTATAGAAAAATATGCCCGGTTTTGGAAAATATGGAAATTTGTGTTCCGGATCGCCTGGATGCTCGAAATTTTGCCAGCACCTCCTCCTACCTGCTCATCTTCTGCTGCAAACCAGCAAGCAATAATTAGTACAAGATGCCCAAAAACACTTTAAGAGTGTCTTTGGAACACCTCCTAAGAAACCCAAAATTTTCTAATTGAAAAACTAAGTAAAAAATGACAAAAATAACCAAGTAAAACAAGCTATGGAGCTTGTCTACTTGGGATCTTTGCTAGCCCTTTAATGGCTGCAAATTATCAGCTCTATGGCAGCCAGATAACACTTTGCAATCAGATCTAATACTTCTTTAGAAAAAATTTGAAAAATTTTGACAACTTTAAACTAGTTTTTTGTAAAGAAAGTACTAGTAAATCAGGAAATTTGAATTTTTTATAAATGAAAGAGAGAGAGATGGAACAAATCCTTGTTGAAAATCGAAGCTTTGAAGATGGTTCAGTGATGCTTGAAGGGACTATATCTGCAAATAATAATTAGTAAAAAGCGGAAACAAACAAGATCCTGCTTCTTGCCAACTCAAGAAGACACCTGCACATCACAGATCTTACCAAACAAAGATTAAATGTAGATATATATACTCATAAGAAACTAAGCTGCTACAAATAAACCAATTTGACAACAACTTATCTCATAGATGAGCAAACCACACCCTTGAAAAATAAGACTTATGCACAAGTCATCTTGGAAAAGAGATCAAAATACTTCATCCACATGTAACCAAGACACCACAAGCTGACCTCCAAAGTCTTCTTTTATTTCAAAATGACAAAAATATTACAATCATAAGTTGGCTGCTCCAAATCTCACTAGTGAACAATGGAGAGCACTCCTCAATTTATAGAGAAAATGATCAAGGAGGGAGGGCGCACTTGCCAAAAATGGGTGGAAAGCGTGGCATGGATGGTGGAGGGAATGGGGCTGCCATCCCCATATCTTTAGCTGCCCATGGCAGCCCCAAAAGGTGCTAACATATCAGCACTATTAGTGCTGCCCCTCCCTTAACTCGTGGGCTGCCCATACTCATGAATGCGCCCCTCCTTGAGTGAATGCGCCCCTCCTCAATGGGCACTATTATCTCCTTGTTTGGGGCTGCCCAAAACCTTCCAAAATCAGCCCAAAACATTCCACATATGATGCTGATCCAAAACTGAGTTGTCATAACTCCAAAAAATAATTAATTTTTTAAGTCATTTTTTCACTTTTTTGATTTTTTTATGACTTTTTTGGGATTTTTTGATTTTTTTGATTTTGACCAAGGTAGAAGTACCCAAACATTAGGAAAAGTGGGTTTAGGGGTTTAGGGGGTGCTCTGAGTTAGAAAACGAGCACCCCTAAGGCAAAAAATACCTCCAGACGCCCCAGATAGGCCAATTACAAATTTTTTAATTGAACCATTAAAAAATGGCCCAATTTACGGAAAAATAAAAACTTGCCGAAAAATAAAAAAAAACACCTAGGGGGACTTAGACATGTCCATATGACTCAAAATTAACGCCTAGCATGTTCATATACATTGACCCATAGACTCTAATAATTCCCTAAGGCCCGTCAGCCTCCCCAGGCATTCCAGCTTTGGAGGAGCAGGAGAAAAACCAATTAATTATGCAATGCAGTGATGCAAAACATAATAGATAGGTGAAAAAACTCCTTGGAATACCTGACTTGGCCAAAAAGTCCTAAGGAACCGAGTCTTTTACAAACACCATGCTAGCACGTTTTGTTACAAACCCCGCAGGGCCATGGACATGTGAAAAGAAAAGATAAAAACGGGGGCCTTAAAAAAGGCCAGCTGGACATCAAATCACCAAAATTGAACATGTGTCATGTTCTACTTTGCCCGCTCGCTTGATAATCCAACCAAGTACAACTTAGTTGGCAACATCTGGCTCCAACTGCGGGACGTGTGCTCGATCTGATTCAATCAAATAGAGTATGCGAGAATCCAAGAATCTCTGGTTCCTGCCACAAAATTAAAATGCATCAGTCCCATATTTTTGCCAAATGAAACATAAGTTGCAACATTTATTTCAAAGCAAAACTAAAGTAAGTAAATGAAACTAATATACATCAATAATATACAAAACATAATGTACAAAAATGCAAGGCAAAGGTTTAGAGATGGCCCTGTTATCAATCTGCCCCCGTGGGCATCAGGAAATCTTCTTTGAAAAACAGCTTGAGATGTTGCCCATTGACTGGGAGAGTCAACCTTTCTCCATCCATAGTGCAAAGGAAAAAAGAATTAACCCCTGCTGGTTCAGATATAATATATGGTCCCAACCATAGGCTATCAAACTTTCCATGCTTTCCTGGCTTATCCCTTCGCTTGTCCCATAGAAGAACCCAATCCCCTGGCTGAAAATCTTTTGGCTTGGCTGACTTGTCAAAAGTTCTTTTAACCCTGTCCTGATTTCTGATACTTTGGTCTAAAGCCTTTCTTCTAGTCTCATCTAATTTCATAATTTGCTCAATTCTGTTCTGCATACCATCATCATTTGACTCATAATCATGCAACATCTGATACACTGGCAATTGAATATGAATGGGAACAGAAACTTCCAAACCATAAACCAACTGAAAAGGGGTTTTCCCAGTAGCACGTTTCTGTGTTATTCTGTCGGCCCATATGGCAAATTTTATCTTAGAATCCCAAGACCTTTTGTTATCACCCACAGTTTTCTTTAAAATGTTCATTAAGGTCTTGTTGGTTGATTCAGCCAATCCATTCCCTTGGGGATAATAGTTGGATGAGTGAGAAAGGATTATACCATACTTGAAGCAGAATGCTGAAAAGGCCATGGAACTAAAACTAGGACCATTGTCAGTTGTTATCTTGGATGGCACCCCAAATCTAGTTATAATATGATTTTCAAGAAAATCCATAACTACTTTATCAGTGGCATACTTAGTAGGGATTGCTTCTACCCACTTGGTGAAATAATCGGTGGCAGTTAGGATCCAGGTATATCCATTGCTTGAGTTTTCCTTAAACTGACCGATAAAATCAAGACCCCATTGTTGGAAAGGGGCTTGAACAACTACTGGCTCAAGAGGTAAAGTTGCCAATTTCTGTTTCCCAGTGAACAACTGACATTGGGGACAAGATCTGACAAACTTGTGCACATCAGCAAATAAAGTGGGCCAATAGTAACCTGATCTAAGGATCTTGTGGGCTGTGGTGTCTGCTGCATAATGCCCACCACAAAATCCATTATGAAACTCAACCAGAAGTTTTTTGGAATCTGGTTCATCAACACATCTAAGAACTAAGCCATCAGGATTTCTCCAACCTAATCCATTTTGAGTTATGCAATATTTAGTGGCTTTAAGTCTTAGAGACCTTCTTTTATGACCAACAAGATGTTCAGGACAAGTAAAATTGTTAAGAAGGTAGATAATGTCGGAATACCATTGAGTTTGACTTAATCTTTGAAGCTCTTCAGATATGATAGGTGCTGACTCATTATTTTGACAAATCATTCCTACAGCCTTCTCATTACTTTCTGTCATCATGCGTGCAAGACCTTGACCTTTGATTAACTTGGTAGGTTTTATCTCCAAGTCATACTCTTGTATTTTGGACACCCATTTTCCCCTTATACCAAGGCAATCCTGTTGAGCTAATATATCTTTAACAGCAGTATGAGGAACATAACCCACAACCTTGGAATACCCAATATATATCCTGAAATGTTTCAAAGACTTAACAAGGGCATAAGCTTGTTTCTCCATTATAGTATACTTAAGCTCTGAATTTTGTAAAGCTTTACTAAAGAATGCTATGGGTTGTTCTTGGCCTTGGTCATTCTTCTGAAGTAAGATTCCGGCAATAGTATGCTCTGAAGCAAAGGAAAAGATTTGGAATTCTTTTGAATAATTAGGGCTTATCAACACAGGGGCTTTAGATATGGCATCCTTGATACCTGCAAAAGCCTCTCTTCCTTGCTTACTCCATTCAAACTTAGCATCTTTTTTAAGCAAGAGTTGTAAAGGCTTCATTAGCTCAGCTAGATTTGGAATAAATCTTCTAATGAAATTAATCTGGCCATTGAAGGATTGGAGAGCTTTGACATTGGTGGGGATAGGAACCCTTTTAATGGCCTCAACTCTTTCAGGATCAATTTTTACACCATCCTTAGTGATAACATGCCCTAACAGTTTGCCTTCATCAACACAAAGCACAGATTTAGCTGGATTTAAAGATATGCCATACTTTCTGCATCTCTCAAAAACCTTTCTAAGATGGCCAACATGATCTGATCTTTCCTTACTATATACTGTTAAATCATCCTGATATATTTCAATAATTTTACCAATCAATCCATTAAAAGCAACATCCATAGCACGTTGAAAGGTAGCACCAGCATTAGTAAGACCAAAAGGCATTCTAAGGTACATGAAAGTGCCCCAAGGTGTGGTAAAAGTAGTTTTATGTTGATCCTCTTTGTTGACTAGCACTTGGTTATATCCCGAAAACCCATCAAGAAAAGACATCAAGCCTGATCCAGTCACCTTCTGAAGTAAAGTGTCCATGCTTGGCAAAGGATAGTTATCTTTTAGGCATGCCCAGTTCAAGTTTCGGAAATCAATGCACAATCTGATATCCCCATTCTTTTTTCTAACAACCACCAAGTTAGAACACCAAGAAGAGTGTCTTGTTGGAGTGATGATTCCTGCTGCTAACATCTTTTGGAGTTCTTTGTAAACCATAGGAGCCAACTTGGGGTTTATTCGTCTCAATTTTTGGCGAAAAGGCTTGATACCTGGTTTAAAAGGGATTGTATGTTGAAAAATATCATCACGATAAGCCTTAAGTTCATCATAGCTGAAAGCAAATATATCCCTATATTCATAGATTAAGTCAATCAAGGCTTTTCTTTCTTCTTGAGATATTCCCTTTCCAATTTTTATCATCTTTGGTTCCTTCTCAGTTCCTATGTTTACTTCAATATAGTCCCCTGGTTTTATTGAACCCTTCTTTCTTTTATGGCCATCTTGCCTGTCAAAAAGCTGCTCTAACCGGGTGATGCCCTTGGGAATTTTGTTCCTAGGTTGGTCCTCTTCTTCAGGATAATCTTTCCCTTCTTCCTTATAAGTGATTTTACAATCAGAAAATTCTTGAAGGTTATGGATGAAGTTGAGAATTTGCTTGTCACTATCAAACACTTGCCAATGATCTATGTTGTCAGGGATTAAAGGTCTAAAGTTGATTTCAAATTTTCCATTCCCCTTTAATATTTCCTCAGTTGGTTGAAGTGTAGAAGCTGCCACAGCTAGTTCATCTGCCTCAATGTTTTCTTCTCTAGGAATTGCCATGATATTTAAAGCATCAAACCACTCCATAGTATCCCAGACAGCATTCCTATACTGTTTCAATCTTCGACTTTTGCAAGCAAATACATTTTTAACTTGGGAAACCACTAAGTCAGAATCACCTTTAATAGATAAAATCTTAATCCCCATATCTTTGGCAATTTCTAACCCTTGCAAAAGGGCTTCATACTCAGCCACATTATTTGATGCATCAAACTCAAGTCTGAAAGCAAATTTGAAGGTTTGTTTAGAAGGAGAAGTTATGACAATTCCAGCTCCTTTTCCATATCTTGAAGATGCCCCATCAAAACTCATCCTCCATACCCCATCCTTCTTTTCATCTTTGGATGCTTCTTTAAAAGGTGCTATGAAATTTGAACATATAGAATAGTTTCCAAAGTTGTCAGTTTGATGCACAAATTCATTGGCCAGATTCTGTGGGTCTTCAACATGGAGTTTTCTAAGTTGTTCATTGTATAGCTTAACAGTTGTATGTTCTGATGCAGGGATAGTAGCATATGACCAATCCATCCTTATGTCTCCCCCTAAAGATGCAGCCCACTTTCTAGATAAAAGCATTCCCCAATTGTCTGGTACATCAATTACCACGACATCCATGGTTAAATGGACATCAGGATACTTGGCCAACCTAACAGGTAGATTTATAATTATACCAATAGTATCAACTTCCCTTGAATCCATGGCACACACATTGTGATAGGGTCTAGTTGTCTTTAAGCCCAACTGATCCATAACCCTTTTGGTCATAACATTTGAAGAAGCACCAGAGTCCAACATGCAATTGTGCACAAGCATATTATTGACAAGCAAGGAGACATAGAAAGGAGGGTGGTCTTCCTTGTGAGGGTCCACACTATGCAAAATAATTGGGTCATCTTTATGGTTAGGCTCTTCTCTAGTCCGGTTAAGATTAACTATCTCTGAGTCCATAGGAGCCTTGCCTTTTTCATGTTGAGGATGATCTATCACTTTCATAAGATTTTCTTTCAAGCTTGGGATTTTGATAAGGTCAGTAACAAGAACAGGAATCTTTGCAGAAGATAACCATTGAGCCAAATCGACATGAAGACTTTCAGAGTTGGAAGAAGGTGTTACCTTAGGGATATTCTGATTTGAGTTTGAGGTTCCAATATTGTTCTTTCTTTGATATGTTAGGCCTTTGAACTTTGACATCTCAAGAATCTTCTCTGGTGGAGGCATCTCACCAAATCTAAGGGTAGCTTTATCTTTCAAGTCTTGGCTGTAACATCTAGCTTGTTCCCAAGTTTCTTTAGAGACAGGATGAGTTTGACCCACAACATTTATATATTCAGGCTGGTTCTCAGGCTCGCTTGCTAATCTGACACTGCTACTGGCTTCTGACGGATTCTGTTCCATTGACCATTTAAATATAGCACAAGTAGATTCTTCATGGAAACTATCACATGCCCTACAAAAGGGAGGAATTTCTTCTGAAAGAGTATTTACAGTTTCCAAAGGATTTGGGGTCCTCTGATCTTGAAATGGAACTTTTCTCTGATATTGAGGCCTGTTGCCGCCTGGTTCCACACCTGGGAAAACGCAGCAGAAGTCTTCAAGCTGCTGGTGTGGCCTTGGGGGCAAGTCAAAGTCAAGTGCTGTCACTTGGGACTCGACTCCTCCGTCTAGGCTTTCCTAGCGAAGCCAAGGGGGGTAGACCCTAAAATTAAAAGAAACTAAAGCCTCTAATCTAGGAATTAGAAAAAATACTTTTGCAACCAAGACAGACAACATATACCCTTTTCAAATAAAGAACATCATTTATCATTTTCTCCCATTTAGAATAATCATCATTTCAACTGCATACTAGTCAACAATAAAATGAAATTTGCATCAGGACCAGTGCCTTGCTATGGAGTCAAATAACAAATGCATAGACAGAAAAGTAAATGTTGTGGAGTGTTCTTGGTTTATTTTAAAATTTAATGTGATGGTGATCTTTTTTATTAAGGCATGTGGGTTCCCGATATACGCAAGGTACGGGGGAACATGTCCGGAAATTTGAAGTGTGGCTTCCCTCTCAGGCTTTAGGCTGGATCGGAGTCTCGAGGAGGTGTTCAGATGCTATACCAACGAGGGCAAGCCTAACGGTTTCCAAGAGGTCGCTATCCAGTTTTATCCCAAGCCTTCTGGGAAATTTGCCCACGACAACAAATTGCGAGTTGTGCCGGATTTTCACAAAGGGTTTTTTTTATTGGGGTGGTGTTAAGTCCTATTACTAGTCATCAACTCCTTTCTGGTGTGTACCAACTGGATCAGACTAAGCTGCAAGTTGGCCACAGAGCATACGGGAGAAGACCTTGGTATATTTTATAAAAAAATTTAAGAACCCAAATTTTATCTTTTATAACCCCAAGAGTCTCTTTTCAGGCATGCATTTCGGGCAAGCCCTCATACACAACCCTACTTCGGGAAAGCAAGGGGGGCGTTATGAAATTGTAAAAAAAAATGTGAAAAGCTAGGTTGTGAGTGAACTTGTGGCCCGCTAGTGAAACGGACCAACAAGGTTTATTTTAATCCTAATTGATTTTATTAATGCCGAAAAACAAGAAATAAAACTACTCTAACATTCACGCCATGAAAATGAGACGACACAGGCCACCCCTGGGGGGATGGGGTATGGGCGCTGGCTAGCCCACTTGCTCTCGTTTAAAATGTTTACAATGATAACGGAGAAGTGCCCCAAGTCTACTTAATGTGACTTGGTAGCTTACAAAATTATAGAAAAATATGCCCGGTTTTGGAAAATATGGAAATTTGTGTTCCGGATCGCCTGGATGCTCGAAATTTTGCCAGCACCTCCTCCTACCTGCTCATCTTCTGCTGCAAACCAGCAAGCAATAATTAGAACAAGATGCCCAAAAACACTTTAAGAGTGTCTTTGGAACACCTCCTAAGAAACCCAAAATTTTCTAAGTTAAAAACTAGGTAAAAAATGACAAAAATAACCAAGTAAAACAAGCTATGGAGCTTGTCTACTTGGGATCTTTGCTAGCCCTTTAATGGCTGCAAATTATCAGCTCTATGGCAGCCAGATAACACTTTGCAATCAGATCTAATACTTCTTTATAAAATTTTGAAAGATTTACGACAACTTTAAACTAGTTTTTTATAAAGAAAGTACTAGTAAATCAAAAAATTTGAATTTTTTATAAATGAGAGAGAGAGAGATGGAACAAATCCTTGTTGAAAATAGAAGCCTTGAAGACGGTTCAGTGATGTTTGAAGGGACTATATCTGCAAATAATTGTTAGTAAAAAGTGGAAACAAACAAGATCCTACTTTTCGCCAACTCAAGAAGACACCTGCACATCACAAATCTCACCAAACAAAGATTAAATGTAGATATACATGCTCATAAGAAACTAAGCTGCTACAAATAAACAAATTTGACAAACAACTTATCTCATGGATGAGCAAACCACATCATTGAAAAATAAGACTTATGCACAAGTCACCTTGGAAAAAAGATCAAGATACTTCATCCACATGTAACCAAGACACCACAAGTTGACCTCCAAAGTCTTCTATTATTCAAAATGATAAAACTATTACAATCATAAGTTAGCTGCTCCAAGTCTCACTAGTAAACAATGGAGAGCACTCTTCAATTTATAGGAAAAAAATGGCTAAGGAGGGAGGGCGCACTTGCCAAAAAGGGTGGAAAAGCGTGGCATAGATGGTGGAGGGAATGGGGCTGCCATCCCCATGTCTCTAGCTGCCCATGGCAGCCCCAAAACATGCTACTACATCAGCACAAATAGTGCTGCTCCTCCTTAACTCGTGGGCTGCCCATTGAGTGAATGCGCCCCTCCTCATAAGGTAAAATGCGCCCCTCTCATAAGTATTAGTTCCTCCTTGTTTGGGGCTGCCAAAATGGCATAAAATCAGCCCAATGTACTCCTAAACATATGCTGATCCAAATCAGAGCCCAAAATCTCTCCAAAAATTAATAATTTTTTTAAGTCATTTTTCACTTTTTTGATTTTTTTATGACTTTTTTGGGATTTTTTGATTTTTTTGATTTTGACCAAGGTAGAAGTACCCAAACATTAGGAAAAGTGGGTTTAGGGGTTTAGGGGGTGCTCTGAGTTAGAAAACGAGCACCCCTAAGGCAAAAAATACCTCCAGACGCCCCAGATAGGCCAATTACAAATTTTTTAATTGAACCATTAAAAAATGGCCCAATTTACGGAAAAATAAAAACTTGCCGAAAATTAAAAAAAACACCTAGGGGGACTTAGACATGTCCATATGACTCAAAATTAACGCCTAGCATGTTCATATACATTGACCCATAGACTCTAATAATTCCCTAAGGCCCGTCAGCCTCCCCAGGCATTCCAGCTTTGGAGGAGCAGGAGAAAAACCAATTAATTATGCAATGCAGTGATGCAAAACATAATAGATAGGTGAAAAAACTCCTTGGAATACCTGACTTGGCCAAAAAGTCCTAAGGAACCGAGTCTTTTACAAACACCATGCTAGCACGTTTTGTTACAAACCCCGCAGGGCCATGGACATGTAAAAAAAAATAAAAACGGGGGCCTTTTTAAAGGCCAGCTGGACATCAAATCACCAAAATTGAACATGTGTCATGTTCCACTTTGCCCGCTCGCTTGATAATCCAACCAAGTGCAACTTAGTTGGCAACAAGGCCTAGGAGCATATTGGGGCTTAGGCACATACTGATTTGAGACTTGGTGGTTTTGAGATCTTTCAATGGAGATCAACCTGTTCTGTATGGCAGTCATGTTGGAGGCTTGATTTGAAACAGCTTCTTTTAAGAGTTGGGCGATTTCTTTCAAAGGTTCCTTTGAAGGATCCTTGATTTCAGTGCTAATGGTTTTATCTTTACTCTCGCTTTGCTTCATAGGAACATTGGCCCTTGTGAAACCAGGAAGATGAGACTTGCCACAATTTAACATGTTCTTATCAATTTTCTCGGCCAATTCCATGGCCTTCTTTAGATCAGTAGGTTCTTTATCAGCTAATTGATATTTCAACTCTCCGCTAAAAGCTTCCATGTAGTAAATGAGGATGGAATTATCAGGTGGCTTGATATCAGCATGAAGTCTACCCACAATTTCATTGAATTTGTTGTTGAATTCTTCCATTGTCTCATTTTCATTTTTCTTAGTATTGGTCAAGGCAGCTAGAAGGTAGCGGTCTTCTTTGATGTCCCCCCATTTGGCCAAGAAAGCAGTTTCAATTTCTTTGTAGGTCTTGTACTTGTCAGCTTCCAACTTGTTAAACCATTCATAAGCATTTTCTTCCAAAGATAAAGCAAACAACTTCATTTTTACATCTTCATGCTTGGCACCCAAGCACCACTTGTCAAAACAATGGCAAAAACGAGTTATATGGGATTTAGCATTAATAGCATTATTTCCTTGAAAAGATGGCAACTTATCAATGGCTTTTTCAGGGATATCATGAGGGTAACCAACTATAGCAGTAAAATCATAAGGACCAAACTCAGCCATTTCAACAATAAGATTATTCAAATTATTTTCTGTGAATAAAAGGTGAATATCAGAAATTGACTGAGAACCAAGATCCTCAAGGGTTTTTCGAGAAGATAACTTGCTTTTCCTCCTATGATAGACCTTTTCAGGCTCAGGAAAGAACTGAAGCAAGTTCTGAGGATTCCTTCTTGTAAAACGCCTTGGTAGATTTGTTGACAGTGGAGTCGCCAGATGTTCTTAGTCAATTTAAAAAATTCACTACATACATCAAACAAAGCGAAAACAAAAAAGGAAAACTCAAAAGTCGTATTCCGGGAAAAGAAAGACTTATCCCCGGCAACGGCGCCAAAATGTTGCCGCCTGGTTCCACACCTGGGAAAACGCAGCAGAAGTCTTCAAGCTGCTGGTGTGGCCTTGGGGGCAAGTCAGAGTCAAGTGCTGTCACTTGGGACTCGACTCCTCCGTCTAGGCTTTCCTAGCGAAGCCAAGGGGGGTAGACCCTAAAAAATAAAAGAAACTAAAGCCTCTAATCTAGGAGTTAGAAAAAATACTTTTGCAACCAAGACTGATAACATATACCTTTTCAAATAAAAACATCATTTATCATTTACTCCCATTTTAAAAATAATCATCATTCACTTGCATACTAGTCAACAATAAAATGAAATTTGCATCAGGACCAGTGCCTTGCTATGGAGTCAAATAACAAATGCATAAACAGAAAAGTAAATGTTGTGGAGTGTTCTTGGTTTATTTTAAAATTTAATGTGATGGTGATCTTTTTTATTAAGGCATGTGGGTTCCCGATATACGCAAGGTACGGGGGAACATGTCCGGAAATTTGAAGTGTGGCTTCCCTCTCAGGCTTTAGGCTGGATCGGAGTCTCGAGGAGGTGTTCAGATGCTATACCAACGAGGGCAAGCCTAACGGTTTCCAAGAGGTCGCTATCCAGTTTTATCCCAAGCCTTCTGGGAAATTTGCCCACGACAACAAATTGCGTGTTGTGCCGGATTTTCACAAAAAGGGTTTTTTATTGGGGTGGTGTTAAGTCCTATTACTAGTCATCAACTCCTTTCTGGTGTGTACCAACTGGATCAGACTAAGCTGCAAGTTGGCCACAGAGCATACGGGAGAAGACCTTGGTATATTTTATAAAAATTTTAAGAACCCAAATTTTATCTTTTTATAACCCCAAGAGTCTCTTTTCAGGCATGCATTTCGGGCAAGCCCTCATACACAACCCTACTTCGGGAAAGCAAGGGGGGCGTTATGAAATTGTAAAAAAAATGTGAAAAGCTAGGTTGTGAGTGAACTTGTGGCCCGCTAGTGAAACGGACCAACAAGGTTTATTTTAATCCTAATTGATTTTATTAATGCCGAAAAACAAGAAATAAAACTACTCTAATATTCACGCCATGAAAATGAGACGACACAGGCCACCCCTGGGGGGATGGGGTATGGGCGCTGGCTAGCCCACTTGCTCTCGTTTAAAATGTTTACAATGATAACGGAGAAGTGCCCCAAGTCTACTTAATGTGACTTGGTAGCTTACAAAATTATAGAAAAATATGCCCGGTTTTGGAAAATATGGAAATTTGTGTTCCGGATCGCCTGGATGCTCGAAATTTTGCCAGCACCTCCTCCTACCTGCTCATCTTCTGCTGCAAACCAGCAAGCAATAATTAGTACAAGATGCCCAAAAACACTTTAAGAGTGTCTTTGGAACACCTCCTAAGAAACCCAAAATTTTCTAATTGAAAAACTAAGTAAAAAATGACAAAAATAACCAAGTAAAACAAGCTATGGAGCTTGTCTACTTGGGATCTTTGCTAGCCCTTTAATGGCTGCAAATTATCAGCTCTATGGCAGCCAGATAACACTTTGCAATCAGATCTAATACTTCTTTAGAAAAAATTTGAAAAATTTCGACAACTTTAAACTAGTTTTTTGTAAAGAAAGTACTAGTAAATCAGGAAATTTGAATTTTTTATAAATGAGAGAGAGAGAGATGGAACAAATCCTTGTTGAAAATCGAAGCTTTGAAGATGGTTCAGTGATGCTTGAAGGGACTATATCTGCAAATAATAATTAGTAAAAAGCGGAAACAAACAAGATCCTGCTTCTTGCCAACTCAAGAAGACACCTGCACATCACAGATCTTACCAAACAAAGATTAAATGTAGATATATATACTCATAAGAAACTAAGCTGCTACAAATAAACCAATTTGACAACAACTTATCTCATAGATGAGCAAACCACACCCTTGAAAAATAAGACTTATGCACAAGTCATCTTGGAAAAGAGATCAAAATACTTCATCCACATGTAACCAAGACACCACAAGCTGACCTCCAAAGTCTTCTTTTATTTCAAAATGACAAAAATATTACAATCATAAGTTGGCTGCTCCAAATCTCACTAGTGAACAATGGAGAGCACTCCTCAATTTATAGAGAAAATGATCAAGGAGGGAGGGAGCACTTGCCAAAAATGGGTGGAAAGCGTGGCATGGATGGTGGAGGGAATGGGGCTGCCATCCCCATATCTTTAGCTGCCCATGGCAGCCCCAAAAGGTGCTAACATATCAGCACTATTAGTGCTGCCCCTCCCTTAACTCGTGGGCTGCCCATACTCATGAATGCGCCCCTCCTTGAGTGAATGCGCCCCTCCTCAATGGGCACTATTATCTCCTTGTTTGGGGCTGCCCAAAACCTTCCAAAATCAGCCCAAAACATTCCACATATGATGCTGATCCAAAACTGAGTTGTCATAACTCCAAAAAATAATTAATTTTTTAAGTCATTTTTTCACTTTTTTGATTTTTTTATGACTTTTTTGGGATTTTTTGATTTTTTTGATTTTGACCAAGGTAGAAGTACCCAAACATTAGGAAAAGTGGGTTTAGGGGTTTAGGGGGTGCTCTGAGTTAGAAAACGAGCACCCCTAAGGCAAAAAATACCTCCAGACGCCCCAGATAGGCCAATTACAAATTTTTTAATTGAACCATTAAAAAATGGCCCAATTTACGGAAAAATAAAAACTTGCCGAAAAATAAAAAAAAACACCTAGGGGGACTTAGACATGTCCATATGACTCAAAATTAACGCCTAGCATGTTCATATACATTGACCCATAGACTCTAATAATTCCCTAAGGCCCGTCAGCCTCCCCAGGCATTCCAGCTTTGGAGGAGCAGGAGAAAAACCAATTAATTATGCAATGCAGTGATGCAAAACATAATAGATAGGTGAAAAAACTCCTTGGAATACCTGACTTGGCCAAAAAGTCCTAAGGAACCGAGTCTTTTACAAACACCATGCTAGCACGTTTTGTTACAAACCCCGCAGGGCCATGGACATGTGAAAAGAAAAGATAAAAACGGGGGCCTTAAAAAAGGCCAGCTGGACATCAAATCACCAAAATTGAACATGTGTCATGTTCTACTTTGCCCGCTCGCTTGATAATCCAACCAAGTGCAACTTAGTTGGCAACAGGCCCAAGGGAGTCGATCCATGCTCATGTTGAGGATGTAGATGGTGACTCTAAGTCTGAGCACGAGGACTCAAATATTTCTGATATATGATTATAATCATTAGATTGTAAATTCTAGAGTCTAGACTATAGTCATATGCTTATATTTGGACTTTAGAGGCCATTTATAGCCTCTTTGTTGATGTATTTTTCTTCAGATATGTATTTGCACTCGGTGCTATTTTGGTTTTATACACTCTTACTTGCTATATACATGAGAAACTTTGTATATTTGGGTATAATGGTTTGGATTCACATGGATGCACATGAATATTTATATATTTTTTTAAATATGAATATTTTATGTATTTTTGCTCAACCGTTTTTTTGATCTGGTTTGTTTCCCGGTTTTTGTCTGATTCCGATCCGGTTCCGGTTCCCGGGGTCATGCGATTCGACCACCGGTCCGGTTCTGATAACATTACTTTGGATATGGGACAAAGGAAAAACACATTTAAGCATATGTCGAATAATAAATACACAAGGAATGGCAGTGTCTCACAAATGGGATAAGTTGTTCAGGGGAGTGCTTATTCAACCTTGGCAAATGTCTACAACTCACATCCAAGTTGTATCAGCTCTGTGATGATCTTTTCTAGAACCGCCATGGACTGGGTGCCCAGCTAACCGTAACTTGAGGTTCTAGGGGACACTTAGAATTAGTTGTCCCTTACTCCATCTCACATCACAACCCATAGGCTCCGTGAGGAATTAATCATTACATTTCATTTCCTTGGCCAGCAGTCTTCGGATTTAGCATACATTTAACCACTTCTTTCTTTAGGCCTATATGACCCTTTTGAGGATTTTGCATGTGCTTAGAAGTACAACTACTCAAGCTTCCATCCAGGGTACTTTTCGTTTCAGTTTCCATTTCATTTCATTTCATTTCATAGCCCTTTTGGGGATTTTGCATGTGCTTAGAAGCACAACTACTCAAGCTTTCATCCAGGGTACTTTTTCATTTCAGTTTCCATTTAATTTCATAGCCCTCTTTCATTGTGTGCTAAGAAGCACAGTTTGTAAAGTATTTTTCCTGGGCTTTCATAAGAGATATAACAATTGTTTCCATATGTAACGATGGTACTATAATTTGCTTCAGGTTTTAGCCAACACAACTCAAGCAACTAGGGGGACTATCTACAATCAAGACCAAACATCGGGGCAACCGACTAGAGTGATCAAGGTATCAAATCCAACTCACCAAAGGGTAAGTTCTGTTGCCAACTCAAAGCCCAGACAAAAACTAACAGGGATGTTATCCAACACAGAGGCAAAAGTGGGGAGGTCCTCCATATCACAGGATGAGGTGTAAGTCAGGGTAAAAACCAATCAAGGGAGAGATAATGGATGGATGGGGAAAGTGAAGGTGATACCTAAGCTAGCAAACCATAAAGGTGGGAATGATCATGTCCACACTCCTAAGAGGGTAAAACCAACGAGTATAAAACAAGAGCTTCTAAATGTAAGTAACAAAACCATTTAGATAATCAATAATAACCATATTCATTTCATACATATATACTGCCAGATCACAATCACTAGATACTAAGTCAAACTATCAAAATGACCAAAAGAGCAAGATAATAAAATCAATGCACATCATATACCTGTCTGGCCGTATACCTGTACCTGCTATCTGGATCATCAATAACCATTGAAACACTGTTGTTGAAACTCTGGGCACTGCACTGCTCTGTATGGGACAAAAGGTCATCTTGGTTATCAAATATTAGGTCAAGAGGCTCAGCCTTGGCATAGGTCTATTGCATGTCTGATCTGGGGCTGCTCTGATATGTGAGTGATCAAAAATACTACCTCATCATAGGCTGATCTCATGTAAAGGCCTGGCTCAGAAAAATATAATGAACTGCTCTGCAATCATGGTAGCCCGGCTACTATGGATGTGATAACAGTTACCTTGAACTTTGGATTTATATTTCAATCCCAAATTCTAACAAACCCTTGGCATATTTTTCACTTCAAAGTGTGTCCTATTTCAATCCGTTTAATCGTAGACACACTTTCATTTGGACTAGTACTTGTGAAAGCAAGCGACTTGTTATCACATATATAGTAGCCGGGCTACCTTACATTATTTTTCAGATTCCAGAGCACATTTCAGCCAGTTCCTTTACTTTGAGATGATGAGATGAGCAGCTAGCTATGGATCACTATCAGATTTTGGACAGCATATGTATTCCCTATGCCATGACTGAGTCTCAGGACACTCAGAGAGATGACCGATGTAGCCATTATACCATTGGTACAGAGCAGTCAGTAGTGCCCAGAGTTACAGCAGCAGTTTCAGAGGACAGATGATGGTACAGGTTGATGAGCATTCAGGTATATGACTCAGCAGGTATATCATTGTGTTATGGTTATATTGCTTTTATACTTATTCTTATAGCATGTCTTAGCACTTAGTGTCATGATCTGGCGATCATATAGATATGTGCACCTGGTTGATCTTATTATATATATATTATTGTCCCTACTCAGACTTAGAAGTTCACTATTCATACTCATTGGTATTACCCTCCTTAGGGAGAATAGAGGTGATCATTCCACCATACCTTGGCTTGCTAGTGTCGGCTCCATCATTCATTGTCTTCATCCATCCATTACCTACCTTTTAGTTTATCACCCTGACTTACTACTTGACTAGTGACATGGAGGATCTTTTCCCCACTGTAGCCTCTGTATTGGATGAGCTTCCCTGTTTATTGTGTCTCGGCTCTGAGTTGGTGACAAAACTTGCCTATGGCGAGTTGGAGTTCCTTGTGAATTCCCCCTAGTCACTAAAGTTGTGTTGGCTAAACCTGAAACTTTTAGTGCTGCCATGAATACAAAATCTGGAAAAATGAAATGCTATATCTTGTATGAAAAGCCCATTCATGCAATGTGTTTCTAAACACGCATGAATGAAAGGCATGCCAAATGAAAATGGCCATGAAAATAAAATGTTATATCTTTTGGAAATGTAAATACCTAGGTAAACAAGCTGTCCATGACACACCTAGAAGGTAAACAAGTGCCTTAAAAACACACCTGCAGCAGAAAGCCTAAAATAAATGTAAATCTATGCAATGTGTTTATAAACACACATAGATCAAGGCTATGGAAACTTCAGGCCCAGAAAGCAATGGAACTTAAATGCTATATCTAAACAATGGCTGGCCTTATTTGTATTATGGATTGTGCGCATCTGTTAAAGGTGAATAAACCTTCTTTGAACAACTCATCCATTTGTGAGACACCGCCATTCCCTGTGTTGTTGCTCATTCAGTATATACTATGGTGTATTCCATTTCCCTTTTCCAAAGTGTCACAAAGTTAAGTCACTCAAGTCATCCCTTAGCTTAGCCAGTTATTTTAGCCTTCACCCTTCACTAGCAAATTGATCACAGCTATGAAGTGAGTATGATCCTGAAAGTCTAACCTGAGTAATAATAATAACTAATGACATTATATAGTTGGACTTAGATCGCCAGTAATGATTACTTTGTGTTATAATTGTTATTTGAACAAGTTGTAGAGCATGCATTAACCTTGGACACTTTGCAGCAGCTTCTGATGATGGTCTGAGTTATATTTGGTCATGTTGACTTGGTTAGACCAAGGTCAACCATAGGACATGAGATGGTTGGACCTTATGATGATATGGATAGATGATATATGGTCGATGTACATGTACATGATGATTCTATGCAGCAGCTACAGGGTTATGATGATGATTCTTGGTTTACAGCAGTGTTTGGTCATTTACAGATTATTATTATTGGCCTTGTTCCGGTATATTGGATATATATTTTGATCATGCAGAGACTCATATGGTGTATGAGTACACATCTTGGATGGATTTGGACCTTCTGAGTCCAATGAGACAGTTTGTTTTCAGTTCCGGGCACTTACAGTGATGATTTTGCCTCAGTAGGCTGTCCTAGTGCATTTTTGGTCTGTCGGAGGCCCTGTCAGAGCAGATGTGATTTTTATCCAGTTGACCTAGGGCACTGATGATGGAGGGGGTGGTCCAGCCACTTGTTTTTACCATATTACCCCCCTCCCGGACACACTGGTGCCCTCACCTTGACAACGCAGGCACTCCAGGAGGCAGTTCGGGGCAGTTTCACGCTTCCCGAGGCATTTCAGGATTGGTAGAAATGGCTATTGAGGAAATCGATTTGGGCTACTGAGGCTATGTTATGGCATGAGATGATCAATGATGATAGATCGGGGTCCTCCACACCTCCTCTAGCAGTTTCAGCTTCATCGGACCCGCATCCATCACTTATGGCACTTTCTGAGGATTTCTGAGGTCTTTTTGAGGCCTACGATTTGACCATGGAGGCACGATTTGGTACATTGAGGATTATTTTATGATTATTGTGCTATGGGGATTGACCAAGGAGGGATAAAATTACCCCTTGGACCCACCATAAGCCCTTTATTATATTTTGTCATCATGATTTGGTGGGATTCCCCTCTTCTAGGGCGATTTTGTCCACTCACATAATATTTTATTAGTGATCCATGTATTTTATTGTTGAGCTCATCTCAACCATTGATTAGACACTTGTATCTTTTAATCTTAGCCACTCATTCAAAAAGTGGTTAGGATTATGCTCTCTCCCCATCCTATTTAAGGAGGGAGCCTCTCATTGTAAAATCATCTAGAGATTTTTGGCTCTTGGCTCTTGGAATAAAAATTTCTATCTTTTGGAGCACATGCTTGGATTGGAGTGGATGTTGGTTGTTTCGATTGTAAATGCTTATGTCCATTGCACTGGAGGATCTATTGTAGCTATCTTGCATATTTTCCATATCTTATTTACAGGTTAAGAGGACGATTTTGGACAAGGGCGAATTGGTGGGGAGGCTTGCCCTTCAAACTTGAAAGAAGTCGTTTTGGTTTGACAGGGAGTAGTTTTGCCTTTGTGTCAACTATTCTATGTTTCTCTCTCTCTCTTGCTTGTATCTACCTTCAACATGTTAAACTGATTGATGCTTTGCTCCTTGGCTTGACAGGTTAGAAGGAATCACATGTGGCTTGGAAAAATCGATTTGGCAAGAGGGCTTCAACAATTCTCCATTTGATCTTTGGCAAAGTAATCCTCGTCTCAACTAGCATTCATCTCTTCATCCAGGTATGTTCCAAGAGGTATGATCTTCTTCTTCTTTGAATCATCCATAATTTCTAGATCATAAAAACCCTAATTAATTAAAACCCTTGTTTTTGGTATTTCTTAGATCTACTTAGATCTAGCCTTGCTTTTGAAGAGATCTTGAAAACCCATCTCTATAGCATCCACCCCTAGTTGGATCTAGAGTTTGGTGGTGATTGGCTTAAAATTGACCCACTTTTCAAGGCAAAAAGCCCTCTTGAACCCAAATCGCACTTCCTAGTGAGAGGCTTGTTTGGTTAGATCTAGCACATGGGTAGGTGAGATCCCACTTGATTTGCAATCTAGACACTTGATAACCTACCCCCAGATCCTTACTTTGGTGAATTCTACCTTGTGGACATCTTTCCATGTTTTAAGGGGTTAAAACCCACTTTTGAATTTCTTGACACCTCAAAACTCAGATCTACTAAGATCTAGCCCTTGGATTGACTTGATTTTCGGGACATACATAGATCGGGGTACTAGCTACTCGGATCTATAGTTTGGTGGCCATTGGACTTGATTTGGTCCACCAAACCCTCATTCTAGCCCTCCTTGAGCAAATCGCACTCCCTTGTGAAAGTGAGTTTGTCCACTTCTAGGAGGTGGGTGTTTGGGATTTTTGGAGATTTGGAACGGCCATACCTTGAAACCTAGGTCTAGACTATCTTTTTGTCACGATCCGCCTTGGGGGTAGCATTCCTTGTTTCAAGGGATTGTGGTCCACTTAGGGTCATCACTTGAAAACCTAGATCTAGCAAGATCCAACCATTAGATCTCTTTTAGCCCACTTGACTTGGCTTCTAGGTGTCCCGATCTACACTTTGACATACTTTTTGACCCCATTAGCCCACTTAACAAGGCACTAGTCTTCCTCAAAGCAAGTCGCACTCCTTGGGATTTGTGTCAAACCCTAGATCTAGTACATGGGTACTTTTAGAATCAACTTAGATCTGTAGATCTAGTCATTACCTAAACTCTAGTACCAACATCACACCTAGCTTCACCTTGTGGGCCCACTTAAAGCCATTTCACACGTCCCAAGAAAATAAGACCCACTTGTGTAAACATATGGTACTACACCTAGTCATCATACCCAATCATGTGGCCTAAACCATACGTAGGTTGAATCACTAGCAATCTCTTACACCACCTTCAACCATACCTCAACTCCTAGGTCCACTTAGCCTTGCATTGGTTTCCGTAACTCATCATTTACTCATCCTTAGAAACCTTTGTTTGGGTCCAATCAACTGTGATTGGTTATAGGGTCTCCCCCTAGGTCTTGTTACACCTTGACCTAAAGCGAAGAGTGCCTCGGTTGACGTGACTCCCACCTTGCCTTGGGAACCGTGGCATCTCTTGGGTCACCTCTTTAGTTGCCTATCTCCTCTACCGTCCCGGATGGGATACCACTAGGGGCAACTACAAGTTGTGTGATAACACGACTGTTGGTTAGTATTAAGGAAATTCTTGGGGTTTCCTTTTGCCAGGTTAGCAGTTGGTTTCCATTGCAATCATTTGGCTACAAGGTTGTGCAACAATAGGACCGATGGAAGATCTCCTACCATTCTTAACTTCCTAATTGCTTGCCCAAAATGAACTATGTTTCTTAAATCAATGGATGCATCTGATCAAGTGAAGGATGCACAAACATTATTTAGTCTTTTGGATGAAGTAATTGTGGAAGTGGGGGCGCAAAATGTTGTACAAGTCATCACAGATAATGCCTCCAACTATGTTGTGGCGAGAAGATTGTTGGAGGAAAAATACCACACCATTTGGTGGACTCCATGTGAAGCCCATTGTTTGGACCCCATGCATGAGGATATTGGAAAAATTGAGAGGGTGAAAAAGTGTGTGGAACAAGCTAAATGCATAACCAGATACATCTACAACCATGCATGGGTTTTGAACTTTATGAGAAAAAAATAACAGGGGGAAAAGAGTTTGTTAGGCCAACTATTACACGAGTTGCAACGAATTTTCTTACGTTGCAATCTATGCTTGAGCAAAAAGCCAAATTGAGGAAGATGTTCTCTTGTGATGACTGGAATGCATCTCAGCGAAGCAAAAAGACTTAAGGCAAAGGCATTGTTGACAAAGTATTTGAAAAAGTAGTTTGGAAAAAGGCAGAGGAGATAGTACTATTCAGTGAGCCTCTTGTGAAAGTGTTGTGAATGGTGGATAGCGATAAACTTGCCATGGGTTTTATTTATGAGGCCATGGATCATGCCAGACAGGCAATAAAGGCAGTATATGGGGATAAAAGGCATAAGTATCTTCCTCTATGGAGAATCGTTGATGAAATATGGAGCAAACATCTGCATCGATCTTTACATGCAACGGGCTATTACTTGAATCCAAGGTATGTAATTTCAAAGTATTTTAAGTTTTATTATTCATTGCAAAAGTTTAGCCAAGGTTTCAAACTCATTTGACGAAGTTTCTTTGTTTTCTAAAGTTACCATTACACAAAATATTTTGAAGCAAATGGGGAGGTGAAGGAAGGATTATACAAATGCATTGAGCGCATGGTGCTCGATCCCATGATACAAGATGAGATAAACAGTAATCTCCTCCATTTCAATGAGAGTATTGGTACCTTTGGCATGTCTATGGCTATACGAAGTAGAGCAAAGGATCCACCAAGTAAGTAATTTCAAAGTTTTAAAATTATATTATTCATAGCAAAATTTGAGTCAAATTTTCAAACTCATTTGCTAAAGCTTCCTTGTCTTTAACTCATATTGCATCCTATTGGTGGGGGCAGTTTGGTAGCCAATTTCTTGACTTGTAAAAGTTTGCAATTTGGATATCGGGCCAAACATGCAATGCTTCTAGGTGTGAACGAAATTGGAGTGTTTTTGAGTGTATACACACCAAAAAGAGAAATTGTTTGTGTTCAATACAACCTAAGATTGAGGTGCAACCAGTTGATGAACAAAATCCCTGAATCAAGCACCGTAGTCTTGGATGATATTGATCCATCAATAGATTGGGTTGTGGAGAGTCAACCAGCAGCATTTGATAATGATGAGCTATCTTAGATGGACTTGGGCCCACTTGCCACAACCAAAGGATGCGAACATTGGTGTTGAACAGGTGCCTTTGACTTCAGGCCCAAGGGAATAAAGCCAAGCTCAGGATACCTATTCTCGGTCTACTTTAGTTGAGGACATAGATGGTGACTCTAACTCTAAGCATGACAATTTAGATGATTCTGTTATATGATAATATTGTAAGTCTCAAGTTTAGACTGTAATTATATGCTTATATTTTGACTGTAGAGGCCATTTATAGCCTATTTATTGATGTACTTTGGTTCAAATATGGATTACACTCAGGGTTATTTTGGTTGTATGCACTCTTACTTGCTATATACATGAGAAACTTTGGATATTTGTGTATAATGGTTTGAATTCTCATGGATGCACATGAAATTTTTTTTTTCAAAATTTGAATATTTTATGTATAATTTGGTCGATCGGTTTTGTTGTCTGGTTTTTTTCCTATTTTTGTCAGGTTCCAATCCGGTTCCACTTCCTAGGGTCAATTCTATCACCGGTCTTGTTCTAATAACTATGGAAGACAACAATTTTCAAAAACCCAATTAATTGAACTACACCAAACCGAAGACAAGTCGACCAAACCATCAGAAGAAGCCAAATGTCACCCTTCTCTTCAACTACATGCCACCTATGAAATATAGACCTGCTAAAAATACTAATAGACATGCCAGAAAATGGTCTTGTAGCTCATGCCGAGGATCCCATTCCAACAGTGGTGATAGGTTTGATGATTGATCATGTTGATCAATGATATGTAGTAAGCTAGTGCCTGGTAGCACATTGTGTTTTGGATTCTAGAGGCCATTGGCATTTAAAGCCTTGTTGATTATGTATTTTGTTTCACATATGTATTGCACTCGGTGCCATTTTGATATATTCAACCTTACATGGTATATACATGAGCGGATTGCATGTCCTATCTCTAATGGTTTGGAATCTTTCAAATATATTTTTAAATTAAAATTTTAATATTTTACGTATATTTATGTAAACCGCGTCATAAAATTCAAACTGGTCCAAGTCGGAGTTGAGTTTGAGTCTGAGTCCAAGTTGATCGTCGATCAATTCCAAGTCCGAGTCCGCATTTTAAAACATTGCTACCAATGCCTTATATATGGTTTATGTCCACTACAATTTCCAAATGTGGATGACGCAGTGTGAGCAAATCCCTGATGTGGATGTCATTTCCTTGGAGACCATTAACATAATGTTTGACTAGAGTGTATATTCTGAGAGGCCTATTATGAAGGATATGCTTGAGTGCTTAGACGAGGAGTAGACGGCAAGGGCAAGAGAGGATAACCCACAATTGTTGGGGGGGAAGAGGGTATTAGCACTGAAGAAGTTGATGTGGTTACCTCAACACCACCTTCTACACAAAATGATACTCAGAACTGAAAACAAACTATCCCATTGGACTCAGAAGGTCCAAATCCATCCAAGATGTGTACTCATACACCATATGAGTCTCTGCATGATCAAAATAAATATCCAATATACCAGAACAAGGCCAATAATAATGATCTGTAATTGACCAAACACTGCTGTAACCCAAGAATCATCATCATAACCCTGTAGCTGTTGCATAGAATCATCATGTATGTATACATAGACCATATATCATCTATCCATATCATCATAAGGTCTAACATCTCATGTCCCATGGTCCTCCATGGTCAAACTGGGTCTAACCAAGACCAAATATAACTCAGACCATCATCCAAAGCTGCTGCAAAGTGTCAAGGTTAATACATGCTCTACAACTTATTCAAATAACAATTATAACACAGAGTAATCATAACTGGCGATCTAAATCCAAATATATAGTGTCGTTAATTATTATTATTACTCAGACTAGACTTTCAGGATCATACTCACTTCATAGCTGTGATCAATTTGCTAGTGAAGGGTGAAGGCTGAAATAATTGGCTAGGCTAAGGGATGACTTGACTGACTTAACTTTGTGACACTTTGGCAAGGGAAAGGGAATACACACCATAGTATATACTGAATGAGCAACAACACAGGGAATGGCGGTGTCTCACAAATGGATGAGTTGTTCAAAGAGGGTTTATTCACCTTCACAGATGCGCACAATCCATAATACAAATAAGGCCAGCAATTGTTTTGATATAGCATTTAAGTTCCATTGCTTTTTGGGCCTGAGGTTTCCATAGCCTTGATCTATGTGTGTTTATAAACACATTGCATAGATTTACATTTATTTTAGGCTTTCTGCTGCAGGTGTGTTTTTAAGGCACTTGTTTACCTGAGCACTTCTAGGTGTGTCATGGACAGCTTGTTTACCTAGGTATTTACATTTCCAAAAGATATAACATTTTATTTTCATGGCCATTTTCATTTGGCATGCCTTTCATTCATGTGTGTTTAGAAACACATTGCATGAATGGGCTTTTCATACAAGATATAGCATTTCATTTTTTCCAGATTTTGTATTCATGGTAGCACCAAAAGTTTCAGGTTTAGCCAACACCACTTTAGTGACTAGGGGAAATTCCAAGGAACTCCAACTCACCATAGGTAAGTTTTGTCACCAACTCAGAGCCGAGACACAATAAACAGGGAAGCTCATCCAATACAGAGGCTACAGTGGGGAAAAGATCCTCCATGTCACTACTCAAGTAGTAAGTCAGGGTGATAAACTAAAAGGTAGGCCATGGATGGATGGAGACAATGAATGATGGAACCGACACTAGCAAGCCAAGGTATGGTTGAATGATCACCTCTATTCTCCCTAGGGAGGGTAAAACCAATGAGTATGAATAGTGAACTTCTAAGTTTGAGTAGGGACAATATAATATATATAATAGATCAACCAGGTCCAAATATCTATATGATCGCCAGATCATGACACTAAGTGCTAAGACATGCTATAAGAATAAGTATAAAAGCAATCTAACCATAACACCATGATATACCTGCTGAATCATATACCTGAAAGCTCATCCACCTGTACCATCATCTGTCCTCTGAAACTGCTGCTGCAACTCTGGGCACTACTGACTGCTCTGTACCAATGGTATAATGGCTATATCGGTCATCTCTCTGAGTGTCCCGAGACTCAGTCATGGCATGGGGAATACAATTGTTGTCCACAATCTGATAGTGATCCAATATAGATGCTCATCTCAGCATCTCAAATGTAAGGGAACTGGCTGAATAGTGTACTGGAATCAGAAAAATAATGTATGGTAGCCCGGCTACTATATATGTGATAACAGTGCCCTCAACCCTAAACTAGCTCTCTAAGCTCTCCAAGTCAACTTCTCAAATCAATAATCAATAAGCAGACCTATTCATTCACTTTATCCTTCTTTTATAACTTTGATAGTGCATGACCTAACTTTTGCATGCCTAAATCGCTTTTCTCTTCTAATTCTC
The DNA here is from genome assembly GCA_027924585.1 of Larix kaempferi. Classification (NCBI taxonomy): domain Eukaryota; kingdom Viridiplantae; phylum Streptophyta; class Pinopsida; order Pinales; family Pinaceae; genus Larix; species Larix kaempferi. The sequence continues at coordinate 3,781,254 of BSBM01000723.1, read as the reverse complement.
AGTTGACTTACATGCATTGCTTTCTGTGTGCATGAAGGCTTAATAAAGGTATTTATGTGCATACATCATGAAATATGGCCCGCATGTAATGCATGCAGGTGTCCCCCATTTCCCGTGGCCCTCTTTTATCTACTGACGATCTAATAACCATGATTAAGAAATAAGATCTTGTTTTGGTCTGAATGGTATCAATCCTCAGTCAATTCCACTATATGTTAAAAAGGGAACATTACAGAGAGAGGGCACATTCTTGAAGCTTAGAGGGCCGAGAGAACCTGTTATCACACAACTTGTAGTTGTCCCTAAAGGTATCCCATCCAGGATGGTAGAGGGGATGGACAACTAAAGAGGTGACCTAAGAGATGCCACGGTTCCCAATGCAAGCTGGGTGTCACGATAACCGAGGCACTCTTCACTTTAGACCAAGCCTAGGCAAGACCAAGGGGGCGACCCTAGCCAATCAATGAAGACTAGCTAACCCAAAGACTCCTAGGGAAATGTGTAAAATGAAAGAAGGAGATCAGTGGTGAGTTAGACCTAGGAAGGTTAAGTGGACCCAAGAGTTAAGGTGTGGTTGAAGAGGCTTAAAGAGTGACAAATGGTTCAACCAATGAATGACAAGGGCCACATATGACGTTCAATTAATAGATCTAAAGATGACTTAGTACCATGAAAATTAGCCAAGTGGGACCCACTCCTTAAATAGTGGAAAATTGGTCCAAGTTGGGTCCACAAGGTCAAAATTGGAAAAAGACGGTACTAGGGGTATGTTATGGCATGGATCTATGGATTGGCCAAGAATTAGCAATACCCAAGTGTGGGATCTAGCAAAAAGCCACCTACCCAAGGAGTGCGAATTGACTCAAAGATGACTAGTGCCTTGGATGGAGGGGCTAATGGAGTCGGATGTCCACCAAATTGTAGATCGGGATAGTCAAGGTGCAAAATAAGGTGGGTTTTCAAGATCAAGAGCATGCCATGGCTAGATCTCACTAGATCTAATGCATCACTAAGTGACCCAAGTGGGGCACAACCCTCAAAATGAGGAATGGGGCCCACAAAGTAGAAATCACAAAAGTGAAGCACTAGGGGTAGGTTTTCAAGGTTGATCTATTCAATGCAACAAAAATCTCACCTACCCACGTTTACGAACTAGCCCAACTAGCCTCCTCAAGGAATGCGACTTCCCTTGGAGAGGCTAATGTGCCTTGGGAAATGGGTCAAATGGAGGCCAAACACCACCAAACTATAGATCTGAATTGTCATGGATGCTATAGAGGTGGGTTTTAAAGATTATCCCCAAAAGCATGCTACATCCAAGTAGATCTAAAAAAATGTAAAATGAGGGTTTTAGATTTTAAGAGTTTATGTGAGCAATAGGATGGAGAACAAGCGAAATGGATACGTACCTTGTAGACCTTACCTCAAAAGCTTGCGGCTACTTTGCACATGCATGATCCTTGCCCTTAGTTACAATTTAAAGCTAGCTCCAAGCCTCCAAGTAAATCCAAGCAAAATCGTCCAAGCCCTAGGAGGAGAGATGCCTCATTCAACCTGTAAATCAAACTACAAAATGTTAGATTTGATCCACAAATCAATGAGATCTAAGCATGTCATGTCAAAGAAGCAATCAATAGACAAAGCACAATTGAAAAACTCCCTCAAGATGAAGACGTCTTGCCCAAGGGGGATGTGGGAAACCCCTACAATCTTCCCTTCAAGCAAAATCGCACTCTAGCTTCAATCAATTCGGCCTCCCTTTGTTGATGTCGAATTCACCTGTTACAAGCAAAAAATGTCTAAAAGCAAAGATGCATAATCTTGTACAAAAGCAACCCAATCAAAGCTAAGAAGTAGATCTCCAAAATAGTATTTTATTCCAAGTTTTCCAGAGCCCAAAGGTGCTTTTACAATAGGGGGGTCTCCTCCTTTTATAGGATGAGGAAGACCAAAACCCTAAACCACTAAACCACTTTTTAAAACTAGTGGTTGAGATTAAAAGATATAGCAATCTAATCAACAGCTAAGATGAGCCAATACAATATAAGACATGGATCACTTAACTAAGTGATGACGTCATAGCCTAAAAGACTCTAAGGAGGGTGACATCATACATGGGGGGTGGCTAATAACACATGTGCCACATCAGCAAGACCAAGACAAGTCACTAGGAGCACATGGTGGGGCTAGGAGGTATTAATTCCCTTCAGTAGCATAACCCCATGGCACAATAATATAAAATGAGTCTATGACATGTCAAAATATACAAATGATCAAATCTTGTCCCCATCATCAGAGAGAGAAGTACAATAAAAGAGCTACTGTAGCCCATGTGGACCCCACTGATTGGTGCAAACTGATCTGGAAGAAGGGGGATACACCATGGATGACCTCATAACAGACCAAGTGCCAAAACCTTTCCTCAATTGCCCAAATCGAATTCCTCAATGACCTTTTTATTCCATTTTTTAATCCTCCTGAAAACCCTGAAAGTGCCCAAAACAGCCTCTAGGGTGCCTGCGCTGTCAAACTGAAGGTGCCATCATGTCTGGAAGGGGAGTATAATGGTAAAAACAAGTGGTTGGACCACCCCCTTCCTCTGTAGCACCCTAGGAAACAACTTGCCTTCAATGCTCCTGTTGGACAGGCTGGATCAACATGCCCAAACTAGTCAACAGGTGGATAACTGCTGCTATCATGCCCAGAAGTGCCCGGAACTGAAAGATAAGTGTCTCAATGGATCCAGAAGACCCAAATCCACTAGAGATGAGTACTCATACACCTCATGATAACCTGTGGGGTCATCTGTAGGGTCCACCATACTCGGATAGTGTAAAATATGATGATCTGGAAATAATAATAAAAATGACCAACTGCATCAATCATCATCTGGAGCATATGCGCAACATATGGAATCATCAATAGGTGTATGTGGGACCATAGATCAACATCATAAAGCACAAGTGGTCCAACTCATCACGGATCCCAAGAATGACCATGGTCAAACTATGTTTGACTAGGTCAAAATACAACCAAAGACTAGATTATAACAAATGACCAAGACATATTCCTTTAACCATATTCACAGCTTAACTTAAAGTATAAACATCAATCCAGTGGCAGTTAATATATATATTTCAATGTTGTTTATAGTTTACTTGCACAAAAGCTTTAAAGACATACTCATCCAGTGGACATGGCCTAACTGCTAGCAAAGGGTGAAGGCTAAGGACAAGGCTAGGTCAAAAGGGATGACTTGACCAACTCAACTAAGTGACACTTTGGACGGGGAGAGGGGGAGCTACACTCTGTGTTGGACAAAATAGACAAAGGGAATGGCAGTGCCTCACAAATGGATAAGTTGTTTAGAGTGTGTTTATTCAACCTTGGCATCATGTCTACATCAAGTTGATCCAAGTTCATTAGGATCATTCATTTAATTTCCATGGCCTTTTTGGCCTATATGACCCCTATGGGATTTTGCAAGCACTTAAAAGCACAACTAATCGCAGCTTGCATCTAGAGTATATTTACATTTATGAGGTCAACAATCTTTAGATATAGCATACATTTAACCATTGCGTTTTAGACCTTTTTGGACCCTTCGAGGGGTACTTTTAGCATTTCATTGCTTTAGCCTTTAATTCATCGTGTGTTTAGAAAAACATTCTAGAATTTAATTTCCATAGGCTTTCATAAGAGATTTCCAATATAAGTAGTACAAGTGCTTTCAGTTTTAGCCAACAACAACGCATGTGACTAGAGGGAATTCCGCACTCAGCCACACATCGGGGCAACCGGCTAGAATGATCTAGGCATAAAATCCAACTCACCAGAGGCAAGTTCTGTCACCAACTCAAAGCCGAGACACAAAACAAACGTGGATGCAATCCAACACAGAGGTAGAAATGGGGAAGTCCTCCATATCAAACAGTCAAGAAGGGAAGTCAAGGTGAAAGCCAAAACGGGGAAGGTCATGGATGGATGGAGTCAAGTGAATGTGATGCCTAAGCTAGCAAACATAAAAGTCAGGGAAGACCATGTCCATGCTCATAGGAGGGTAACGAAACCAATGAGTATAGTCAGTCAACCTTATAGTGCAACTAAAATATCCAATTCATTATTTATATCCAACCAAGATAGTTCATTTCATTTATTAAATAGTACTGCCACATCATGAGTTATATACCAAGTCAATGCTATGAAGATGACTAAAACAACAAGATAACAGTCCAATGCTAACAATCACAAGTCTAATGGTCATATCACTGCATATCATAATCATCATCTAGAACCACTGAAACACTGCTGCAATAATATAATTGGAACTCTGGGCACTGAACTGAAACTGTATGAAACAAAAGGTCATATCAGTCATCAAATCTAAGCTCTCAAGGCTCAGCCTTGGCACAAGGTCTACTCAATGTCTGATATATACTGCTTTGATTTGTAAGTGATCTCAAATAATGCTACTCATCATAACTGATCTCTGTAAAAGCAAAGCTCTGGAAAGTGCAGATATCTGCTCAGCAAGAATAGTAGCCCAGCTACTATGGTGTGATAACAGAACCGAGGCACATTCTTCAAAGAGTGATAGGAAGGTGCTTTGATCATTTAGAGACTGAGTGACATACAGAGGGCGTATCTATTGAGTAGAGAGAGAGGGGCGCATTCTTCAGTAGCTGAGAGAGAAGAGGAAGAGTGAGGCACAACTTTCAATGATTGAGAGGGGCACGCTTCCCTAGGCTGAGATCCAAACTTGATTCAGTCAGAGATAAGAGCAGAACAGAGGGCACAGTTGTCAGATTGGACACACGTGTCAAAGAGGGGCGCATTCCTTCAAAGACAATTGCAGCTATTGAGTATTGAGGGTTTATCCCAAAGATCTAGCATGCCTTACAAGGCATCAGGTTCTTTTGTTTATATGATAAAGATGATCGTAATCATTCTTTAATTTCTCTGGCTCAAATTATAGAAAGCCCTAGTTTGTTGGTTTTTCCCCATTGAGGTTTCCAGGGTAAATTATTGTGTTGAACTATATGTGTTTGGTTTCTAGTTCCATTGCGCATGTTTGACAAGTTAATCAGTTTATGTATTGTTGCTTATACAATCAGATCTGAGATTTATTTGTGTATGCATCTGGGAATTGTATTGAAAGTAGTTGATCAGATTATAAGCTCAAAGATAGAAAATTAGCATGGTATCAGAGCAATGTCTCTGAAAGAAACCAAGGGTTTGCACAGTGATATTGCAGAGATTGCACAGTGGTATTGTAGAGAGTGCACATTGATCTATAGATCAGTTTGATTTAGGGGTTTGAATCACAGTTCATCAGATCTTCAAGGGCATGGCGACCGAACTGAGGTTTGAAGATAGGTTGGATGGGACAACCAACTTCAGTGCATGGAAGGAAAGAATCACATTGTGGTTGGAAGAGACTAAGTTGTGGGATATTGTCAAAGATCTCATTACTGTTCCAACAGATGCAGCTAATTTGGCCACGTACAACAAGAGGAAGGTGAAGGCCAAGCGCATCCTTCCGGATTCCATGACAGATCATATGATTCCACATGTGAGCGGAAAGGAACATGCCTATGAGATGTGGGAAGCATTGACGAAGCTTTTCCAGAGTGGCAACGAGAATAGAAAAATGGTGTTGCGGGAAAAACTTAAAAGGTATGAAGATGCTCAAAGATGAGCCAGTTGCAGCATATCTTATCAGACTGACACAATTTCGAGAAGAACTTGTTGTAGTAGGGGTAAAGATTACAGATACAAAGATGGTGTGGTCAGCCTTGAAAGGCTTCTCCAAACCATGGGAGACCTTTGTTCATTGCGTCATTTCCAGAGAGAATCTTCCCAACTAGGATAGATTGTGGGACGATTTCACTCAAGAGGAGTTGAGATTGGGATCCAATCAGTCAGACCAAAAGACTGGTGATGATGACGAGAACGTAGCAATTGTGAGTAGAGACAAGGGAAAAGGTAAGAAGAACTTCGGAGGAGGATCTACTTCGAAGGGTGTGAAGGATCTGAGCAAGATCCAGTGTTATGCATGTAGTGATTTTGGCCATTATGCAAGTCGATGTCCTCATAAGAAGAAGGGAAAGAAGGAGAAAGAGGGACGGGTTGCAGCATCCGTTGAGGTGGATGCGTTCACTGCAAAGTTCAAGAAGGAATTCTCCCTTGTTTCTTTTGTGTCGGGTTGTGACAGTAATGAACCTGAGGTTGAGGTTGATGAGAGGTGGATAGTTGACAGTGGGTATTGTAGCCACATGACAGGAAGGCGAGATGCATTCCTTCTTTTAGAGACTGGTCCAAATCAGCTTATACAGAGTGGAGAGGGCACAGTGCATGTAGTAAAAGGAGTGGGACAAGTAAGGTTCCAACTCGAGTTTGGAGAACTTCTGGAGGTGTCAGAACTACTCTATGCTCCAGGGTTGAAGGGTAACAGACTCTCAGTTCCAGCCTTGGAGGATGCGAGGTATGCGGTGTTGTTCAAGAGTGGACACATATTTACCTATGTATTGGGAGTGGATCCAGTTGAGCCAGTGTTGATGAATCATCGAGTGGATAAGGAGTATGTAGTGCATGGCTAGCCTACATCAGGAGGATCTGGGTGGATATCAAATTCAGCATCAGTGTCTAAGACAGACAGAGAGCAAGATGCTCTAAGGATTGAAGTGGTACCGAGAAGTCAATCCTCAATTCAGGGGAGTGAGCGAGAAGCTACTTCTTCCAATTCTGGCTAGAGGGTCAGCTGGTACAATTTGACTCAGATAGAGGCTCAGGAGTGAGATGGGACATCTCAGAGCAAGAGAGTCAGGAAAAGGTTGGTGGATCAGCCTGTGGATAGCTTCAGAGGGAGTTTAGAGCAGAGTTCCAGAGGGAGTCTGGAGCTTGGTCGGTGTCAGTGACATAGAAAGAGCATGAGGCTTCCCTCAATATGCCATTGATGGAGGAGGCTCACGGATTATCAGATCAGAGTGCAGCATAGGTAGCCATTTCAGAGGGAGCAGTTGCAGCAGCAGAGGATTTGTATAGATCTGGGTGCCAGTAGGACTTCAATCACTAAGAGGGAGTGTTGAGATTTGTATCTCGGGATGTCCTTCATGTGCTCATGCCTAGCATGAAGGGACATTAACTGAGTAGGCATGGATGTAGTGTGTTAGAAACACTCTACGGGTCAGCATGGCTTCAATGGTGGAAGCATGCAAAGAGTTCTGAGACTTTTACCTTTTGCATGTGAGATTTTTTAATGCAGTAGTGTGATTTTGCATGCAACTCAAATTAGGGATTTGGAAACCCTAATCAGTCACGGCTTATAAAAGGAGGTAGAGGGGTAAAAGTAAGGACACTCAAGACAAACTTCAGAGATTGAAGAGCCAAAGAGGTGGGGCACACTTTTGAGAGAGGAGGGCACATTTCTTGAGGTGAGGGCGCACTTCTGAGAAAGAGGGCGCATTCTTGAAGCTGAGAGGGCCGAGAGAACTGATGCACATTCTTTAGAGAGTGATAAGAGGGTGCTTTAATAATTCAGAGACTGAGTGACAGTCAGAGAGCGTATCTATTGAGCAGACAGAGAAGCAGAGAGAGAGGAGCGCATTCCAGAATCCAGAGCGTGAGGGGCGCATTCTTCAGTAGCTGAGAGAGCAGAGGAAGAGTGAGGCGCACCTTTCAGTGATTGAGAGGGGGCACGCTTCCTAGGCTGAGATCCGAACTTGATTCAGTCAGAGATCAAAGCAGAACAAAGGGCGCAGCTGTCAGATTGGACACACGTGTCAAAGAGGGGTGCAGTTGTCAGATTGGACACACGTGTCAAAGAGGGGCCCAGTTGTCAGATTGGACACACGTGTCAGAGAGGGGTGCATTCCTTCAGAGACAGTTACAGTTGTTGAGTATTGAGGGTTTATCCCAGAGATCTAGCATGCCTTCCAAGGCATCAAGTTCTTATGTTTATATGATAAAGCTAATTGTAATCATTCTATAATTTCTCTGGCTCAAATTATAGAAAACCCTAGTTTGTTGGTTTTTCCCCATTGGGGTTACCAGGGTAAATTATTGTGTTAAACTATATGTGTTTCGTTTCCAGTTCCGCTGTGCATGTTTGACAAGTTAACGAGTTTATGTATTGTTGCTTATACAATCAGGTCTGAGATTTATTTATGTGTATGCATCTGGGAATTGTATTGAAAGTAGTTGATCCGATTATAAGCTCAGAGATAGAAAATTAACAAAACCTATTGGACTGTGCGATTTGGACCGGTCTGGGGTCAGAACCAGTCTGATCGGCCGGTTTTACCTGTTCCAGTCCAATTCTGGTAACCTTTTCCATACTAGAGAGCCTTAATGGTGATGAAAAATTTAAAGTATCTTGATTAGAACTTTTGATCTATTTTCGAATCAATTAGTGTTTACAATATAAATGCCAACCTTCTGTATAGAAGAATAGCTACTGCAAGACTTTAAAAAACACAAAATAAATGGAGAGCTTGTAGTTATCATCTTAAATACAGCATTCAACATTTTCTACAATATGATACAGATTCAACTATTCAGTCCTTGAGTTTATTCTTTTCTGCAAACCCAATATTAATGAACGTTGAGATAGAAAATACACAAAATGTTCTGAAATCATTTTTTTTCTATTTAAGATTGAGGCTCAAAAACACCCATTTAACACAAATTAGAAAACAATGTACAATAATCTTGAACCCTGGAAACGCAAATATATTACACACCATGAATTCGTTCATGGCAAAATCGAAATTAAGAAACAGTGAAAACTGACAGCACAAACCTGATATAGAGTCCAGTGCTAATAAGTCATAATCAGAAACAACTCCAACCTGCAACACCATTACAACATGGAACAATGATGAACATGTTTTTCTTAAATAACTACAAAAATACATGTCTGCGTGTGCTTTATAAAATTGAAATTAGGGAGAATGTAATAGAAAAAGGAGATAGAATCAGAATTAATATAGAGGTACCATACCTCTAGATTCTAATGCTGGTGAGCAACCTTGTTCAGGTCAATACATGATGGTAGCCGAACAAATAATAATTAAAAAGGCAATTTCAGGAGTAGGTGCCTTACTAATGTGATCTAAAAGAAATAATTCTGACAAGAGGAATCAAAACCTCGACCTCAGAAGGAATGGACCAAGAATATGTCTATAGCCTCAAATATACATGCTCCAGTGAAGAATTTTTCTTGATTGAGCCAGCCAGTTTGGCATGCATCTTAGAGAAGTGTACAGTGAATGACCTCCCTGTACACTCCCTTGCCAGTTATGTGCCCCATGTCTTACCTCATATTCTAAAATCATAAAGACAGCGCTATCGCCATTCGCAAGCATAGAATATAAGAAGAATGCTGTCTCAAAAGAAAGGAGAGGGTTATGACCCTTTATGCATAAAATTAGCAAACTTATAACTGGAATATTGAAAACCAAGATGGGTGTGCCCGAGCACATCCTGATAAAGTCAAAACCACATCAAAAGCAAAAAATGAAGAAAACTCTGGTGGTTTTGCACCCCATTATTTGTGCTTTTAGAGATTGGAGTGCAACAAAACATTACTCAAAAGGCTCTTTGTAAAAGAAAGAAATGAGCTTAAGCCTTTTTGCAAGAGGGAGCAATCTCATAAATGGACTATCTAAAAAAGGTGTGCCACAGCACACATATCAAGTACATTAAAACTAGCATTGAAAGAACACTGAAAAAGTAAGCAAAATTAACATTAGCACTTTGCAGAAAACAACTCTAAAATAAAGCTCATTTAAAACCTTTACCAATGAGAATAGGTAGTGTGTCAAGATCGGATGATAGATAGAAGTTCAGCTTTCATTTATCCTTCCTTTGACATGATCATTGCATTCATTTATTTTACAACCAATAAAATAGCACACTCAAAGATGATAAAATTGTTTGTAAATAGAGATTCACAACCAACTTTTGGCACTTACTAGTTTCCAATCATCATCAACCACCGGTAAGCCAGTGATCCGATTTGCCACTAGAGTTTCCAAGGCTGTTCAAGGACAATTTTATAGCATGGATCAATATCCTATGAAAAAATCACTTAAGACTATAAAGCACAAGAAAAGTAAGGCATCAAAGAAACAAGTAATAAGCAGTTACCCTCATCAACCATAGTTGTTGGCTTCACGACAAACAGGTGCTCTTTCCTGGTCATGAAATCACCTACTGTAAAGACTTCTTGCTTAGGCTGTAAACCACAAGCAATGAAAGAGAAGAAGGCGGTCAAAATAACATGTACCATAAAGCTTGATTCCAGTTCAATTAAATATAAATAAACCTTGTAACCCTCATTCAATGTAAACTAAAATCCTGTAAAAGGGTAAGAATACCTTGCAAACCCTTGCAATATCTTGGTCATTTAAGAAGTGATACAAATAATGTTGGGTTATAACCTCCACTTGTAAGTGCAACAAGCCATCTTTATTTATGAAAACTATACCTTTTGACATTGAAAATAGTAGGGAACATAAAAATATTCAACACTTGGACTGACTTAAAGTTAGCCCTATCCATCCTAAAGGGAGACTTTTGTGGGTACAGCATCCAATATAAATAGTTCAAAAAATATACAAGACCTATTTTAAAAGTCAGCTAGAACTTGTATAACCAGTAAACTGATGAACTTGATATGGGCCTCAATAGGTTCTTTCATGTAGTTTTATAGTAGAGACAACCCGAAAATTAACTTTGACATAAGATGACACAATGTCAAATGCTGACCTCTTTCTAATTTCTACCAATGCAACATGCAAGTATTTTGAATTCTATTTCAAAGTTATAGACAAATTAATTTCTACAATAATCCACGATGGAATCGAAGATTGCCCAAATCTACAACTAGAGCGATGTTGCTAATGAAGGTCACCTTAAGAAATTTTTTGTCACTATGAAGTTCACTTTAAGAGTTTGTCTAAATATGGCCACACAGATTTCGTATATCGTGTTAGCTTTTGGGGTTACTCTAAAACTGTATACACAATGCTTGGGGGTGCTTTATGTGATGTGGGGTGTATGGTGTGTTGACTACCCTTGGTTATACTATCATGGACATACACATTGGAGATATCCTACTAATGGATTGCTATGCTCAACTGATGCTTATGTGGCACACTTCCTTAGACAGTCAAAGACCTATGTGGCTTAGTGACTTCCTCAAGGAGTGCATATATGGAGAGTTTGGTCGCTTGCTTGCGAAGACGACCCACTTGGAGGATGAGTGTTGAGCATCTAGGAGGAGGCGTTGAGCCCTAGGTAGCATGGGGACACTAGGTTTCCTAGGCCCTACATAGAGGCTTGTACTTGATTAGAGGATGCTTAGGTTGAGCGATCATGTAGGTGTGGTGGACCTGGAGGGATAATGAGGGAGCACTAGAGTATTTGAGGTCTTTGGAGGAGGAGTGTTGGACATATCTCATGGAGTGCTCACCTTGGGACCCTTGCTTGTTGGACATGAATGCCTTGGAGCTTGACATGTGTCACTCAGCATTGAAGAACTTCACATGTGGATCTATCTATTGTTTAGTTAGGTTGCATGTTGTCAACAAGGTCAACTTTGATAGTGTTGGCTTCCCTCATCTTTCATATAAATAAAGTGAGGAGAGTCCTTTTATTCATTCATTCGCACACTTGTATTAGAGATGTGAGAACTAGAGCAAATGTCTCTTTCCTTCTACTCTTCTCCATTTTATTTGTTCTCTTTTGTCTTGAGCATTAGGGTTCTTGAAGAGATTCAAAAGAAGACTAGGGTTAGGGTTTTCCCCTAAGAAGACAAGGAAAGCAAGGGTTTGGGAGAAACCCTAGGAAGCAAAGGGAGCACTTGTTCTTGTCAAAGAAGAAGACTAAGGTTTTCTGGCACTTTGAAATCCTAGTACTACTTGGAGTGCTTGATGTGGAGAAAATGGAGGGCGACTATCGTGTACACTTGTGTGATGCAAGTGTATGTGCCAAGGAGGACTTGTCAATGTGTAAGCTAGCTTGTTGTGGATCTTTGTTGGATCGATCAGCTTTGGTTGGGAAGGATTCCTAGCTAGGAGTGGTTGATGGCTAGGGTTTTCTTATGGTTTCCCTAGTCAAGGTCTGGAGAGCATGACTTCTACTGTCATGTATTATGTTGCAGTATGTACTTGTACTTCAACTTATCTATATATGAAGTGTTCCTGCTTTCCAAACTTTGTGTACTTGCAGATTTGAATTTCAGTTTATATTATATTCATAGTTGAGTAGTTTCGAGTGCTGATTTGACATAACATTCAGCAGATTTTGTTAAATGATGATTTTTTTTTGCATAAGTTATTTAACAAACATATAGAAGCTAAAGGGGCAGATTTACAGCCCTAATAATCTGCTGTTATAAGTGATTTTCAGATCTATTATATGCTTGAGACGTATCTCTAAGGGCTGAAACATTGCTGCATTGAAGTACACTTGTTTGATATTTATTTTCTTGGGCTGCCTTGTGAATTAGGTTGAAAATAAGTAAACTATATGCTGTTATAATTTATCTTTCAGATTCAGACCTAAGGATGAAAATTCACGGGAAATACATCTGGGTAACCTTAAGGTTGAGGTGAAATTTCTGAATTTGCATTAATTGCATAGGAACTGGAAATTTCTACATATCAAAGGTGCAAAGTCTGCAAAATCATCAGCATGGAATGTACATTGCGGAGATCACCTTGGCTGTGCATCAAAGTGGCAATTTGGCACAATGTCACAGATGCACTCATCTCATAGTCACAAAGTACCAGCATTGTAAACTATTTGCACTATCCCAGAATTAGTCAAATTTAAGCTTGTTGCACTACCTTGGTGCATGCTATTCACCGTGAACACAAACAACTCAATTCAGCGCAAGCACAATGAGGTGGATGGACATGTTGACCACCAAGCCAACTAGGTGGGCAACCATGTACCATGCGCCTTGAAGATAAGAAAGAAGTACCTAATGAAAATTTTCAAGCGAGGCAGCTCTTCTTCTTATCTTTTTTCCATGAAATTTCCGCACCCCTGCGGGGGATCTTGTAATGATATGTCAGCATGAGGGTCAATTTTTGTATAACTTAATCGCCTAAGACTTTATCATTAGGGAAGTCCTTTCATCGAGTGTTTTTTTCCTTGGATAATTAAAATTCATTTTTAATGATTTTAATTATTTGAGTTTTTCACTCAAAAAATACCTCCAAAGTGGTGAAAGGTGTTCTAATGATCGAGTCCACGGGGTGATTGGGGCCTAGCAAATGTTCTATATTACCATGTTAGACATTATCCGGAATCTTGCGGAATTTCATTAAGTTTTACTTAGGATTTTTTAATTTTTGGTAATTAAAAAATGTCCCTCAGCATAAAAAAGTTGTAATGTAAAAGAGGGATAAGTGGTCATTTATGATGTTGTATAGGGGTATGGGTACTCAAGATAAATGGAATGAGACCCCCTACACCCTTGGACCAAGTTTGAAGTCATTCAAACAAGTCTTGCTAAGGTTTTGGACACATTTGCCTAAGTCGGTCAAGGAAATCAGGAAAATTGGCAAATAATTAGTAAGGCAGATTTTGGAAAAGTGACTAAAGTCACTTGGGGAGGGGAAATTAAGTTTCCAAGTTTTATGTTATGACCCTAAAGTAAAATTAAGGCCAAAAAGGGCCCCCCAAGCAAGTGTTTTTCAAGTTTGAAGTTTCTCCCTATGGAGAAAACCCTCTCACCATGGGAAATGAGATAAATTGAAATAAGCCAAAAGGGGGGTTCTCTATGTGCTTGATAGAATGAATGTTGATTTGCTTATTGACTTTGAAAGTTATAAATCATTGTAACACAACTGTTTGTAGATATCATTTAAATGACACATTTACTCAGCAGTATCAGCAGACCATTGTTTTCTTGCCTATCCTAGTGGGGAACATCCCATAAGGGTTCTTCTCATGTGAAACAATCACATCAACAAGCTTCTCTTCTATTCTAGCACTAGAACCAACCTAGAAATATGCATCATCATCATAACCCTACTCTTCATCACCATAACTATGAACACATCATTTCTGAAATTCTTTAACAAAATATGGAAATGGTTTTATTTCCTTTGGGCTGAAATTACAATACCACTCCCATAAACTTTTCCCATTCAATGAATATCAAGTTAAGCATGAACTGAGGTGATCCTAAGTTCACTTTTGAATTGGTTGTCGACTACTCTTGGTTTCTTAGAAAACACTATCCAAAACATTTTGCTCTATGAACTAAGCTTATGCTTCCATAGATTGTATGTACAAAGCAAATGATTCAATCCATAAGCAATAACATTATAGATGTGCGCAAAGACATGGAATGGGTTAGGGCTAAAAAGGTAAGATGCTCTATTTATAAAAGCCAGATTCAACAAATGCTTATGAGAGAGCACAGCGATCCTTTATTACAGCAATGCTCTTAGCAATGGGGTTTGGTGATAAATTTATCAATGCTTTATATTGTCCTTTTCTTGTAAGACAACTTGAATCACTATTAATGGAAGTTGATTAAGAGATTTTGGTGTATTCAAGTTCCTCAACAAGGATGTCCCTTGGTCATGGCCCTTTAACACTCTCAAGTAATAATCTAGGCCACCTAATTGTCGAAAAGGTGATGAACAAGTTTAATTACAAACTCCTACCAACAAAGACAACTACTAGTTAGTGAATGAGCACTTTGTTTACTCTTTTATGGCACTGGGAGAGGAATGATTAAAGAAGCCACGAATTGCACTAAATTTTTTAACAAGGAAACTAGTTCAAAACATCAATCCGAAAAAGATTCAATGATTTAGACAAATTCAACTAATACATCCCAAATGGCTAGTAGTCTTAGAGTGGGATTGGATTCAACTAGGGCAAATTTTAAAATTTATAAACATCCCATTCAAATTCATGGCACTGCTTACTAATAATTGGGAGTGTATCATCAACGAAGTAGGAAGTAAGATGGAGTATCAGATAACTAAGGCGATGTTCTTCACTATTAAATATCAATTATGTACTTGATATCACATCCATAGTAGCCAGGCTACCATGATTGCAGATCAGTTTCTAATATATTTTTGAACCAGTCCTTTACACATTTTGATGAGATCAATTGATGATGAGCAGCATTTTGATGATCACTCTTATGCATTCAATGGATCCAGAGCTTGTACATTTACAGTCTCATGCCAGGACTGAACCCCATGACACCAAGTCGGTGACTGAGTTAGCCATTCTTCTATCATCCAGAGTAGATTGATGACAATGCCCATATTATATTCAAATGCAGAGTTTCAGTGTGATTTAGGTAGTTCAGAACAGGGACTCAAGTACATGATCCAGCAGGTAAATGATTGGTGCATTTGGGTTGCCGATGTGCTCTTTCCTTTATCTAGGTAGTTTATGACTGGGTATATGATGATTGTTTACTGGCTTTATCTTATGATGATTTCTTGTTGTTTAGAATAGAAGTGGTTAGTTACTATGAGTAGGAGGTTCTTGTGTATACTCGTTGGTCATACCCTTACTTTACGAAGTATAGACTTGTTCATTCCCTTATTTTAGGGCCTTTGCTATCCATGGCATCATCAGTCACTTCTCTGTCCCATTACTTTCCAGTTTGGTTTCATCCCCACTTACACCTTAACTAGTAGTCTCGAGGACTTCCCCCACCTAGACCTTTGTGTTGGATAGATTCCTCATTTGCATTGTGTCTCGGCTCTAGAGTGTGTGATTTTGGTCACAATGATTGTTCTCCTCTAGTCCTCGAAACCAAGTATTCCTACAAACAATGTTGCTAAACACTATTGTTTATATCTATATTAACTAGTCAGTGGCCAAAGGACGAGCACTCATTCTTGTTTGATGTAAGGCCATTTGCCCCTACAGGGCAATAGGGTGGTCACTCCATCACACCTATGGACGGTGGCAGGCAATGGAGGTCATACCGAGTCATATCTGAAGCCCAAAAGGCTTTCAGGGCACCTGTTTTTGGAGGCTAGCTAGTGAAAATCTATAAAGTGAATTAAATGGTAAATCTCAAGTGCAAAAGATGACAAATAAATTGCTAAAAGGTTGCTTGTCTGGAGTCTATTGGAAGCATTCTCATCACTCTACCCATCTATGAGACACCGCCATCCCCCGTGTTATTGTCTATCCAACATATGTATAGGTGGTTCCCCTGGTTCCTTCATCCGAGAGATTGTACTGTTGAGGTTGTTAAGTCCTTCCCCTAGCCTAGCATTTTTTTTCCACCCTCACCCATGGTTAGCAAATTGTTCCAGTCTATAAACGAGTATACATTTGAGATTCCTATTTATAGTAGTTAACTACTTTGATCTAGACTTATCTTGGTTACATTATTTACATGCTTATGCCAGTTAAACATCATTTTATGCTTTAGTCTAGCTACTAATATAATTGAAGGAGCATATCATAACCATTTGTACTTGCAGCGGCAGTTATTCATGGTCTAGATCATTATTTTGATCATTTTTTACCTAGTCAACCCAGTTTGACCAAGTCAACCGCAGGGTCCAGAATGAGTTTGGGCAGACAGTGTTCGAGATGGATTATTCATAGCCCATATGTTTCCATTAGATGGTTCCATGCTTCAGACGGCAGTTTCAGATGATGGTTTGATGGATTTTTATTATTATTATATTATTATTATTTACAGGCCATTATTTTATTATTCCGGGCATGGATGAGCTTACAGAGCTATCACTTGATGGTCATAAGGTGTATGAGTACTCATTCCTAGTGGATTTGAGCTTTCTGAGCTCATTGGTGCACTCAATTATAAGTTCCGAGCAGTTTCAGATGATGATATGGTCAAATTACCACATTTCTCTAGTTTGCCATTCAGAAATGGCATGTCCAGTACTTTCATTGAGCATGTAGGTTCTCCTAGGGCACTCCTGAGGGGATAGGGGGTCCAGCCAATCGTTATTACCATATTACCCCATTCCCAGACATTTTGGTGCAGCCAGATTTGTGTCTGGGATGCTTGGCAGAGAGCTACAGGCATTTTTGTGTTTCCATAGGTGGTTTTCCGGCAGAGGAATGGCTAGCAAAGCAATCGATTTGGCTTAGGGGGGCAAGGAAATGGCATGAGGTTGGTCCGAGATATTTTGATGATGTTTTCCACACCTTACAGCATTTGTTCCAGCATCAATAGGGTCAACACATCCTCCCATTTATTATTTTGAGGGTTTTATTATGTCTTTTGGGGCACACGTCCTAGTGTCCTTAGACACTTTATCACATGATGTATTATTATTGATGTAGGTGAGGCATTAGTCTAGTGAAGATATATTCTCCTAGACCCCCCCACCATGTTATGACTTTATGTTGTGTCCCCTAGTCATGTTATGAGGCTCACGTCCCCCCTAGGGCGTCATTGATGGAGGACGTCCCCTCTATCTTGAGTGATCCATGTATATCTTATTTCGTCTCATCTTAGTCGTTGATTATTATGATTGTATCTTATGATCTCAACCACTCATTCAAAAAAGCGATTAGGGTTTTGGTCTCTCTCATTCCTATTTAAAGGAGAGACCCCCTCATTTGTAAAAGGGGGACTTTTGGCTCTTGGCTATTTTAATACAAAGAAATATTGTGTGAGAAATTCTTGTGATCTTGGGTTGAATGCTTGGCTATGGTGATTGAAACTACTTTTCCATTTCACTGAAAGATCTCGATATCTATCTTGCATATTTTGGATCCACAGTTTGATTTGCAGGTGAAGAAGGCGATTTGGGAGAGGGGTGCACTGGCTAGGGAGGCCCTCCTTGTTTATCTCTTTTCAGATCCGATTTATTCAAGGAGTAGTTTTTTCTTTGTACCAATTATTCTCTACGTATTATTTTCATTTACATCTACCCTCATTTTTGTTTACTGATTGAGCTTTGTCTCCTTGGTTTTGCAGGAAGAGAGGAGCGCATTTGTGGACTTGGGCAAATCGTTGGAGCAAGAGATGAGACCAATCTTTCATTTGATCTTTGCGGGAGTAATCCTTGTCATACAGGCATTCATTCTCATCATCCAAGTACGCTCACAAGGTACGTATTTTGTTCCTTTAACTTACCCATCTGTCATTTACTTCAAAACTCTAACTGCTAAATCTTCTAAAAAATATCTAGGGTTAGTTACTTTGTTTACTGGAAAACCATTTATGGGTTTTCATCCTTAGGGCTAGCCCCAAGTGGGTCTTATTGTCCACCAGATTGCACACCAACAGTGAAAATCTTTCGAAAGCTGTCTCCCTCACTGGAAGTGGGGAGAGGTGTGGCCTTAGGGGCAAGCAATGAGCTAGGTACTGTCACCTAAATCTCAGCTCCTCCGTTTAGGCTAACTCCTAATGAAGCCAAGGGGGGTAGTCCCTACAAAGAGTTTAACTATGGCTCAATGTTTTAAGTATTTTTCATATGGGGTGATGCGGATGAGTGTTGTTTAGGAGTTTTTTAGAATGAGATATGAAATAAACACAAGATAGAGCAATCCACGTCGCAACTACACAGTATGATTGAAGAAACAGTCACTTTGTAAATTAAAGCAAGACAACCACGAAAATGTAAATGCTCCAAAATAGATAAAAAGCAAAGATGACAAGGACCAATGCCTTATGGAGTCAAAGATAATCTTAAGTGCTTGGGTTGCTTGATACAAGAGTTCAAAGTGATGATGTTCATGAGATCGTCCTGCGAATTAATCTTGGTTTATTGAATGTTTTAGTGATCTTGTTTATTAGGCTAAGACCAAGGATATCAAAAGTAAAAAACCAACCAGGAAAAATACTAGCAACCTCTTAGATGATAGGTCGAGAGCACCCAGATTCAAGAGGATAGGTGTCCAATGTTTGAACCGCCCCCGAGTCTGACCAGTGGATTCTCGGCACCACCTGTTTCAAGAAGCAACCTCAGTATTTAACGCCAATTTGCTTTGTTGGGGTAATATTTTATTTAGATTATCACTTGTAGAATTAGCAAGTCCAACACCTTTCTGAGTACTAGCCCAACCCTTTCAGGTTGGCAAAGCATACGGGTGTTGGATGATCGACCAAAGTAAATTAATTAAAAGGGAGCGTGAGTTGAAATATTTTATTATTAAAGAGCACAGTTCAACTCTCCAATAGAGAGCGCTCTTGACTTAGTCTTAGGACCAAAGTTCAAGAGACTTTTCTACTCTAATATGCCTAATGCAGGGGGAAAAATGCAAGCTAAGATGCTCTCCGATAGAGAGTGCTCTTGACTTGGATTTGGCCAAGTTCAAGAGACTTTGGTTCTTTTTATAAGATAGAAGCAGTTGTGTATTGAAGAACAAAAATGAAACTTAAATTACTGAAACTAAAGAAATGATAACAAGATACTTAAGATGCTTAAAAAATAATTGAAAGCAAGACTTAGTGTTCTACCAACCAAATGTTAACTTAAGGTGGGACCTACCTCCGAACAAGGTCGATCACTAAGAACCGTTATTCCTTGAGACTTTCCAGCTAGCTGAAACTTCGGCAAGGAGGCTAACGAGGGAACGAGAAGCTACCACAAAGCTATGTGGCCCTTGGGATGCAATCCCAAAGTTAGCTTGCTCTGGTCAAAACTTGGAAGAGAGTACAGAAATGAAATATTAAGCTACTCTAAAGCATGAAATAAGAGATCTAAATTTAACAACCACAACACTCTTCTCCAAATGGGGAAGAAAACCCAAAAAAAAGCGGAGGACTCCTCCACTTAGCCTTTTATTAAACATATTACAAGTATTGAGGAATTTCAACCAAAATGAGAAACTGAAAATAAAAAGTAGTTGGAACAAAGAGTCTTATGACTTCTTTTACAAAAGGAGATTGAAGGTTCTAGATCTTCTTGGTTAACATTATCATCATTTATTTTGGATCTTCTTCTGGTGCGTTGCTCTTCTTCTTGCGATATCTCCAAGTGGTTTTATTTCAAAACTTGCTCATACTTCCCTTCTCAACAATTTGTTCTTTTCTCAAAACTTGTAATAAACCAAAATCAAAAAAGACTCATGCACCCATTAGCATTAGTATAGAAAATGAAATCAATCTTAAAAATAAACTTGATCTAAGCTTTATAAATAAGAGACTAAATGCAACTAGAGTCTAAAAAAAAATGAAATGCACTTCTACAATGAGATTTAATATGCCTATACTATTTTTCAAAGAATGAAACTAGGACCTACTTAACAAAGTTTTTTAAAATTCTAAGTTGTTTCCAAGTATGAGATCTAAACTATGAAACACAAGTTAAAGAACTAGATATGAAATTAGATCTTAAACCAACGTAATATGCAAAGTATGATGTGAGAATGCCCAACTTTGTAAAGAGACCCAATGCAAGCAAATCAAGTAAACTAGATGCAAAAGTTGAACTAAGCTCCACCAAAAATGGAAGTGCAAACTATGGAAACTAACCACTAACAAATTTTTAAAGAATGAAACAAACTAACTATTAACCAAACCTGCTTGTTGTTTTTTATATCTTTTTTGCAGCGAACATGGGATGAAAGGGTAGGGAGATGAAGAGAGAGGGCTGTCCAAAAAGATGGACAGTGGACAGTCCCAAAGAGTGGGCAAATGGACAGCAAATGAAACAAACAATGGACGGTTTACAGATTTGAAGGTGGACAGTCCAATACAGAGAATAGTTTGCAGCCAAGAGCAAGGACAAATGGGCAGCCAATGAAGTGAAAAATGGACAGTGGGCAGCCAATGATAGAAGAGGAAAAAATGGTTTGGACAAGTGCAAAGATGGATGGAGGAAAAGATAAAGAAGACAAAGTGGGGAACTTGAAGAGATAAGCCCAAGGAACCAAGTAACCAAAGTTGCGTTTGAAAGTGTGATGGAGTAAGCAAAAAACTCTTTACTCTCGTTTACGAAGCTTGAGACTTTGTCGTCATATGCAAAGTGAAGGTGTACCTACAAAAAACCCAATGCATTGGAAGATACCTGCAAAACAAATTACACTTACGCGAAAAGAGATAGATTTGTTCACTTCTGCTAGATTGTTAGCCCTCTTGAAACAAAGATCTATAACTTAAAAATCACAAGCATAAAACATTACACAGTATCACCTTGTTTATTGGGTGAAGTATGGCCACCAAGAGCCTCCACAGTTTGACCTCCAAAGCCTCAACTTTATCAATCTTGAAAACGAATTACAATTCACCAGAGTTCCTTTGCTCAAAAATCCATGAGAAGAGAGCTAAAATGCATCTCTTAAATAACAAAACATAAGCCTACCTCTACCCTAACTCGAATTGGCTTGAAGGAAGCCAATACCACCTAACACAAGTCGAATTGCAGTCTAAGTATCAATCAACACCATGCTTGGAGCTTGAATTCACCAACAAACTTGAGTTGCAATAAATGAAGAGTGGGGAGGTGGCCTCCACCTAGGCAAGGCACCCCCCACTCTTTCTTGTTAACTCCACCATCACATTGGAATATACATCAAACGAATGGGCCATCTCCAATTCATCAACACGTGAACCAAGAGATGATGCGTGAGCTTTGTGGTAGGTAGCTTGGAGCTTGTCTCGATTTTGATTGAGATCTTTGGTGGTTGGGAGTGGGAGGTGGCCTCCACCTAGGAAAGGCGACCCCACTCCATTAAATGTAACTCCAAACTTTAATTTAATCGCCACTAAACTTATCCACACATCAAACTCGACTTTGCATGCATGGAGGGCGAATTCTCCTTAAGAGATCCGCTTGCGCTGACTGGATAGTTGACTGAAGCTCAGTGAAGTTGATTGGAAACATCTTAAATGCCAAGTGCCATGTCATTTAGCCTTTTACTTTATTCCTTTTGGATTATTTTGGAGAGATTTGGATTATCTCCAAAATAATCATTTTTATTATTTTAATTAATAATTTCTCTGTAACTGGTTTTTTTGAGAAATTATTAATTATGAGGCCTAACTGACATCCGAAACTTAGGATAAACCGGTCCATGGGTCATGTGTGATTTTTGGCTTATGAATCAAGCCATCAATCACTGAATTCGGACCCCGGACGAGTAACATATTACAAATTGGAATTTCTCTATTTAAACCATAGAGAAATTTATTAAATTTAAAAAATAATTAAAAAACCCAAATTCGGACCCCGGACGAGTAACATATTACAAATTGGAATTTCTCTATTTAAACCATAGAGAAATTTATTAAATTTAAAAAATAATTAAAAAACCCAAATTTCGACGGACCCGGTAAAAAGATTTCGAAATTTTTTCTGAGGGTTCTAGGGACCTAGGACATGACCGACACTTATTCCAATAGTGTCTAGTAGGCTTATATACATCAGTTGGACTCTAATAACCCCCCATGGCTAAAATTTTCAAAATCGGACATTCCAGCTTTGGAGGAAGCGAGAGAAAACCTCATTGATTATAGCTCGGCTATAGGCAAAGTATAATTGACAAGGGAAAAAACTCCCTGGAATACCTTAGTTGCTTAATCAAGTCATGGGGGACCGAGACACTCAAATCCTACTAGCACACTTTATTACAAACCCCATGGGGCCATGGTCATGTCAACTGAAAAACAAAACTGGCTAGGCACAAATGCTAGATCATCTGATACACTGGAGTACAAACATTCATCATGTTTGTCAAATGGCGGCTCTTCAGATAATCCAACTATGGTACAAATAAGTTGGTAACAGGTCCTCAAGGGCGTATTGCTCTGTGGACTCCATCTACCTGATCACCTAGGCACTAATCTCTCCATGCTTGCGCCCTCCTTGGTCTGTTGATTTTCTGAGTGGTTAACTCCTCTTTTCCGAGCTTGTGTGTTGTGATACTGTCAGATCTATCATCAAGTTGTGCTAGGAAGCCCTAAACTTGTCAGATTTGCTACTTGGGACCATTTTCCATATTGTAAGTACACGTTTCCCAAGGCAGTCGATTTTGAACATTTACCCTAGCACCTATATCCTAGATTCATCTTTAATTCTGAGTTACTGTAATTGAACTAATCAACTTTCATATCTTATCTTCCCTAAGCCTCTACAGTAGCTCTATTCCTTAAATCTAGGGTTCTTCACCCTTCACCTTGTATACCTTATTTTGATTTACTTGATTCAGTGAGTGGGTTAGATCTCTCCTATCCGGAGTAGATCAGGGTCTCCCCCTTTGTTATCCAAGGCTTGGATAGCAAGAAGCGAAGAGTGCCTCGATTGGTGTGACAACCAATCTATCTTGGGAATTGAGGCCCTCTTGGGTCACCTCTTTAGTTGCCCGTCCACTCTACCATCCTGGATAGGATCACCATTAGGGGCAACTACAAGTTGTGTGATAACAGTACTAAGATGCTAATAGCGATACATGTTTACTATTTCTTATGTTGAATGCCATTTGAATAGTACTCATAAAAAGTTGGCTCAATTACTCATCCTTTTGTGATTGGCACATATGTTGCACACCTTATGGGCTAGGGATAAAGGGTATCTTAAACATCAAGTTGCAAAGAGAAAAATTATGTCACAACTGTATTATCAAAACCAATAATGGTAACAAAGCATGGGAGGTGCCTATTAAGAGCAATGCCCTTGAATTCTTACCACTAGAAAGCCAACTTGGTCCTAGCGTCTAAAGTTACTTTACCTCTTAATCATACCAATTCTATTGAAAGTTCAAAGGACTTTTGTGTTTTGGAGAATTTTGAAAGCATGGGAAAGTGAGAACCATGCTCAAAATGGATCCATAACCAACTCAAATCAGACCTTTCTTTCAATGAGCATTGTTTTTGCCATACCTCAATCTTAGTTTAGAAAGGTAAACCATTGGGAAATATCCTTTGATTCATTGCCCTAAAAATATTCTAGAGGGAAGTGATCCGAAATGGATCATTGTATAGCCTTTCATCTATTTTGGTACTTAATGGGCGGAAAAATTGGAGTTATTGGCTTGTAGGGCCCATTTTATGGGTAGGCCTTGCTTTAGTGATTCGGGGTCCAAAAACTTCTAGACCCTGTTTGAGGCCTTAAACGATCGTTTGGGGGGTTAAAATTTTGCAAACGAAGTTGTTAGCCTCTTAACATTGTTCAAGACATCAAGAGCTTTCCAATTGCACAAAGATAACCTCAATCGGAGTTCGTATGCAGAAGTTATGCCTCTTGCAAGTTGACTTATCCTCTTGACCACCATGATACCAAGCAAATGCCAAGTCAACTTCCATTACTCACACATGTGAAGCTAGTCATGTGTGGACTTTCAAGAAGATTCTAGAGGGTACAAAACCCTAACCGTAATCGAGAATTTAGGCATGCAAAACCCTAACCCTAACCCTAGATGGCTATCAAGATATGTTAAATAATATGCTACAAGGAAAGGAAGGAGTTCCATTCTTATTCTAGGAGTGGGATATTGAAGCATAACAAACGACATAGAAGATCTTGTAGCCACTATTCAAGCCATAGTGTCCATGGCAACTCCATAGTGAGTGCACTTCCTTTGTATTTGCAATTCATAACTGAGAAGAAAAGAGCAAGGCATAGTACTCACCTTCTATCTAGGGTCTTCCCAGGGTACATCTTGTGTTCATTCTATGAATAGTGTGTTATCTGCTCAGCTTCTTTCAATTCAGTTTTAGTTTACTTCAATATTTTGTATGCTAAGCTAGTAATATTAAATCTAAAATCTAAAATAAAACATTGCATGATAAGAGATTGCAAAATATTGTAAGATCTATTGTGACGAATTGTTCCAGTGGAACATCCACAATAGTTTACATATAAATTAGACTAGCTACACCAGGAAGAAATCAAAGAATATCTAATCTTATCAGCCCAATCATGGTCGTGCTTTTGACAAAATAAAAGAGACCCTACCAAACTCTCTTAGTATCAAATTGAAAATCTCTCAACGAATGGAAGGACTAGGCCTAGAATCACTTCAAACACTTTATTGTTATTGGGTCTAGAACCACTTTATTTGTATGGAAAGAATGTAATCAAGAATAGAGTGCCATTATCTCTATTTGGGAATGCATTTGTTAAACTACTTGTTTCTCCATTATTTCAAATTGTGCATTGTAAGTCCAAAATTATTATAGAAAAGTACCCATGGAGCTTGTTACATCAAAATTTAGCACCCTTTCAATTATGGCAACTAGGACTAGTGCTAAAGATCAACAACCTTTCAGGAGATGCACCCAATGTCACCACAATGCAATCTCCCCTCATTTTAGGGTTGCTCCTTGGTCCACGGGAGGATTCCCAAACAAGGCAAGAACAGACCTGTAAGATGTATGACGAAAGCAAACTCTATCACTACAAGACCTTCCCAATATTAGTAGACCAGTGCCTTATTGGAGTCAATGAAAGATATGCAATAAATACCTAATGACTGAGAAGGTTTAGGAGCACTTAAACTTGATGTTGGTTAAGTAACAAGTTAAATCAATTTTTTGCAATAAAAACTAGCATCATGAATACAGAAGAAAACCCAAAACTAATCGTGGAAATATCCCGAAAAATACCTCTCGAAGATCCGCAGCTCGAGGGGACTCAATTCCCCCTAGGGCGCACTTGTTCTGACAAATGATAGTTGTGTTTTTGGACTGATTTCACCTTCAGGTCTGCAATTTTCTATAGTAAGGGTTGAACAGCTTGATTTCGCACTTCAAAACCCCCCCAGGGTCACCTCGAATGAAATGGTGATGACATAGGAGACATGTCCAACCCCTAGGATTTGATCTTCATGTCAAAATGAACTTGCAAAACCACTGTACCAGATCTGAAATAACACTTAGAGGCTGATGTCACCCTACATTAGGGCTTTTTTAGCTATAAAACAAACTTTTATGGATTTTTTCACCTTTTAATGGATGTTTCAGCGATATAATCATTTCAAAAATTTATAGCAGTAGTCACAATTGCAAAAATAAATGAATGGAATAATTTCAATAGCAAAAAATATATATTTTTGAGTTTTTCACAAAATATTTGATTTTTAGGGTTTTATCTTTTTTTTATTTTTTTTATTTTTTGCAATGTATAGTACAAGGAATTTTGTAAAAGATATTTGGGTGAAGATGAGGGAATAAGACCTAGGTCTTGTTTCTTCTGGGCACCGAGAAATCAAGGTTAATGTTTCTAAGAATTGGCTATTCAATATTTATATGAACTAGGGCAAAGCAAAGAAACCCTAGGTTGTGTTGGATTTGACCTAATTAGGGCAAAGAAAAATGCCAAGACCCAACACAAGAGAGACCCTTCAAGAGGTATGTCTCAAATATAAGACTATACTATCATGCATAAAACCCTAGGTTACTCTCACCTTGGATGCCTCCAACAATGCAAGACAAGAGACTCAAAGATCTTACCACAATTGAGGAAGAAAAGAGAAGAGAGTAGCCTCCCAAGAATCCTTTCATCTTAGACAAGCCTTGAAAGATAGTAGATAAGCCTCAAACATCGAAATCATCCCTTGAAACCCTAGAATTGTCCAAGAAAGGAGGTGCGCACCACTTGACTAGCTCATCTACACAAAAATAAAGAGAAATAATGTATTATTTGATCCCATGTCTTGGTTACAAATAAGGAGTTGCATTATTTATACTTGAAAATGCTAACTTAAACCTCCTTTAAGCCGATCTACCTAATTTGTCTTTAAAATGACTTTTAATTATTTTTTAGGGTTTGTCACCCACAATCTGAGGACTAAACCTCATAAAACATAAAATAATGATGAAAAATGATAAAGTGGTTCAACATGATTAAAATTTGAGCTTGGAAGGAAGACGCCATGCCCCATCTAACCCCAACAAGTGTCTTTTTCCCTCAACACCCTCCTTCTTAGGTCGGTACGGCCTCTTGTTGCTTGCTTGGAAGGTGGACGATTTGCTCTTGAAGACTAAAATGACCAAGAGGGAGGAATGTTACAAATAAAATAGGTCCAAGGGGGTATCCATGAGGTGTGCTAAGGCGGGTATGACAAGCCTTACAAGTGCAATCGCCTCTACAAAGCATAAAACATAAGTGTGGGTAGGATCCCCAAGCAATGTGTCCAAATGGATCCATCCCAAGGTGCACCGGAGCACCCACCCAAGGCATAAATTCCCAACATGATGAGGGACTTCCACCCATCAAGGGGTATTCAACAAAGCCACTAAGCCATCACTCCTTGAAATGAGAACCAAAAGGACCTACCGTGACTAGACCAAGGGTCATGAACCCCGCTAGACTAGCACTTTTACATAAACAAGCCCCAATTTGGCCTTTACAATGGCAAAAAGACCCCCCACTTTGGCACATCTAGTATGGTACACTGCAAACAATCTAGAGGGTAACAGAGCTCAACCCTTTATGGAGTCTAAATAGCCTCTGAGGCAATGCACCATGTACAACAAACTGAGTACCACATGAAGAAGTACCTCCAATAGATGAGGTCGGACCAAAAGTCAATCTAAGCATGGGTGACGTAATGGGGGTTGTGAGTGTAAGGTTTGTCGTTATACCAAAACCTACAGATGTTGGTAAACTTTCCAAACCAAGCACACACGGTTAGTCCCATGATCCCAGTGTGGCGGTTAGTCCACAGTATTAATTCCCAGAGATGCAGCGGTTATTCCAATACTAATCCAACACCCCCCCAAGACGTAACTCAGTTGAATTGGACATGGGCCAAGGCTCCGATACCATGTAAGGTTTGTCATTACACCAAAACCTATAGATGTTGGTAAACTTTCCAAACCAAGCACACACGGTTAATCCCATGATCCCAATGTAGTGATTAGTCCACAATATTAATTCCCGGAGGTGCGACGGTTATTCCAACACTAGTCCAACAGTGAGGAGGCTCATTCTACAACCCCAATTTTCTTCCCAAGTTCAAGTCAAGTCAACAAAAGCACAGTGCAACTACCATCAATATTGGACAAATTGTCCACCATCTTGCCATCTCAAAAATAGGGTGACAAAACAAGAAGTATGAAATCCATGATTGGGATACCCCATTGCTTAAACTACTTGTGAAATATGGATAATGCAATTAAGATAGCTATAATCAAGATCAACCTACCACTGGATTTCCAATCTACACACCATGAGTCATTTCTTTTTCCTTTTAGCTTGTGTCCATATGCTACCTCCTCCTTGTACAAAATATTTTAGATTGGGGCAGTCTGCCTTTATTTTTTGTATCTTACATAGTAATTATAAGATTGTGGAGGATATAGACCTTGATAGTGGCAATTTGGATAGTTAAAGCTAGTAGATATAGTTTCTTGCGTTTAACCTGCTCCGTGTGGTGTATCAGTGTACTAAAGGATGTAAGGTTACCTTAAGTGAGCAATTGTTTTAATTGTAAGTAGCTTAGCACTCGACTGCTAACTAAAATACTATTTTCAATTTATTAGGGCAAAATGTATTTTTCAAGCATCTCCATACTGTAGACTTATTGGGCCGAGAGGCCCTTTCTACAACCCAAAGTGGATGAGATGTGTCACGTATGTCACATGTTGGCTCCAAATTTAAATTGGCTATATTGTAAAATACATTTATATAAATATACATTGAATTTCAATTTCAATTTCCATTCATGCATCCTCACATTTTAAATGATTTTTTTCATAAATAGTTACAAGAATAACTATTGTACTTCATAATCAATGAATGAACTCAATTTTTTCATATTTGTAAGATTGAAGTGTTATACTTTAGAACATGTAATATAATAGTTGGCACTTCTACCCAATGTTGCACGACTCGGACTCGGCAAATACTCGGCTGGCATATGACTCGTAGACTCGGGAAAGACTTGGGACAGACTCGGCAAGACTCGGCGAAAATTAAAATAACTTAAAATATTGTACATTTTGGGCATAAAAAAGAGTTTAGAAGCATTTCCAATCCATATAAGCTATAAAACTACAATTTATGCAATAAGTCATAACATTGTCTCATAAACTATGAATATACGACATAACACAATCAATTTTTGTATGCAAAAATTTGAATAGTGATCATAAACCATAGTGTTCATAAAACATAAAGTGACCATAAACCATAGTGTTCATAAACCATAAATCATAGATTCATAACCATAAACATAAACCATAAAGTGATCATAAACCATAGTGTTCATAAACAATAAAGTGATCATAAACCATAGTGCTCATAAACCATAAATCATAACCATAAACATAAACCATAAAGTGATCATAAACCATAGTGTCATAAACCATATAGTCTCATAACAGAAATAGGAAACCAAAATAGACAATGTCTCCATGTACTCGAGTCTCATGCCTAACCACGAGTACGCCTACAATAAGTCATCGAGGAGCTAGTGCCAACATCAATAGACTGAAGCAACTGTGAAGCAGGTGTATTTGGAGTTTCCATTTGAGATGGCAGACTAGAGGGATCCTGAGTCTCCTCATCAAGCCAAGCCAAATCATCAGGGAACTCCTCCTCCACAACCCACTCAGACTCTAAATCAATATCATCCAATAAAATTGGATCTAGGTCCTTCGGTTGCATTTGCTTTGTGAGCATCCGAAGGTTGTAGTAGATGAAAACCAACTTTTCCAACCTCTCAAGCTCCAGCCTATTCCTCTTTTTGCTGTGGATGTGCTCAAATACTGACCAATTGCGCTCACATCCTGAAGCGCTGCAGGGTTGACTCAGAACTCTGATGGCGAATTCTTGTAATTGTGGTGCTTCAGAGCCACAATCTATCCACCAATGGGCTGTAAAAGTTAAAAACAACAATGATTACAAGTTTTGCAATGCCAAAATTGGAAAAGAGAACTAACAAATTTACAAGCTAAGTTCTAAGTCTAACAATTTAGTTTTTACAAATTGAATCTTACATGGCATTTTCTTGTCCTTGAGTCGTTGGATTGAGTTGAATCCAAACATGCCAGCTGCTTCTTTGTACATATCACGTTGCATGTTGATTTTGTCCTGAATTTCTGGATTCGGGAACATCTTCTCAATGCACATCATGACACCTCTCATCACCTCCTGATCTCTTTGAATGTTAGAATCTGGATGATAGAATAAGCTTGGATTGAGATATGCTCCAGCTGCATGCAATGGTGAATGTAGCTGCCTGTCCCACCTGGAATCAATAATTTGCCATATAGGGAGATATTTTGATGAATTCCCCTTGTAGAAAGTCTTGATGGCCTCTTTGGCCCTATCCATGCCCTCGTAGATGTATCCCATTGCAGGTTTTTCTCCATCCATGATCCTCAAGACTTTTACAAGTGGCTCAGTGAAGCTGACAATCTCAGTGACTTTCTCCCACAAACCATCTCCTAAGAGAGACAATTTCACAGCAACTGCATCTGGCTTTGTGCTATCTTTCCAAAATATCCATTCCTGGCTACAAACCATCCGTCTCAAAGCTTGGTACTCATTCAGAAGGCTTTGGAGGGAAAGAAAGGTTGTGGCAAACCGTGTGATAGCAGGGCGACTCAGTTCACCCTGTGCATATCCCCTCATAAGGCTCAACACCCAAGCATGGTTATAAATGAATTTGGTTATTTGTTTGCACTCTTGCACAACTGCTTGCACCCATTCCATCTTCCCAATGTCCTCCAGCATCAAGTCTATGCAATGGGCAGCACATGGAGTCCAAAAAATGGTGGGGTATTTTGCAGAAAGCAACCTTCCAGCTGCCACATAATTTGCAGCGTTGTCCGTGACTACTTGGACAACATTTGTTACCCCAACTTCCTCCACAACATCAGACAACAGTGATAAAATTAGATTTGCATCCTTTACCTGCGAGGATGCATCAATGGATCTTAGGAACATGGTTCCTTTAGAGCAAGCTATAACAAAATTGATGATTGTTCTGCCCCTTTGATCTGTCCACCCATCAGACAAAATTGTGCAACCTGTGAACTTCCATGAGTTTTTAATGCTCTCCAATTGTTCCTTAACACACTCGAGCTCCTCATCTAGCTCTTTCCCCCTAAGTGCATTATAGGAGGGGGCTTTGTATCCAGGGCCAACAGCTGCAATGGCATCTACCATGGGCTGATAAAAATAAGACTTTGCATAGTTGAATGAAAGGCTATTATGGTACCAAAACCTCCTCACTGCCATATCTGCCTCTTTCCTCTTCTTTTCATTGAAGCTCTCCAAGGATGGCTGAGATCCTGGAGTTGTGTGAGGAAGGATGAAAGAAGAAGTTACACTTCTATTTACTGCAGCACCTGAAGTGGACCCTCCTGTACTTGGACTTGCATTCGGTGGTCCCATGGTAGATCTACCTATCATGGAAGTTTCAAACTTGTATCTTG
The DNA here is from genome assembly GCA_027924585.1 of Larix kaempferi. Taxonomy (NCBI): domain Eukaryota; kingdom Viridiplantae; phylum Streptophyta; class Pinopsida; order Pinales; family Pinaceae; genus Larix; species Larix kaempferi. The sequence continues at coordinate 3,749,936 of BSBM01000723.1, read as the reverse complement.
CCCTCTTTTCACTTTGTTCTCTAATGGCATCCAAAGTAGCTGCCATTTCTGCTGTGACTTCATCGGGGCATTTGTCACAAACTGCCACATCTTTGCAAACAATTCTTGCTAGATGATATTTCATCCTGTTTATGCCCCCAGACATTTGAGAGGTGCAGAAGTTGCAAATGACCCTGTGGTCTTCATTGGGATTCACCCTGACACAATATTTCCATGCCGGATCAAGAGGCCTTTTACCCTTAGGTGCCATGGATCTGGATTGCAAAACAAATATGTGGGGTGAATACTGAATTTTTTTATGGGCAAATGGCTGAATTTTTAAAAGTTTAAAAACTAAATAGTAAATTTAATTTAAATTTTCAATTGTTGAATAGCTACTGAATTTTTTTATGGGCAAATGGCTGAGTATCTCAGCCCACAGTCCATTGTGTGGCTGAGATACTCAGCCATTTGCCCATAAAAAAATTCAGTAGCTATTCAACAATTTAAAATTTAAATTTAAAAGTTTAAAAACTAAATAGTAAATTTAATTTTAATTTTAAACTAAAAGCAAACTAAAAAATAACTGCTTTATTATTAAACATTTCTTAGTTTACAACATTAAAATTATTTTTTATTGTTTAACCAAATTTATAAAAAAAATGGCCCTGTGGCCCATGGCTGAGATACTATGTGGCTGAGTATCTCAGCCCACGCGCCACAGGGCCATTTTTTTTATAAATTTCATTAAACAATATAAAAAAAATCATTAAAGTTTTAAATTTAAACAATAAAAAAATGAATTTTGATACTTACATTTTTAAAATCAGGGCCATTTTTTTAAAATTTCATTTAACAGTAAAAAAAATCATTACAGTTTTGATACATAATTAATGATTTTTAAAATTTTGATACATAAATTACAGTTTTAAAATTTCATTTAACAATATAAACTGTAATGATTTTTTTTATACTGTTAAATGAAATTACAGTTTTAAAATTTTATAAAAAAAAAAGAATTTTGATACATAATTAATTGTTTTTAAATTTAAATTTTTAGTTTATACCTAATAAAATTTTAGTTGATACATAATAAATTTTTTTTAATGGGCAAATGCCCGTGGCTGAGATACTCAGCCACACAATCGAACTGTGTGGCTGAGTATCTCAGCCACGGGCATTTGCCCATTAAAAAAAATTTATTATGTATCAATTTTTTTAATGGGCAAATGCCCGTGGCTGAGAACTGTGTGGCTGAGTATCTCAGCCACGGGCATTTGCCCATTAAAAAAAATTTATTATGTATCAATTTTTTTAATGGGCAAATGCCCGTGGCTGAGATACTCAGCCCACAGTCGACTGTGGGCTGAGTATCTCAGCCACGGGCATGCACAAATGCTTGCACAAATGCATGCCTGTGGCTGAGATACTCAGCCCACAGTCGACTGTGTGGCTGAGTATCTCAGCCACGGGCATTTGCCCATTAAAAAAAACCACGTAAAATTTAAAAACAAACTATTTAACAAACTATACACTAAAAAAAAACGAATAAGTTGAATGGGGACCAACCTGGGAGTTGAAGTCCCGACTGCGAGCAGAACGACGAAGGCAAAATGAGAACTGAGCAAATTGGAACTGAGAACCCCGACTTCGAGCTGCTGTGAAGTCTGAACCACGAGCAACAGAAAACGCCACTGCAAAACCACGACCAGCAGAGATGCTCGAACACGAACTAACACAGGCAGAGATGACTCGACCAGCTCGACCACCACCAGAGAGATGCGTTACTGTCTGAAGGTCGACCGCTTTAATAATTAGCCGGCGGCATTTTTTCCCGCCCTTCCGGCGTCTATTTTTCCCGCGGGTTTATCTCTGAGTCCGCGGGGTCCATTACGGCCGAGTCTGCAGACGAGTCCGGCGAGTGGGCCGAGTTGGAGGCGAGTACGGCGAGTCGAACGAGCAACCGGCACGTGGCGAGTCTCTGGCCGAGTATTCCGCGATTATGCGGATTGGGGTTCCACTCGCCCAGACTCGCGAGTACTCGCGAGTATTCAACGAGTGGTGCTTCATTGCTTCTACCATTAAATTTGGGTAAATAACTATTTTACTTCATAATTAATTAATTAATGCAACTTTTGTGTATTTGTAGGATTTCTATGTTATATAAGTCACAACATGAAATAGTTGGCACTTGGGCGATTGCTTTGGGTAAAAAACTATTTTACTTCATCACCAATGAATGAATGCAATATTTCCCTATTTGTAAGATTGAAGTGTTGTACTTTAGAACATGTAATATAATAGTTGGCACTTCTACCATTAAATTTGGGTAAATAACTATTTTATTTCATAATTAATTAATTAAAGAAATTTTTGCTTATTTGTAGTATTTATGTGTTAGCATTTACAACATGATTCCAAATTGGAATAGTTGGTGGTTAGATATTAGTTTTTGGTGAATATATATTTTACTTCATAATTAATTAATTAATGTAACTTTGGCTTATTTGTAAGATATCCAGATTTTAACCCCGGATGCAGGTGTCCACGTGCCACACACCTCCCACAACGAACACATGGCCCAGGAGTTCAACCACCACTCCTCACGTGGCGACACCTTCGACATGCACGACCCTGGCCAGATGATGACACCAGCCTCACATCTGTCAGCTGGTAATCTAGACGACGGCACCAATTTAAGGGAGGAGGACGCAGGGCATAACTGCACTCTCCTTCGCTCGAGTCGGAATTAACTCTCTCTCGGCTTTAGTGCTGGGCATTCATTTCCGCCACCCTCCCGATGATGACAGACTGGTGCATTAATTGCCTCCGTAGGAGGAACTCTGATCGGCTCGGCCCTTTAAAGGACTCGGTCAACATGGTTTTTAACCCACTGCTGCACTCTAGTTATTCTCTGTGAATTTCTTCGGAAATCCCGTCGTTGAGTTCAAGATAATCCTAGTGGTCTCCCCTATTGCCTCCACCGTCATGACGCCGCGTAACAGGGGTATTTCACAACGTGGCAGTGGCAGAACTAATTCTAGTCGTAGATCCAGGGTGGCCAAGGACTGGACAATCATGGATGGATATGCACCGCGTATCTCTGCGCGGACTCGTGGTTTAATAGATGGATGGGAAGCCCGTAGGGTGGCGGCCCTACTTGCCTCTAGCAACAATGGCGGTGCCATCAACTATTATTGGTTATTAAAAAACATGATCAGTACCCTAGTCGAAGAGATGGAAGCTAGTTGGCAGGCTAGCACCAGCATTGTTAGGAACATCAATGCCAGCCTGAAAGAGGCCACCGACCAATCAAATACCCTGCGCGCCAACATGACCTGGGACATTTTCTCTGTGGGTGGTTTGGCTGAACCTACTATGCAGGATAACAACGAGGACGATGCTACTCTTGAGGCTCCAAAACCTGGGTTGGCACAAAAAAAGTCCAAAATCAGAAAAGACAAAGGCTCGACTCCTGTGAACATAGCGACTAATGCTGCTCAGAACGGGTCTCATGCTCCAGGTTCTCCTTCTCCCACTCTCCCCCCCCCCCCCCCCGGGGGACTCTTGAAGATTTCTATGCTACTTGTCCCATTCTCGAGGAGACACTAGAAGAACCCCACGCAAAACGCTAAATGGGCTGCCACAGCTCCAGGTCATCTCTGCAATTTTCAGCTTTTATGTTTTAATTTTCTTTATAGTTTACTCTACAGCGACACCAGACAGTTTGATACTATTTTTTTGAAGCAAGTCCCAGTTTATTTATGGGCAGACCATACCCTTGAGGTCTTTATTTTGTACTATGTCAATCAGTCTAGCATTTTTGAGCGATTGGGATGGTGGCTTCACCACTTGAGGCCTCCTCAATCTGCCACAAACTTTTCCACTCTTGATGTATCTTTTGCCTCTATTAATTAAATTTCTCTCTGCAACTTACAAAAAAAAAGATATCCAGATTTTAATAGTTGGTGCTGGAATGATTATAATTTATAACCTAAAATATATTAGATTAAATGCATTTTTAAGTTGATAATATAACAATGAGTTAGATAATAGTTTTGTAATAATTGCATATTAATAAACCAACATAGATCCATCTTAACGCTCTATCAAGGGCTGAGTCCAAGGAACAAATCCCTTGAGGTGCAAACCCCTTTTTAGAATCCTAAACTTCCTCGAGAGATTTGATCCCTATCGACCCTTGATAGAGCCAGAGTTAAGATGGATCTACGCTGGTATATTTACTTGGAAATTTATATAAATGCAGCATTTGAATGCATAAAACATCATGCTCGACCCATACAAAGCTCTAACAATATCAAAGAACAATACAATGACCATAACAAACAGTTACAAACATTTAAGTTTGAAGTTTGATAAGAGCTTCAATGCAATAAGGATTGTCATAACTAAGGTGAAAAAAATTAAAAAGGCAATTATCTGCAAATACAGTATTTGCTAATCGCTAATGTGAATTTTAGTTTATGTGGACTTGCACCAGTTCCACAAAACAATAATAAATTTAAAAACCATACCATGATTCAAATTGATTAGTAAAGAGCCCAGCTGGCGAGAGAGGTACATTCTATGTGTCAAATGGGTTTATGTAATGACAGTTAAAAGAAGTTTTGCACATCTAAATCTATCAAGACTTGTTTTACCATCTGTCATATCGGATAGCCAAATGGTATAAGATTGTTGTCTACTGAAAGGTTATGTACTGGATTATTTCACCACCTCTCATTGGGTATCAAAATTTGAATACTCATGGACAACGCCTTAAAAGAAGAGGGGCATTCTAGAGTGGGTGATCAAGCTTCAATTCTAGTGAACTCGGCCAGCTTCCAGAATTTAGGGTAAGAACTTACCGGCACGTCGGTCGCCATTAAAGTGCTCTTAGGAAGGTGGAGTCTTGTGGTATTGATGTGGAGACCTCTGAATCCCTTCATATATCCCCTGCTGAGTTGGTGTTGGCGTTTGCTTAACTTAGCCACGGTTCCGCTATTCAACTGCACTGGAAACCTTGTCATCGAAATTGAATTGGAATTTGGGAGAATGGAACAGCAGCAATAGCAATAACCAGTTGAATAGGTAGCAGCAGAGGCCATTACTGCTGCAGCTGGAGAAACCCCCATGGAACGGATAGACAACAAATGGAATAAATAAACAAATCTCAAGGCCGCTTTCCCACTCTGTCTCTTCCCCTCACCGTATAATCTGCTGCTGAATAGATAAAAACCATGTGTCAGGAAAAATCCCCTCAGTAACACGGTTCCTTACTGAGCAATGCACACCCACTTTGGGATAGACGCTAATTCTATTGTTGAAAGTACCAACGTGTAATTAAATGATAAGAAACGCCCTCGCATAAGGTTATTTGGCCACGTCACCGACCAATTTTGCAATATGCCAAATGGATGTATACGTTATCCAAATATCTTTAATGTAACAAATTGAACTTGATTAGTGGTAAATAGGTTTTTGGTGTACATGTGAATTTTTGTTGTCATGTTTGTTGTAAAAATTTGAAAAAAACTTGCGCACCAACTTAACTTGTGGTTGGTGAACACTAATAGGTCAAGTTATATGTTACTTGTTTTCTATGCGTAGTTGTAATCACTCATTGATTATGCCTCAATTGCCACCTATTTTCTTATAGTTAAACAAATTGTCTGCCACTATCGGTATCCATGCATTAGCTACCAGTTAACCATGCATCAGTTACCAGTTATTTTTTATATTCTTCTTTTTTTATAATTGTTTATTTCAAATTTGGAACGGCGTCCATAAAATCAATCTGGATAGTACACTTGTCTCATCCTCCTGCAATCTAGGAAAAGCATATGCGCTACTCCAACACAAATTATAAACTAGCACAGCCACTTAACTTGTGGCCGGTGAACACCAATAGGTCACTAGTTAAGTGCCATGAACATGTTACTTCTTCTCCATGCGTAATTGCACGAACTGCAATTATCCATGCATAGCTACCACTTATTTTTTATATTCTTTTTTTTATAATTGTTTATTTCGAATTTGGAATGACTACCATAAAATCAATCTGGACAGTACACTTGTCTCATCCTCATGCAATCTAGGAAAAGCATGGGCCCTACTCTACCACAATTCTTAGATATAAACACCTATTGGTGTAAGTAGCACAGCCACTTAACTTGTGGTCGATGAACATCGATAGGTCACAAGTTAAGTGCCACAAATAAGTTATGCATTGTTTGTTCTCCATGTATAGTTTTAATCACATGTTGTCTATGCCTCAACTACAAGTTATCACTCCCTTCTTCTAGTTAAACGGTTGTATGCGAGGAAGCGCGTTATCCATGCATCAACTACCAATTATTTTTCATATTCTTTTTTATTTTATAATTGTTTATTTCGAATTTTGAACGCTGCCATAAAATCAATATGGGCAGTACACTTGTCTCATCCTCGTGCAATCTTGGAAAAGCATAGGTGCTAGCCCACCCCAAAATCTAAGATATAAACACCTATCGATGTAATAAAAATTCTAAAATATAAACACATATGAGTGTTATTATTGGAATTGCAAATATAAGTTGTTCAAATTGTATAATCTTTGTGCAATATGAGTATTTGAGGGTGTTAAATTCATTGCATTCAAAAATACAATTTTAGCAATGAAAAGTTATAATTTGACATTCAAATTTAGATGAGAATAGTCAGAAAAAGTCAAACCATATACCATTTAGACTACTTGTTTCTATTTCCATCCCTACCAAATATATTATATTTTTTCATTTTTTCATTTTCTTAACTTAACTTAACGTAAAATAATGTTAATTGTTCCCATAATACTAAATATAGGCACATTAGTTTCATAATGATAAGATGCAATGTTGCAAACAACGTTTTGCAAAGAAATTTATCGAAAACATTGAGGAAGATATCAGAAATTATTAAAAAATGTCCACAATAAGAAACTTAAACTTGAAAAATTAAGAAGAAACTTAAACTTGAAGAATTACGAAAATATAGAAAAAACAAATAGCAATTTAAACAATTCGAGAGAAGTTGAAAATAGCAAAAAAACATAAATATTTACGACACTCATAAGAGGAAGCCATTCAAAAAATATATCAACAAGAGGAATAGTTGCATAGCAGCTAAGTACCTGCCTATGTTGTAAGCATAGATAGTGCATAGGAAGAATGATACCATGGATATCATTATGTGTACCAACTTCAATTCGTATAAAATCCTTAGATAGTGAAATATTGCAACATCCATATGCTTTCCAATATCAATCCTCCATTGGCCTTGAAAATTGGCACTTACCTATTTTGGTTGCTTCTTTGGCCCATGGAATGTGAGGATCCTTTGACTAAGTAAAAGAAGCCAAAGACATAATCATCATGAATTCATTGCTTCTTCGGTCCATGGCATGTGAGGATCCTTTGACTAAGTACAAGAAGCCAAAGACGTCATCATGATAGATTCATGGTAGCTCACGTATCCATCACAATTGGAGTTGACACATGCTATCCTATTTTGATAATCTTCTAAAGAACAAGGCTCTCAAACTAACCTAAGAAGATCATCATTGATATCAAAATTGAAGATAATGAAGGCACTTTGCAGACAACATCTAAAGTATTTAGCTTCATGAATTATGAGAAATCACTAAAACCATATCATACCACAATTTCAATGAAAACTATACATATACATATGGGAATAAGACGCATTCTTTTAAAAATGTCAACTCAAGGTAAACTTTAAAAATCCTTAATATTACATAAATAACTAAAAAAAAATATGATAGATTTTTATTTTGTGAAATTTACATCATATTAATGTTTTTTTATGTTGACATATTTGTTAAAAAAAAATGCAAGTTTTTTTCAAAACTAAAAAGAGTATGACAATTTTTTTAATGCACATGACCACTAAATTGGATTCTTAGACAATTAAAAAAGAGTTTTTGTTTTTGTCAATTGAGTGTAGATTGGGTGGTTGGGAGGATTGTTGTTGTCCTCTCCACGTGACACTTGCTTCTTGAAAGCCAACTTTGACTATGTAATGATTGAAAAAAAAAATCTAAAAAAAAAAATTTAATTTTTTCAACAAATTTTATGTTTTCATAAAAGAATATGATTTAAAAATTCAAATATAATTTTAAATTAACATTTTCAATAAACAATATAATCATTTTATAATGTTAAAATTGTTAGAAAATTGCATTTTGATTAAGTTTTTTTAAAACGTGTTATAATTTATTTTTACGGAGAACAAATATGAGCAACAACCTCCACATTTAAATATAAAAAATATATGTTATTGTTATAAATTATAATTTAAATATATGATTGTTATATGTTATTTTTAAAAATAAAAAATACAAAACAACTTTGGGACAAACCACTAAATTTGTTAAGTGATTTCTTAATAGTAAGAAATCAAGGTTTCATAAATTTATTAATATCTAACCTGTTAAATTATAACACTATAGAGATTTAATCCACTATTCATAAGGAAAAAAGGTTATTAAAATAAAACAAATGCCTTACGCGTGCAACTTCACCGAACTCTGCACGTTAACTGTTGGCTAAATTAGTTTCTACTTAATTGCACGAGTCTTTTAGAAATTTCATTATGAAAAATTTATGTTTTGCACGAGCACCACCAGGTAATAGTCTAAAATAATTTGTTAAACAATGTTGCCGCGGCTCGAACACTGGCATATTCAGAGATTCTTAATTTATTTAACAAGTGGATTCGGAGCATATTATATGTGGACCCTTATTTCTAATCGATCTTAAAAAACCCATCCGAAAAGCAAGCATATATGATCCAACTTACTATTACAGAGTTTAAAATTGGCATGTTTCATCTCTCTATAAAACTACTTCGATTACAACGCATATAGATATGCATGTTCTCCAGTCCAACACTGCATAGATTGAAATAGGCATAGTATACTTTTGCTTAACTCACTGAAACCACTGCCTTTGCTTATGGGCCCCGTAGTGGTTATTTTCATCTAACTGAAGTTCCATTTAACCGAAGTAGGCCCGAACCCCATCACGAAGATATTGAGAAACAACGCAGACGTCCATAACACCTACCTCCATAGATTGCAGGTTCAAATCCAGCAAAGGTGCGCTGGCTCCTTTTTGAGGTTGGAAAAGAGATCAGCATGGGTTCACTGGGAAACCGCGGGTCCACTATGAAACCGCTTCAGAAATTGGAAATCAAATTTGATTTAACCAGCTTCATTAAATGCATTCAATGTAAGCAACGCAACGTGGAAATTTCTGGATTTTTTAATTAATTTTTTTTCAGACCATTAATGGCTTTCCTCCGGGGATTTATGTCATATCATAGATGTACTTTAAATTAATAAAATTTAAAAATTACTAAATTTTATTTTATTTATAAAAAAAATCATTTTAATATATAATTTGTTGAAAACATAACACCACTTTATGAAAATTTATGTTAAAAAAATAACTAATTGTGTTAAAGTTGTTATTAGAATATTATATATATGTAAATATGTAAAAAATATATGTTCGGTTGAAAAAAAATGTAAAAAATATATGTTATAATTAAATAAATAAATTGTGTAAAGTTGTTATTGGAATATATAGAGAGAAAGTACATTTGGTAAGGAAATACAAAGTTACACGGACTATACTAAACAAGTGTTCACAATGAGGACTTGAAAGTTTGAATTGTGTTACGTGTAGGGGAGGGTTGTCTATTCTTGAGCATTTCTTTTACCAGTAGTGGTGCAGCTTAATTCTCCATGTTCCCGAGCTTGTTTTTCCTCCAAATTTTTATGACATATACTTTGTCAAGTTCTCTATCTAACCATATTGGTCTCGAGGTGTGACTAATCCAAAATGATGCCATGTCAGCTACAAAGTTCCAAGTTGTCTAGTCTTAGTGTGCCTTAGTGTATTTTTGATTGGGACCAATGCTTGAACATTGATGTGACTTAAAGTAGATGTGACTTAAAATGATTTTCCAATTTCAAATATTCATTTGATTTCAAAATGTAGTTTAATTTTTTTTTATAAATAATTTTAAAAACATGAAAATACTAAGAATTACTTGTACATAAAGTGCTTTTATGAACCACTTAGACTGTAATGTGATGCTGAAATAATAAAGTTTGAAGTTTTGTAGAATTGCTGTAAAGTTTGCTGAAGATAGATCCTGGTGCGATTGGTATCAGAGCCAGAGAGACTTCAATTATGGTATATCTTTTACAATTTCTGATGAATGTTTAAATTTGTCTGTTAAATCTGCTGCAATATCATTATTCAGTCTTGTTGTTTGAATATTGCATTTTACAATAGTATTATGTAGGCGGTGGAAACGACCGTTGAGTGGATTGTTGGGTCATTGAGAGTGTAAGAGTCGTCCGAAGTCAGAGTAGCAGTAAGGCCCGTTGGGATAGGGGAGTAAGTCTACAGAGTTGCCGGAGACTATTTTAGAGTCAGCACTCACTCTCATTTAGCAATGGACCCTTCAATGGATACTATTGAGCTGGCACATTTAGAATGTGATTCATCCAATGACACTGAAGTTAGTCTTGCAGAACGCGGGCAATCTTCATTTAATCCATCTTCATCAGAATCTTCGTATATATCTATCTCTGATCATAACCCTTCTGAAAATTGGCAATTACCGCAAATACTTCCTAAAGAAGTATACAGAGTTCCATGGTGGAATGTCACAGCCGCTACACACATTCGAGTGTCAAGCATAGATGTTTCCTTTACTGATAAGCAAGAACCTGTCCATATAAACTTGCTTAATAAATGTCAAATAGACTGGGCTAAAGAAAAAGGATATAAATATGCACACTTTGGTGCTATTAAGCTTGGCCTTGGTCCTTTAGTCCGTCCGCGTCTAGTTGTCTCATCCCTCTGTTGTATCGTAGATACTCGTCACAGAAAGTTTTCAGATGCAATTATAGGTGGTTTCACTGCACCACTCCATGATGGTCTTGCATTTGGTACTCTCTATCCAAAGTTTTATGTAAGTCTTAAAGACCCTCATATCCATAATTTGCTAAAGGCTTATATCTTGCCTAAAGGCTTCGACATGGAAGCTGGTTCCAAAATAATCCAGCTTAAAGGTGGAGTCTGTGTTAGATTTGGAAATGATACCCTTCCCCAATTACGAACTCATGTCCATCAGAGTTCTGCAGACACCAGCGTGGTGGAAAAGGAGAAATCCTGAAATGCCACACCTATCACTTTCAATTGGACAGGTATCAACTATCTTCAATCTTGGGAAATGAAATATTCTGAGTTAAGAAATCAAGAAAGAGTTGTTGCTTCTTTTACTTCGCAACCTCTCATTTTTTATGAAGCTTCGAGTTCCTTCCGTGTACCCCAAGATCAGCCCACACAAAGATTCACTCCTCCATTGATAAAATCTGCTTCTATCTCCTCCTATAATAACGCCAGATTACAAGCCTTGTCCAACCAAGCTAGTAAAGCCTCTGCAGCTGAAACCTCTTCTTCTCCTGTAGATGAGTCTTCTGTACAAACTTCTTTTTCTAGTTTGTCCAACTTTGAACATAGAGGCCAGCATGCTGCCTGTCAAGCATGTCAAAAAATTAAACAAAAATTGATTCACCAACAAAAACAGAAACAAAAAGACCTACCTTCTTTAGGTATGTTGTCTGTCTTACCTTCTTTACAAATGATGTCTTTGCCAAGAGAAGGAAGTAGCATGGAAGTGGTACACACTGGCCAAAGATCATTTATTCCTGGTAGGAATCTGCCTGAATCTGGATTTAGGCAATATACAGCTGATGGTCAGACCAAAAGAGAATTTTTGCCTTGTAAATCTTCCACCCATTACCAATCTGTTTCAGATGAAGTTAAGCTTGCAAATTGGGGGAAATTTGCAACAAGTTCACATTGCCAGAAACATAGATGATATGGCACAAGATATTATGATTTTGAAAAGACAGTGTGTGGATCAACAGGAGCATATAGTTAAAATAGAAACAAAGCTTGAACTGTTAGATCACTTACTACATGATTCTACAGAAATCCGTATGGCCATAGATCAAGCTTCTCAAAAGCTTGAACAAAGATTAGCTGTCCTTGAAGATCTCTAGAGTAAAACAGAGAATCTTAAGAAGAAACAGTATGTGGTCCCTGACCATGTATTAAAAGCAGCAGCAAAAGGACACACTAAGAGTCACTCTTTGGGTCAGTTCAGTGTTCTACCTGAAGATGAAAGGCCAGAATGGGATTTTGGTGAAAGTGACACAGTTAGGGAGAATGTTGAAGAATGGATCAAAGAATTTAAAGGTTTTAAACCAGCTTTGGATCCTAAGTATTTGGTTAGCCTAAATGCTGTAGATGTTGAATCCTCTAACCAAGGAAGACAGCTACCTCCTCCCCGCTTTGACACACATATGCCAGATGCTACCTCTGCTTCAGCCGCTCCTGCCAAAGTGTTTCACTTTGGTATGATGAATGAGTTAATCTCCCAAATGCCTGAGCAACCTGTATTGAATATACAATGTCAATCCAGGGAAGATACTAGAAATGCAATTCAAATGCTTGCTCAGTGGACTCTGTATAAAAAACAACAGGGCCCAAATCTCACAGGGCAAATGCTAGGAACCCAGCTCATAGCTGGACTATCTGGTTTAGCATATGAATGGTGGCGTTGGTTGCCACAGGAAACAAGAAACGAGATGCTTGCTGCTGATGATGCAGATGAGCAAATTCTGAGTGCCCTAGGAAGAGAGTTCTACGACCCTGAAGAGGGAGAAGATTATGATCACCTTGCTTCATTGTTTATGTATGCTCGTCTTTGTGATTTAAGCAAGAGTGATGCTTATTTTTGTTATATGCAAAAGCTTCTAATATCATCAGGGAAATCTGGTAACCCTGCATATTTAAAACATTATCTTAGAAGCTATCCAGGACATGTTCCTGATGCAGTTGAACAAGCACTAAAGTATAAAAAGGTAGAACTGAGAAGCTTGTCGCTTGCTCAACTTCATGCTCACATTATGGAAACGTGGCAAGAACATTGCCTAGAGAAAAGAGTGAGCAAAGACTTTAAAAGACATCAGAAGATGTATTCTACCTCATTCTGCAAAGATGTTGCAAGAATGCCCGATTGGGGGTGTGGAGCACATAACCAAGGACATCTTGATCATTCCTCTTGTAAGTGCGAAAAGAAGAAGAAAAAGGGTTTTTACACTTCAGAACCAAGGTATCACCTTGATAAGCCCTATCACCACAAATCAAAACACAGGTATCACCTTGATAAGCCCTATCACCACAAATCAAAACACAGGTATCACCTTGATAAGCCCTATCACCACAAATCAAAACACAGGTATAAGAAGTACAGATATGATAAACCCTATCATAAGTCCAAATATAAAGCCAAACACTATGTGAAGCGTCGGACTAAGAAAGGGAAGAAAAATGTTTGTTTTATTTGTGGAAAATCAGATCATTGGGCTTCTAAATGCCCAAAAAGGAAATCTCGACCTCGGCTTGCTGCTTTGTGTACCGGTTTGGATCCCGCATGGTGGGATTTGTTTGAGGTTACTGTAAATTCTCCTAAACCCTCTGGTGAAGTAGTCTATCTTCCTGATGATGATATTAATTCTTCAGATTCTTGTACAGATTCTGATTCTGATCCTCCTACCTTAGCTAAATGTGATCCTCCTTCCTCCAACTCATCCTCTAAGTTTGATTCCAGTTCGGATCCACATTTAGGGGGGTGTAGTAGTCTCCCTGAGTTTGATTTCTCTCTCTATATGTTTTCCCGGTCTCCATCCAGGTCTTTGTTCCACCAGTTAGAAAAACCGATTGCTGACATTGATCTTCAACTTTCTCGTATTCCCGTGTACAGACACCTTGAGGGAACTGAGTTAAGAGAAGAAAAGACCAGATTGCAAAAACAACTTGAAACATTGAAAGCCGACAAAGGTAAAAAGCAAATCTCTTCTCACACCTCGTTTGCCCATTATAACCCTGCTGAAATCTATCAAGATTATCCAGGTAGCCATGAGGATAGACCATCCCATAGAAGAGACAAAGAAATGCTTTTAAGGCTCCAGCTTAGGGATAAACAAGACAAGCTCAAACTTCTGATCAAAGAAATAGACGAATTGAAGAATATGATATATGCTTTGGTCCTTGAGAAAGATCAGTCCTCAAATGAGGAATTGTCTAAACAAATTGAAAGAGCCTGTTTCAACCCTGAATATAAAGAAGAGTCACCTTCGTCAACTCCTCCTCAGTCTCTGCAGTCTCAGAGTACTAATCTGCTAGGTGCTCTATCTGGTCCTAAATTGTTCATATCTTTATAGTTCTGTCCTCCAGAGTTTAAAGCTTATTCTGTGAAATGTTTAATTGATTCTGGTTGTCAGTTTAACCTTGCAAAAGGAAATGCCATTCCTCAGTTTTATTGGGAAAAGAGTCGAGAGTTTGGCTCTGCCATTGAAGGTTCCCCTGTGTCACTGTCTGGTAAGGTAAGCATTTCCCTGTACAACTTTCTGATGTTAAGAGTGATTTATCTTTATTCAGATTAGATGTCTTAAAGGAAGATTGTGTATTAGGTTCATAATTCCTGCAAAAAGTAAGTCCATTTTCCATTGATACAAATAAAATGGTTTTCACCTGTACAATCTTTGGAAAGTCAATCCAGTTGCCTTTAAGTTTCAGTCTTGTAAATAAATGTAAACCCATTCAGGTTGAGTCAGTCAGTCCTGTCAGGTCAGTAGATTTAAATAAGATGGATCGTTGCATAGCATATGCAGAAGTTCATGGAGATAAAGCCTTGGCAGCAATAAAAGAAAAATTAAAAAAGATTGTTGTTCGGAGAGTCCTAATGCATTCTGGACTCGTGAGAAATATTTTGTTTCTCTGCCATTCGACCCACTTCAAAAAATAAAGCCCATGAAAGCTTCAACTCGATTAATGAGTCCCTCGGAAAGGGAGTTATGTGCAAAAGAAATTTAGGAACTATTGCAAAAAGGCTTGATCGAGCCATCCAAGAGTCCGTGGGCATGCAGAGCGTTTGTTGTAAACAAACACTCAGAGCAGAAGAGAGGAAAGCCTCGTCTGGTAGTCAATTTCAAACCTCTCAATGCTGTTTTACAAAAGGTTAGGTACCCATTGCTTGACAAAGCAAGCTTGCTACAGAAGATTGTAGGTTGCATTGTTTTCAGCAAGTTTGACCTCAAATATGGGTTCTACCAAATAGGGATTGAAGCGAAGGACCGCTTCAAAACTGCCTTTGTTGTCCCTCATGGACAATATCAGTGGAAGGTTTTGCCTTTCGGAATCAATAATGCTCCATCTGAGTTTCAGAAAAGGATGGAGGATATCTTCAGAGACATCCCATGGCTTGTTGTCTTTATAGATGATATTTTAATTTGCTCAAAAAATCTTTAAGATCATCTTAAACATCTTCAGTTCTTCTATGATCTTCTTTACAAACATGGTTTGGTCCTGTCAGAGTCAAAGATGGAAATAGGGAAAACCGAAATGGATTTCCTTGGTTTTCATATCAAAAAAGGACAAGTGATTCTGCAGCAACATGTGTTGCAATCTTTTAAGCATTTTCCAGATAAGATCCTAGACAAGACACAGCTTCAAAGATTTCTAGGAAGTCTAAATTACATAAGGCCCTTCTACAGAGGACAAGCAACAGACATCCACTGTCTGCAACAACGATTGAAAAAGAATCCTGTTGCTTGGTCGAATGAGATGACTTTGGCGGTTCAAGCAATAAAGGCCAAAGTTAAAGAGTTACCAGCCCTTCATCTGCCACAGGGTACTGGTCAATTGATAATTGAAACTGATGCTTCAAACACTACCTGGGGTGGTGTGCTTTTAGAAAAGATTGAGGGCAGAGAGAACATATGTGGCTGCGGATCTGGTTCCTTCAAAGTTGCTGAGCTAAACTATCCCAGTAGTCATAAAGAGATTCTGGTTGTGAAGAAAACGGTTCAACATTTCATTCTGTTTTTAAATCCTGTTAAGTTTATCATTAGAACTGATTTAAAGATAATGCCAGGGATCTTTAAGAATGAAAACTTAATGGCAGAAAACAGTACCAGAATTCTCAAATGGTTTATCTGGCTTTCAAATTTTGATTATGAAATTATTTATAAGCCAGGTTATCTTAATTGTCTTGCTGACATGCTTACTCGTGAGACTGTGCAGCAGAAAGAAGCAGTCAGTTTGAAAATATTTTCTGTTGGTTCAAGTTCCTCAGATCCAAAAGAAGATAAGGGCAAAGGCCCAGTACCAGCAGAATATTGTGGGCCCGACTATGTCAGGTTCAAACCCCAGAATGCATTGTTCATGAGGCCTTGGGATGAAAGTTTGTCCCCCAGTGACAGAAGAGAGCTTCTGGATTATGCAGATCGTCATGCGGCTGAGAAATATCTCAGTCTGACTTTAATAAAGCAGATACAAATGAATCCCTGCAAACTGCACATTATGGAACGATGGGAACATTCTGCTTTTAGAGGATTTACCCAGGCCCAAGAAAAATTAAGAAGGTGCAGAGAGTTGTGGGTTGACTGCAACGACGAAAAAGACGGTCCGGTATGGTATGTGGACATTGGCGAAGGAAACCTGACCTGGACCAGTTACAACCTAATCTTGCAATTTTGCAGAGAACAAACATCTATTGTCATCTGTGCAGACCCTGGGAATCTACGGAACAAAGCTTGGTCCGGATGGACCGAAATAATCTTAGATAAATTCTGCCCCAGATTGGACTGGACCAATAGACGTGCAAATTTTATATTACACATGCAGGCAGATATGCAGGTTGCTGATCAAAACAACCTATGGTTTAAGTTCCTGTTGTGGCACCATGGTGGCCGTTATAGTCCACTGGAACATACGGTTCATGTCACACAGAAGTATATCAAACGTGACCATAAAGGAAATCGTATTGATACTAAAATTCATAGGTGGACTCTGCCCCTTGACCTTAGAGTCGAATCAATGTTTGCCAGTGAGTTTCTCGGGGAAAAGAATGAAGTTTTACATGGTTCCGATATTGAGCAGTGTTTCAGTACATGGTTATACCCTCCTCCTGAGCACAAAGAAGATGCTGCCGTGCCTGATGATTCACAAGATGTTGACTCTCTCCTTGAACAACGAGAGTTAGAAGAATGCCTCTATTCAGAGGATGGTTTTGATTGTGCTTGTGGCGGTCAGCCAGTGGGTCCTCCGGGTAATTCGGAATTGTTCTGCGTTTGCAGATCTGGTGATGATTAATGTAAATATTTGTCCTTTTGCATCTAATAATTGAAGTCGTGGTGGGCCGATAACAGTAGCTCCACAGTTGTTTTTGTCGGGATTGATTCCCCTACTTTTGGGCCCTAGTTGTCGACCATGATGTTTTGAAAGATTTCTTTGTTGGCCATAGTTGTCGGCCACTTGTCTCGTCTGTCTGTCCGGGTCTCCATATGGCGTTGCCTTTAAGGGACGAGATAATAGTGGTGTGTCCCACCACTACCCCGAATTCCCTCCTTTTGACCGAATGGTGCCTGTTCTCTTCAACCGGTAAACCAGCTAGAATGCTATAAAAGAAAGGTCCCGGAGTTCATTTGGTCATTCGAGTTGAGTGCATCGAGCTAGTAGTTTGCTCTGCAACTTAGGAGTCTAGAGCCGAGCGTTCCAGTAGTTGGAGCTCTGCGAGTCATAGGAGTTTGGTCCATAGCCGAGGAAAGTATGCTCTGTTGATTGCCCTTGCGGTATAATACAGCATCAAAAGTCCAAGGTTCGACTCTGTAAAAATGTCTTTGAGTCTGTAAGAGTGCTAGTAGACATATCACTGGATCCCTAGGAAGCCTCCAAGTAGGTTCATCACTATGCGAGGTTCTGAACGGTAAATGGGCCAGCGACATTGTGTCTAGGCATTCAGTCTGAGTTTGTGTTTGTAGTGATGAGCTTCGCCCTCCGAAGCCGATCTACATGAGACTGTAATGTGATGCTGAAATAATAAAGTTTGAAGTTTTGTGGAATTGCTGTAAAGTTTGCTGAAGATAGATCCTGGTGCGATTTAGTAGATAGTTGTTTTAAAACTGAGGTCAACCAACACCATTACTATGTCCACTACTGATCACCCTATCTCAACTACTGGTCTTCCCGCTCAAAAATAGACAACCCTCCCCTAACCCAATCAATTATGAAGTGTGAGTCAAGATCATGTTTTGCCAATGGGACTAGAGCTTGTGAAATCAACTTTGATGTTTAAGATATACATAGCATATTAAATCAATTTTGATGTTTTAGATATACATAGCATATTACCTTGCTTTAAAAATCTAATCTAATTAAATAATTTGAAAGTGGATATCATTGTAACAATCTAATAAGTTTGAGGAATTTGCGATGCATGCATTCATGTACGGAGTATAAATTTATAGAAATGATAAATGGAATAAGTATATTGGTGTGAGAAGAGTTATAATGTATCAAAGTAACAAAATTAGTGGATGTAATTCTTTTTTCTTTCAAAATGAGATATATGTACTATTTCTCATTTATATATAGCATTCAAAAAAGAAGGTGAGTGATATGTAGTCATTAGAAAAAAGTGACATGTGTAGTTGTTGTGAAGGTTGAATTTTGACACAGTTTTTAAAGTTAATTGGTGTCTTGTTAATATTAGTCTTTGGGATTTATGTATAGTCAAAGCACATAACATCTTGAGCAGGCTTGTTTTGTTTCTTATTACCAAGCTTTATGGGTGGAATTGTTAAATTCTCCAATTTAGTTTGGTTTCATGGTGGACTGACATATGTTTCAATTTCCACAACAATGTATGTTCACAAGTTGGGAGCCTAATCCATGTGTGTATGAAATATGTATGACCATTGGTAGAGATTTATCTACCAATCCTACTTGCACCCATGAATTGTATGTAATATAACTTGTTGTATGTTGCATATAGTATTTTGTGTTCCAATTGGCGGCCATCATCATGTATAGGTTCACCATGGCTAAGGTGCTTGAAGATACTGCATGCCACTGGCATGTTCAAGGCTTGAAGTATTTGCTTATTATGCTAGCATACCAAAGTATTTATTGTGAATAGGTATGTGGACACTTCAAATCTTTTTTGTTATGTTGCAGATAAAAACGTATTTGTTTGGCTCGAAAAGATCTCTTAATCTTGTAGTATTGGAGTAGCATTTCTAATGTTTGTCAAGAGTGAGTAGAAGAGACGATGGGATGCATCATTGCCCTATTGGTGGAACATGGTTTGCAATTTTACAATATTGGTGAAGGATTTCCACAATTATCATTATGGGGTTGTGTCTATATTGGTGGTAGTTGGCTTAGGTCTTCAACAATAATTTAATAGATCGATGACCAAATGGGGGTTTTTCTTTTTCTTTTTTCTTCTTCTTGTTTTATCTATATTTTTTCAGGTTGGGGGGGAATGGCTCATCCAAATTACACTCAACTTGCATAAACAATTTAGGTCCTTTAAGATTTCCAACTTACACAATAAGAAATGTTTGAGAGTAACGTTTCATGATCAAATAAATCTCATCTCATTAATGACATTGTAATGAATATGCCTTGTTCTTCTTGGAAGACTGCCAATGTTTGTGCCTATAAAGGTTGAATGTCGTTTATAGGGATCTTGAGGGTTGTGTGTATAGTTGTTATGTGTGTGTTGAAAAATGCAACAACAGTTAGGGTAAGAAGTAGAATTGGACTATGTCCACAAGGTGCTTGTACATTTAATGTGACTTTAATGACACTGATTAAATAAGATTTCCCCATGTCGATTGTTCTTTAGATGATAATATTTAAATGTTTTATATATTCACCTTCTCAATAATTGTGTAACAATATAACAAATGTTAGATGTTATTTATGCGACATTGTATTAGGAGATGGAATGACTTGTTGGTTGGTATGTAGGGCCACTCCACTTGATTGATTGAATTTGATAAATTGTGATGTTGTAGATAGTCTTCCATGTGATAGTTTGGAATGGTCACAAGCATGGTTAGTGTCGATGTCACAAAGGTCAAGTTTGTTGAGCTCATTGAAGTGCATATCCTAAGTGTGTACTAATCTAGATAGCTAGTGACATCCATTCATCTCAATGTTTGGATGCATGATTGTTTGATTTTCCACAGGTACATATGTAATTTTTTCTTCTATGGGCTCAAGTGAATGATCAACATGACATGCGCTATAGGTTGATTTTATGTTCTCCCAACTTTTCAACGATAACCTCCTTCATTTCTAAAGTCATGAAATTATTTATATAAAAGTAGCTCAGTCCAACACACTATGAATTGCATTCAAAACTTTGTCAAGAACAACATAAAAGCATGGCCAAACAAGGACAATAGTTGGAAGGGGTCTTCATTGCCACTCTTAATTTTTTCCAAAGTTGATTATATGACAAGTATTTTGTGTCTTTGATCAATTATAAGGGATGTAGGAAAGCAAGATGTTTGATGTAGGCATCAAAGATGTTGGACCTTAGATGAACAATAGTATGGGATGTCGATAAGTAGGATGTTTGGTGTAGGCATCAAGGAAGTTGGACTTGGACAAGCAAAATTTGGTATTCTTAGGCACTCAATGAAATATTTGCCAATGACCATTTAATGTGATGAAAAGGTAGTTGCATGTGACAATAGAGAGTTTTTATACCTATGGCAAGTTTATTGGGCCCTAATATCTTGGCAAATGATAGCTTGTGCATGTAATCATTGGTAGGAAAAAGAAGTCAAGTCTTGTGGATTTGATGCCTATGTTATTCAAATCCAAATATGGTGATAACACTTTGATCTTCCCCTTTCTTTATAAGCATATTTAGCAATGTATTTCAACACTACACACTAGGAGAGGACAGGTTGGCAATCCATATTTGCTCGCCATTTCTTCAATATATAGGACAATGGATCTTTAGACGGTTATCATTGCTAGCATGTTCATATGTCTTGTGTCCATTATTATCAATGGAGAGTGACAACTCAAAATTATATTTAATGGGAATTTGTATTCATGTTTAACATCGAATCCTTTCCTACAGAGCCATGAGTTCTCACTACATTATGTATGTCGTTGCACTCAATTCAGTAGTTGTTCATATTTGCTCGCCATTTCTTCAATATATAGGACGATGGATCTTTAGACGGTTATCATTGTTGGCATTTTCATATGTCTTGTGCCCATTATTATCAATGGAGAGTGACAACTCAAAATTATATTTAATGGGAATTTGTATCCACATTTAACATTGAAGCCTTTCCTATAGAGGCATGAGTTCTCACTACATTGTGTATGCTGTTGCACTCAATTTAGTAGTTGTTCATATTGATCAAGTGGGTTGGAAGTAAGGTTGTTTGATGTTTTTAGTTAGGATTGTTCTCAATGAATTGATGGATTTGTGCATTTGTACCATGATTATTCTAGGGATCCTAAATTGTTACCTATTTATAAAACAAATTTTTAGCATCATGGATTTGCTTTAATGGATCTTACCAATACAAATTTTCCATGCTTGGATCACCTTCAAACACATGAAACCATGGATATGGGTTGAGCCTTTGTGTTTCCATTCATACTTGCAAGAAAGCCATGAATATGTTCTTGAAGGGGACTGGTAATTTTATGATTTTCCTAATATGAAAGGGTTATTGTAATATAGTGTGGTGCACCTAAACCTATAATTATTTGTGGTCAAGAATTTTTATAGCATCTCTTATGGAAGATTGCAAATCTTACGTGCATTTATGTGGCTATAGTGTGTGTTCATTGAATTATGTTACAAGTGTTCCAAAGTTGTCACATTTGTGGGTTGGAATACGAGTTTTCATGCATAACTACATGCAAATATTGCCATTTTGTGCATGTTGTACTTAGGGTAAAGAACAAGGTTGGTAATCCTACTTGTGTGATCATTTATGTCAAACCACTATGCTCTATCTCCTTGTAGGTGTTCTCTAATTTCCATCACATGTTTGGGACACTTGTCAATAGGTAAGATTTATAGGTGGCACTACTACATTTGGGGGGCAAATTCAACGTTTAGACCCACATAAGAACTCAAAAACCATTTTTTAACGTCAAATAGACATTAGTTTCACGGGTTTTTGAAGTAAAAACCAAAGTAGCATCGCTTAAGCGATGTCTAGTATTTAACGTCTATTAAGCAACATCTCTAGGCGCCTCTTATGCAATGTTCCTCTCTGTCCCTTGGGAGACTTTAAGGGACGTCTCTTAAGTGACATTTGTTCTCTGTTGTCGCTTAAGTGACGTGATGCCAAAAATATTTTATTTTTTTTGGATCAATTGGGAAAAACCGTAAACATATTCATACGGAAAAAGTATTTAGGTTGTATGGTTAAATTTGGAAATATTAATTCATTGAAGGACTTTGGAGGGAGGAGAACTCTTCTTATAGGTAGATTTTTTTTGGATCAACGATACCCACTTTTGAAATATTTTTTCTGATTAGGGTAACAATTTGATCTCTGTCTTTCTTCTATTAGTGGCTCGATAATGTATTTTATTGAAACAGATCACAATGTCAGACAATTTTGCTCCCCGATCTACTACCAAATCTGAATGACTCGCTGCTATGAAGGCAACTATTGATTCTATATAAGGTGATAGAAGCAATGATGTTCTGGAAAATGATCAGAATCAACCCTTCATTGTTGAAGCTATAATTGGGGATGGAAAATGTTATTGCCCTCATATGAAATGCAGATGGATGAAAAGAAGAAGAGTTGTCAGGGAAACAACCAGGAAACATTGCTAAGAGTATGGGAACTTAGAAGGGGGAAACCAATATCATCCCCTGGTAAGTTATTAAATTTTTTTTTCTCATTTTTCAATACTCTTATTATTGATCAATATTTAAATACTAATTGGTTATATTTTTTGAAAACTACTGCATAGACAAGACCACCAACACTTAAAAAACCCACTTGCTACAATTCACGGTACTGCAGATGCTGAGGGCAGTGACATTGAGGTTAATACATTAATGGAAGAAAATGACCACAATATTATTGAGAATGAAGGGATAAATAGGTTGATCCATGACACATTTGTTGCCACGGATGAGAATGTACCTGCAGATGAGGTGTATGAAAACATTCATGATGTGCCTCTTATTGACAAAGCAAAAAAAGCCTTATACAAAGACTCAAATACAAGTCTTCTCTCAACTCTTTTGTTGCTAGTCAACTTGAAGGTCACGAATGGTATTTCAAACATATCATTGACACAATTGTCAAGGTATGCAAGATTTTGATTTTTGTATTTGCAATTGCTAGTTTTTTTATATATCTATGTCATTTATTAGTCAATAATTATGACTTGTCTACTAATTTATATATATTTTTAGGTTGTTAGACAACACCCTTCTACCACCGTCACATACTTTACCTCGCACATACAGAGAAATGTGTGTCGTTTTGGAAGATCTAGGAATGGAGTATAACTTAATTGATGCATGTCCAAATGATCATATCATATATTCTGGACAACATGCATCAAAGAGTGAGTGCCCTAAATGTGGAATTAGTAGATATCGTACTGATCAGGTAACAAATAAGGTGCCCCGCAAAGTTCTTTGTCATATCCCAATAATTCCATGTTTTCAATGATTGTTCAGGTGTAAAAACATTGCAGAATTTATGGATTACTATGCACGACACAGAAGTGAAGATGGTGTCATGCGAATGCCTAAAGATGGTTCTGCATTCAGGGACATTGATGAAAGATGTAAAGAAGAACCCCATAATGTTAGACTTTCATTGGCAGCTGATGGTGTCAACCTACTTGCAGAGCCCAGAACCATTTACTCGGTGTGGCCAGTCTTTGTTATAAACAATAACCTTCCTCCATGGATGGAAATTAAAAGGGAGCATGTCATGTTGGCATTAATTGTTCCAAGTACTTATTTTCATGAATGTTAACATAATATAAGCAATCATCTTTTTGTATTTTTGCATGTACGAGAACTTATTAACCATGTATGTTACTTTTGAAATGACTATTAGGTAAGCACCAAGTTAAAGTTATGGATGTATATCTTGAGCCTCTTATAGACGAACTTTTAAAAGTATGGTATGGTATCAGTATGTACGACATCTCCAAATCTATAGGCCAAAAACAATTTCAGTTTCATGGAATACTTACATGGACAATTCATGATGCACCCAATCTTACACATTTTTGTGGGATGTAAATTTCCCATGTATCTCCATGCATCAATTATCATGCAATTATTTTTATAATATACTAAATTCTATATGTTAGCACTATTCCATAAATTGCAGGGATTAAAACAAAGGGCAAATATGGATGTCCAACATGTGGCCCAAGAATAGTATCTAGACGTTCAAGAAGTTTTGTCACGTCCCCTCCCATCTATCCAATTCAAGGAAGGGAACATGATGCCAATCTCTGGGGTGTTTACATAAACTCAGCTCAATTCATTAGATTCATATGAATTAAAACCAATGTGTGCAGATGCAATTCAACAAACATGCACAACGGAAATAAACAAATCATCCACACACATTTCATATGCATACATCATATCAATACAATCATCAAATTATAACATTGCAGAAGTAAAACACATAGACAGAGAAACACTTATCTTTATGGTGAAATGGTCCCAAGCAACTAGCTATGTCGTTGCAACGTTCCACCCAACCATAGGCCAATTGTGTTCATCAATTCTCTCAACACAACTGCCACCCCCGAGCTGGGCATGATTCTTACAAGGAAAAGGGGACATTAAAGCTCATACACAGCCAATTAATCATTTCATCTGAGCCAAGACATTCCACAGTTGGGTTTATCAGTCTACATTTGAATCCTGGATGCTTGCACTCAAGCTCAAGCCAAAACAATGGATTTACCAACAGGATGGCCATGGGTTTTCCCCAAATCGTTTCTAGCCAAAAACGAATTGTGGGATGGGGAAAAACATTCACAGGGAGGAAAACGATTTCTCCCCAACTATCTAAGCATTTAACAGCCAAAACGGTTTTTATGGAATCCCCAATTCGATTCCCCTTCTTCCCCACTGGTATACAACACAAAAACGCCCTTCTCCCAGCTGAGAATGAAGGAAAGCACATAAAAACGTGGCTGGAAAACGCCCAGGTAGCTCCAAACTCGTGAGGGAGGAAAACTGGTTGATGGATAATGGCTTGGGGAGCAATTCATGGCTCTTTTCTTGCCAAGGAAGCCAAACGCGATTTTCCATGAAGGGTGGCTTTCCCATACCCAAATTTGGACAGCCATACCTCCCATTCCCCAAGGCATTAACTACCTCAACCAACTCTTGGGAGAAATGAATGATTGGGTACAAAAGTCAACATGGGTAGTTGAGGGTTTGATGGGTTATCTCATTGACACTTGGCTTGACTTGATTGGCTCAAGGGTTTGAATGTGTTCCCTTCCAATTCCTTGTAAAACCATGTCGCCATCTCTTATTGCATTGCATAGCTAGTTGTGGGTATTTTATTAAAATGCATATTTACATGATGTTTGAAATTCCAATGTGCCTGGCTAGCATGCAAACCATATGCATCAATAAATCGATGGCGGGGCCTTGGCCTTGAGATCCTCACCATGATTTTATAACAATATTACATCATTTACATTTTAATGCAATAAGGTCAAGACCGGGACGTGACAAGTTTTGGAAGGGAAATGTACAATGAGTTTAGAATCTCCATAAGGATCACAGGTGTCAGATTACTGAAAAAAATGACTTCAATGGAAAGGAAGAGACTGGAAGAAAGACACCTCAACTATGGAAAAAAACATTTCAAAATATCCATGGTAAGTAATATTTGTTTGTAGCTAATTACTTCGTTCTTGGTCACTTGTTTTTATTTATACATTTTCATGATACTTATAATCATAGTTAGTGTAAAATATTAATATGTCATTGATACTTCTCAAAGGTCGTCACCACGGTCATTTGCCACGGGGTTTGAAACGATACTCTACCCAATTTAGTCGGTTGCCATACTATGACCACCTACAAGTAGCTCATTTGTTCGACACAATGCATATTGGAAAGAATGTCATAGAGTGCTTATGGAAAATCATAAATGGGAGGAATAACAAGGAAAAAATTGCAAAAATTATTAGTGACATTCAAGAATCCAACTCATTGCAACATTTGAATCAAAACTGGGGTAGTGGAAATTACACCGATCTCCCATGTTTATTAACTGAGCAAGAGAGTGCTGCTGTAAAATAGGTTGCATGGAAGATAAAATTTCCCACTGGGTTTGCTTCAAACATAAGTAATATATTGACAAAGCAAGGCGATTTCAGGGGGGCTAAAACTCATGATTGGCATACATTTATCAAGGTTCTACGTTTTGCAACTTTGATTATTTATTTTATGTTATATACATTTTTATTATTATTCATGTTTATCACCATTTAAGTTATATGTAATGGTATATACATTATTTGTTAGTAATATGCGTTGGATCCTTGTTGCAGTATGTTTTACCTCTAGCTCTACCTAATAGCTTTGACAAAAACATTAAGAAGGTTATTTATGATCTCGACAAGTACATGAGGTATGTATAAATTTATAGTTGAATTAATATTGATTGTATAGAGAGTTAATACTTGCTTTTATTGTCTTATATATTTGAATGTTGACACATCAAGTTTCATTGCACTTGTAGGTGGTTGTCATCTAAAGAAATAGATAAGGAAGATATTAGGTATTGGAAAAGGAGAATTCCCCAACTTATGTGTGAGATGCAAAAGTATCTGCCTCCAACATTTTTCAATGCACAGGAAGACTACCTGATACACCTAGTGGAAGAGATTGAAATATGCGTACCCGTGCACACAAGGTCAATGTGGTTGGTGGAGAGGCACTTGAAAGCATTGAAGGCCTTTGTTAGACAAAGATCATGTCCATAAGGGTTGATGGTTGAAGGGTATATGCTATGTCAATCCACGGTATATTTTAGTGAGTACTTACCCCAAGTAATGGGTGATATGGATGTGCCACTCCTTTGGGATGCCAATTCTACCACCAAATTGAAAGGCGAGGTGTTATTAGGGAATGGTAGATGGAGAAAAGTTAAAGGTAAAATATTGTAATTTATTTAATTACTTCATACATGTTTTTGGTACACTGGTTTGTAGCTTGGTTGTTTAACTAACACTTTTTTTGTCATTGTTCTAAGTAGTACAGAGTGGGATGCAATTCATGTATACATTGCAAATAATATTGATTTCATGAAGAGACGGGCAGAACGATGTGAATAATTTTATGGTGAATTAAGATGGAATGACTTGGAATAGATGATAAAAAAGGCTTATTTGTACCATGACACAAGTTTAAGCCAACAACAAATTGATTTAGCATATTGTGCAAAAGATAGAAAGGTAAGCCATGCCTACCATTCGTATTTATATTTCAAATCACATTATTTTCTTTTTATTGAAATTATCTTATACATATACTTACCATTTCCTAACAATCCGTTTCTAACATATTGAGAATACAGGTGAAACATCATAAGGCTATGTGGTGCAATGGCAGAAAATTTCGCATCAAAGAGTTGGATGACATGAGAAAACATGTGATAGTGGTATTATTGCAATTTTCTAGGTTACTAATATTTCCCACAAGGGTGATAGACATCCGATCACATCATATTTGAGGTACTATGGATATTTGGAAGAAATCTTGGATATAGACTTTAAATCCTTCACAGTGGTTCTCTTTAAGGTGAGGTGGTAGAAATTGTTTCTACAAGGTGATGAAAGGACGGTTATTGATCATGACAATGGATTTACCATGATTAATATTGATAGGTACAAGCCAATTACAGAGCCCTATGTACTTCCAAGTCAATGTGAGAAGGTATTTTTTTCAGAGGTACTAGGTAGAGCATGTTGGTATTTTGTTGTTATATTTGATCCAAGAGCACAACTCGTAAAGTATAATTTTCCCGAAGATGAAGATGTTCAAGAAGAAGAAGAAGATGTGGATGGAGAGATTGAGGAAGAGGTGGACTTAGACGAAGGGGGAACCGGGTTGACCAAATAGACTTTGAGTAACATCTCGATGATGATGACTACATTGATGATGACTTAGCACTAGATGTTGCAGATGCTGTTTTGGACAATCCTTATAATGATTTCAAAGGGTTGGATACAAATTCGGATCTTCACGACTCAAATCTCGACTTGGACAATGTTCATGATCAATTTGATATGGAATTGTAACAAATGTTATTCAATGGATCTCTCTTTTGCAATTAGTATTGGGATAAATAAATTCATGGGAATTCTCTGTTATTGTATATTTAAATAGATCATCAATCCTATGGAACATTATTCTATGTAATGTGTTGTAAATTGTATTTCATGCAATGCCAATTAAATTCTTTGTTTCCTTGATTTTGCATTTGATTTTATTTTTGTAGATGAAACCAATTTGTGGATGCTATAAAACATTTTAAATGCGAGTGTCCTGAGAAATTTGAGTGTGGTTGTAAATCTGGTTCAAAAAAGACACATTTATACACATTTGTTGCCATGCACTTTGAAAACAAAATGATTTTTAATAAAATATGTAAAGAGCATCTAACACATATTCAATTATGTGGGCACTAAGTCACCAATCCCTCATTCTCTAATCCTTAAAATTATATACATATATATTTCTTAGGTAGAAATTTAGGGCCCATGTGGTGGTCAGATGCTCTCATGGCTTCTTCAATAGTAAAGAAGTTGGATGCATGTTTTAATATAGTATTGAACCTTATTTGAAGACATAATCCATCATGATCAATATTCATTATAATATCTTTATTGTTGAGGTTCTCATTCATATGGTGGTTGGATTTCATTTTCCACCATTCACATTCAGTAATCGATGAGAGACAATTGTTATCCATGTGATTTGTATATTGTGTTGGTGCCAAGACAACTTGCAATGTTAATGTTTCAGTTAGCATGTTTCACTTGATCTCTTGATTATTGTTTCTTCAATGGGTAAAATGTATTTTAGTTATAATTTCTTTGGCTATACAAGTGTCATTTCATGTTAATGGTGGTGATAAACAAGTTGATTGTTATTTTCCTCTAATGTTTAACTAATGGTCATTAATAGGGTGGTATACTTTCAAGATTTCAATCCATCTTCACTCAATAACATGAGTTGTAGTATTTAATAATGCTAGTTTTCAAAAATAAATCGGTCAATCATTTTCAATCCTTTATTCATTACTAGGGTATTATAAAAAATCCACAACATTTCTACTTGATAGCACATGGTTGGAAAAAAATCGACAACATTTACACTATTGGTTGCAAAAATGTGTGATTATGGTTCATGGATTCACCTTGTTGCATTGTGACACTCATTATTTTGTTTTCTTTATGCTTACTCTCAAGACATATCATTATATCACAATAGTACCAAATTACTTCCTTTCGCTAATCCACAACTTCCTATTTATGTTGCCTCTTCCATTCGTTGTTTCACTAACAATTTGTTATTTCTATGTTGAAAGTTCCCTATGTAGGGATCATGTGGTGGATTATGGCCCTATGCATGATCCATAATCCCAAAATGCAAATGGTATGCCCTAAGATATTGGAGTTTTACCTTAAATCAAGATTGGATCATGATAACCATCCTTAGTGTGCCATACCTTGAAATGTAACACCACATCCTTCTCACATGTTAAATATTGCATATGTAAGGCCTACATTGTGGTTCAAGGCCCAACATATGGCATTTCGGACCCACACATAGATGTTATAAACTAATATCATGTATTTTTTCCACCATTCCATGCCCTTATCCTTGAGACACATGAATAGTGTGCCAAACCTTTAAATACCCATCATATCAAATGCATACACACCAAATATCCTATAGTAAAGGATGTGTGATGTTTGGATGCCTAAACATTATTTGTGAGCCTAGTGGAAATATGTTATGGCCCAATACCTTAGATGTTATCCCTAGACCATGGAAAGGGCCCTCTTCCAATACAATCTTTGGTATACCTGAAACCTAGTGAAACAATTTCCGATACTAGTGCATTTGGAACCAAAGTGTGACATTGTTCCCACACAAGAGTTAAAAATTCTCCATATGTTGGTAAAAAAACAATGATTTAAAAATTAAATTTATTTCATAGTTTAGAAAAGGAAATAGAAACTCTCCATGTCACTTCCTTCGCGCATGGTTCATGTTGTGATTCCCGAATACACCTTACCAATAGGACTACAAAGAAGAGTTTGATGGTTCTCATAAAACTTACAATCTAGATAATAATAATAAGCTTCTTTATTTTGTTATTTAATATCTTCTATATCCCTTTACATTAGAATGCATCTAAAAAACATAAGGGGGAAATCGCGAGCATTCTTGAATATTTTACACTCGTCGCTTTAGCGACATGTATCCAACGCCGATGCAATGCTATCGATGTTTGATAGACGTCAATAGCATTGCATCAACGTCAGATACACGTCACTAAAGTGACGTTTATTAAGTGTTAATGATTATGCTGAAGAGGTTAGATAAGGGTTACAATGGTAAGTGGTTATAGGGGTTAGTTGTTATGGGTTAAGGGCTATGATGTATATTATTAACACTATTTTATCATTTTACTGTGTTAGGGGTTAAGTGTTATAAGTCATGTTTGGGTTTATAGTTGTTAATGTTAAATGGATTAAGGGTCATGATAAGTGTTAGGAATTATGATTATTTGGGGATAAGGGTTAGAGATAGTTGTTTTAGTTTTGGTATAATGGGTTATAATCATTATGGAGTTTAGGATGTAAGGGTCATTAATTAGGGTTTATAGAAGTAAAGGGTTTACAGTAAGGGTTTTTAGGTGCTAAGTGTTAATTGGTTAAGTGTTCATGGATTGTGATATAGGGGTCAATGTTATAGTGGTCAAGAATTATTTGTGTTAGGGGTTAGGATTTATATGGTTAAAGGGTTTTAGGTTAGAAGGAACAAGTACTATAAGGCTAAAGTGTTACTTATAATAGGGGTTATAGTGGTTAGGAAATTCTTTGCCGAGGAAAGTGGCATTTTTTTGCATACAAAGGTGGTAAACGAGATGGGTTAACATGTGAGAAGTGGCCTTTGGTCATTCATACGGTGGTTGGATTTCATTTTCCACCATTCACATTCAGTTATTGATGAGAGTCAGTTGTTATCCATTCACACTGTACCTCCTCACATTGGGGCTCCCAAAATGGAAATCAACCACAAAATCTCTTTAACACCTAACTAATGCAAAATTGGAGGTGCATTACCCCATAATCATAATTCCTTCACTAACAAACACATATTTATCCTCCTACTTGGACCCTACACATTGTCTCCATGGAAACCACTCACATTAACCCCTTACCATTACAACCATGGACATGTAATGCCTCATAGCCTCCATGACACCTATGACACACTCACCCCACTCCATGTAATTGGCCCATAACCATTCTATCCATGAACTTACTACACCCAAATACACACATACCCCTTTAGTCCCTTAAACACTGACACCCACTAACCCCAAGGACCCCTGGCATGAAAATACACCCTTGAAATAGTTTAACCCCTAAAAAATACAACCATGGACACATATTTCCTAATAACCACAATGAAATTCTTGACACATGCAACCCCCTCCATGCATTTGATTACTAATGTATGTGTCCCAATGCACAACAACTCCTCTAGTCAATAATACACTACACCCCTTAAACCTTAGGACCTCAAACATCACAATTTAAATTACAATTTGTTTTGTAATATCTCTCTCTCTCTCTCTCTCTCTCTATATATATATATATATATATATATGATATTATATACTATGTATATTAAAATAAAAACTATACAAGTTAAAAAATAAACAAATAAATAAAAAACAAATAAAACATACCTTGTTCCCTCCCACGCGAGTTAGTTCACTATCGCACTGATGCATAGAAACCCAGAACAGAGGAGTTAGATTGTGGTCGAGAGGAGACTGTAGTCGAGTAGAGAAACCGGGAGTAGAGAAGATTCATCACGATTGCGGGGAGATTGTTGGCCGAGCTATAGGGAGATTGTAGTCGATCAAGGGGAGATTGTAGCTGAGATTGTAGGTACTCGTGAGATTAGTAGATCCACCAAGCAACTAAGAGGCGAGACCCAAATCCACCAAAGATACGCCAAGCAAAGAGGTTGAGGACTGAAGGGAGTTCGCGTGAGTAGACAAGGAAGATCCGATAATGCCTCCAAAAACTGTGAGTGAGCCCTAAATCATTCATTCCTAAATCATGTGTTTTACTAAGGGTTTCCATTAGTTCATTTATGTGTAATGTGAGGAACCCCCAACAATTAAATGATGAAAATGGACGATATATCAGAAATAGAAGAACACATAAGAGATTTATTGATCGCGGGCCACTTCGAGGGGGCAACCTCCTTTGAGCAAGCTCAATAGAAATAACTCATGGATGCCTTCATTGGCCTCAACACACACTTATATACTAAGTCTATGCATCCAATACTATGGATCAATACCATGGAACATATAATACTACGGGACGACTTACAAAGCATATGCGTCCAATACTATGGATGAATATCATGGAACATATAATACTATGGGATAATACAAACTATGGATCAATACCATGGAACATATAATACTACGGGACGACTTACAAAGCATATGCGCCTAACAACAATATACTAACAAAGTAAAGAGAAGGGTTGACACGGGTTCCTAACATCCCCTCCCCCTTAGAAAAATCTTTGTCCTCAAAGCTTTAGATGTGTAAATTGTTGTTGAATCTGAAGGAGTGGTTCCCATGTAGCATCCTCTAGTTGCATTCCATGCCATTGAATAAATACCTCTGTTATAGATCGAGAGCAAAGCTGACGAGTGCGCATATTGAGGATGGCCTCCGATTCCAAAATGATGGATACTTCATTATCCATTTCTGGTAAAATAGTTTGTCCTCTGATGTTGGTGCCAAGAAATTTTTTTAGACAAGAGACATGAAATACTGGATGAATGCGGGAAGAAGGAGGAAGTTCCAATTTATAAGCAACTGACCCAATCTTCTTAAGAACCTTATATGGCCCATAGAAATTTGGAGCGAGCTTATGACGCCCTTTGAGTTTTAGGGAGGATTGCTTGTAAGGCTGTAGATGAAGAAAAACCATATCACCTGCTTGAAAAGTGCACTCAGAACGGTGCTGATCAGCTTGTTGTTTCATTCGATTTATTGCCATGTGAAGATTGTCCTGCAAAATGCGAAGAATATGATCGCGGTTTCGAAGAGCCGTGTCAACTTCCTAAACTAGAGAACTGTTGGGGGTGTATGGAATAAGAATTGGTGGTGTTTGACCATAGACTGCTTCATATGGAGTCATTTTAGATGCAGTGTGGTAGGAGCTATTGTACCACCATTCAGCGAGAGGGAGCCACTTTTCCCACTGATGTTGTTGTTCAGAGGTGAAGCAACAAAGATAAGTTTCCAAACATTTATTGATAATTTCAATCTGACCATCTGTTTGTGGGTGATACCCTGAACTCATCTTCAGTTTGGTGCCAGTGTGGCGAAGTAGTTCTGTCCAAAAATGACTGGTGAAAGTTGCATCACGATCCGAGACAATGGAAGAAGGGATTCCATGAAGACAGAAGATCTGGTCCAGGAAAATTTGTGTGACTGAGGAGGCGGTATAGGGATGGCTGAGGGCACAAAAATGACTATATTTGGAGAGGCGATTAACCACAACCAAAATCATTGTCTTCCCTCTAGATTTAGGGAGTCCTTCAATGAAATCCATAGAAATATCTATCCAAATACGTGTAGGGATGGGAAAGGGTTCGAGCAATCTCAGAAGGAGTGTCGTTTCACCCTTGTTGCACTGGCAAGTATCACATTCAACCACCATCTATTGAATTGTCCTTTTCATTCCCTGCCAAAACAAGTTACGTCGTGCCCGCTCATACATTTTGAGGAACCTAGAGTGCCCAACCTAATGGAGAAGCATGGAGCCCATAGAAGACATCCTGTTGAAGATATGTGCTTTGGGGAAGCACCAGAGTTCCCTTGTATCCCAGGGAAGCACCATCCCGAGAGTAATGCGGTACAACAGAAGGGTTGTTGGTCAACCATTGGATGATTTGAGATAATGAGGAGTCATTGGCATAACCCTGTTGAACAGATTGCAACCAATTTGGAACATGCATAGAAATAGCTGAAAGAGAAACTTGGTCATCAAATGTGCGAGAAAGAGCGTCCACCACAAGATTGTCCTCACCCTTCTTGTAAGTGATCTCATAGTCATAACCCATGAGTTTGCTAACCCATTTATGTTGTGTTGGGGAGGAGACTCGTTGTTCCAGGAAATATTTTAGACTCTGGTGATCAGTCTTGATGGAGAAATGATTCCCTAATAGGTATGGCCGCCACTTCTGTACTGCATGCAAAATAGCCATAATTTCCTTCTCATATGTAGAGGTGGCTAAATTCTTACCAGAAAGGGCTCTTGAAGGTGGCAATCCCACTGGTTCAGCAAAGACACCTGCATATCTATCTAAAATTTGTTGTAGATCCAAAGGAGTAGTGGAGACCGCTGATGGGTGCATCTGAATGGAACGGAGCTGAGCGATGACACCATGTGAATTCTTCTTAAGGAGTTTTTCCATGTGATGTGAACTGATGACGCCGAGAGACACTGGTTGTAAGCCCGCCAATGTGTGTTTTTGCCATTGACTAAAAACTACATCCAAATTTTAGCAAAATCCCATAAGATGGAGCCAAGTGTGCATAACCATTTAGCGCCCAAAACCACATCACATCCACCTAAGGCTAGGGAAAACATGTCGGAGTGCAGGTTATAATCTCCCATACACATTGTGACACTTCCCCTTGCAAGGTAAGGTGTCCCCATTGGCAATCATGAATTCAAAGTTGGAGCAAGGATGGACAAAACAATCAGTCCGTTTGGCGATCCGAGCGTCAATGAGTATTGTAAGAGGGAGCTTCTTGAAGTAACCCATGACCCGCATTGTTTGTGGGGTGGTGACTCCGGGTAAAGCATGGAGAGATATCTTTGGGTGGTTGTCCTGAGACGGAGGGTCAACAAACGACAGCTGAATGTCGACCTGATCACCTATTGTATCTGGAGCTTCTTCACCAATTTCAGAGGCAAGTGGGGAATCCACATCCACGAGATAGAGCTTTTGCTCAACACATCTATGTCATGGAATCTTGTGGAGAGTCAACGGTAAATGAAGTAATGTAGTCAACGTTTCGAGCCATCCTTGGCTCATCATCGGGACATTAGCGATGCTCGAGAAGATCTTCACCCTCATCAATGATTAATATAGAATAGTCAAAAAAATTCTATTGGAATGGAGCCGACTCTTGGGTTTTTTGGGGGATTAATTTTAGGAAACAAATCTTAATTTTAATTGAATTTAATGTTAAATTCATTAATGGTAAGTTTTTAGGGTTAGGGTTTATTAAGATGGAGAACTATAGCTTAATGGATTTAGATTTAATAATGTTAATATGAATTAGTAAATTAATTAGTTAGTTTAATAAGTTTGTTAATATATTGATTCATGAAATTATCCATTTAATGAAATTGTTAATCTTATGAATTTGTTAGTATAAATTTATTAATATTAGCATTTGTTGATTTAATTAATGATCGTGTTGATTTAATTTTTTAATTAATAATGAATTTGTTAATTTCATTATGTTAATTCATAAGAATTTGTTGGGTTTAGATTTGTAAATGTATGATATGTTAATTGGTTTAATAAAATATTAGTTTAGTTTATAGTTAAATTCTTATTTAATTATAGTTAACAAAATTTGTTATTTATTTTAATTTGATTTAGCTAGAAACTTAGCCTATTTTGTGAGGTTCGGGAGCCAGGTTCTAATAATGGTCAAGCCGTCATCCCTATTCAAGCAGTTTGGGTTCTTAACTATCTCAATTGCCTCCCTGATTCTTCTTTTGGACCAATTATCAACTTGAGCTAACACCTTCATGTCCTCTATCTTAATTGGGTGCTTTGTGTCATGGGAGTGCTCTGCTAGTGCAGATTTGTGAGTTCGATCTAGACGGATATCTGCGCAGTGTTCCTTAACCCTAGTTCGAATGGATCTCCCTATTTCGGCAATGTAGGATTTAGGATTTGATATTTCCGTGGTTAGTAGTGTTAGAAGAATGGGTTTCCGGAATATCCACGGTTAGCATGTTGAATGTTGACGTTTCAAATCCATAACTGGATTCATCCTCAGGACACAATATGGAGAGAAGAGCCGCTGTAAGGGTAAATATATAGGTTAGTTTTGCCGGTTCAATTCATTTCCTTAATGACAAAATTGACAATAATGGCAATAATTTAGGTATGTCCATTCATTTTATTAATAATTCCATTTCTTAGTTCATTTCATTAATAATGCCAATAACCTATCCTTCCAACTTCCACATTAATTAATAAGTTGGTCCAAAAGCACTAAATAGTTAAACAATAAAAATTAATAGTTGATCAATCATTAAACTAAAAATGAGTGCTGATAATTGCTAAGGTTATCAATTAGAGAAAGCTATTAATAAATAGAAAGACTGATGAGCATGCTAATAAGTAAAAGAAAGCAATCACATATTATTATTAATGAGCCTGCTAATAAGTAAATGTTAGCATACAAATAATAATGGTATTATTAAGAAATCATCATTAATTAATAAGTTGTTCAATAAATAGAATAGAATGATGACTTATTAATAATATACATAATATTATTAATGATATTATATGCTAAACAATTTAAGAAATCATTAATAATAATTGATAATAATAGATAGATAATGAACTTGCAAACCCTGTTCTTCAAAAATAATATGCATGCATGCATAACTAAGAGTGCATAAAATCAATAAATGCTAGGGTTATCAATGCAATGTCATTAATAAAAACAAATTGAGCTCGAGTGAGTGCTAGGTTTATCATTATGCAAAATAACCTTGTCTATTTTTCCTTGTTTATTTTCTTGGAAATTAAAGGAGGGATAGGTTATCGTTGGACTATTCAAAGCAATATTGATAATGATAGTGCATGAGGTTTTCAATCAATTCCTAAAATAATGACAATGCGAAGGAAAGGCTGTCAATCATACCTGGTTTTGAACGTTACCTTCTTTGATGATCAGTGGTAGCCATCTTTCACTTATTTCAAGTCCCCCATCTCTATTTAGGTTGTTTGGGTGCTTCTTGATTTCCAACGCTTCTCTCACCCTGCGTTTGTAGTAGTGGTCTTCTACTGCGAGTAGCTTCGTGTTTTCCAAGCAGACCTGGTGTTTTTTTTTTGAGAGTGCTACGCGAGTGTCGAAGTATTTTACCTTTCCCTCCTTATGTCAGCTCCATGCTCCTTTATCCTTGTTTGAAAGGAACACCCTGTCTCCCCTATATAGCTCTTCCCACAAGAACAATCTACCTTGTATACTCTTTTATACTGATGCCAATCAATCTTGTCTTTCACCGACCTCATTTTCTGTTTAATGGTTTCCATTGGCTTGAAAGATGTCCATACTTCTTTCCTCCTTAGTACCTTTGCAATTCTATCAGTTATTCCTTGGATGTATGGGAGGAAGGCCTTAAGAGTCTTACTCTCCTTTTCATGTTGAGTCTTGTTTTCTGCTTTTTTCAAAGCCTTATTGATGTCTTTACTTTTATAACCTAGGCCTCTAAAGACAAAGGTCAAGTGGTATTTTTCTTTTTCAAGTTGTTCGTTGTCTGATATGCGGAAGGCTCTAGTGGCTAAGGTGTTAATTACCCCCAATTTTCTACGATGGATGGTGATGCGAGTGAGCATTAAGGTAGTTCTCAGAGTGGGTTTTCTTTCTGTAGACCCCATGGCTGAGGGTTCCATCATTCTTTTTGCTGATTAGTACATCGAGGAAGGGGATGCTCCCATTCTCCTCCATTTCCATGGTGAGCTTTATATCTTCCGAGAGTTGATTAAGGTGTTCATGAAATTTGTTAAGCTCGATAACCCCATGGGGCCACCTCACGTTGGTGTCATCCACATATCTTTTCCATCTCGTGGGCTGTAGGTGGAAGGAGTGAAGGGCCTTCTTCTCGAAATGCTCCATAAAAAGATTAGAAACAATGGGAGGCAAAGGGGACCCCATTGCCACTCCGGTGGTTTGTTCATAAAATTCACCGTTAATGCTGAAGAAAGTGGACTGGAGACATATTTCTGCTAGATTTTCCATTTCTGAATCTGCTACTTCAAATATTACTTGAATTGCTTCATTCAGGGGGATTTTGGTGAAAAGACCCACACATGAGTTGCTAGTAAGCTTCGATGTTGTGGGTCTTTTCACCAAAATCCCCCTGAATGAAGCAATTCAAGTAATATTTGAAGTAGCAGATTCATAAATGACAAATCTAGCAGAAGTCCTCCGATCCACTTTCTTCAGCTTTAAAGGCGAATTTTATGAACAAACCACCGAAGTGGCAATGGGGTCCCCTTTGTCTCCCATTGTTGCTAATATTTTTTATGGAGCATTTCGAGAAGAAGGACCT
Source organism: Larix kaempferi (assembly GCA_027924585.1). Taxonomy (NCBI): domain Eukaryota; kingdom Viridiplantae; phylum Streptophyta; class Pinopsida; order Pinales; family Pinaceae; genus Larix; species Larix kaempferi. Next base: position 3,711,311 of record BSBM01000723.1, on the reverse strand, counting down.
TCACTCCTCCCCCCTACAGCCCACGAGATGGAAAAGATATGTGGATGACACCAACGTGAGGTGGCCCCATGGGGTTATCGAGCTTAACAAATTTCATGAACACCTTAATCAACTCTCGGAAGATATAAATCTCACCATGGAAATGGAGGAGAATGGGAGCATCCCCTTCCTCGATGTACTAATCAACAAAAAGAATGATGGGACCCTCAGCCATGGGGTCTACAGAAAGTAAACCCACTATGAGAGCTACCTTCATGCTCACTCGCATCACCATCCATCGTAGAAAATTGGGGTAATTAACACCTTAGCCACTAGAGCCGTCTGCATATTAGACAAGGAACAACTTGAAAAAGAAAAATACCACCTGACCTCTGTCTTTAGAGGCCTAGGTTATAAAAGTAAAGACAACAATAAGGCTCTGAAAAAAGCAGAAAATAGGACTCAACATGAAAAGGAGAGTAAGACTCTTAAGGCCTTCCTCCCATACATCCAGGGAATAACAAACATAATTGCAAAGGTACTAAGGAGGAAAGAAGTATGTACATCTTTCAAGCCAATGGAAACCATTAAACAAAAAATGAGGTCGGTGAAAGACAAGATTGATTGGCATCAGTATAAAAGAGTATACAAGGTAGATTGTTCTTGTGGGAAGAGCTATATAGGGGAGACAGGGCGTTCCTTTCAAACAAGGATAAAGGAGCATGGAGCTGACATAAGGAGGGAAAGGTAAAATACTTCGGCACTCGCGTAGCACTCTCAAAAAAAAAACACCAGGTCTGTTTGGAAAACACGAAGCTACTCGCAGTAGAAGACCACTACTACAAACGCAGGGTGAGAGAAGCGTTGGAAATCAAGAAGCACTCGAACAACCTAAATAGAGATGGGGGACTTGAAATAAGTGAAAGATGGCTACCACTGATCATCAAAGAAGGTAACGTTCAAAACCAGGTATGATTGACAGCCTTTCCTTCGCATCGTCATTATTTTAGGAATTGATTGAAAACCTCACGCACTATAATTATTGATATTGCTTTGAATAGTCCAACGATAACCTATCCCTCCTTTACTTTCCAAGAAAATAAACAAGGAAAAATAGACAAGGTTATTTTGCATAATGATAAACCTAGCACTCACTCGAACTCAATTTGTTTTTATTAATGACATTGCATTGATAACCCTAGCATTTATTGATTTTATGCACTCTTAGTTATGCATGCATGCATATTATTTTTGAAGAACAGGGTTTGCAAGTTCATTATCTATCTATTATTATCAATTATTATTAATGATTTCTTAAATTGTTTAGCATATAATATCATTAATAATATTATGCATATTATTAATAAGTCATCATTCTATTTTATTTATTGAACAACTTATTAATTAATGATGATTTCTTAATAATACCATTATTATTTGTATGCTATCATTTACTTATTAGCATGCTCATCAGTCTTTCTATTTATTAATAGCTTTCTCTAATTGATAACCTTATCAATTATCAACACTCATTTTTAGTTTAATGATTGATCAACTATTAATTTTTATTGTTTAACTATTTAGTGCTTTTGGACCAACTTATTAATTAATGTGGAAGTTGGAAGGATAGGTTATTGGCATTATTAATGAAATGAACTAAGAAATGGAATTATTAATAAAATGAACGGACATACCTAAATTATTGCCACTATTGTCAATTTTGTCATTAAGGAAATGAAGTGAATTGACAAAACTAACCTATATATTTACCCTTAAAGAAGCGCTTCTCTCCATATTGTGTCCTGAGGATGAATCCAGTTAAGGATTCGAAATGTCGACATTCAAAATGCTGACCGTGGATATTTCGAAAACCCATTCTTCTAATGTAGGATTTCCCACATTCACAAGGAATCTGGTAAACCCCCCTTTTTAGGTATGAGTCTATGGGGTCTTTTACTGACTTCATAAGCTTTTTAATGCTATTCGACGGTGAGAACACTGAGTCAATGTTTTTATTTTTTAGGTGTTTGGATATCTTGTCTGGGACTCCTTGTATGTAGGGAAGGAATGCCTTGTGATCTCCCACCTTCCTTGCTTTGGATGAATCATTAGGTCTATTTTGGTGGTTTTCAACTTTAGCAAAGGCTTTGTTAATTTGAGCTAGTCTATATCCATTACTTAGGAAGACAGTGCGTAAGTGTTCCTGTTAAGATTTAATATGCTAAGATAGAAAATATCAGCATTACATTCCATTTCACAATAATAGCATATACAGGATCACTGAAGAAACAACAAGCACAGCATAAACACAAGAGACACAGATTTATCCTGGGAAACCCTCATGGGGTAGAAAACCCAACAAATCTTCCTCAATATAGATGACCAGCAATATACAAAGATGCAAACCAAAGACATGATCTCCTCCTCCACCATAGCAGACCTCTCCTCCACAAGTGCGCTACTCTCAAGTGAGTGAGTGTGTGTAAAGTGAGGAATACACCTCCTCTATTTATACACTATTCCGACTTGTCTTTTACACAAAACATGTAGGCTCGTATTTAACCATTGGGTTAAATACCCCACTACAACTGACTGGGCCGACCCCTCTAGGGTGGTCTAATAACCCTTTGACCCACATAACACATACAGGGCCGACCCCCACTAGGGAAGTCTAATAACCCAAGTTACCACATTCCGACGGAGGAATAAACATCTCCGGATATACAATAAGATCTTCACGGAGGAATGAAACATCTCCGGAATAATAAAGTACAATTATAATATTCTTTGAAGTTACAATATCTCAACACTCCCCCTTAACGAGAAGGATATTATCACAGCATCTGCACAAGCAAGGAGTCATCAACATCATACATGATACATCTATAAATCATTGGAAGCTTTCTCAACATCATCAGTAACTCAACCAGTTACTGGAACATCTTCAATACTAGAACATTAACATCTTCAGTACTGAGTCTTTATCTTCTGCAGCACTCAAAAAACTACAGCAACATCAATATATCAATCCTCACGATCGTCAGCATCGTCATCACACGATCATCAGCATCGTCATCACACGATCATCAGCATCGTCACATCATCTTGATCTACAACATCTGGTTCATCACGATCTATAGCATCTGGATCATCTCGATCTACAGCATCTGGATCATCTCGATCTATAGAATCTGGATCATCTCAATCTACATGATCAACATCATCGTCATCTAGATCAACAAATCAGCAACATCGTCATCTAGATCAACACAATCAGCAGCATCATCATCTAGATCAATACGATCAGCAACATCGTCATCTAGATCAACAGTATTAGTATCCACACCAATACAAGTATACACATCATCAATACAAGTATCCACACAATACAAGTATACACATCATCAATACAAGTATCCACACAATACAAGTATATACATCATCAATACAAGTATACACATCATCAATACAAGTATCCACACAATACAAGTATACACATCATCAATACAAGTATTCACACAATACAAGTATACACATCAACACACACGATCATATTACAGGATGATCAATCCTGCTCTCTTTAGGACATAGGTCCATGGATGATGCAATCCTGTCATGTACCTTTTGAACCGAGGTCCAAGGACGATCCAGTCCTACCATGTACCTTTTGAACCGAGGTCCAGGGATGATCCAATCCTATCATGTACCTTTTGAACTGAGGTCCAGGGACGATCCAGTCCTATCATGTACCTTTTGAACCGAAGTCCAGGGACGATCCAGTCCTATCATGTACCTTTTGAACCGAAGTCCAAGGACGATCCAGTCCTATCATGTACCTTTTGAACCGAAGTCCAGGGAAGATCCAGTCCTATCATGTACCTTTTTGAACTGAAGTCCAGGGACGATCCAGTCCTATCATTCAATTCTCGGAGACCTCATGTCTATGGCTCAATTCACAGGACCAAAGTCCGAGGACGATCCAATCCCCTTACCTGTTCATTCAGGATTTTGTTCTCGGAGACATCTTGTCTACGGCTCAATTCACAGGACCAAAGTCCAAGGATGATCCAATCCCCTTACCTGTTCATTCAGGATTTTATTCTCGGAGACATCTTGTCTACGGCTCAATTCACAGGACCAAAGTGCGAGGATGATCCAATCCCGTTACCTGTTCATTCAGGATTTTATTCTCGAAGACATCTTGTCTACGGCTCAATTCACAGGACCAAAGTTCGAGGACGATCCAATCCCCTTACCTGTTCATTCATGATTTTATTCTCGAAGACATCTTGTCTACGTCTCAATTCACAGGACCAAAGTCCGAGGACGATCTAATCCCCTTACCTGTTCATTCAGGATTTTATTCTCGAAGACATCTTGTCTATGGCTCAATTCACAGGACCAAAGTCCGAGGACGATCCAATCCCCTTACCTGTTCAGTCAGGATTTTATTCTCGGATACATCTTGTCTACGGCTCAATTCACAGGACCAAAGTCCGAGGACGATCCAATCCCCTTACCGGTTCATTCAGGATTTTATTCTCGGAGACATCTTGTCTACGGATCACTTTAGGACTAAAGTCCACGGATGATACAATCCTCTTACTCTTGGAGACATCTGTCTGTGGATCACTTTAGGACTAAAGTCCATGGATGATACAATCCTCACATGTCCACCAAGGACTTAATTCTCGAAGACATACGTCTACGGCTCCTTTTAGAACATATGTTCAAGGATGATGCAATCCCTCTTCTTTCTTAGAGACATCTGTCTACGGATCCTTTTCGAACATATGTTCAAGGATGATGCAATCCCTCTTGTCAACTTAGACCCTGTCTAAGGACCATCCACCAACCTCTCTATTGGCATTACTAATATAGGTATCCTCATCATCGACCTTATTGTCGATGCAGGCAATCTCATCATGAGTGATCACATCACTCCCCCTTTCGAGGAGGGTCCTTCTGAACTATATTAAGTTTGTCTCGGAAAAATTTACTTGAGGTAGAGGTTTGGTTAGTACATCGGCAACTTGTTCACTTGATGTAGAGGTTTGGTTAGTACATCGGTAACCTGTTACAAATTTGAACTTTATAGTTCCTTTCTGTGCCATATCTTGAATATAGAAATGTCAGATCTCTATGTGCTTTGACTTATCATGGAACATTGGATTCTCTGTCATCTTGATACAACTCTGTTTGTCACATAGGATCACAGTTGGGTCTATCTCTAATTCAAACAATCCTGAAGCCATACTTCTTCACAACTAGCAGAGCAAGCAGCCATATATTCTGCTTGTGTTGAGAGCCATACTGGACTACTTCCTGCTAAACCACAAGATCATGGTTGATCCCAGACAATAATATCTTCTCGATGTGCTCTTCCTGTTTGATACACTTTCTGCTCAATCAACATCTGTGTAGCCTTCTGAAGTCATGATCTTCAAAATAGCATAGATAAAAGTCTATCATATCCTTTAGGTACCTCATCACATGCTTTGCAACTATCAGGTGAACACATCTAGTTTCCACTAGATACTGACTCAAGGTGTTCACAACAAAGCTTATATCTGACCTGGTATTTGTTAGATACATCAATGACCCAATAATTTGTCTGTACAAAGTTATATACACTAACTTTGATGAGTCATTCACTAACAGCTTCAAGTTGGAATCCATGAGAGTGGCCATTCCAACATATCAAGTCCTCTTAAAATTTCTCGACATACTTTCCCTGGTTGAGAAAGATTCCTTCTGAGCCTTTCCATACTTCTAGACCTAGAAAGTAATGCATCAATCCGAGATCTTTCATTTTCATTTTTGCAGCCATCTATCTGTGCCATCTCTCGTCAGATGGGTCTACTGATATGAGCCACAACATCATTCGAACTCCGTGGTGAGTTCCTTCTTGCATCCATGACATCTGTGTATAGAAACCATATTCAACCTTGTAGCAAAGGTTGATATCCACATCACCCATGGTGATCATTAAGCTCATCAATTTCCTATCGATCCTGGGTACCCATACAGAACCTGATTCACACTTCTTCTTTAATTACATCATTAAGAGGATGGTCTTATCTAGCCACTTGGAGCAAACATCTCATCATGATTCTCTTCCTCTTTCTAAGAGAATCTTCTAGCCACAAGCCTTCTATAGTGTGTTTGATTTGTAAATCTTTTTGTTGAACATCCATCGCTTGTTCAGTGTTCATCATTCATCATGATCTTTCCTACAAATCAAAATTAAGTACATGATTAGTAATACTTCATAATCATCAAATCATATTGACATGATAACCTATTATGCATACAGATATCATTTACATAGTTATGCAGCTATCTTGATCAATACTTTGGCACAACACTTTTCCATATTCTGTATGCATACAGTGGCTATCTAGATGCCTTCCATCTCTACCGGAACATACTATCGAGAGTGTGCACAGCTCTCAGCATGTCAGCAAAGAGGTTTCATTCTAGACAAGCAACAATGGAATGTTTGTCCAACTTACCAATCATATGCATATTAGTAGTATATTGTTCAATGCTCTATGAATGTTTATACTCAGCATGATATATTCTAGGAATACAAGTATGCATACAAGCAATATCATTTACTATTTCGAGTAACAACTCAAATACTTATCTTTTATGTTTGTGTGGTTGCCTCCCGCTTGATCTTCTATACTTCTATTCATTCTGTACCACTGTGCATGCTCAAGTGTGCACTAGTGTCATCATCATGATCTCATACACAAACATACATTCATTAGTATATTCTCAATATTATCAAAACATTCTAATTCTAAACAATCTTGAATATGTATAGTCATGATTATTAGTATTCAGGGTTTCAAGGAAGTCTTCTTCTTGTTGGAGCATAGTACTTTTCTGGTTAATTAAATCATCAAGATAAGAGACATAATATGCATAAACCCTTGATTACTGACTTTATGAAAGAGCATAACCAATCATACCAAGTATACTTATATAAGGGATCCTAACACAAGGTAAGATTCTAACTTGACATAGGAAAACATACCTGGATTAGTATACCTGCTTAGTTATGTACAACATACCTAAACAATCTCTTCAATGATTTAGAGATCCTGAGCTAGAACCTGCATGTCTCATAGGTTAAGCATAATATATCAAAGTCATATATACCTCGTAAGTAGAACAAAGATTATGGATGAGTCTTTTTCTTCATGTTGTCATGGTCATGGAACTTGATTTGTCTTTCGTGATGTACCTGAATCTTGTTAGCAGACAACATCAACCTCACACAACACCATAATGCATTAGTACAATCATATAGCCCTAATCAATGTCTTCGATCATTCACATGTATTCATACTGTTACTAGGGTGATAAGACAATTCTAACATTAATCAAGATTGTACTAACAAATAATATGAAGACAAACACATTATGAATTTAATCAAGAATCAGATTTCAAGACATACCTGTATCTCCTTAAGTCATACCCGTTGAGACTTCTTGTAGTCTTCTTATGTAAGGCCTTAGCCTCAAATCCCCCTGAAACTTGATCTGGAGCTTGATTAGGGTTCGTTAGAGAAACCCTAAAAATTCAATCTTTGACTTTCACACCTCTGAATGGATGGAAGGATGTGTCTTGCTGAGCTGATCAAACTAGCATACTTCAATTTTGAAATCTCCAAAATTTGACCCCTCAAAATTGCCTTCGAAACTTCTGGATCTTCTGGACAGGATCCCAAACTAGGGTTTGATGAAGCCCCCCTTCTAACCAATCAAAAGGTTTGATCCAAGGCTCTAAACTCTTATTTTTCTGAGGAACTTCCAGCCGTGGTTACAGACTTCAAAAATTTCAACTTTTGCTGAAGCCCTAATTTTCCATCTTTCCGATCAAAATCCCGAACTGGGGTTTGATCAAGCCCGGTCTTCTACCCAACCAAAAAATTTGATCTTGGACTCTAAATTTCGATTTTGCTGAGTAGCATTCAGCCGTGGATTCTGATTCCAAAAATTCTAACTTTCTCCGAAACCCTAAATTCCGGAAGCCATGAATGAAGGTGCTCCAAAAATAATTATGTTTTGACAAAAATATGTACCTGATTGTTTCTACTGTAACTCCAAAATTTTCACTCCACAGGGTTTGAAAACATTTTTTGTGGTAGCCTGACCTATCATCTTTCCATCCCAATAGGTCTGACCTCAATTGGATTTTCTGAGAGAGATTTATGCCAAGTGTCGCAACGTGACCTGTTTATGGGATAAAACAGGAGATCGAACTTGTACGGTGTGCCACGTGTCACTGGTTCAACTTCGGCCTCTGAAAACGTTTCCTGAGATAGTACAGTCTATGTACTACCTGTCACTTTTTATGAAATTTCATTTGGAGCTTCCTAGCCCAAGTTATGACCTTTTTTCCAAGGTCACCTGATTTTGACTGAGATCTGGAAGAGGCAAAAACCCTAACTTGTACTGATCATAACTCACAAAGTAAAACGAATCTGAGGATGTCCTTTGGACACAAGGTACCTGGGGATGTTATCTACGACCTGTAAGATTTTTAGATCCTGAACCTTCGCATAAATGGATTTATAGCGAAAGTTCCACGATGACTGGTTTTTGCTATGTAAAACCCAAACCTTCAAATTGTCGCAAGTGAAGCAAGTGTCGTAAGTGCCATACATTGCCTTCCTTCAGGTTATCTGTGATACCATGTTAAGATTTAATATGCTAAGATAGAAAATATCAGCATTACATTCCATTTCACAATAATAGCATATACAGGATCACTGAAGAAACAACAAGCACAGCATAAACACAAGAGACACAGATTTATCCTGGGAAACCCTCATGGGGTAGAAAACCTAGCAAAGCTTCCTCAATATAGATGACCAGCAATATACAAAGATGCAAACCAAAGACATGATCTCCTCCTCCACCATAGCAGACCTCTCCTCCACAAGTGCGTTACTCTCAATTGAGTGAGTGTGTGTAAAGTGAGGAATACACCTCCTCTATTTATACACTATTCCGACTTGTCTTTTACACAAAACATGTAGGCTCATATTTAACCATTGGGTTAAATACCCCACTACAACTGACTAGCCGACCCCTCTAGGGTGGTCTAATAACCCTTTGACCCACATAACACATACAGGGCCGACCCCCACTAGGGAAGTCTAATAACCCAAGTTACCACATTCCGACGGAGGAATAAACATCTCCGGATATACAATAAGATCTTCACGGAGGAATGAAACATCTCCGGAATAATAAAGTACAATTATAATATTCTTTGAAGTTACAATATCTCAACAGTTCCCTCTCAACATATATGTGGTCTCCATTAGAAATCCTTAGGGCTATGGTGATCAATGTGTTTAAAACCCCCATTTTTTGGTTCGGGTGATGGTGAGAAAGGGCGTGAAGGTATTGTTCAATGTGGGTTTTCTTCCTATAGACCTTGTGGGCTATGCTACCATCATCCATTTTTATTACCAAAGTATCAAGAAAGGAGATGGCATTATTCTCTTCAATCTCTGTTGTAAATTTAATGGAACTGGATTTTTTGTTGCGGTGATCAACAAATTTATCCAGCTCTTCTTGCCCATGGGCTCATATTAGAAATGTATCATCAACAAACCTAGACCACCATTCTCGTTTTAGATGAGATGAGTTGAGAGATTTTTGTTCGAAGTTATCCATAGATAGGTTGGCAATAATAGGTGAAAGGGGAGAACCCATAGCCTCTCCATAAGTCTGCTCGTAAAGATCACCTTGGAAACTAAAGAATGTGGATTTGAGACATAATACTACTAGCCTAGTTGTTTCAAGACCAGTTAGGTATTTAATGACTTTGATTGCCTCATCAATAGGAATCATTGTGAAGAGGGAAACAACATCCAAGCTCAGGAATAACTCATTATCTTCCATATGTCTGTCTTTGATTTTCTCAATAAAGAATGAAGAATCCTTAATAAAGGAGCTTGTGTTGCCTACTAGTGGTTTTAGTTTGTTAGCTAAGAATTTGGCTAATCTATAGGTTCATGAGCCTATGGTATCCACTATGGGTCAGAGGGGAACACCAACTTTGTGGATCTTGGGGAGACCGTATATCCTTGGAATCAATGGTTCAGAAATAATAAGTTTTTTCTTGAGTTCATTGTCCATGGATGATATCCTAATGGCCTCTGTGACTTCTTTAGTAACACGATTGAGGGGATTACGGTTGAGTTTCTTATAACAACCACTTGAATGCAAATGATCTCTCATCTTAGCAACACAGTCTTCCTTATTAAGAATAATTGTCGCTCCTCCTTTATCAGCCTTCAAAATCACAATGTTATTATTATTCTTCATCTCCTTCAGCGCTTTGCATTCTTATCTGGTAATGTTGAGTTTTGGGAGCTTGGCTCTTCTTAGGGTTAGCGCACTATCCTGACGCACCTGCTCAACTTCATTTTCTGGAAGGTGTTTAATGCTTTCCTCAATGATACAAATAATGTCCTCAATAGGAATCTTTCTGGGGGCAATGATGAAATTAAGACCTTTCTCTAAGATTTTTCTAGTGGGCGCAGTTAATTCTATGCTTGAGAGGTTGACGACCAGCCGGTTGGGATCCCTACCTTTGGTTTTGGGTTCTCTACTGTCCGTGATAAGCTGAACCGTATTCGTTGATGGCTGCGTTGATATCTGTGGCTCATTGTTCTCAGTAGGATGTTGATCCTGTGTTATCTGCTGGTCATTGTGTTGTTGCTGATCAATATTTATCTGTTGAACGCGTTGTTGCTAGTCATTATTTGATGTCTTAGGCTCGTTGTTCATAGGGTTATGTTGATTTTGTGTTATCTGTTGGTCGCCACAGTGTTGTTGTTGTTCCAACTTATCTAGCTTGGCGATGTGTTTAGCTATGGCTTTTTTATACACCATATCAGCTCTCCCCAGAGAGCACTGATCCCAGCAACCCCATGAGTCTTTATCCTGCGAATTGGAAAGTTCGAGATGTAGTTCAAGGAGCTGGCGATCCAGCCTATCCAAGGAGAAACAGAGACTTCGAATTTGATCACGAAGCATCATGAGAACCATATTTATGAAGAGATGATCATTACGTTCGGTTATGAGGGTGTGTAAAACCTTACAAATGTGGGGATGATTTGACTATTCCTGCAATGTTTCAGAAATGAGAGGTGAGCAATCCTCTTGCTTTTAGAGATCCAAAGCTTCTCTAGGAGTCTTAGGTTTCTCAGTGTATCCTCTCCATACCAGCTAGAAATAGAATTAGCTGAGAATCCCCAATAAAAATTCATGGCATCTTGTGGAGAGTCTGCGGTAGATGAAGTAATGTAGTCAACGTTTCGATCCATCCTTGGCTCATCATCAGGACATTAGCGATGCCTGAGAAGATCTTCACCCTCATCAATGATTAATATAGAATAGTCAAACAAATTCTATTGGAATGGAGCCGACTCTAGGGTTTTTTGGGGGATTAATTTTAGGAAACAAATCTTAATTTTAATTGAATTTAATGTTAAATTCATTAATGGTAAGTTTTTAGGGTTAGGGATCATTAAGATGGAGAACTATAGCTTAATGGATTTATATTTAATAATGTTAATATGAATTAGTAAATTAATTAGTTAGTTTAATAAGTTTGTTAATATATTGATTCATGAAATTATCCATTTAATGAAATTGTTAATCTTATGAATTTGTTAATAAATTTATGAATATTAGCATTTGTTGATTTAATTAATGACCTTGTTGATTTAATTTGTTAATTAATAATGAATTTGTTAATTTCATTATATTAATTGATAAGAATTTGTTGGGTTTAGATTTGTAAATGTATGAATATGTTAATTGGTTTAATAAAATATTAGTTTAGTTTATAGTTAAATTCTTATTTAATTATAGTTAAAAAAAATTATTATTCATTTTAATTTGATTTAGCTAGAAACTTAGTCTATTTTGTGAGGTTCGGGAGCCAGGTTCTACTAATGGTCAAGTCGTCATCCCTATTCAAGCAGTTTGGGTTCTTAACTATCTCAATTGCCTCCCTAATTCTTCTTTTGGACCAATTATCAACTTGAGCTAACACCTTCATGTCCTCTATCTTAATTGGGTGCTTTGTGTCATGGGAGTGCTGCACTAGTGCAGATTTTGTGAGTTCGATCTAGACGGATATCTGCGCAGTGTACCTTAACCCTAGTTCGAATGGATCTCCCTGTTTCACCAATGTAGGATTTCCCACATTCACAAGGAATCTAGTAAACCCCCTTTTTTAGGTACGGGTCTATGGGGTCTTTTACTGACTTCAGAAGCTTTTTAATGCTATTCGACGGTGAGAACCCTGAGTCAGTGTTTTTCTTTTTTAGGTGTTTGGCTATCTTGTCTGTGACTCCTTGTATGTAGGGAAGGAATGCCTTGTGATCTCCCACCTTGCTTGCTTTGGATGAATCATTAGGGCTATTTTGGTGGTTTTCAACTTTAGCAAAGGCTTTGTTAATTTGATCTACGTTATATCCATTACTTAGGAAGATAGTGCGTAAGTGTTCCTTCTCAGCATCTATGTGGTCTCTATTAGAAATCTTTAGGGCTCTGGTGATCAATGTGTTTAAAAACCCCATTTTCTAGTTCGGGTGATGGTGAGAAAGGGCGTGAAGGTATTGTTCAGTGTGGTTTTTCTTCCTATAGACCTTGTGGGCTATGCTACCATCATCCTTTTTGATGACCAAAGTGTCAAGAAAGGAAATGGCATTATTCTCTTCAATCTCTGTTGTAAATTTAATGGAATTGAATTGTTTGTTGAGGTGATCAAAAAATTTATCCAGCTCTTCTTTCCCATGGGCCCATATTAGAAATGTATCATCAACAAACCTAGACCACCATTCTGGTTTTGGATGAGCTGATTTGAGAGCTTTTTGCTCAAAGTTCTCCATAAATAGGTTGGAAATAATAGGTGAAAGGGGAGATCCCATAGCCACTCCATAAGTCTGCTCGTAAAGGTCACCCTGGAAACTAAAGAATGTGGATTTGAGACATAATCCTAGTAGCCTAACTGTTTCAGGATCAATTAGGTCTTTAATGACTTTGATTGCCTCATCAATAGGAATCATTGTGAAGAGGGAAACAACATCCAAGCTCAGGAATAACTCATTATCTTCCATATGTCTATCTTTGATTTTCTCAATAAAGAATGAAGAATCCTTAATAAAGGAGCTTGTGTTGCCTACCAGTGGTTTTGGTTTGTTAGATAAGAATTTGGCTATAATATATGTTGGTGAGCCTATGGTATCCACTATGGGTTAGAGGGGAACACCAGCTTTGTGGATCTTGGGGAGACCGTATATCCTTGGAATCAATGGTTCAGAAATACTAAGTTTTTGTCTTGAGTTCATTGTCCATGGATGATATCCTAATGTCCTTTGTAACTTCTTTAGTAACACGATAGAGGGGATTACAGTTGAGTTTCTTATAACAACCACTTGAATGCAAATGAGCTCTCATCTTATCAACATAGTCTTACTTATTAAGAATAATCGTCGCTCCTCCTTTATCAGCCTTTAGAATCACAATGTTATTATTAGTCTTCAGCTCCTTCAACGCTTTGCATTCTTCTCTGGTAATGTTGGGTTTTGGGAGCTTGGCTCTTCTTAGGGTTAACTCACTATCCTGACGCACCTCCTCAGCTTCATTTTCTGGAAGGTGTTTAATTCTTTCCTCAATGCTACAAATAATGTCCTCAATAGGAATCTTTCTGGGGGCAATGACGAAATTAAGACCTTTCTATAAGAGTTTTCTGGTGTAAGCAGTTAATTCCATGCTTGAGAGGTTGACAAACAGTCGATTGGGATCCCTACCTTTGGTTTTGGGTTCTCTGTTGTCCGTGATCAGCTGAACAATATTTGTTGATGGCTGTGTTGATATCTGCGGCTCACTGTTCTCAGTAGGATGGTGATCCCGTGTTATTTGTTGGCCGTTGTGTTGTTGTTGATCAATATTTATCTATTGAATGCGTTGTGTGGTCAATATTTGATGTCTGCGGATTTACCAGATTCCTTGTGAATGTGGGAAATCCTACATTGGCAAAATAGGGAGATCCATTCGAACTAGGGTTAAGCAACACTACGCGGATATCCATCCATCTAGATCAAACTCACAAATATGCACTAGCGGAGCACTCTAATGACACAAAGCACCCAATTAAGATAGAGGACATGAAGGCATGTTAGCTCAAGTTGATAATTGATCCAAAAGAATAATCAAGGAGGCAATTGAGATAGTTAAGAACCCAAACTGCTTGAATAGGGATGACGGCTTGACCATTAGTAGAACCTGGCTCCCGGACCTCACAAAATAGGCTAAGTTTCTAGCTAAATCAAATTAAAATAAATAATAATTTTTTTAACTATAATTAAATAAGAATTTAACTATAAACTAAACTAATATTTTATTGAACCAATTAACATATTCATACATTTACAAATCTAAACCCAACAAATTCTTATGAATTAATATAATGAAATCAACAAATTCATTATTAATTAACAAATTAAATCAACAAGGTCATTAATTAAATCAACAGATGCTAATCTTAATAAATTTATACTAACACATTCATAAGATTATCAATTTCATTAAATGGATAATTTCATGAATCAATATATTAACAAACTTATTAAACTGACTAATTAATTTCCTAATTCATATTAACATTATTAAATATAAATCCATTAAGCTCTAGTTCTCCATCTTAATAAACCCTAACCCTAAAAACTTACCATTAATGAATTTAACATTAAATTCAATTAAAATTAAGATTTGTTTCCTAAAATTAATCCCCCGAAAAACCCTAGAGTCAGCTCCATTCCAATATTTTTTTTTTACTATTCTATATTAATCATTGATGAGGGTGAAGATCTTCTTAGGCATCGCTAATGTCTTGATGATGAGCCAAGGATGGCTCAAAACATTGACTACATTACTTCATCTACTGTAGACTCTCCTCAAGATGCCATGAATTTTTAATGCGGATTCTCAGCTAATTCCACATCTGTGTCCCCAAGTGAATTTCTCATCACAATTATAATAAAGCCCTTTTTCTCTACGTGCCCGCATATCTGCTTCAAACAAATGCTTGATAGGAGTTGGTATGATGGGAGGTCGTTGGGAAACCATATTTATGAATGGAACAAAAGTGGATTTGGAGCATTGTTGGGCTGCAATCTTGTCCTCTGCCAACTTAGCCAACCCTAGGACTTCCTTCATTGTGCTGGGACATAACATTTTAACCCCATATAAGATTGCATCTTTCAGACCAATGACAAAACAACTTCTGTAGAATTCATCAGACAATCCTTCTGTGTGATTGGCTAGTTTCTGAAATTCAGTCTGATACTCTCTCTCACAGTGCCAATTTGGTGAAGTTTAGTGAGTGCTCCTATGAAGTCATCAAAAGCACTAGGACCAAATTGTTGCAAAAGGTGTTGGAAAAAATCAGTCCATTTTGGCTCTGCATGAGCCTTAATGTACTTCAGGGTTCCTGTGGTACTCCTCACAAAGAGTTTTAGGGCTATGTGCAAATACTTCCCACAGTTAAGCGGATAGGGATTATTCCCGGATCCAAACCTGCAATTGAAAGGAACAATACAGATGCGATTTTTTTTTTGGCAGAAATTCCACCCAACGAGCCCAAGAAAGTGCTATGATACCAGATGTGAGGAACCCCCAACAATTAAATGATGAAAATGCGCGATATATCAGAAATAGAAGAACACATACGAGATTTATTGATCACGGGCCACTTCGAGGGGGCAACCTCCTTTGAGCAAGCTCAATGCAAATAACTCATGGATGCCTTCATTGGCCTCAACACATACTTATATACTAAGTCTATACATCCAATACTATGGATCAATACCACAAAACATATAATACTACGGGACAACTTACAAAGCATATGCATCCAATACTATGGATCAATACCATGAAACATATAATACTATTGGACGACTTACAAAGCATATGCGCCCAACAACAATATACTAACAAAGTAAAGAGAAGGGTTGACACGGGTTCCTAACATGTAAGGGTTTCCTACATTTGGTTTCCATACAAGTTGCTTAATTTTATCACATGTATTTTCACTTCACATTTCATTAATATAGTTAGACCCATAGTATAGCTATGTGCATTGCGAGAAACCATATAGATCCAACAAGCCTATTCAACCACCACTTAAAGAGGTTAATATAAAAAACACATGGAAGTTGACATTGGTGTGTAGTTGGAGCTCTAGATGCAGTAGGAAACCATCAATGCACAACACTTTGATAAATTAAAACATCCAACCATCCTTTCAGGGAAAGAACTAGGTTGTCCATAGGTGTATTTAATTTATAGGGTAATTAAATATCCTCATCTCATCTTCCTTTACCTTCGCGTAGTGAATTATATGAATGAGAAGAGAAGAAACAAGGGACTAGGAGAAATATTGCTAAAAGAAGACCCATTGAATAAAGTAAAGTCAACACCTTGGACATTATATCTTCACCAAAATCAATCATTATTTTCAATTATAACATATAAACAATAATCACCAATTTGAAACATGTATACTCTACCAATGGCAAGACACATTCATCGACAAGGCTAAGGAATATTCACATGGGATCTAATATGTGAGTATCCATTTCCACTTCCTTAACTATTCATACTTCTCAATTATTTGTTTGATCATTGTTTTATGCATGCATCAAGATGTATTTATGGAATAAAGTTTGTAAGTATAATATTGCATCGTTGATGTTTTCACAAAATTATCATCTCTTAGAATTTTGGAGGCCTTTAGTTCAACACACAAATGATTGCTGTAAGTGCTTGGGAGAGAGATGATTTGCATGCAAATGTGAATAGCTTTGGGTGCCTCCTACTCTACAACGACCACCCCTAAAATTGTGAACACTCTCACCTACATCCAAGGTGGATATAGGAGTAGATGAAAACTAAACAATGACAATATAATAACAAGATCCCATTATGTGAAGGAAAACACTAACGTTGTTGGCTAGGGATGCCAATTCTTCTTTATGAAGTGAGAAATCTAGCAAAATCAATGAGAAAATAATTTTTCAAACTTGTCTATGCACCAAATCGTTGACTTGGAGCTTGATGAGTTCAAGTACTCATTGGCCTTGGGGGAAGTGATGATCTTAGGATGATTTTACTTTTGAACATAGAGAAATTAGAACTTTGACTCATGTATGATTTCACAAATAGAAAAAGAGGTTGTTCAGTGTGATTCTAAAACTAAGAATACTCTAATGACAAACATGATATTTTTAGATTTTGTTTTTTCAAAAATGCATAACTTCCACATATGAACTTCAAACCTCACCTCATTTCATTAGAAGTGGAGTGTAGAAGACGCCAAGATATTTTCAACACTATGTCAAATGATATATTTTCTACTCCCTTGGTACTTTTCATTAAACGTGAAGTAGAATGTAGCTTGTTGACAATTTTTTGTTGAAGTGTGTGTATTGTACCTCTAAAGCTTGAAATTGTTTCCATTAGTTCCCTCACAATTGTGATCCAAAAAACCTTAGTTTATCCAATATTTATCCCTTTCTAAAGTTCCCATACTTCACTCAATGGGACTGCTAAACTACGTGCAAATGGGCTCGTTTGGAGTATTGCTTCAATAAATTTGGTAATTATGCATCTAAACATCATCAATAACATAGATTTTTTAATCTACATTTGTAATTTATCCTTTGTTATTGCATAAGCATCAACTAAATTATGGTCAATATACATCTGAACACTACCTTAGGAAAAAGGGAAACACCATTAAAAAGTTGATCTACGTGCCTCATAACTTATATGAGTGATCATTTGTAATAAAGGAAGGCTACAAGCAATCACCATCAAAGATTGAAATGGTGTCTTAATGTTCATGATCCAAATATCCCGAAACCTTACCACATCCATCTAAAGGCTAGGTAGTAAACAAACTCAAGAATTAAATTGCAAAACTTCCATGCATGATCTTGGCCCAACCATGTAGTCTAAATGTTGAATACCATCATTATTACACTAGTATTGGGGCCGTTGTAGATATTTTCCACCAAATTCAAGAATACGTTAGAACCCCATAATGTTGTCTATATGGTCCTCACAAATATTGCAAGTATTCACTACAATCTCTTCATGCATACTAAATTACCTCAACCATATGCACATCTCCATGTATAACAAACACCATCCAACCTTGTGTCCTCCCATTGAGTGACTTTTCCATTTCTAGATTACATAATACCTATATTGTTCAAGGAACCCAATGGGTCCAAACCGCTTTGTAGGTGATGTGTAGTGTATAGATTTTTTTACATTTGCGTAACAAAATTCAAAAGAATATGTCATTATGTGTTACGGAGAAAACTTCCTAAGGCTTGGGGCAGACCACAACAGACAGCTGACTACCAGAAAATGACTCAATTCCCAATGCAATGCTATATAAATGACAATGCTAAGACAATGGAGAAAAGAACCAACCTTCTACCGGATGTTCGAAGTAGATCCTCGTTGATCTCTCAACTTCTACAATTGAACCTGTAGATTAGCCTCAACAACAAGTACAAGCAAGTGCATATAATATGTGAAAGACGTTAGCACAATCAATAGCATTATCCATGATATTATAAGCAAATATAACCCAATGTACTTAAACAATATTCACACTATCAATTGGACGAGAAAATGAGTATTTCCATTAATGAATAACAAGAAGTACAATAAACGACCTTGTAACATCCCGATAATTTCATAAAAATTAAAATTTTTAAAACAACATTAATTGTTTAAGAATTACGATTGCGGAAATAATGATTGCTTACTAAGACAACTTTGAATGAGAAAATCACTAATGCAGAAAACAAGTTAATCATTGAGTCTCTTAACTAAAGACATTTTAATGACTGCGACACGTCATGCTTCTTTTAGTCATGCTTAAGACATTGGTTTTGCTTATGTTATCGGTAGTTCGAAATATCGTAAGATCAGGTTCTCTTGACAAGGTACTGACGGTTTATTTCTTGATGATGATGAAAGGGGTCCTACGAGGTCCCTGAGGCTTACTTATCTATGTTTAGCTAAAGCATTTGTTTCTATCCCTCCTGCGCAAATTGCAGGTAAGAGAAAATGCGACCACCAAGTATTTAAGAGTAATTTAGAATTTCAATAGTCGTCAGTGTATGGTGAATATCTATGTAACTCCTTGCTGTAGGTATGGATCTTATCTATCCTAGATATGTTATTTTGAACATAAATACATCTTGCAAAAGTTGCAATACTTTGTATCTAGACTTCATTCAAATAGTGAAATTGTCAATTGAATTACTTATACCTATGGTTTTCTAGAATACATGCTAAGTTACAATAATCAAGTATTAATATGAAACTCTTACTATTTATTCATTTCATTAATTTTACATGTATTGACTTGCGACTATTTGACTTTGTACAAGCTTTTAAACTAAAAACATAGATAAAATGTAAAATGTTATAATGCAATTATATTATGTATGCATTTATAATTGCATGTACAAACCTATAATTTGAGATGATTTATACCTTTATCCTAACTTCATGTTTGTAATGATTTCAATAAGGAATTACAAACATCATATAGAAAAGATCACTAGTCAAATAATGAAATGAACTATACTATATAATCCAACCATCAAGATGTATATAATGGGACTTTATCCAAACCCTAACCTTGGAATACGAACTATATTAATTTCAAATGCTATAATTAATATGTAAGAACCAATCTATTAACCAATATTAGAATAGCGGTAATATGAATATCGTAACCCTAAGTTCAAGTGCTGACAGGTGGAAAGATAAATTAATGAAAGCTTGGAGTACAAGATTACGGGCATCGATGCTATGAATGGTCTTGACATTTAAGTCTTTTGCCTATTGAATTGATTGTAACATTATGTGAATGCCTTCGTGGATAAAACAACACGTGAAGGAGTTCACCATCGTCGAGTTGTAATAAGCTTTTTCTCTGTGGTCCACTGAGTTGGCAATGTCGTGGTTGAAACATTAGTTGGGGTTTTTAATGTATTGGTTTCCCACTTATCAATGTGCCTAGATGTATGTAAAACTCCATCGTTGATCTATGGATTATCGAGATTGTAAAGAAAACCCTAACTGCATACTACAACAATGTTGAAACAAGTTCCTCGGCATTCATTTTGCTAGGTAATGGTCTTGGAGAAACCCCGACAAGCCGAGGGGTTCTAGGGTTTTGATAGTTGGAGGTTCCCCGAGCTCGAACTCGTGACCTATGCGCGTTCAACCTGCAAGTGAAAGTCATGTTAAGAAGCCGGGCCTCTGGCAAAGTTTTTATAGTGGCTAAAACATTACATTGAAGGAGCAAATCTTTAGATGATTTCTCTGTGTAATTATTGAAAAAGTGTTAGTACAGGGTCTACTTTGAATTAATTGAACCAGTTTTGACTTGTCATGCCGTGGTAACTGTCGAACTCAGAACTGGAACTGTCTCTTATTTAAGCTAGATGGGTGGCTTTGTCAACCTTGATTGCAGGAGAGTCTTCTCAACATGAAGGTATTAATATTCTAACCCATTCCTGTTATTTTAAATGCATTCATAAGCATACCCAGTAACTTGTTTAACCATTCGTAGTTTTTGTGACAGGTTTGCCTTCGTCGGAGGACCATTTACATGAGAAAAGATGGAGGAGTTCTGCTTGTCCACCGGTAAGCCTCGTTGGTTTCCTTACCTCGTTGGTCATCCTGGTTCAGTTGAGGTCGACGAATGATGTTTGACAAAGTTCTAGGTGTTTGGATTTCTGGCACGATTTTCGTCCAATGAAAGTAACTTGTGGGCATTAATGCTAAGTGCCCAGCTGCTAAGATGTTGGCTAGTTTGGCTAATGCAACGTCTACTGTAAATTTTTGTTTGAAATGTATCTTGTTTTGGAGTTGAAATCCCTAAGGGATGTCTTCGTGTTTTCTAAAATAAATATCCAAATGTTTTGGGTCGAATGTTTATAGTCGTTGATTGACTCATCTCTGTGAAAAGAATAATGGTTCATAGAAAGTATGCAACTGTGTTTGTATTGAAACAAATCAAAGAAAGTAATGGTTGTTTTCCAACTATTTATTTGATACTTAGATTATAAAATAACAATTTTTAAAGAAGGAAAAGGCTATTAGCTGTGAAACCAAATCATTTTCAGTCATGCATTCTGAGTTTTTGTGCTGAATGTAAGTTGTAGTTTGAAAACAATGTATTTTAATGAAATTATAAGCCTAGGGTTTTCGATGGTGATCTATTGTTTGTATCTAGGGTTTTAAACTGTTAATGAATGAGGCCGAGAGCTGAAACTCACAGTTTTCAATTTGTATCTTGAAAAAAAAATATAACTGCAGTACTTAGATTTCGACAAAATGATAACAAAATATAGTTAATCAATTTCTATACAGGTTAGAGTCTAATTATAAGTAACGAAATATTTCACTATACAGAATATGGAAATGTAGATGGATGAAATGCATAGTATCAATTTTCAAAAGAAATAGCTGTTGGTAAATGATACCCTGGTTCCTTATGATGACAAACTGTTTACATTTTGTGATTGTTACTATAACAATTTCTGATATGATACTCTGCATTCTAAATTTAAATACTCATATTTAATCATGCAGTCTTTAAAAGACATCTACCCAATGTTACTCTAAGCATTCGATTAGCATTCTACTCATCATTCATTTATCTAATTATTACCTCTCTACACTAGAGTACGATGCTAGGCCAGCATGGGGAAAAATATAGAGCAGGTTATTTAATCAATCATTTCATATATTTAATCATTCTCATTCAGAAATCATTTTAGGTCAGAAAATAAAACAATTTCTTCTACATGCTTTTCTGTATTACTTACTGATAAATATAGAATTTACTTGACCAAAAAAAAATAACAGAACTGCAAAACCTGATAGATTATAGGAGAAAAAAATCACCCAAGGAGCCTGTTCCACCCAACCTACTCCTGAAAGCAACCAAATTACTTGCCTTAGGACCCCCGAGCCTGTTCACTGAACCACCAGGAAGAAGAAGTTGTAGAAGCTTTAGGTCAATCCTCTTGCACTGCAAAGTAGTTCATCCAGCAGTATAGTTTCAGCAGTTAAAGGGACCTGCACCAACACCTCTTGTTCTCTTCTCAGATTATTTGAACAACCTTACAATGCACTACCACTAGCCTCCCTATTCGAATCTCTCGGTGATCACTTGAAACACTTGAGAATATTTCTGCTGAAAATATTGTAAGAGTTGCCTGCTCAATTTGAATTGCCTTATCTAGGCTGCCTAGGCCTTTTAGTGGTTAACTGGTCATTAATGAGCTGCTTGCTCTCTTCTACCCACCTGGGGGATAATGCCACAAATTTAGTGGTAGTTGTCCCATAACCAATAGCTAGTGGTAGAGTGCAGATGCTGCCATCTGTCCCATGCCTTCTAACAGCTTCCATTCCTCCTAGTGGGTCAGTGAACACTCATTTAACAGTTCCCTTGGGTGTTTGTCTCCTATTTTAATTTATTAAATAATAATAATTAGTAATTACAATCATCCTTGACCAAACTTGGTCATAATTACAAAACATTGTAATTAAAACTTAACATAAAGTATTTTGCAAATAAAATAATATTCTCAAAATTTGGGTAGGTGACATACACCCCCCCTTCAGTCTCAACATCGTCCTCGATGTTGTTTATTCACTCTCTGAGTGTTCCTGAAACAGAGTTGGGTATGCTACCCGCATACTACTCTCCAACTCCTAGGTGCCTCTTCTGGGCTAAGGTGCTTCCATTGCACCTTTACCTGCCCAATGGTGCGATTCCGGAGTAGAGTTTCCCTCCTTTCGAGGATACAGTCCGGTTCCACCTGAAAATCGCCATCTTGTCCCACCTGTACATCATTCCAATTTACAATATGAGTAGCATCGTGTACATACTTCTTTAAAAATGATATATGAAAAACATTATGTATCTTTAGATTTGGTGGCAAAGCCAATTGGTATGCCACTGGTCCAACCCTTGACAAAATTTTGAAAGGGCCACAATACCTGGGTGCCAACTTGGCACAGCTCCCCAATTTCAATGAACTCTTTTTCGGTCTTACCTTAAGAAAAACATGTTCACCAACCTGGAACTCTTTATGAGTCCTTCTAAGATCTGCTTGGATCTTTTGCCTATCTTGGGAAGCTTTAAGATTTCTTTGTACCTGTTTCACAATTAGTTCTAATTCCTGAAACAATTCAGGTCCTAAAATAACTCTATTCACTGGGTCATCCCAATAAACAGGTGTATCACATTTCCTACCATAAAGAATTTCAAAAGGGATAAGCCTGGCTGATGCATGATAATGGTTATTATATGCAAATTTTTCTAAATGCAAGTAGTCTTCCCACTTACCATGCTGATCCTTAACATACATCCTAAGCATATCTTCCAATACTTGATTCACTCTCTCTGTCTGTCCATCCGTTTGTGGATCAAATGCTGTACTGAAGTTTAAGGTTGTATTCAACCCTTTAAACAAAGACCTCCAGAAGTTTCCAGTAAACTTAGAATCACGGTATGAAATTATCACTTTTGGTATCCCATGTAATCGAAAAATCTGCTTCATGAAGATTTCTGCAATGTCTAGAGCCTTATGAGTAGTCTTCATAGGTATAAAGTGTGCTGCCTTGCTGAGTTTATCCACTACCACCATGATAGAGTCATTTTGCTTCTGATTTTTGGGTAGTCCGGTAATAAAATCTAGTCTTATAACTTCCCATTTCTAGCTAGGTATAAGCAATGGTTGCAACAGTCTAGCCGGATGTTGATGTTCCACCTTCACTTTTTGACGGTCCAAACACTTAGCTATGTATTCTGCTACTTCATCCTTCATTCTGGGCCAATAGTACTCTTTCCGTAGCATAGTGATGGTTTTTTGATAACCTGGATGACCAGACTAATGGCTTTTGTGCATCTCATCTAAAATCAGAATTTTTACTTCTGGTACGTTGGGTACATACAATCTGTTTTTGTATAATAACAATCCATTTTCCTTTAAACTGTAATTTGCCATAGAATTTTCAGAATTGCTATTTGCTGTCTTTTCTTGTAATTTTCTGTATTCTTCATCCATTTCACTCTTTTCAAGGATCTGATTTTCCAAATCTGTTGAGTATGTACTGATGGATGAAATAAACTTTGCTTTACGACTTAATGCATCAACAACCTTGTTCTCCTTCCCTTTAATATGCTGAATTTCAAAATCATATTCACTTAGAAAAGTCAACCATCTAGTTTGTCTAGCGTTCAAATTTGTCTAATCTAATAAATACTTCAGACCCATGTTATCTTTCAACATGGTAAATTTTCTACCAATAAGATGGTGACGCCACATTTTTAAAGCGTGAATTACTGCTAATAACTCTAAATCATAAGTAGAGTAGTTCTTCTCATGTATTTTTAGCTTTCTAGACTCGTATGCAACAGCATGTCCCTCTTGTGTTAGGACTCCACCGAGTCCGTCATTACATGCATTGGTGCAAACTATAAAGTCCTTATTAGGATATGCTATCCTCAGAATAGGCGCTGTAGTTAGTAATTCCTTTAGCTTCTTAAAACTGTCTGAACATTTCTGATCCCACACAAACTTCTTCCCCTTCTTCTGTAAGGAGGTTATGGGGTTTGCAATCCTTGAAAAACCTTCTATAAATTTTCTATAATATCCAGTGATACCCATAAATGATCGTACATCCGACACATATTTAGGAACCAACCAATCATTAATGACTTTTATCTTATCGGGGTGAACCGAGATTCCTTCCTTAGAAATTATATGTCCTAAACACTGAATCTTATCCTTGTAAAAGTCACACTTACTAAACTTAGCATATAACTGATGATCTCTCAGAACTTGTAAAATAATACGCAGGTGTTCATCATGTTCTTCTTTACTTTTAGAATACACCAGGATGTCATCTATGAACACAATAGCGAACTTATCCAAGTATTTGTGCAGAATATTGTTCATTAAACACATAAATACAACTGGGGCATTAGTTAATCCAAATGGCATGACTACATATCGAGTTCTAAAGGCCGTTTTAAAAATATCCTCATCTTTAACACGAACTTGATGATATCCTGACCTTAAATCAATATTTGAAAATATCGTTGCTCCACGCAGTTGATCAAATAGATCATCTATGTGGAGCAGCAGATATCGATTCTTGATTGTCATCTTATTCAGCTGGCGATAATCTATACAAAGCCTTAGGGTGCCATCTTTCTTCTTAACAAATATAACAGGTGATCCTAAGGAGACACGCTAGGTCTTATATAGTTTTTATCAATCAATTCCTTCAACTGTGATTTCAACTCATTTAATTCCAGTATATTCATCCTATATGGGGCTTTAGAATTTGGTACTGCTCCCAGTATTAACTCGATGGTAAAGTCTAGATCTCTCTTAGGAGGTAATCCTGGAATCTCTTCAGGAAAAACATCTTTGAAATCCTTTAGGACAAGTATATCTTCTAGTTTTAGTTTGTCCTCTTTAGTACTCAACTCATCATTCACTACATTCACTGCAAACATTTGACATCCTTTTCTAACTTCTCTCTTTACTTGCATAGCTGAAATCTGTCTAAGAGATGTATTTCTTGGAATACCTTTTACTTCTAATGTTTCTCCTTCATCATTTAAACATGTAAAACTTTTCTCATAACAATTTAGAATGACATGATGGGCTTCTAACCAGTCCATTCCAATTATGATATCATAGGATCCTAAAGGTAAAACATTCAACTTGGTTTGTGTCTTAAGCTGATTCATAGATAAAACACAACTTTCAATAAAATCAGATACCTTTCTTTTTGTTCCTGTTGCTAGTCTAACTAACCAGGATTTATTGAATTTTTCTGTTTTCAAATTAAAACTTTCCACAATATCTGGTGTTATATAACTAAGGCTAGCACCTGGATCAATCATAATAGAAACTAGATGGTTTTGTAGAATACCTTCAATCTCTACCATAGAGACTTGATGATCTGCTTGCCGGTTGTCTAATGCTGCATTAATTCTGGGCATATCTCTTGCCAAGTCTCCCACAGTAGGTTCAGTTTGTATGGAATGAATATGGTTAGTTGTCCGCTTCCTCTTGGGGAATTCTGAAGCATAATGAGGACCTTGACACTCAAAACATTTGATAGGTGCCTTTTGGTCATTAGTCGTGGTAGCATTGGGAGTATTTCTAGGAGTTGAAAAATTCTGATGCTGATTATTTCTGGAATTGTTTCCTTGAAAATTTCGATT
This sequence comes from Larix kaempferi, assembly GCA_027924585.1. Lineage (NCBI taxonomy): Eukaryota > Viridiplantae > Streptophyta > Pinopsida > Pinales > Pinaceae > Larix > Larix kaempferi. The sequence continues at coordinate 3,684,928 of BSBM01000723.1, read as the reverse complement.
CTGAAATTTTTTCTTTTGGAAACCAGAATTTCCACTAAATCTGAAATTTTTCTTTTTCAGCTCAAAGTTACTGGGTTTATGACTTTTCCAGTTAGATAACCCTTCTCTTTTTCGATTAGTATCATAACAGAAAGTTGCTTTCCTCATGGCCTCTTCTAAGGTCTTTGGATTGTCATACTCTATTCTGTCCTTGATGTTGAAAGGTAGACAACTCAGGTATCTTTGAATCTTTGGTTTCTCTTCCATGAGATATGGCACATACCTTAGCAAATTTAGAAATTTACTGTTCATCTCTTTCATGTTCATAGTTCCTAGCTTTAAATCATAAAATTCCTTGGATTTTTCTTCATAGTATTGTTCAGATAAGAACTTATTCTTGAATTACCTTTTAAAAGTGCTCCAATTCACTTCCTTGTCCTTAATGCCTTTTACTCTTTTGATGTCCTGCTACCAAATTTCTGCCTTCCCAGTCAAGTTGTATATTGCCATTTTTGCCTTCAATGATTATGAATAATCATAAATTTGGAAGTGCTTCTTCATGCCGGACATCCATGCTTCTGCTGTCTCTCCTTTCTCAGTTTCACCATTGAAGGTTGGGGGTTTAATTTTCTTGAACTCCCCAGAAATCTGTTCATACTGTTTGTGACTTTTTCTCTTGGGTTTGTAATCTCCTTCACTGCTATCACTCGAGTAATTACGTTTCTTCTTGCGTTTTTCATTGGCAGCTTCTGATGATGTTGAAATGCTGTTTGCATCAACAATTTTTATTTTCTTGCCCCTATCTTGATGAGGTAAATATTCAACTTTGGAGGTGTTTTCAATCTCTCTATATTTTTCATCAGTTGGGAACTATTTGAATAGTACTTGGTTAAGTTCTTCTTGTGCTTTCAGAATTCTCTCATTGTCCTACTTTACAGATGTGATTTCTGCTTTTAACTCCTGAAATGCACGCAACAATTCTGATGAATTGTCATTCAATTCGCCATGGGATTCTTCTTTAAAATGTTGTCCCGTACTATGACTGTTTGGTCGAAATCTGTCCTCCATATGTTCACCTGATCCTTCCATACCTGTAGCTTAGAAAACAGTTTTCTGATATAACAAAATAACTTAAATTGAATTAGTATAGAGTTCTGCTATAATAAAAATTTCTGTTGCATGTTCTTTGGACCTGTTTAGGCTGAGAGTTCGAACATGAGCTCTGATACCGCATGTAACATCCCGATAATTTCATAAAAATTTAAAATTTTTAAAACAACATTAATTGTTTAAGAATTACGATTGCGGAAATAATGATTGCTTACTAAGACAGCTTTGAATGAGAAAATCACTAATGCAGAAAACAAGTTAATCATTGAGTCTCTTAACTAAAGACAACTAGATACAAGATAGATGTCATGTGTTCTCGACTACGACATTGTTTTGAACCGGAATTTGAGTTCTTTTTCCTGGGTCACACACATACACAACTCTTCCGTGCTCTAAAGACAATCCCAAAGAAACAAGACTGTAGTTTCTTGGCAAGATAATGAATGGAGACTACTGGAAATGTAGATTTCTAGACATGGGGAGATGATTTGTAGACCCTAGAATAGGGTTTATGGATTCAAATGGAAAAAAATCATCATAAGGATGCTATAATTCTCTCTCTCCCTTGTCGTACTTTCCTTAGCCTCTTTTATATTGTTTGGGAGGTAGTTAGGGAAGTTTTCGTAGTTATCTATGGGAAAAAGAAGGTCGAAACCTGTGAAATTGTTTTCATTTTTTGACATTTTATTTATTTTTACCTTCAAAATAGGGCATACACATGCTATGCATTGCCAGGGAGAGTATACGTGTGCTAACCACTGCCAAGGCACGTATGTGTAGGAAACAAGGGTGTTTTTAAGGTTTGAACTGAGAAGGGATACTCATATTGAATCATAAAGGGACAAGGATGTTTGCAAAGGGTGAATATTAGCCAAAATAAACATTTTGCAGTGAAGTGGAAAAATATTCTATAACATCTGGACTCTGATGTCTCTAGAAATGTGAAGTATAATGTTGAGGGCCAGGAGCTTGGATCCATTGTTAGAGCCTCGGTGAGCATGACCATAGAATGAAATATGTCTTTCCTCTAAGAGATACAAGATTCATCCTATTCCTTGTTCACGTTTGTAGTTAGGTTCTTCACACTAGCTAGTGCATAAATGCACTTACTAAGAGTTGTGGAACTCTTAGTAACATGTCATGAATAATGGTGTGTGCATGAAAATAAAAATAATAAATAAAAATGAAATACCCAAAATTACTGCAGTAAAATAAAAACTAAACTAAAACTTTAAGCATCCATTCATTAGATATTCAACAAAAAAAGGTTACGAATCAAAGACTGCTTTTTTATTGATGTAAAAATGGATTTACAATACGGATTTACCTTGAAATGGTGAGAATGCATGGGCCCTTGCATCCATAGAAATGGTGGTTCCCCGGGTCTCCAATGTCTCTTGCTCTCCACCGAATGCTCATGGGTAGCCAAAAATCAACTATGGGGGAACACAAGCTCAAATATGGAGGCTAGGGTTCTATAGGAATTTCAACAGAGTTTCGGTAAGGAAGAGTGAAGTTGTGTGAAATGGGGGCCTCCATCACCTTTTTATAACATTTTTGGGTGGTATTTTCTTTACCCTTGGTTTTGGACAATGAATAGTATTGGTTAGTGGTTTTTTGACTTTTTCCCTCTTTTTCTTTTATTTTGAATATTTTCCCCTTTTTCTTTTTCTTTTATTTTATTTTTTGGGGATTTTTCCTATTTTGAAGGACTTTTCTTTATTTTGATGAGGGAAATAATTATTTTTTCCCATATGATTGTAAACTTAGGGATTTTGGGTTTGTGGAGGCCAAATATTTAGGAAAAAGGGATAAATGGGTTATGTGACTAGGGGGATGAACTAAGTGACCAAAGTTTTGGTGTTAACAGATTGCCCCTTGATGTGTGAAGGCATGGGCTCATCGTATGATCAATAGATATAATAGGTACAAACTTTTTCTATGGTAGTGATCATTGTGGTGGTGGAGAACATAGACTAGTCGGAGAGTGGAACAAGGGCTTCATACGAACTACAAGGGCTATAACTGCAAATACAACTCCTCAACAATGGATGAGGGACATATAGTCTCAAATATATGGACGAGACTGGCATACCCATGCTCATATCAATGTATCAGGAATATGAATAATAATAGTGAGGCCCAAGGGGACATGAGCTATACGTAGATAACTGTTGTATACATCATAATGGTCTGGAGGGGATGGAAATCTGTAATGTACTCATGGTCCAACCATGACCGATATGAAGAATTGATACATGGAAACAATGGCATTCATATTGAATGCGGTATCAAAACAACGAATGCTCTGCTGGAAGGCGTCCAACAACTCTATGGACTCAATGACTAAGAGTCAGAATCTTGGAGGTACACTGGACTGCATTTGAATTGGATGCTCTTAGGAAGCATACAATTGGAGGGATTCCAAACACTATCACCAACATAGCTCATATATCCACAGGAATGTACAACCGAGGGTTCCAAAGAGACTCACCGATGTGCTAGATTCAGGGGACATCTCAGGTCTTTGACTAATAATTGAAGGGACCAATGCCCTGTACGATTCTCAGTGGTGCGAATATGGAGCTAAACTTGAGGACGTGAGAAACAACCATGTTAAGGGGAACTAATGAATCCCCTTAGATACTTCGTAGGAACTCACCAGTGATGGTGATGAAGCCAATGTACAGGGCACCTCTGTGTCTATCCTTTGGAATAGATGTGTTGGCATAAACAAAGGGATACCTGCAACTACCAAGGCAATGGGGTCTACTTGATAGGAGCGCGAGGGATACAACCAATATGTGATAGAACTAGAGATGATACCGAGACACTATTTGGGGATATGAGGGCCATGGAGTGATGAGATTCAAACTTCCTTAGTTCAGAGCATGACGACATGGCTGACTTGGCAACATATGAAAATATCCTTGGGGGAAGGGGATCATAGCTTAAGGGATTAGGGACTGTGACTTCATTGTGGGACACTCATGGGGGGAACTGATAGGTGATAGCAGGTGGATTCTGAGAGTGACACATCATAGAATACTCTGAATAAAGGCGATGAGACTGGGGAATGCTTCCATAATATGGGATCAATATGTGATTTGCAGGGGTGCCGAAATACACCATTTGGGCCTTCTTTATGGTTTAATGAGCTCAAAGAAGGGATAAAAGTGTGCTAGATATGGTATCATCGTGTGGATTTTGAAGAGTCGAAGACAATGGGTGCTCGTTGGTGCTTTCAATTTTAGAAAGTCGGAAAGCAGGAAGAAGACTCCGTGGGTGTTCTTTTTCATAGGTTAGTCCCCAAATTTTGAAAAAGCATAAAAGTATGCAATGGAGAAATCTTCTAGTCGAAGGGACTATAGTATTCATTTTTCGTAATTAGTCTATCTGGCCCGGAAAAGGCGTAAACTTATATTAGATAGACGCCCCTTCAAATACTTTAATGAGCATGAAAGGAAGCAAGATCGCTTGATGATCTTTTCATTCTTTAAGGAGTCAGAAAAGGGATTAAAAGAAAATCCCTACCGACAGTCCATTTACAGGGATTGGCCAATGAGTGACAATGTGAATGGAATGCATGCAGCTTCATTTATGGATGTCAAACTGCAAGGAATCCCTATCCTATGGGGATTCGAATGTCATGGGCACCAAATTCAAGGGGTACTAAAATGGCACCCATGTAAGGTAGGGTCTATTTTTGATTAAGGGTGAATGAAATGATGATTGGGCTGGGACACTTACTTGAATAGGGGGGTTCCTACAGGTGTAAAGGAGAAACTGGACCAATGCATGAAATAATATGGGGGAGAAGATGAACTATATGCCAGTTAAGATATTATACCTGCAGGGACCAACTTTCGATTGAAACAAGTGGATTTCAACGCAACTTGGACCTATTATAATGTCCCTTTTTGAATTTTTATAAAAATGCCCAATTTTTCACTTTTTTTCCAATTTCGACGCTTGACTAGTTTTGATGCCTAGGTCCCAATTTTGCCCCAAATGATCCCAAATATTCTGAGAAGGTATGTGACTGATGTTAGGAATTGAATATGATGTTCAGGGATGATATATGGTCACCAAAAGACCTATGCAAACTCTCATAAGATTCTGGACCAAGTATGCAATTTTACTATTAAATTGGGGTTCAAATCCCCATGGGGTAAGTAATAAAAATGGCTTCCCGAATGCCTTCCAACCCACTCGAATTTCTGAATAGAGGTAGGGGATGTGTTATCTCCTCAAATGGTTTTGTAAATTTTGATGAATTTCCTTCTTTCGGGCTTAATTTATCATCTTCTTTGGTCATTTGCCATAATCCATACTTTCGAATTCCCCATTAAGTTCCCATTGATCATGTTTGCTCCATAATTTTGTGACTCCGTCTATGACCTGCATGTTAATAAAGCACAACGTTTTTATCAGTTTTCATACACCTTCACTCATTTTTAGGGCTTCTCATATCTTTTAATATAATATATATTTAATTAAAGCCTTATTGTCTAAAAGTGTTGTGTGCGCTTAAGTGAAGCATCCTAAGATCTAAATCCAATCCTATTACTAAATCCAGTGCATATGCCTAAGTCTAGAGTCGACACATAGACTCAAGCCACAAATCCAGGCCACGAGTCAAGCTAAGTCATACCACATATTGATTCCAATATTCAAAGATTGCAGAGTTTGAACTCTATTGCATCGAGCTATAAAATATACAACGCCAACTACCTAAATCAAAGCATCGAAGAGAGCAGCAGATATGGTTTGTACAACTAAAGAAAACCGATAAGTACTCCTGTCAATCACCAAGTCAATCGGTTCCTGAAGATTAGATACATGTGCCTTCTATGAGGGCCTTTGTAATAATACATGTGGTTGCAGCAACTTCCATTTCATTAGCACAAAGGCTTTCACTGTCTTTGAGCAATAATCTCAAGAAGAACACTTTTTAGATTTGAGGAAATGCCCAAGTCTTCATAGTCTCTAGCTATTAAAGATTTTTCTTCCAACGGATTTTCTTCCAGGACCAAATGATGGTATTTATATATTGTTGTGTGAAGTATTTGTAGCAAGAAAATGGTTTAGATGGATTATTTAAGGAATTAACATGCTGAAATTTTTGAGTTTATCCACTTGCATGCAGCACGATTTTCATCTCAATTTCCTGCCATCAGCACATGAATGTTAGCCATTCAATGGTTTAAACAAGAATTTGGGAAATAAACCTGCTAAAGAACTTTGAAGAAGCTAGAGCCTTCATATCGCTTCTCTGGTTGCATGAGATCCATTATGATGAAGAATGGTTTCTTACAACAGGCTTTTAGGTGGCTGACAAGATCGAATTTTGCCTCTCCTAACCACCGAAAACACAGAAACAGAGCATTTCTATAGTCAAAGATACCACTCAGTAGAGAACAAGGAAGCTAAGCATATCCACTTCAGTAATCAGATGATGCTGAGATCTTGTATATATTACTTATTCAAATGACAAAGAAATTCGATGCCCAGCTGTGGTTGAATACTTCAAAAGAATTTTGTCATGCTCCAGCACTTGATTCATCTACCAAAAACAATTCTCCACTCATATTGCTCAAAGACAGTCACCTACAGCTAGTTGTCAACGCAAGCCCTCTTTCTGCAGTACATTGTGCTGCAAACTAGGGATTTTCCTGTAGGTGGCAGATTCAGTCAACTTTGACCTTATCTTCATCCTTTAAAGTAGGCGATTCATCAGCAGGTGGCGGAATTTTAGGTCAAGAGAAATTCTTCTAGAGTCTAGTATGATGACTCATGACTTATGTGGCAGGTTGAAGATTCTAAACAATGAGTTCATCCTCGAGAAGCCTATATGGCAGAGTTAGAATTAATAAAGGATACCTATCCTTTTAATAGGATCTTTTCCTAGTTTATTGTAAATCTATTTTTAATTGTCTATTTTTAGCAAATCAGATCCATTTTCTTAGGATCTGGAACTGTCATGTAAAGGCTATAAAGCCTAAAACTTCAGAAGTATGGGTTCGATTTTGGGGATTGTCACACATACTGTACTGTTTTCAGACTTCTCATTATATATCATAATCCAAGCTTCTTTTGCCTATGATGTTCAGTTTCACTTATTGTCCATTCTATGCTTGTATTTGAATGAGTGTTTCATTTCTTTAAGCTAATCTAGTGTCTGAGAATTGTCATATTTTCATTACATTGATTGACTGAGTTGTGCAAATATCATTTGATTATAATATTGGCCATTCATATATATTGCTTATGTATGTTTCTGCTGATGATATAAGGTTTGTCCATCCATTTATTTTATCTAAAACCCCTGAACAGAGTTGGTTAAAAGCCTTGTCCATTGATATATCCATGCATGCTTTGATTTAGTAAAACCTTGTGTTAGTCATCCGACTTGATCCAATTGAGAAAATCATTAAGTTACCAGGCATCTTCGAGCTGCAACCTAGAATATTTTCCTGGAGAGATAACAGGATGTCTCAAGGATGTTATTAAGGTCCAAAATGCACCACTCATTAGTTATTAAGTCTATTCCAAACCCCTCCCAAACAACAACAAAATCCACTAATTCTACCCTATATCATCCATTGTAGAACCCATTCCACATTTGCGACATTGGATACCGCATTTCTTACATACTTCCAACTGCCAATCCGACATGATCTAGGCCTCTAAATCTCACTGAGTTTCATCAAAATACTGCCACCCACATCACATACCACATCCATGAGTGGCATAGACGTCTCACACTATGTAAGATCTAAATACAACCTCCCTTTTTGTTGGATTGGTTTATCAAATCTCTAAAACCCAGCATAGCTAAATATGTCGCCACCTCCATGCCACAAAGCGAGGAAGAGGCCATTCTGAAAGAAAAACATTTAGACCTCATATATTCATAATCCAGTTATCTTTACACAATCCTCCCTGATGCACAATCTGGATACCTTTACACAATCCTCCTTGATGCCCCTGGACATCGGTCGCTGGGTCCTACACCTTCGGGCTCGTCACATTCGGTGGATGAGCTTATTAGCTCCATTTCCCATCTAGAAAGGCTCCTCCTACCAGATCAGTTCGATTCAACATGGTTCTGTATTACCCATCCATGCCACCTACATTGGTACCACCTACATCGGTACCAACACCATCAGTTGGTCACTTACAGTATGGATCATATAGTTCGACATACCCAAACGTTAGCCAAGCAATGACAGTTTCTGCACCGCCAATGGAGCACATTGCTCCTACATCCACCTCTTATGGAACACAAACTACATTTATCCCACCATCGGGATATAACCTATATCATCCATTCCCATGCACAATTGGTCAGCAACCTGCCCCCACATGGGGGTTAACTTAGTTCAACCTTCTTATGTTCAACAAACTCAACAATTTGAGCAATTGAATGCCATAAACCCCCAAAATACATAGAATCAGGGGAAGAATAAAGGTAAGAACAAGAAGAATCAATAGTCGAGCCAAGGGGGAAATCCCCCTCCACAGCAAAACCAAAATATGGGTGATCCAAATGAAGCGACCAACAATCCGCCCAAACAAGGGAAGAATCCCACCATGAGAACCAATTATTGTTGCTCCATTTGTGGCAATTATAGTCATTACACACATCATTGTCCTCTTATCCTTGATTGTCAATAGTTAGTGGAAGCCAAAAAGAAGAAGATGGATAACCCCACTCAGGAAGAGAATCATCCCCAACCACAAACCTCCGTATTATAGAAACCCTTTTCCAATCAAGGGGTAGTCACACAACAACAAGACCCTCGCCCACCCATCGATGGTTCTTTCCAAAATATTTATACGTTGGACATCAACCTCCAAACATTATCCAAATTTTATGATGGGCCTTCCACCCATCAAGTGGAAGACATTTATTTTCCCTCGGGGGGCCCTCTACAGATCCCTCGACCGAACATCGAACAAATCCCTCGGATTCCAAAAGTTCCACTTTTGCATACCCCTAATAACCCTCACATGAAATCCGCCCACAATTATAGTATTGTGGATGACTTGGATCAATCATCGACATCTATGTCCACATTAGAAGTGTTATAGTCTTTCCCAACATAGTGAAAGGCATTACTCAATTCACTCGGTGTGGTTGATCCATCCGACTCGCACCTCATGACCTTTGATGTTGACAAAGGTGACTCATGACTTCCATCATCAGTCGCATTCCAAGTCCCAATCATGGTAAAGAACGTCATGATCCATCGATGTATCATCGAGGAAGGCGCATCCACTTGCGTTATGTCTATAAATGTATGGAAACAATTAGGATCTCATGAGATGGTCTCCTCATCTATCTCTTTTCACACGTATGATGGGAGACCATCCAAACCAAGATGATTGTACCAAAATGTCCCCATAGAGATGGGGGGAATGATGGTTATGATTGATATCGAAGCAGTCAACTCATAACTCGACTACAACATCCCCTGGGGGTGTATTTATATGTACGCCATGAAGGTGGTAGCCTCCTCAATATTCCATATCACGACGTTTCCCTTAAATGGGAAGGTATTTACCCTAGACCAACTTAACTATTATTACCCTAATACCACAAGCAACCCTGACAATGTCCTACCGACTATAGTAGGCGATGATCAACCATATGTTGACATTTCTCCCGGTATGTACGAGGACTCCAATTTGTTAGGAGTTTACTTGGGACCACCAGCAAAGATCCCTACATCAACCAATGGCCCAATGTGCACAATTTTCACTGCTGAAAATGGAGCCACCTCCACCTCAACACCGTCATCAGCACCATTACTGAGCCGTGGTATTGAACAAATGTTAAGCCCATCGATCCCACCGATATTTCAAATCCCATTCTTGTATCCCCACACGGGTGTACAAGGGACGCCGGTTATGGATTACTTAAATCTACATGGGATAACTCTGGGCATACTAGTATGGTACCTCACACCACCCTACCCAGAGTTGGCTTCCAAACTGGTCGCACATTATGAGTTTGTCCCTGTTTCGGCTAGTACAACTGCAAGGCCCGTAAAAAATCCAGTAATGATATCCCAACCTATGGAATCCGCAACTACGCCACAATTAGTCGCAGCTAAGACCACCAATGGGGGAACCAAACAACTGAAGTTGAAAGGTCCCCTATTTCCTAACCCGACATCTAATGCAGTAGAAACCGTGAATACTAAAGCAGAGGGCATCAACCATATGGAATTAAAAACCCCAGTTATGATTTGTACTCCTAGTCAAAGGGTCACACAGCCATGTTCTCTTTGCAGGTAGCCCAACCACGCAACCAATCTATGTCCTACTCTACTGGAGCTAAGGAATTTGATTAAAACCCCCATTAGCATCACCCACGCTCCACCAACAGTGAAAGGGGGAACAACTCACTCGCCCACACATAATTCCAAAAAATTGCGTACAAGTCTTGCATGTTCCATATTTGCACAACATGGGCATTATACGAACCATTTCCCCGAACTCCCTCAATACCAAGAGGCATTAGCAACAATCCATCTCAATCAAGTAACAATTGTGGAACCCCCCTTCTTAAACTAGGAAGTAGCATCCATTAATGTGATCACCACATTAGAGACATCATTAGTCACACCTACTATAGAAGTTGTGCCAACTACAGAAAAAGTGGTAGATCCTGTAACGTCGCAATACCAATCTAAACTTATGACAACGCCATCACACAGTGAATGATTGTCATGTGGGCACTTCGTCCATATGTTCCCTCCTAGCACCATCGAATGCATAATGGAGAAAATCAACACTCAATAATACTAATAATTCTTCCATCCACATGTACCAAGACCTTTCTGATATTGTGGAGAGACCACCTGTATTGTACCAACTAGGATTAGTGATACAAAAACTCTCTACTTCACAGAATCAATTAAAACAATGTTTATGGAAGCTAGTTTGACTGAGGGTGGAAAAGATCAAAATATTTGGATGGGAGGAAGGATATTATATATGTTGATACCTATGCACAAAGTACTAACACCATTGATGTTTCAATATCAACAAAGCTGAAATCTACTCCAACGCTCATGGGCCCCTCAGCATATGCAGACTAGTATGGGTATAAAGTTTGACTGGAGGCTAGGGATGGGTGTTTCTGAATCAGAGAGGCTAAATAAAATAAAATTACAGTATTTACATATTCAAATTACATTCCATAAATTTATAGGAAGTTCTGAAGAAGTCTCACAAAAATACTAGTAATTTGACACTCCAGGATTGGACAACTAGTAATTTTTAAGAGATCCCAAACAGTCAATGAAGGATCACTAATTTATCAAATAAGACATGGATTGGGTAATTTAACATGTTAATTAACATCATAAATAATAATAAACTCACTTGGAACTATTCTCATTCATATTTCACAAGTATTCTGAAAACTAGTTAAAATCTAGGAAAATCTAGAAGGGGTGGAGAAAACTCTGAATATTTCTGAATTCTGTAATATTAAATGACATGAATTATACCACATATTTATGTTGATTGTAAATAAATCATAAATGATCCAAGAGACTCCTCAAATCATTACAAAAACTCTTGTCCTCTTCTACACAACAATCTAGCATTGAAAATCACTGAGAAGCTCTGAGATTCGAACCATAGTCTTCATCAAGATTTCTGAAATTTGACCCATCCTTGGTTCAGCTACAGGACCTCCAAATAAAATAAATTACAATGTATGAATACCATCATCCTCTCGTAGGAAGCAGGGGAACATCTCCCAGCTTGGACTAGGGGCACATCTCCTAAGTCTCTGAGGCAAAATTCCTCTCATACCAATATTCAAACTGACAAAAGATGTGAATGTGGTGTAGACCGGTTCATTTATAGAGATTAGGTGACTTGAGGAGAAAGTATCCATATCTAATGCACCCTCCTTGAGTGGATAAGGAAAGCTAGCTTTCCTTCCTTTTCCCTTTTTCTTTTCTTTTCTCCTTTTTCCTTTTTTGATTGCTTTTCCACTTTCTGCTTTGGATTTTTTTTTTATTTTTTATTTTTTATTTTTTTATTTTTTTTATTTTTTATTTTTTATTTTTTTTATTTTTATTTTATTTTATTTTATTTTATTTTTTATTTTATTTTTTTATTTTTATTTTTTTATTTTTTATTTTTTTTATTTTTTTATTTTTTTTCTGAACTTTCATTCTTTTATGAATTTCTTGATTTATTCTTTTGTGCTACTTTTTGCTTTATGCTTCTTTTCTTGAGTTGCTCTTCATTTCTTTCCTTTTTCCCGATTTTCTAGATTTATGTGCTTTCTCCTTGACTTCTTCCTCAAGTCTCTTCTCAGTCAACCCTATCCACTAATGCGCTCTAGTGGAGAATTATCTTCATTTATTCAACATAAAAATATTAAATGCATCATAAATAAATATTCCAAGTGGATAACAACTTTGGATAAAATTAAATGCACACTCATAATTAATTAATTGCCTGGAATACAAAATTTAACCCCATGATACTGAAGTTGTCTCCTCAACCCAAGGGATCGGTTGGGTTAGGATCTTGATCCAATGTTCACTGTTGAGGGGACATGATAGTCCTCCCCACCAAGATTGCTTGTCCTCAAGCAATTTCAAATTGGGATGCTGCAAGATATGTTCTCCTTCCCAAGTAGCATCCTCACTAGGAAGTCATTCCCATTGCACAAAAAATTCTTTAAGGATTCTGCTCCTTAGCTTCTTCTCTCAGACCTCCAAGATCCTCTCAGGGATCAGAAACAAATGCCCTTCATCATCAAGGGGGTGGTAAGTCTTGTGAAACTTTGACTTGATTCCCTATTGCTTTTTTCAAACAGGACACATGGAAAACATTGTGAATCCGACTGCACAGAGGCAACTCTAGCTCATAATCCACTTCCCTGATCTTTCTTAAAAATTGGTAGGGGCCATAGAATATTGGTTGCAACTTCTCAGCCCCCTTAGACTTAAATTATGACTATCTATAGGGATGCAATCTCAAATATACCAGATCTCCAACTTGGAAAGCTCGCTCAACTCTACGCTTGTCTGCATGCACTTTTTGTCGATTCTGTGCTACCTGCAAGTTGTCCTTGAGAGTCCTAAGTATGTATTGAATATCTTGGAGCCAATCCTTTGCTTTCTGTTACTTACAATCACCAAATATCATATCATAAAAACTAAGTGCATCATAACCATACAGATATTTGAAGGGAGACATACCAATTGAGAGATGAAAAGTAGTGTTGTAACAAAACTCTCCCAAATGGAGCCAAGTGGTCCATGACTTTTGTTGGATGATGAAATAGTTTCTTAAGTACCCTTCTAGCCATTGGTTCACTCTCTTTTTTTGGTCATCAGTCCGTGGATGGTAGCTTGTGCTCATGTCCAAACATGTCCCCACTAAGTTGAACTGTTCTTTCCAAAAATTGCTAGTAAACTTGCTACCCCTGTCACTAATGATGGACTTGGGTATGCCAAGAAGTTTGAAGAATTATTTGATGAAAATTTCAGTCACTTGGATGTCTACAATATCATTTGTGATAGCAATTAAATGTGCATATTTATTCAATCTATCAACCACAACAAAAATACTGTCTTTACCTTGGATTTTTGGAAGCCAGTGCTGAAATCCATCGATACATTTTCCCATTTCTGCTCAGGAATGGGGAGTGGTTGTAAGATCGTTGCTGGATGAGTATGCTCTAATTTATTTTGCTGACATACCACACATGACCTGACATAATCCATCACCTCCTTCTTCAGCCCCTTCCATGTGAACCTTTCCCTCACTTTCCCATAAGTCTTCACAAACCCCAGATGACCTGCTGAAGGAACATCATGGGTAGCTTCAAGGATCTTCTTCTTTAGTATGGATTCTGTAACTACAAAGCTTCTATACTTATAATAAATAATATAATCGAGAATATTATAAGCATAATCATGAATTAATCCATCAAACAAATCACAATAAAAATGGTTCTTTGTGTATTCTACCCCAAGCTGTACTTTCCATTAATAATCATGAAATTTGAGCAATGCAAATGTGGGTTGTCTAGAAAGTGAATCAACTACAATGTTCATCTTACCCTTGTTATATTCAATATCTAAGTCAAATGCTTGGACCTTGCTTACCCACTTCTGTTTCCTATCATTCAGCTCCTTTTGGGTTAAGAAGTGTATCAAACTGTTGCGATCAGTCTTGATAATGAACTTACCTCCCACCAAATACTGCCCGAACTTGACTAGCACATGCATGATGGATATCATCTCTTTGTCATAGACTGAATACAACCTTTCATGTGGATGCAATTTTCTGCTCTCAAAGGCCAAGGGGTGCTTATTTTTCATCAAGATTGCTCCAATTCCATTCCCTGAAGCATCACACTCAAGAACAAAAGGTTGAGAAAAATATGGAAGTGCAAGAACATGACAACTGCTCATTACCTCCTTCATTCTATTGAACACTTGTTCAGATTCTTCTGACCAATGGAAAGCGTCTTTCTTAGTGAGCTCTATCAATGGAGGTGTCAATTTTGAAAATACTTTGACAAACTTCTTGTAATAGGTACATATCCCAATGAACCCTCTTAGTTCAGTGATATTTTTAGGACTAGGCCAATATATAATGGCTTGGATCTTTTCCATGTGAACCTTAACTCTATCTTGACCAATCACATGACCAAGATACAAAATATCAGTCATCCCAAAATCACACTTGGTTAGCTTTGCATAAAAAGATTGATATGCCAAGATTGTTAGTACAATATCCAAATGATGCAAATTCTCTTCCCAAGTCCTACTATAGATCAAAATATCATCAAAGATAACAAGTACAAACTTACGGAGCTTCCCGCTGAACACTCTGTTCATGCAAGATTCAAAAGTTGCAGGTGCATTTGTTAGGCCAAAAGGCATAACCAAAAACTCAAAGTGCCCATGGTGACACCGAAAAGCTGTCTTTTGTATGCCTTCTTCTTTCATGCTGATTTCATGGTAACTAGATCGAAGGTCAATCTTTGAAAAGTACTTGGCCCCATGGAGCTCATCCATAAGCTCATCAATCCTTGGAATATGATATCTGTTTTTTATATTCTTCTTGTTGAGAGCTATGTAATCTATGCACATCCTCATGGTCCCATATTTCTTCTTCACAAGTACTACCGATGAGGCAAAAGGACTTGAACTTGACATAATGAATCCCAATTCAAGTAGTTCCTTGATGGTTCACTCTATCTCATCCTTGAATTTTTTTGGGTGCTTATAGGGATGTACTTTGATAGCTCCAGTGCCTATCTCCAACTCAATTCTATTTTCTACTCCTCTATCAGGTGGCCTACCATGAGGAAGATCCCCAAACACCTTCTGATGCTTTTGGAGTAACTTTTGAATGTATTTAGGATAATGAGCTACTTCAAATGAGTTTCCCTTTGTGGTGATTAGGAATTCTGCATCCCATTCAATATCTCCATGCCTTAGTATGGATCTCATATTGTGTGCACTTACCACTTGTTTTGGATAGGTGTTGATCCCTCTAATCACTACCTCCTTCCTAGCTTCTCCCTTGAAGATCATCTTAGGGACTTGGTAGTCTATTGAATGCTTACCAATGGAATACAACCATTGTACTCCCAAAACTATGTTAGTATCAACCACATCCACAACATACAAGCTATTTGTAATGGTATGTTATCCTACACAGATATGCAATTTAGGAATCCATCTACAACAGTTCATAGAGTTATTACTTGGAATGATAACAGTGAAGCCTCCAAATTTTTCAGTATGTAACTTCCTCCTCTCAACCAGAGTTAAGTCAATGAAGTTATGTGTTTCTCCTCCATCTACAAACATAGTGACTGATTGTCCTTGAACCACTCCTTTGAATATGAGTGTAGGGAAGCGAGGTACCCCTAAAAGTATTGCAATCTTGCAATGCTTGAGGGTAGGTTCTTCTTCTGCAGTATCATAGGCCACTTCTGCATCTTCTGGGGCCTATTCTTCATCTTCCTCAGCTTCTCTCTCTGAATAAACCTCAATGTAGTGTGCTTTTCCTTTAGCACATCTATGTCTTGGAACCCATGGCTCCTGACAGGTGAGGCATGACTTTCTTATTCTCAATTCATCTCGATCCTTAGCATAGTTATCCTTTCTGAAATTTCCAGAAGGACTCTTCATGGGTGGCCTTTGGTTCTTGAACTGAGTAGGACCAACAGTCCTAGGAGGAAATATGGTCCTTGGAAGAGAGTCTTCCAAGTCTCTGGTTTGACTTAGTGCATCTTGCAAGGTAATGGGTCTGTAAGCTTTCACCAAGCCTTTCAAAGGTTCTGATAACCCTTCAATGAACAACAAGATCAGTTTAGATTTTGAAATATCAGAGACCATCACCGCTAATTTTTGGAACTTAGAGATGTAAGCTTCAGTATTTCCAGTTTGCTTCACATGTGCTAGTTACCTGAAGGTGATCTCAGGATCTCTTCTTTCTAATCTTTCAGCCAACCTTCTTGTGAACTCTTCATAGGTGGTCACTTGGTCATGCCCAAGAGTCTTTAGGCCATGAAACCACTAGTCATTTTATTCCCCATATAAGCGTAGAGTAGCCATCTTGATGGCATCTCTCTCAGCCATAGGATTCATATGAAATTATGTGTCAAGTTTCTGAATCCAAGAGTTAGCAGTACATTTCTATGAACCATCAAGATAAGGTAAAGAAATCTTACCAATGGAATTTCTGAGTTCATAGTTCTGATTTTGCATCCAGAAGCCTCCTCTTGGGTTGGACTTGTACTGCAGATCACAAAAGTATTTGAATGGTAAAGCACTTATGCATTCTTCATTCAATGTAAGGTACTCAACATATTTGTCTTCCCATGAAGCAAGACCTCCATTTCGAACCTCAGGTTCTTCTCTTTGTTCTTCAGTGAAATTGGGCATAGTAGGCCTGGAGTAAGATGGAGATTCCATCTTGAATTCATCAGGGCGATTGTGAGGCCCAATTTTTGAGAAAATATGGCCACCACTGCTCTTCCTCTCTCCATGTGGGGTACCATTGCCGCTCCCTTCTATGATCTTGCTTCCTAGCTACTGAGCTAAGAACTCTCTGGTATTCCTCACGGATTGAACAATATTGTGAGAGATGTCTTTCAAACCTTTCATCATGCCTTGAACAAAGAGTTTGAACTCCTTCTTGTCTTCATTGTGAGACATGTATGATTCTCCTTGTAGTTTCCCTTCAGTAGAATTTATTTCCTCTTCCTCTTCTTCTTCTGACAAAGGGACTTTCTTCTTGGAATCATAGAAATAATTCAATATAAGGTTTAGAGGACCATGCTCTAATACCACTGTAATGTACCAACTAGGATTAGTGATACAAAAACTCTCTACTTCATAGAATCAATTAAAACAATGTTTATGGAAGCTAGTTTGACTGAGGGTGGACAAGATCAAAATATTTGGATGGAAGGAAGGCTCTGATATTTGTTGATACCTATGCATAAAGTACTGATACCATTTATGTTTCAATATTATCAAAGCTGAAATTTACTCCAATGCTCCTGGCCCCCTTAGCATATGTAGACTAGTATGGGTATAAACTTTGACTGGAGGCTAGGGATGGGTGTTTATGAATCAGAAGGATAAATAAAATTAAATTATAGTTATTATGTAGTCAAATGAAATTCCAGAAAGTTATAGGAAGTTCTGAAGAAGTCTCACAAAAATACTAGTAATTTGACACTCCAGGATTGCACAACTAATAATTTTCAGGAGATCCCAAACAGTCAATGAAGGCTCACGGATTTATCAAATAATACATGTATTGGGTCATTTAACATGTTAATTAACATCATAAACAATATTAAACTCATTTGGAACTATTCTCATTCATATTTCACAAGTATTATGAAAGCTAGTCAAAATCTAGGCAAATCTAGAAGGGGTGGAGAAAACTCTGAATATTTCTAAATTCTGTAATATTAAATGACATGAATTATATCATATATTTATTTTGATTGTAAATAAATCATAAATTATCCAAGATACTCCTCAAATCATTACAAAAACTCTTGTCCTCTTCTACACAATAATCTAGCATTGAAAATCACTGAGAAGCTATGAGATTCGAACCATAGTCTTCATGAAGATTTATGAAATTTGACCCATCCTTGGTTCAGATACAGGACCTCCAAATAAAATAAATTACAATGGATGAATACCATCATCCTCTCATAGGAAGCAGGGGCACATCTCCCAAGTCTCTGAGGAAAAATTGCTCTCATACCAATACTCAAACTGACAAAAGATGTGAATGTGGTGCACACTGGTTCATTTATAGAGATTGGGTGACTTGAGGATCAATTATCCATAGCTAATGCTCCCTCCTTGCGTGGATAAGGAAAGCTAGCTTTCCTTCCTTTCCCTTTTTGCTTTGCTTTCCTCCTTTTCCCTTTTCTGATTGCTTTTCCACTTTTCGCTTTGGCTTTTTCTTTTTCTTTTTTTTTTATCTAAACTTTCCTTCTTTTCTGACTTTTCTGCTTTCTACTTTTCCACTTTCCGCTTTGGCTTTTTTTTTTTTTTGAACTTTCCTTCTTTTCTGACTTTCCTGCTTTCTACTTTTCCACTTTCTGCTTTGGCTTTTTTTTTTTTTTTTTTTTCTTTCTGAACTTTCCTTCTTTTCTGACTTTCTTGCTTTCTGCTTTTGTGCTGCTTTTCCTGAGTTCCTCTTCCTTTCTTTCCTTTTTCCTGATTTTCTAGATTTATGTGCTTTATCCTTGACTTCTTCCTCAAGTCTCTTCTTAGGCAACCTTATCCACTAATGCACCCTAGTGGAGAATTATCTTCATTTATTCAACATAAAAATATTAAATGCATCATAAATAAATATTCCAAGTGGATAACAACTTTGGATAAAATTAAATGGACACTCCTAATAAATTAATTGCCTGGAATACAAAATTTAACCCCATGATACTGAAGTTGTCTCCTCAACCCAAGAGATTGGTTGGGTTAGTATATTGATCCAATGTTCACTGTTGAGGGGACATGACACCACCCATTACTCCTTTAAATGCACCATTTTGCGCTCTGAATTAAAAAATTGTCTCGAACTCATGAGAATGCAAGGTCAATTACAACCCCTCCATACAAGCCCATAAAGGTCACCAACCAAGGGATTAATACTGACCTTACCAGATACCATCGATGTTGAATCTCCTTTAGCTGGTGTCCTCACTTGCAGTGTTTCCTCATCTTACAATGAAGATGTATACCATCTACTAGAATTTCGAATAAATTAACAAATCACAAGGGGGGTCGGACCCCCACAACACAAACAAGACATCCAACACCAACTGTTGATATTCTTATTTGTGTCAATTTTTTTTTTACTTTCATTTCACATTATCTTGAATTCGAAATTAAACTACCTTTATTCTTAAAAATGCAGATGGCCTGCCAGTCGGACATCTACATAGGATATGCGGATGGTGCCAGTTGATGGTCCAAACACCTAACATCTGCTTCCTGGGTTATATATTCCCCCTCCCATACACTCCACCACACTGACAAGGTTTGCTTGGGGGAACTTACTAACAACCAAGCATAATACAATGACGTGATAGGCCTATTAAGTGATTCCCTACACTTAGGAATTCACCATCTAAAAGTGCACCTCGACTCACAACTTGTCGTATCGCAATTGAATAACATATTCCATGTCCACAACTCACTCCTCTTCCAAACATTTATGCACCTGCGCCTTCGCATTAGACAGTTTGAAACCATAACTTTCACACATATACTGAGAAACGCTAACGCATTTTCCAACTTCGTCGCCAATGCTGTGTTGAATTGGCACCTGGTACATAACCCGAATGTGTAACACTACACATCCATCATACATAAATATGTCTATGTGTTTCACTTATGACTACACATGCATGTATCTCATCATCATAAGTCCTAAAGTCGATAAATACATGCCCAAAACAAATATGTCAGTATCAACTACTACATATGCATCACATCAAAACATAGGAAACATAAAGCAAAATACAAATACATCACATACATAAAGAGATGCATACATCAAAATGGAATATATATATATATATATATATATATATATCATCAAAAAAATATCTATGTCATGTACAAAAAATGGCCCTTCTGGGGCATATACATAGTAGCCTTATGGGGGCTACATAAAAAACCACCTCCCATAGGCTCATAAAAAATATGTATATACAAAACTGGGTCTCATAGCCCTACATAAACTCAAGCTGCCCCACCAACTAGTGGATCTCGGGGTCCCAAAATAGCCAAAGGCTGCACAACCTCCCCTCATGCCAGTTCTGGTCCCTACTGAGGCCTCTGTCATGGAGGAGGGGCTGCTCCTCCCTGCACCTCCCATTCCATGTGGCATGCTATCGCGACTTGCCGCATGATCTGCCTCCAACCTGGCCCACACTCAGCTGGTAGATGAAGTGTCAATTCCACCTCATCATCCTCAAGGATGGCACAATCTCACTCATCATCCCCAGCCGACAGCCCACCAAACCGTTGCTCCAAGTCTGTTGTCACAATGGCCACCCGGTCCTCGACAACCACTCCCCCTTCTACAACTCCCCCAACACTGGCTCCTCTTTCTATAGAAACCCCAACCTCGACCAGACCTGCTCCTCCAAGGTCCTGACCAGCCCCAATGGATGGCTGATCTCTCCTCGGTCTTTGTCTCTAAGGTGGTCTCACAAGACCTACATCTGCATCACAAAGGAGGAAACCAACATCAATACTTGATAAACATGTATATAATAAATGTACATAAATAACAGTATGTACAAACATATATGCAAAAAGTACAAAGCCATAAAAACATACCAGTAGCATTGAAACCACAAACAGGAACAGGAAGCTCTAAATCTCCCTGAAAGTCCATCCTGCTCCAAGGATATCTATCCATTCGGCCTATGCGGCCCTCCCAGACATCCAACAACTGTGGTGTATAATAGGCCCCCATGGGATCACCACTAGCATGAGGCATAATACACCCCCAAAACGCCATCCGAGGCTCCTGTAGTCCCCTCGGCGGCACCACTAACTATGGCCTCAGCGACGAGTAGCGCTCAAAGAAGAATGAGTAAAACACACTACTGTAACTGAAGGTGCGCCACCCCCACCTTGATGTAAATATGACATCTGCTGCATTATAGACTGAAGCAACAATGCACACCATGCCGAATGATTACCAGTTATCACCTTCTCCACCAGTTGGATATGTCCCCTTGTAATCCGGTTGTGGGATGCGGCCCCCAGTATGCGCATAATGGCTGTCGCAATAGCCTTGACCGACAGAGCCCTCAGATGGCTCACCAACACTCCACCATATTTCACAAAACTCTGGTCACCACTGTAGTATCGATCCACTAAAGTATGGATTGTCCCCCCCACCAGTTATGGAGGGAGAGGCTCCCTCACCCCTCGGTGACGCAACCCCGTTAATAAATAGATATCTTGAGTCATAATACTCACATCCTCACCTCATACCCAGAACATCCCTCGGTCCGGGACCCACATGTCTAGTAGCCGCCACAAAAGGTAGTCTGCCGACCGCATCAGAGGGCACTTAAAGAACTTCAAAATCCTAGCATCTCGTAAAGCCTCTATAGCGGCTCGATCGGCCAATGCATGATCTCAGAGGGTGGTTTACTCCCTCTCTCTCCACTCGACATCTTAGACATGCACCATCATTAACAAGCAACCACCTGCACAAGGAAATGACCACCCACTAGACTTGTAAAATCATAAGTACGACCTTCCCTAAGAAGGTCCATGCATAGTGCAACTTTACATAGGATATCCATGTGTAGCATGACCAAAACACGGTTCGGTCGCGCGGAACTAGCGCGTGGGAGTTATACAGCTTAGCCACACAGGAAGCGTGACTGTTCATAGAACAACCGCATTGAACTAGTGTACGACCAAAGCTTAACTATCTTGTGCTACGCGCAATACAATACATTATTTCCATGCTAATGATCGCACTACTCCGCGCATGATTTCTATAAAATATTGCTCTATGGCAGCGTGAGATTCCCCAAAAATCCCCTGTGGTAACCCTGAAAAGACCAAAAAGGACCCCTAGCCACCTAGGGGACCCCTAAACCTAAGTCTACCTGGATAAAATTAAAGAGTACAAGGTTGAGACATACTTGGAACTCACGGCTCGTTGAACGGTGCACCGGATCTCCTAGAATCTCTCAAAATGCATTCTAGGAGGTCGGTGGCACAAAGTACATATGATTTTGAAAAGTGGGCCCCACCCCTATTTTTATACTCATTTAACCCAAACTTACAATTGATGCCATGGACAAACCGTAACTCCGTTTCCAAAACCATTCGCACCATGATGACCAGAAATTTGAGCTCTTGGACATGGAACCAACCAATCCAAATTCCCACTAATGTCATCAGGACACTATTTTCCTAGCCAAGTACCCCACAGGTACGCAATGTTTTGGTTATATGATTTATGCATTGTCAATACCATGGTTATGTTCTTTACTACACTTGGGTATATGTGCCGTATGTATAGGATGTCGATCAGGACAATATGGAACTTCTCATTTTTCCATAAGATTCCAAGTTCTAATAACAAGGGACATGCACCCTACCACAGGTATCATTTCGAAATTGGAATATAAACACTATTTACCCTTCGTTTATAATGTATTTCCTAGTATTCCTGTTGATAACCATAGGGCCTCGTTAATGGCCTCGATGTGCCATCAATATCATGACTGTGAATATCATGTTCCCCAATGGGTGTCCACACCATTGCCATCCATGTCATCAATATTTGACACCCATGATGTTGACCCCCCATAAGTCCGAGGAATCTGACCCAACGTGAACATACTCTCCCTTAGAGTATAATTTTTCAATTAGGAATTTACTCCACCAAGTAGACCCTTATCAGATTCCTCAACATATGTTACAAGAACGATTCACAAATCCCCCTCATACCTCCACGAGCACTTTTCCCTTCATAGTCTCCCTCGTATCATCACCCCCGTAAAGAAACCTATGGGTCCCCAACCCTTAGAAGTAACCAGTTCTATTCAGTTATCCCGCAGGTATATACTGTATGGCATTAATTCATGGGGCGCCCATCTTTGAGTCTACAAGTTAACCCCCACTTAATTTTGGAAAGTGTCCCCTGACCCACTCAAAACTGTGGGAACTCCGCCCATCATCAAATTTGTTCCCCAACACACCCAGAACTGTGGGGACCCCACCATTATTATTTATGTACAAACATGTTCCCTTGTCACCTCACATCGCAGGAACACTATGTTATTTTGGCAGCAACCCATGGTCTCCTTTGATCGATGTATGTGAGTCTCCATATGGTTGTTTTGCTGGTTACCATCACCCATCGTTTTGTGTTTTCGTCAAATCCATTACATTTGTAGTTTGTCTCCGTCCGTTTCAATCCGTGCCATTTCGAAAGAAAATATGTCATCCCTACTCCCCATGTTTACATCGATCAAAGGAAGTTATGAGCCCCACGCTCATCAACCAGTCTTGTGTCAGGTCTATTCGTCCAACAGTTGGTTACAATATAATCTTAGTTCTCAGGATAAGACTCTCGTTTTATCATGTGCTTCAGTTCTCGTCGATGTCAAAACACTACATTCTAAGAGTTGTAGTAGTTGTAATTGTACCTTGGGATCCCTTTCAATCACTATAAGGGATCACCTCAAAATTAGTAGGGAGAGTCATTAGTGCTCCCTAACTACATGGTTTCTCCTATGCTTGACATCAACACATCATCATATCAGGAGGAAACGTACTTTTGAAGGTAGCAGTGTTCACATTTGGAAATCATGGTAATGGTCTATTTGGTATAAGTGAAGCTCTTAGGAAGATTTACATACTAGTTTGGTCCCCCACCCCAGTGGGTTTATCATGGTCACCAGCAGTTCCACTTCTTCAATATTCCCCAACAGTTCCTAGAGAATTTACTCAAACATGGATCGAAGCCACCTTCATCCTTTTCCCAGCAGTATAGTAGATTCGACACCTTGTCTCTCTCATTGTAATCCCTTTGACAACATTTCACGAGCATGGGAATGCCCACCTCGTTTGTATAAAACTATTATTTATTACAAATCCAATGGTTATCACCAACAATCTCCCCCCTTGGGAGAACCTTATTTTTTTCACATATGCTTCGTCCTACAGATCAGGAGAGAAACAATAGAAAAACATGATGCATTATCAAATCTATAGTACCCTCCGAACCTTATAAATTAGGGGGCATCTGTTAACGCCTAAAATTCACACACTTGCAACATTTCAATGATTCATTCAGTAAGGCATCATCAACATAAAGAATGCATATCACCACAAGCATCCTCAACAGATCCAAAACACAGTATGAGTCCATAAGTGACAAGAAAGAGTTAAAACAAAGGGTAGTGCATGTATTACAGAGTTGACACACGCTATAACGCAAGTTATCTGAACAATGCCCGCTCTACACCCGCGCGGATTTTCATTCGATAGCCGCACTATTGTCAAAACAACGGGACCACTTACACCCAGTGACACATTAAAGGCTCAATCCCCCCCAAGGTTCTGGATTCGACTCTTGACACACTTGGTGGCATTAATCAACCCCCCTAGTGTACCTTGGAACTAGTTCATTGAGGAGGAGAGTTCACATTTGGATCTAGTTGTTTGTTTGCCACCTCTTGGCCTATAAAAGAAATCCATTGGCATGCATTTGGTAGAGAGAAATTAGAGAAAGGTTATGTTGTTGGATTTGAGTTGGAGCTTCCTCATAGCCCACCATTTCCTACCATTGTGAGCATTCCCAAGCTTGCTTGCCACCTCCCATCAAGGGGAAAGTTTTTCTCTCCATTTTTCTATCATCTACGTAACATTTAATCTGGACAAGAAAGGCCTCCCTAAGAGAAATTATTAGATTCCCTTGAATCCCTCACCTCCTAAGTGTTGTACAACTATTACATTAGGCAATACAAGTGTGGTTTATCACATCTTTGGTCATTGGAGTTTGCATTCTCCCCCCATCTCTTTATTTTATTTTTATCAATATTTTCATGTTTGGATGTGAACTACACTAAAAATATTTTGTAGGATCACCTGGAGGAATACCAACCAACCCAAAAAGGGTCTCCAAGGACTAAGGCCTTGCTGCAACCTACAAGGCTTATCCCCTTACCAAGTGGAAGAGTGCACTTGTGCAATTTTTTTCACAACATGCTTATTCTGACTACTCTCCCCCTTATTTCCCTTGTTCTTTTTACCACTAGGTTGCTGAGTACCCTTTTGATTGGACTACACATTATGTCCAGTAGCTATTTGAGAAGAGGGAGTGGCAACCGTAATTGCCTCTACTCTAGAATGCTTAACATATAACTCTTGAATTTGCTTAGCTAAAGCTTCTACAATAGGTGTATCAACTGAACTAATGATGTGATTGGCATGCGGTCTGAGCTTAGGTTTTGCAGGATCAATGTTTGATCACGGTGCATCAGGAATAATTTGGTATAAGATCCTAGAATGTGAGTAAATCAAATCTAGTTGTTGGGATCTAAGAATGGCTTCTTCCTCCGTCGTGACCCCTGAAGTAGAAACATCCTTCGAGATGTATGGTAGAAGTGATTTTAGAAACCACTCTAATAAAAAATCCAGAGGTATGTCGGCCTTAATAATTATTTTCCTTCTTTTCCACTACTGAATATGATCAGAAATATGGGTGTCCTTTTTCTGCCTAAAGGTGTTGGTTGTGGAGCTTGATCTTCCTTATTCAGAGGTCATCTTTCAGCCGTGTCTAGATCCCATCCCATGATGGAGGGGTTTGGGGAGGCTCTCCCCAAATAATCACCATGGGGGGTCCAGGGGAGGCGGTGACTAGTTTGGGAGCCCCCCCTGGTGGGGGTTCGGGGGCAGCGCCCTTGTAGCAAAAATTTCAAAAAAAATGCCTTGCAAAATGTTGTAATTTCATAGTCATGACTTGGTCAATAATGGGTGATTTATGGGCCCATGGTATTGGGTGTCCCATATTATTTTCCCATGGTAATCCATCTTTAAAAGGGATGCATTGTAATACGACTGTGTATTGTAGCATTGTAAAGATATCTACGATTGTGTGAGAGAGACCATGAGAGAGTGAAGAGGAAATTGCAACGAATGTGCTGCAGGTTGTATCCCTTCATTTTGCTGGATGGTAAAATAATAAAGACTGGAAATTTCTATGTGGACGTATCCCATCTTGGGTGAACCACGTTATATTGGTGTCTCTCTTGTATTGTATTTATGTAATTTATATTTGCATCTTGTTTATTGTTATTACTCTGCGATCATGTTTTTCTTACAATTGGTATCATAGCCAAATGTCTATTTGGCATATAAAATCGCAGGAAATAAGGGTTCCTGGTTCGAGTGGGAGCAATGGAGGAAAAAGGAAATTTTAAGGTAAAAAAATTTAACTGTCAAAAATACGAGTGTACTATGCAAATGGATGACTATCTGTACCAGAAGGATCTATTCCTACCGTTGGGAGGAAAAACAAAACAACCGATGAATACAGAGGACGAAGAATGGGAGGTTCTTGATGTACTGGGAACAATACGGATGTGGCTGGCTTCCTTGGTGGCTTTCAATATTTCAAAATAAAAGAAAACGGAGGTTCTGGTGAGTGCATTGGGTAAGCTGTATGAAAAACTCCCGGCCTCCAGCAAGGTATTTCTAATGAAGCGTTTATTTAATATGAAGATGTCAGAAGGTGGATCCACTGTTGATCATTTAAATGAATTTAATACGATTACAAATCAGCTAAGTTCTATAAAAGTGAACTTTGATGATGAGTTTAGGGATATTCTAATATTGTGCTCATTCCAAGAAAGCTGGAATGGTTTGGTCATGGCTGTAAGTAACTCTGTCTCTGGTTCAAATACTTTGAAATTTGATGATGTTGTTGGTGTTATTCTTATCGAGGAAATGTGAAGTAAAAGCACATGTGAGACATCAGGAAATGCATTGACCATGGAGAGTAGGGGAAGACAAAGGGAGAGAGGAAAGATCCCAGGTAATCACAACAATTCCAGGAAGGGAAGACCCAAGTCCAGATTCAGAAAGATAGAGTGTTGGAACTGTGGAAAGAAATAACATCTGAAGAAAGATTGCAGATCTCTAAAGAAGAAAGGAGATGGATAGCAGGAGACTACTCAGGAAGCAAATGTAGCAGGTGATGTGTTACAAGATACTTTGATTCTTGCATTAGATAATACTAGTGATTACTGGGTAGTAGATTCAGGGGCTTCATGTCATGCTGCATCCCATAGGAAATTCTTTCATGATTATGTTCCAGGCGATTTTGGACATGTTTTATTGGTTGATGATGAACCATGTAAAATTGTTGGAATGGGTAAGGTACGGATAAAGTTAAATAATGGTGAATGGCTACTGAAATATCTAAGGCATATTCCTACTATGAAAATAAATCTGGTCTCAATAGGGAAGTTGGGAGATGGTGGCTGCTTATATACGTTTGGAGAAATGTGGCATAATATCACTAAAGGATCAATGGTGATAGAAAAAGGAGATAGGATAGGTATGTTGTATTTATGTCCTCATAATACTGATTGTTCTATCTCTTTATCTTTCACGGGAACAGATACAACATTGTGGCATCATAGGATTGGCCACATGAGTGAGAAGGGGATGCATATTCTCCACTCAAGGAAGTTGCTACCAGATTTGAAGTAGGTAATTTTGGAATAATGTGACAACTATGTTTATGGAAAACAAAAGAGAGTCATATTTCTCAGGGTTGGGAAACATAAGAAGAGTGAAAAGTTAGAGCTTGTACATACAAATGTATGGGGAACGACTCAGGTACAATCTCTTGGTGGCTCTCATTATTCTTTTACTTTTATTGATGATGCAACTAGAAATACTTGGGTTTATTGCATTAGACAGAAAAATGTCGTGTTTGCTACTTTTATGAAATGGAAAGCTTTGGTTGAGAATGAGATAGGAAAAAAGGTTGAAGTGTCTTACATCTGATAAGATGATCTTTCTTAAGTGATGAAAGTTATATAGGGTGTGAAGGTTCCTTTTTTATATAGCTCTACTCTAGGGTACTGCTTCACTGTAGAATAACATTTGTTAATATTGATATCACATGACCATTTGAACCTTATAAGGGCATGTATGTAAAAAACATGATTTTTTTCCATTATATGTTGACATGAAATTTATTGTATGCGTTTATTTTGCAGTTTTATTATCCTTTTCTCATGGGTGGGTGTGTAAACCACGACTTTCCCTCTAGCCTTTTGGCATTACATATCTTAATTATCTACATTTTCACATTGGATCACATTAAAGGAGATTCATATGGCTATCATTCTATGGTGGTGTCAAGAGATAGATGAGATTGTTTGTATGTTTGAGAAGGAACTGCCCATGAGTTTTATAGGCTTGCAGGTTCATATTATAATTCACCTAGTTGACGAGGTTGAATTATTCGAAGTGTTCTCATGCTTTTGGATGTTTTTCTTAGAGAGGTACATGAAAAAATTGAAGGGGTTTTCTCTCAAAGAGAAAAATCCAAGGTCCTATGGTGGAGTGGTACATAGTGTATGAGCCATTCTATTATGCTAGTGACTACATGAAATAAATTAATGAGACACACTTGATTAATGGTTTGGGATGATCAACTTGTTGAGGAAAAAAGGTAAGGGAAGATACTCCAAACGAATGGAAAAAGGAGCATTATGAGGAGTACATCGTTTTTCTTTTGTCAAATTTATACAAAGTAAATGTTTGCATTGAACTTGATAATATATGTTTTATCTTATGCTATTACTTTTGATTTCATGAATACAATGAATTTAGAAATTGATGCTATCATTAAATTCATTCTTTACAATGTGGATGCAATACAACTATGGATCACATTGTATCAAGAGAAGAGAAGTAAATAGGGTAGTGATATGAAATAATTCAGACAATTAGACAATAGAAGCATACATTGTCCTGATAATTTAAAAGAAAATATGCCAATGCTCTATCCCAACATTTGGGTTGTTGACCAAATCAAAGAGAAATATGGCGCATCTGGTTGTTACCCACGTGGTGAAGATGACGCACTAAACATAGGGATCGGGTGTAGTAACTCAGTAATAATCTCTTTGTGTACATTTTTAACTTTATAAAGAAAATTTGAACTATAGTGTCTATATTTTTTATTAATGCTTTAGCTATTAGACATATGATTCATAAAATGCCATGGATATTCCACTAGAACATTTTTTCACAACAGATCTTACAACTTAATTCATTGTGTTAGCTTAAACCCATAGAATGTTAAATAAACTGGAACTGAAAGGAAAATAATAGAGAAAAATAACACATCCACAAAAATAACAAAATATATCCTCTGGGAAAACCCACTATCAACTCTCAATTAGGGATAGGGTATTGGACCCTCTAGAATGTGCTTGAAATTCCACACATGACTAGAACCACATGTGTGGGTAATGAGAGATGATGTGGAATCCACTTAATACCAACACATTATACAACTTGATAAGAAATTTATACTCAAAATGAGAACTCTAGCCATAAAAACTCAAATTTTTGAGTCAAAAACACCAAAAACAACTCTCGATTCGAAAAGTGTTGCTACTGGTAGCAACCTCTTTTTGGGGGTTAAAATTACAACATTTTTGGAAGATTGATCAATGTCATTGCAATCAAAACCATAAATTGACCCACGATTTGAAAAGGGGTTCTACAAATAGCACCCCTTTTTTTCCAACACAAAGGGGTTCTACAAATAGCACCCCACGATTTCAAAAGGGGTTCTAATGAGAGATGATGTGGAATCCACTTAATAACAACACATTATACAACTTGATAAGAAATTTATACTCAAAGTGAGAACTCTAGCCATGAAAACTCAAATTTTTGAGTAAAAAACACCAAAAACAACTCTCGATTTGAAAAGTGTTGCTACTGGTAGCAACCTTTTTTTTTGGGTTAAAATTACAACATTTTTGCAAGATTGATCAATGTCATTGCAATCAAAACCATAAATCGACCGACGATTTGAAAAGGGGTTCTACAAATAAAACTCAATTTTTTGAGTCAAGAACACCAAAAATAACACTTGATTTGAAAAGTGTTGCTACTGGTAGCAACCTTTTTTTTTGGGTTAAAATTACAACATTTTTGCAAGATTGATCAATGTCATTGCGATCAAAACCATAAATCGACCCACGATTTGAAAAGAGGTTCTATAAATAGCACTCGATTTTTTTTCCAAGGCTAAAATTACATCTTATTTGTAACACTAACCTTAACAACCAATATTGCTATAGTCAAAATATTAAAAAAAACAAATTGAAAAGTGGTGCTACTGTAGCACCCCAATTATTTTTTCCGAGCCCAAAATTACAAGTTTTTTGAATTCATATCCTTAACATAAATAAATATGCCAAAATAAATCAGTGAGTCAAAAAAAGGTGCTACTAGTAACAACCCTTTCTTTTATAAATTTAAAACTGCATACATTTTAAAACTACGCCTTAAAAATTATATTCAAATTTATAAAAAAACATCACTTTAAAAACAATAACAAAAACAAATTTGAAAAAAAACATATTTTTTTCTTCAACAAAAACAATTTAAAATTTTAAAAAATAAAACAAATTTTAAAATAAAAATAAGAAAGAAATTGTAACCATTAAAAAAGAAACTTAAAAAAATAAAAATAAAATTTTATAAAGTTTAAAAAATAAATAAAAATTAAAAAATAAAATAAAATTAAAAATTATCTTGTTTATGAAAAATAAAAAATAAAAAATAAAAAATAAAATAAAATAAAATAAAGTTAAACAAATTTGATAAAAGCTAAATTATAATATGATATACTATAGTTTAAAAAATATGAAACACAATAAAAGAATAGAAATAATAATGAAGTAAGTGAAGGGGTAGGGAGGGCATGGTAAAGGATGGGCTATTCTCGGAATTGCCCCCTCCTTTACAATGCCCTCCCCCAACCCTTTATACTTTTTATAATATGTTTTTGATATAAACAAAATATAAAGGGGTAGGGAGGGGGCAATTCCGAGAATCGCCCCCTCACCACCTCTTCAATTATTTGATTAAAAACATATTTTTGGTTTTTTATTGAATATTTTTGGTTTTTATTAATTATATTTTATTTTTTAAATATTATTTAAATTATATTAATTTTTTTTTTATAAAAAAATAAATTTTTATTTATTTAAATTTTACATATTTTTATTTTTAGTTTTTCAAGGTTTTATTTATTTATTTTTTATTTTATTTATTTTTATTTTTATTTTTATTTTAATTTGTTTTATTTGTAAAAAATGAAATTATTTTTCTAATTAAGATATATGTTTTGGGTGCCCGCACGGATGTGACTCATTGGCGGTTTACTCGATATGAAGTCACATGTTGTAAATTGGAGGCTAGGAGTTCAAATCATACTTGACTTTACCTGTGTCGCATGCTTGTGGGGTGTGTGAGGCACCTAGGGGTATAGTGGTAGCGGGATTGGATCCCTGGACCCCGTGTCACACGAGTACCATCCTAGTCTCCAATTTCTGATTTCCCTAGCACCAAAAAAAAATATATATGTTTTTGGTTAAATTTATTTTTTTTCATAATTTTTTAAAATGATTTTTTTCTTATATTTCAATATATTTTTAAGAGCGTGGTTTCTAAATATCTACAATTTTAACCTCACATAAGAAAGGATCACTACTAGTAGCATTCTTTTTTTATTCGGGGGTTGATTTTGACATTTTTGTTGCAATTATGTAAACTATTAAGACCATGACTTCAAAAAAGTTGTAATTTCGTGGTCAAGAAAAAATGGGGGTCCAACAGTAGCAACAATTTTCGATTTGTTTTTCTTAGGGTTTTGATTGTAATGACATTGGTTGTTAAGGCTAGGGTCCGAAACAAATTGTAATTTTATCCCTGGAAAAAATGGGGTGCTATTGGTAGCACCCCTTTTCAATTCGAGGGTTGATTTACAGTTTTGATTATAATGACACTAGTCGACCTTTCAAATGTTGATGTATATGTAACTTCGGAATGTATTTCATATATATTTATTGTACCCTTATTAGAGATGTGTTATTCCTCTATAAGGAAGTGTCGTCATGTGGATTGACAAGTGTCGCAAGTGTGTGTACTAGTCGATGGGTTATTAGACCACCATGTGTGGGGTCAGCCCTGAAATATATATTATATTGTGGATGTACCTATCTAGACAAGTCGGCCCCATAAGGTCACTGGGCAAACAGGTTAGTATAAATAGAGATCAGGAGATCTCTATTTAGATAATTCGAAAAGTCATATCTCTCTCACTTAGAAACTGGTGCACTAGTGAGGAAGAGGATCACTTGCTACTAGGAGACTATCTCAAGTGTATTTTGGTTGTACTTTGGTTGAGCCATTGCTCTCTCTATCTCTGAGGAAGTTGTGGGGTTTTTTACCTTAGGGTTTTCCCCACGGAAACTCTGTGTCTCTTGTCTCTCATGCTTTTGATTCTTGTGATGCTTGTCATGCTTATTGTGATTGTTATGTATTGATATACTGTATATGTTATTCTCTCAGTGAAGATCCTAGAGTATTGTGAATTAATGCTCAAAATTTAACATGGTATCAGAGCTAACCTGAGAAGAAGACATTTTGCAGTGACGAAAACTTGAGTTTCTTGTTTATTGGGTTTCTATCCACAGTTTTTGGAAAAGCAGTATAGTAGATTGACTCTAATCATCAAGGAGAATCTATCTGTCCAATCAGAATTCAATTCTGAGCATTTTCAGATTTGGCCCTAAAAATTAGGGTTTCCACAAAAATAGGAATTTTTGAAATTTGAAGACATAGCTGGAAGCTCCTTACAAAAATTGAAGTTTAGAGCTTTAGATCGAGATTTTCGGCTGGGTAGATCTCTGGGAAACTCAAACCCTAATTCAGGGCTCTCCCCAGTGAACCCAGGAAGACAAAAAGGCAAATATGAAGGGTAGAGCTTTGCTGATCTCAAATTCTGAATACACCAGGTTGATCAGCTCATCAAGGCACATCTTTCTATCTTTTCAGAAAATTGAAATTGAAATTTTGAATTTTTAGGGTTTTTTCTGACAAACCCTAATCCGGGACCAGATCCAGTTTTCAGCATTTCAAGTGGTAAGACCTAAATCTTTTCTATTTCCATTTGAAGTACTCTTTAAGATGTCTCACCACACCAAGCTTGAGGATAATCTTGAAGGAGCTGATAACTTCCGAGCTTGGAAGTATAGGATTGGGTTAATCCTGGAAGAGAATGAGTTGGACTCATATGTAAAAGAAGACATCCCTATCCCAGAGGATGAAGAGGCTAAGGTATTGCATAAGAAAAACTTGGTCAAGGCAAAGAGAATCATTGCTGATTCTATCAAAGACCATCTCATACCCCATGTGTCTTCTCTAAAGACACCCAAGGAGATGTTTGACTCTTTGACCAAGCTATTTGAAGGGAAGAACATAAATCGAAAGATGACCATGCGGAACCAATTGAAAGGAGTAAAGTTTCAGAATGGAGAAACCATTCAATCTTATTTTTCAAGGGT
Source organism: Larix kaempferi (assembly GCA_027924585.1). Taxonomy (NCBI): domain Eukaryota; kingdom Viridiplantae; phylum Streptophyta; class Pinopsida; order Pinales; family Pinaceae; genus Larix; species Larix kaempferi. The sequence continues at coordinate 3,651,132 of BSBM01000723.1, read as the reverse complement.
CTCCCAGATTAATGAAAAACTAGAAACAGTGGATGAAATGGTGGAGAATGGTGAAGTGGTGATGACCACTCTAAATGGCCTACCCAGGTCATGGGATTCCTTTATTCAAGGAATTTGTGCAAGGAAGAAGTTGATCTCCTTCAACAGATTGCGGGAAGAATGCTCTCAAGAAGAAGCTAGGATTGTGGCCCGAGAAGAAAAGATGGGAAATGAAGATCAAGCTCTCACAGCACATGCCAGGAAAGGCAAGTCCAAGAAGGAATCATCTCACACCACCATTATCACAAAGGTAAGAAAGATCTCAGATGCTTCAATTGCAATGAGAAGGGACACTTTGCTTCAGATTGTCCCAAGAAGAAGAAAGACAACAACAACAACTTCAATAAGAAGCAGAAGAATAACAAAAGAAGATATCATGCTCATGCTGTCGAAGATGATGAACCCCCAAAGAAGAAGGCTAGGGAAAAAAGTGATAGTGATGATGACTCATCAAGTGAAGAAGAATATGTTCTAATTTCTGCTCTCAGAAGTACTATCTCCCATGGTTGTAATAATTGGTTGATTGACAGTGGGGCTTCCAAACACATGACTGGGTGTAAGGAATCTTTTGTGAATCTATCTAAACATGAATCACCCCATAAGGTGAAACTTGGGGATGATTATCAATACCCAATCAAAGGAAGTGGTGAAGCCTCCTACAACCTAGATTCTGAAAAATCTTTGAAGATGAAAGAAGTTCTTTATGTACCTGGACTCAAGAAGAACTTACTCTCTATCTCTGCATTGGATGCAAAAGGTATGAGGGTTGCATTTGTGGATGGCCAAGTCCTAATGTGGCCAAAGGGAAAGAACATTAGATGATGCAGTAGTGATTGGAGAGCAAGAGGGAGGTTTGTATAAACTGAAGGGACAACCTGAACATGCCATGGTACATGAATCCATGGAGCCAAGTGAACTTTGGCATAGAAGACTTGCTCATATGCACTATAGGGCACTTCCAATTGCAAGCAAGGCTGTAGAGGGTCTTCCTGAAATCAAGACCAAACATGAAGGTGTTTGCAAAGGATGTGCAAAAGGCAAGAACATTAAGAAGGCTTTCCCAAGCAGTGAAAGCAAGGCAAAAGACATCCTGGAAATCATCCACTCAGATGTATGTGGTCCTATGTCATCCATTTCTTTGAGTGGGTATGTTCACTATGTCTCATTTATTGATGACTTCTCCAGGAAGACTTGGGTATACTTCTTGAAGAACAAAGATGAGGCGTTTGATAAGTTCAAGGAATTCAAAACCTTGATGGAGAATCAAACTGACAAGAAGATCAAAACATTTAGATCCGACAATGGTGGAGAATTCACCTCAGGTGACTTCAAGAAGCTTTGTAGTGATTCAGGGATTAAGAGGGAGTTGACTGCTCCTTATAATCCTCAACAGAATGGAGTTGCAGAAAGGAAGAACAGAACAATCATGGAAGTAGCAAGGGCAATGCTGCATGACCACGATCTACCTATGCATCTATGGGCAGAAGCAGCTAGAACAACTGTATATGTGCACAATAGAACACCCCACAAGATATTGGACAACAAGACACCAGAAGAGGTATTTTCTGGTAAGAAACCTGAAGTCAGCCATCTTGGAATATTTGGTTGTCCAGTATACACTCATGTCCCAAAGGAAAAGAGGACTAAACTAGATCCTTCATGAAAGAAGGGTATCTTTGTGGGTTACAGTGAAAGCTCGAAGGCTTACAGAATATACTTTCCAGGGTTCAAGAAGATTGATGTCAGCAGGGATGTAACATTTGATGAAAACTCAACATTCATCAAATCAAGGAAGGAACCTATCGAAGTTTATGAAGAACCTAAGGAAACTAGATTTCAAGACACTACCATGACTGAAGCAGTTCCAGAAGTTGTTCGTGAGTTTGAAGATTCGCAAGAACATGTAGATCCACCCCATGAGGATAACTCTCACAAGAGGAAACCTGCATGGGCTAGAGAGCTCATTTAAGATGCAGAAAGATTTGGCATTCCAGAAGAACACAGAGCAAAGAAGAGAACCAAATCACATAGCAGCTATGTTGCTTTACTTTGTGACATTATGAGCAAAGAGCCTTCCAGTTATTAAGAAGCAGCGAAAAAGAAAGAATGGAAGGATGCCATGGTTGAGGAATACCAATCAATAATGAAGAATGATGTTTGGGATGTTGTCCCAAGACCTAAAGAGAAGTCTGTTGTGACTTCCAAATGGATCTACAAAATCAAGCATGCTGCAGATGGCAGTGTAGAAAAATACAAAGCAAGATTCGTAGCTCGTGGCTTCTCTCAAAAAGAGGGAATAGATTATGAAGAAACTTTTGCACCTGTAGCCAGGTATACTTCCATCAGAACAGTATTTTCCCTGGCTGCAGCGATGAAATGGAAAATACACCAGATGGATGTCAAGACTTCTTTCTTGAATGGTGTAGTTGAAGAGGAAGTATATGTGGAGTAGCCACTCGGTTTTGAAAAACATGATAGGGAGTCATATGTGTACAGATTGAAGAAAGCCTTGTATGGATTGAAACAAGCTCCCAGAACTTGGTATGGTAGGATGGACAGTTTCCTATCTAGTTTGGGCTTTACCAAGAGTAAAGTGGATTCCAACCTTTACTACAAGGTTGAGGAAGGGAATCCTATGATTCTACTCCTATATGTGGATGACTTATTTGTAACAGGAGATGACATATTGATTGCAGATACTAAGAGGAAGCTTGCTACTGAGTTCGATATGAAAGATTTGGGAATGATGCATTATTTCCTAGGTATGGAGGTGTGGCAGAGTGTAGGTGGGATCTTCCTTGGTCAAGAGAAGTACATAGTAGATATCCTGAAGAGATTCGGGATGATGGATTGCAAGGCCATGGCCACACCTATGGCATTGAATTTGAAGCTTCTATGTGATGCTTCATATGAGCCGGTTGATGTCTCTATGTATTGTTAGATGATTGGGTCCTTGATGTACCTGACGAACATGAGACCAGATATTTGATTTGCTATGAACACATTGAGACAGTTCCTGACGGATCCGAGGAGTGTTCATCTGGTTGCTGTAAAGCATGTTCTGAGGTACTTGAAGGGTACAGTGGATTATGGGCTCAAGTATGAAGCGAATCAAAAGTTTAACCTGCAGGGTTATGTTGATTCAGATTGGGCTGACACTGCTGTAGATAGGAAGAGTACATCTAGGTGCTGCTTCAGTATGGGATCAGGTGTGATCTCTTGGTTTAGCAGGAAGCAGTCCTGCGTAGCACTGAGTACAGCTGAGGTAGAGTATGTTGCAGCCTGTTCAGCTAGTTGTAAGGCAGTATGGCTATGGATGCTACTGTCTGAGTTATTTGATCTCCCATTGGATGCTACTGGTATCTTTTGTGATAGCCAGAGTTGTGTGAAGCTGTCCGAGAACCCAGTGTTTCATGACGGGTCGAAACACATAGAGATCAAATATCACTATATCAGGGATATGGTGCAGAGAGGAGCTGTGAAGCTCCTGTATGTTGTGACGGACGAGCAGGTTGCAGATGTGCTGACGAAGCCACTAGCTAGGGTGAAGTTCGAGTACTTCAGAGAGAGGCTTGGTGTTCTTTGGATTGATGACACTTCAAGGAAGAAGTGATGGACACATTTGCTGAAGCCATTCCAAGCATGTTGGAAGGAGGATCCTTCACATGGCTATGGATGTAAGCGCTAGATGATGAGCATCAGGATGATGTTCTGGTATGATCAGCTGGATCATTTTTATATGTATGTATGCATCATGTTGGATGCTGGATATGATCAGTTGGATCATTTATATGTATGTATGCATCATGCTGGATGCTGGATATGATCAGTTGGATCATTTATATGTATGTACGCATCATGTTGGATGCTGGATATGATCGGTTGGATCATGTGTATGTATTTTGTATAAGCATCATGTTGGATGCTTGGACCATGTATCTGTATATGTATCAAGTGGATACATTGTATGATCAGGTAGATCATGTATGTTGATATGTATCAGGTATGATCAGGTAGATCATGTATTTGTATTTGTATCAGGTGGATCATGTATGATGATATGTATCAGGTAGATACTTGGTGTGCATCAGGTGGATGCATTGTATGATCAGGATGATCATGGATGACGAGCTTCAGGATGTTGCTCCAGATGACATGCAGTAGGATGTTGCAGTGATGATGATCAGGATGATCATGTGTACATCAGGATGATGTATGGTGAGTATCAGGTTGATACTTTGTGGCCTTGGAATAGGTTATGCAGATAAGCATGTAATTTGTGCCCTAGGAGATTTGCAGATAGTCTTTTGAGGTTTTGCCTATGGCATGTAATTTGTACCCTGGGATATCTGGAAAATGCTCTTTCGAGGTTTTGCTTGGGAGGACATATAATTTGTGCCTTGGGAGATCTGCAGATAGTATTTCTAGGTTTTGCATATGGCATGTAATCTGTGCCCTGGGATATCTGGCAGATGCTCTTTCGAGGTTTTGTCCTATGGCATGTAATTTGTGCCCTGGGAGATTCGATAGGTTGAGCTATGTGCTCATAATCAGTCCTGGGATGCTCTTTCGAGGTTTTTCCATGACCACATGTAATTTGTGCCCTGGGAGATCCGATAGGTTGAGCCTTGTGCTCGTAATTAGTCCTGGTATGCTCTTTCGAGGTTTTGTGGTGACCACATGTAATTTGTGTCCTGGGAGATCCGATAGGTTGAGCCTTGTGCTCGTAATCAGTCCTGGGATTCTCTTTCGAGGTTTTGTGGTGGGGTCACATGTAATAAGTCCTGGAGATCTGGACAGGATGAAAAAGGCCTCAAATGCTCTTTAGGGTTCTTGCTAGTCAAGAGATTCTTTTAAGGTTTTGTGACGCACGTAATAAGTCCTGAGATTTTCACAGTATGGCTAGTGATGATGAAGAACTGCAGGTGGTGGGCCTACATCCAGTATGAAAAAGGACTAGCTCTGTAGAACTTCCTATGACGAGTAGAGTCAAAGATTGGTTGAGATAGCAGTTGCAGTGACGATGATGATGACAATGCATCGATGACGATGATGCCAGGAAGAAGACTTGTTTAGCAGATCTGTGTCGAGAAATACCTTCCTAGTTAAGAGGGAGCGTTGATGTATATGTAACTTTGGAATGTATTTCATCTATGTATTTCATATATATTTATTGTACCCTTATTAGAGATGTGTTATTCCTCTATAAGGAAGTGTCATCATGTGGATTGACAAGTGTCGCAAGTGTGTGTACTTGCCGATGGGTTATTATACCACCATGTGTGGGTTTGGCACTGAAATATATATTATATTGTGGATGTACCTAGCTAGACAAGTCGGCCCCATAAGGTCACTGGGAAAACAGGTTAGTATAAATAGAGATCAGGAGATCTCTATTTAGATCATTCGGAAAGTCATATCTCTCTCACTTAGAAAGTGGCGCACTAGTGAGGAGGAGGATCATCTACTACTAGGAGACTATCTCAAGTGTATTTTGGTTGTACTTTGGTTGAGCCATTGCTCTCTCTATCTCTGAGGAAGTTGTGGGGTTTTTCACCTTAGGGTTTTCCCCACGGAAACTCTGTGTCTCTTGTCTCTCATGCTTTTGATTCTTGTAATGCTTGTCATGCTCAAAATTACTGAAGTTTTGGCCTGAAAGATCTCATGTGCATGCAAAGCAGAAAAATACACTCCAATCCACTCCAGAAGCATGAGTTTTCCACATAATTCCTTGATTTGATACATTGGACCCATTCAACATTGCTTGATATCCAATTTCAGGTGTGATGCAACTCTAAAAGGGTGGATTGTTCGACCTTACTGTTCTTGTTTTGATTGTGATTTGCAGGTTAATAATCTCCATCAATTGCATTCGCTACCTTGTGTTTGACAAGTTCTTCTACATCAAGTGCACTCGCTATTAGTGATGGAATACTCTTCTTCAAAGCTGGTTCTTACTCCCTTCAATTATTTTGAATGGAAATATGATATGGAGATTATATTGCGCTCTAAAGGGTTCTATAGAGTCACCGTGTGCCTTGAATTGGAGCCAAGCACATTGTCAGAGAGAACCAAACACTTCAATAAGCTTGATGAAGCTTATGCTCTTCTATGCCTCTCTATTTCCAAGGATCTTCATTTCCATCTCAGCGGATTGAACACTCCAAAAGTAGTATGGGAGCATCTTGACACACTTTTTGGCAAGCAGGACGAGCTTAGGGATTTTCAATTAGAGAATGAATTGATTGCTCTTAGTCCTGAGAATTTCGAGACCATCAATGAGTTTTTCACAAGATTCAAGCACTTGGCCTTGTAGTTGAAGAACAATGGAGTTATCAAAGAGGATAAGCAATTGATCCTCTCCACCCTCACCAAACTTGGTAAAGACTATTCGGTATTTGTCTCTACTTTCAATTCCAATCGGCTAACTACCCCGAATTGGAAGATGCCTACCTTGAATGCCTTCATTGAGTCCGTCACCAAAGAGCATGATAAGCTTATTCAGATGGGGTCCATATGCTCCAAAGATTCAGCTCTCTTTGTTGGAGGACCTAAAAATTCAAATGACAAAGGAAAGCAAAGGAAAGAGAAGCCTAAATTCGAACCTTCCAAGCAAAAGGAGAAAAGCAAATCGATGGATGCATCATCTAGTTCAAGAAACAAGCAAAAGGGTAAAGAGGGCAAAGAAAAATCTAAGTGTTCTTATTGCAACTATGGATTTCATCTTGAAAGTTCATGCATGAAGAAAACAATAGATCAAATGGCCCTCCTTTTGGAAAAGAACAACATATGTCTTCTCGACGGTGCATGGAAGAAGGATAGAAATGATGATCACGAAAGAGGTCTAGCACTCATGGCAACTGTTTCGAAACCCACCACTCTACTAATAGATTCCGGTGCCTCGAATCATATGGCTGCAAATATTGACTCCTTCTCTTTATTCGATCCAAAAAGCTCCATCCCCATCCATTTGGGAGATAACCCAAAAATTTCATCAAAGGGTAAAGGTACCATCCATGTAGAGCATGGAAGCTTTCAGAATGTTCTCTATGTGCCTTCCCTGGCTTCAAATCTACTTTCTGTGTATCAAATGACACACACTAGTGAACTGAAACAAGTTACATTCAGCCCTAATACAGTTGAAATTTCTGATATCAAAAGTGGAATACTTATTGTAGTCGGAAAGACAAACCACACTGCAAAATACTATGAGTTTTCTCACTTTATGCCGCTTGAAAATCCCACTGCTCTCCTCACTCATGGAAACGAGGTTATTAGGATTTGGAATGAAAGGTTTGGACACCTTAATTACAAGTATTTGCTACTGTTACAACAGAAATACATGGTTGATGGTCTTCCGCAAATACGTTCCTCGAAGGGAATTTGCCCGGTTGCATTGTTGGGAAGCACCCTGAGCACAAGTTTGACCACGACAAAGCTAGTAGAGATTCTACCATTTTGGGCCTCATACATTCTAATATCAGTGTTCCACCGCCAAATATGTCATTGAATGGTTCAAGGTATGTTTTGACATTCATCGATGACTTCTCCCGCTTTACTTGGGTATTTTTTCTCAAAAACAAGTCAGAAGTGCTTGGAAAATTCAAGGATTTTAAGGATTCTGTTGAGATAGCCACTGAGAACAAGATCAAAGCTCTTATATTTGATAATGGTGAAGAATATATCAAGATTGAGTTGCTGCAACTTTGTGCCAAAAGCGCAATTCAGATCCAACATACAGTTCCCTACACACCCCAGCAGAATGGTGTAGCGGAAAGGAAGAATTGGTCACTGAAAGAGATGGATACCTGCATGCTTGAGTCAAAAGGTTTGGCTGCAAATATTTGGGATGAATCCATTAGTGTTGCTGCATATATTCAGAACCGAGTTTCGCATTCATCCGTGAAAGGTAAAACTCCTTTTGAAGCATTCTTTGGTCTCAAATTAGATGTGTCCAATTTGAGGGTTTTTGGCTCCACTGCATGGGCTAGAAGTCCTTCTGATAAGAGAAAAGCTTTGGATCCACAAAGTATCGAATGTATCTTGATAGGATATGGGGAAGAATCAAAATCATATAAACTCATGAATATCAGATCCAAAAAGATATTCATAGAGCGAAGTGTGAAGTTTGAAGAACCACTACTAGATCTGCAACTAGTCGAGGAAAACATTGCCGATCTGCAACCTCCACAAGATGAAGATTCGAGAGAATATGAAGAAAGCATTGGATCTGATATCTTTGATATTTTATCAGACTTTGATGGCCATGACATATCAGGTTCGGAATCAGACCATAATGATCCTCCTCAGTTACCAAAGTGGTCCCAAAACACTCTACATTCTGCTACTCCAAACATTGGAAATCCTGCTGATCCAAGGAGAACAAGAGCAGACTATCAAAGAGCAGGTATGGCTATTTATTTTTCTAATCCATTATTATCTGAGAAATTTTATTTGATGATTGGTTTAGATCCCAAATCATATTATCATGCCCACCAAGATCCACGGTGGCAAACCACCATGGATGAAGAGTACAGTTCTCTTCAAAAGAACAATACATGGGAGCTAGTTTCTCTTCCACCTGGAAGAAAATTAGTTCAATGCAAGTGGATCTACCACATGAAGGTTGCTGCTGATGGTTCTATCAGCAAATACAAAGCTAGGTTGGTGGCAGAAGGTTTCTTCCAAGTCCAAGGAGTGGACTACACTGAGACTTTTGCACCGGTTGCAAAGATGGATTCCATCTGCCTAATTTTGGCCATTTCCGCATCCAAGCACTGGGAAGTGCACCATATGGATGTGAAGAGTTATTTTCTACATGGAGACCTTGATGAAGAAGTATATATGAACCGACCAGAAGGATACATATCATATCCATCATTAGTTTGTAGATTGAAGAAATCTTTGTATGGATTGAAACAGGCCCCAAGAGGTTGGTACGCAAAGATGGACTCCTTCCTTCTTTCTCATAATTTCAAAAGATGCAAATATCATCATAATGTGTACCTATAGAAAGTTAAAGGTAATTTGTTGATTTTTGTTTTATATGTTGATGATCTTCTCATTACTAGTAGCACTCTCCTTACAATTAACAAGTTGAAAACCGCTTTAAATCTAGCTTTTGATATGAGCGATTTGGGCTTGCTTAAGCAATTTTTGGGCTTGGAGATAGCTCAAAACTTTGATGGGATCACATTATCTCAGAAAAAGTATGCTAAAGACTTGCTATTAAAGTTTAATTTGGCAGAATGTAAGTCTGCTCCATTTCCATTCTTCTCAGGAATCAGTCTTGAAGAGGGAAATTCCACACCGGTTGCAGATTGCACTATGTATCGACAGTTGATTGGTTCACTACTCTACTTGACACACTCAAGGCCTGATATATCTTATGCCGTGAGTTCTGTATCAAGGTATATGCAGCATCTCCATGAGCTTCATTGGTGGGAAACCAAGCGGATCTTGTAGTATGTGCAAGGTATGAGACATTTTGGCATACATTATGCTGCAGATTTTGAGCTAGATTTCATTGGTTTTACTGATTCAGATTGAGCAGGTGATAGCATAGATCGGAAGTCCACTTCCGGATATGTTTTCATGATTGGACATGGGCCTATTTGCTGGTCAAGAAAAAAAGCAGGCAGCCATTGCACTTTCTGTAGCAGAGGCAGAGTATCGAGGGGCAGTCAATGCCTGCATTTAGGTAGTTTGGTTGCAGGGTATTCTTTTTTAGTTTGATTTTGGTAGCACTACTTCGACTGTCCTATTTTGTGACAATCAAAGTGCTATTAAGATATCCATTGATACAATTTAGCGGCAGAGGACCAAGCACATTGAGATTCATATGCACTACATCCAAGAGTTGGTGCATGATCGTACCATCATTCTACAATATTGCCCTACTGATGAGCAAATTGCAGACATCTTCACCAAGAGCTTCACTGAGAAGAAGTTCTCTTACCTCCATTCACTGTTGGGGGTGAGTTCCATCATGGTGGAGATAGATTAGATCTATTTTTATGTTTAGCTTGAGGGGGGGATTTCTTCCCACTGGGTTTTTCCTCTTTCCTCACTTAGCTTATTTCAACATTTTTTGGATTATTGTATTGGGGTGACCTTTGGTCTCAGTGACCAGGCCCTACATTTTATTTTTCACATCATAGTATAGCTTGAGGGGGGGGTGTTAGGATATCTCATCATTCACTTTTGTACTTTGCATGCATTTTGCATGCATGCATGCATTGCATGCACCCGCATGCTGCCCAGTCACCAGTATGATGCCTCCAACACCTAGTCCTTAGTCTCCCAGCACTCGGGAGATACTTACCACTCAGATTTATCCCTCCTAGCATGTCATGCGCCCACTTCTCACATTCCACTGCAAAATTTTTCCTTTCTCACCTACCAGTCCAGTTACACTTCAGTTATCACTCCGATTTACCGCCGATTGACCCATAACTGATGTTATCACTCCGATTGACCTCCGATGAGGCATGATTGACAGTTCTGAGTGCAGTTAAGCCCTCATGTTCCCTCCACTGAGACTCCATCCCTAGATTAGTGCCACTTACCATTAGTTACATTTATTACACTCAGTTAGACTCAGTTTGACACCTGTTTGACAGCTACTTGTGCATTGATGACCACCACTAATGATGATGAGGACTCCTAGTTGGAGCCAAGCTATGCTATTCAGTTAATTCGAATGACCTCCTTGGTAAATTAGAAATTGCTCACTCATTGTGATAGTATTGTATTGTATTTTCACCCTTATTGGGATTATAGAGCACTGATGCATGCTTTTGCACAGTTTACACCATATTTTCTGAGTTTCATCTATTGTGATTGATTTACTTGTTCATTAGATCTACTGTGACTAATTTTACATCCCACACTTTTATAGAACTGATACACTTTGTCCTATTCCCTTCAGCATAGGGGTGGAGGGAAAACAATGTTTCTTCCTAGATGGTTGTCTTGCTTGGGCATTTAGCTGTTGCAATGAAACTGAGTTACTTTTTCTTATAAAATAAAGAGAAATTGAACTTCCATCTGTTCATATTGAGAGATTGGGAATACTGTTTCCTTTGTGACTCTCAAATATAATATCAAATGTTTTTCCATAATTTCCAAAATCTGAACTTTAGCTGGTTAAGTTTTGTGGATTTTCAATCCTTGTGAGGTTTTGATGTGACTAACCATCAAAACTAAAGGAGGAATTGGATTTATTTTGAACACTTAGAATCCATGAACCTGTGAAGTCTGATAATGCATGGGTGCCTTCCCCGAGAAGACTTTGCATTGGCATATGGCCACAATAAGTGGATACTTCCTACAATTCCATGGAATCTTCCACCATTTTTTTCTAGAGAAAGTTCCATAGTGATCACAATGAGTAATAGAAACATGTGATTTAGTGCCATCAATAGGGACTATCAGAATGTGGGCACAAAGTTTTCATCCAAAACTGGTGCAACAAAATATGGAGAATATTTTGCCCATGGATTGAATCACGGGTTGATTTCAATATTTCCATATCACCTTTACATGAGCTAGATGTGGTCCCTTCCTTATCTAAAGAAAATGAATTATCTCTTACACCCTAGGAAACATCGATTTGGCCATAGTCTACTAGTAAATCACTTCGGAAGTGATTTCTTAAAGTTTCCTGCTGGCTTGATTTTCTAGTTTTTTGGGATGTGCCTTACTCTTAGGTGTTGCAATGTTCTTCTTGAGGCCTGTTCCTCCCTCTACATGTTTATTGACCCAAATTAGATATGTTTCTTTCATTTTCAATATTCTTCTATCTTTCTGGAGGTTATGGAATTCATGAAAATATTTGAGGTTTGATATACCTTTCTTGTGTTGATTTTTAGCCATTAGCTCAACAATATTCGTAGGTATTTCATCTTCCACTCCATAAATATTCTCTCCAGTTTTCCCATGTTCATGGTTAGGAAAATTGCACTGAGGTGACTTGTCTCTTGATGGTGATCACACAAAAAGAGAGGTGCCTTTGGGAATTTGAATAGCATTGGTGATAGATTGATATGAGATTGAAGTTGAGGAATTCTTTGCAACAAATGTTGAGAAAGCATCTAAGGATTCAATTCCTATGTTGGCTTGCTTCTTCCTAACTTAAAGATTTTCTAGGGGTTGTTTCTTAATGATAACATTATTTATTTATGGATCAATATTAATTTTACATATCCCATTAGTATCACTGTAGGTTTTCATTCCTTTCTAACAACATCTTCCTTGAGACGTGGGGATTGCTCATTGTTCTCAAACATGTATATATTTTGCTCCATTTTATCAAGAGAGTTGGGCTCTTCTATCTCTTTATTCCAAACTTCTGGATGGGAGGGTTTAGAAGCAATAATATTTGTTATTAATTGCTTCTTATGCGAACAAGTTATACAACTTGACGAGAAATTTATACTCAAAATAAGAACTCTAGCCATAAAAACTCATATTTTTGCATAAAAGACATCAAAAAACAACCCCAAATAAAAAAGTGGTGCTACTGGTAGCACCATTTTTTTTGTAGTTAAAAATATAGACATGGACCAAAATAATCCTTATGTTGTTTACAAAAATCTTAAAATCAAGCCCTAAATTGAAAACTAATGCTACCGGTAACACACTTTTTAAAAAATAACATTATTATATCATTGTATCAGAATTTAAAATTGTAAATCTCTTAGTAACACTATATAAATCTAGCACTGAGTTAAATACAAATTATTCAAGAAATTACTTCACCACACTTTTCATATAAAATAAAAGAATTTATAATATTATTCATAATAAAACTATATATTAAACCATAAAATGTAGAAGTTATGATATTTGGGGGCACAAGGGGGAAAGAGGAAATGCAATATACTCTAAAACGACAACTATTTATAAAGAACGAGAACTTGAGCTATAAAAAATCTTATTTTTGCATCAAAAACACCAAAAAACAACCTCAAAATGAACCATTGGTGGTATCGTTGTAATCAAAACCCTGAATTCACCCCTAGATTGAAAAGTGGACCTCCTAAAATTTTAAAAAAATTTTCAAAAATGTGAAAATTCAAAACTGCAAAATTTATTAAAGAAATTGAAAAAACAAATTAAAAAAAAAAAATACAACCTTACAAGAAAATCTATAGAACAAAAAAAATAAAAATATAAAAATTAAAAAAAAATAAAACACAAATTTAGAAAAAATTGCAAATTTAACAAGGAAAATTAACATTTAAAAAAAAACTTACAAATCAAATTCAATTCAATTTTTTTTTTTTAATTTTTCTCTTTTTTTCAAATTAATTTTTTTTTTTTTAAATTTAAAAGAAAATTTAATAAAAAAAATTGAAAAAAAACATAAAATACTAAATTTAAAATAAATAAATATAAAAATTTAAAACTATAAAAAATTATATTAAAAAAAACAATATTTCAAAACAAAATAAAATTAAAAAAACCGAACCCCTACCTCCCCTCCCCTCTCCTCACCCCCTCCTGCTGCCCCTACCTCCCTACCTCCTCTCCCCCCTTCCCTCTCGTGGGAAGGGGGGAGAGGAGGTAGGGAGGTAGGGGCGGTGGGAGGGGGTGAGGAGAGGGGATGCTAGGGAGAAGGGGGGCGGGAGGGAGGTGATGAGAGGAGGTAGGGGTGGCAGGAGGGGAGGGGAGAGGAGGTAGGGGTGGCGGGGAGGGGAGGGGAGAGGGGGTAGGGAGGTGGGGGGTGGCGGGTGGGAGCGGTAGGGGAGTGGGTTTTTTTTTTTAATTTAAACTTTTGATATAATTTTTAATTTTAATTTTGTTTTAAAATATTTTTTTTTTCAAATTTAGTTTTAAATTTTAGATTTTTATTTTTTTTTAAAGTTTTTTAATTATGTTGTATTTAATTATTTATTTCGTTTTAAGTTTTTTTATATGTTTTGTTTTGTGTTTTGAGTGTTTTTTAAATTAAAAAAAAAATTCTTTAGTTCTATACAAAAAAAGGTTTAAAATGCATTAAAAACTAGTTGAAATGATTTGTTTTTTCATTTTTTTTTACAAATTTGCTCATGAAATGATTTATTTAAGAGAAAAATTAAAAAGTGTGTATTTTTTCTTTATAACTAGTTACTAAATTTAGATTTTTTGTAAAATTTGAAAAACGCCCTTCTAAATAAAATTTATAGTTTTATTATAACCAAGAAGTTTTAAAATCACAAAAAATGGCTGAAAAATGATGCTACACTTTCTAAAACATAGGCAAAAACAACTACTAAAATTGACCATAAAAAAACGAGAACAATGTTAGATTCTCATCAAGTTGTATAACTTGTTTGTGGCTTATTTTTACTCCTAGATTCATCAACCTTCAGCTTCTTGGGTTGTTACGAAAGAAACACATTCTCTTTCTCTAATGAGAACTGACCAATAAAAATTTCAGTGCACTTTTTTACTTCAGGTATCTTGTTTATAATCATTTGTTCACAACATGTATGACCATTTCCATTCAAATGTGGTAGATCATTCCCTACATTTGAAGATCTATGAGAATAATCCTCATTTGGAATTCTAAATCCCATTGTTCAAACTCTTAATGGTTCTACTACTTTGGAAATTGTTTTGTCATCTTTTCCTTCAACAACATCTAGCTTCTACTAGAATATCCATGAACGCCACATAAGAAGGAGTGGTTCAATTCCCCTCGGTCATGTTGACATAGACTCATCCGAGATCGAATTCAATAAATAACTTCTGCTAAACTATCTTTGTCTCCTCAATTTCGTCCATGAGACATTCAAATTAAGTTATATGATCTGAATGCTTTGCGTTTGCTCCTGGAAAACCCAAAAAAATTGTAATATTTTTTTGAAACAATGGTAATATTACATTTATTATCATTATATCTAATTTGGATTCAAAATTTCGAATTATCCAAACATTTATAATTTACATATTGTGAAATTGGTCATAGAGAATTGGATGAAACAAGTTTTGAATATTTAATTTCAAAACTTTTCTTTTCTCCTTTATTATGTATTGAAAGTAATTTCATGAATCTTAGTTTCAAAATGACAAATTGTTTAAGAATTACTTACTTTCCATTTGGTACATTAAATTACTTAACATATGAAAAGAAACAAAATAAAAATAAAAACCATATTTCTGTAGTCACACTTCATAATGCCAAGACCCTTGGTGTTTACAACTTCTACGATCCCTGTAATGATCTTCACTTAAAATCAATCCATGTGTTTTTCCAGTTTATTAAAATTGTTGATAATTGTGTTTCCCCATGCTATGAGAGAACAAAATGGAAATTAAAAGATAAAAAGAAGAAGCTATTAGTGCTTAAACATAAGGTCTCAATAAATCATATTCCATTCAAAAGCTCATAAATATTAAATAAGCTTAACCCATAGCTTCCATGACTTCTGTCCTTGCTCTCTCCCGAATTCTTCTTTCCAACTCAGGCCTGGAATGACAAATAAGACCGTGCATGGGCCACACTGCAGCATCACCCAATGCACAAATTGTATGACCTTCAATTTGATATATCAATTATTGGAGCATGTCTATCTCTTCAAGTTTATAATTTCCAACCTTCATTCTTTCCATGATCATCCAAATCCATCTTGTCCCTTCTCTACATGGGGTGCATTGACCATGGATTTCATTCTTATAAAAATAGGAAAGATGAGTTATTGCATCCACTAGATCGGTTGACTTATCCATGACAATTACAATAGATATTCCAATCCCCGATATCACAGCTTTCAATGCATAATAATCCATCAATACATCATCACAAATGTTCTTAGGAAGGAGAGGAACATAAGAACCTCCAGGAATGACTACTAGCAAATTGTCCCACCCACCTCTTACACCTCCAACATGTCTCTCAGTTAGTTCCTTAAGATCTCCTCTTCCACATGTTTGTTTTGATTTACTTTTGAGTGAAGTTTTTTCTTTTCTAAATTTATATAATGGCATAGATGATTGTGTAATTTAAAAAATATACCACATTTTTACAAAATTGACTTTTAAATTACCAGGTTGCAATTGGGAACTTGATGATCAATGAAAAATTATAGGAATTAGTAGCTCTAGCATTTTTTCCATGAACGTCTTTGAGTCTGGAGGTATGAACGATATTTATATGAGCATGTTGTGTGTTTTTTTAAGATTGTGCTCGTCTCTATGTTGTGTGCTTTTTTAGACCATGCTTGTCTCTTAGATTGTAGATTTATATATTGAATTGTATGTTTTCATCTTTTCACTTGATAAAACTAGAGAATCATTCCAAGTTATCTTAAGTTGAACTCATCAATTATGAAATGTTGTATAACATTGGGATGAATTCTAGGGACAAGAACATACCACATCAAGAAACATTGCTATGATGGATGGCAATAGCTTGAATTAGTATCATTTGGATTGAAGTATTAAAGTAGCTTCATACATTGGAATGCTTGCATATTTTACAACTTTTACGTAGTTTTGATTTGTTAGCTCCCATTCAAAGAAATCCATAAAGGTTATAACTTTATTGTTGAGTCCAGTTTTGTCACTCTCAATTTACTTGCATTTTCCATGACCAATAATTTTGTGGAGATTGGTGGCTATCATCAGCATGGATTCCCTCTCATTCATTTGACTATTTTGCTTTGTAGGTATGGACAACTTGTGCATGTTATTACATGTTTAGTAGAAAATGTGATTATTGCTCATTGGATTTTGTTCCATCATGAAGCATGTCTATTCCGGAGTTGATGACAAAGTCTCGAAAGCTATTGGAGGTAGTAATTCTTCTACTCAAGTTGTTGGACCAACTCCTAGTGATTCAACAATTTCAATGATTGTTGAAATGGGTTTCTCAAGGGAAAGGGTGCCAAAAGAATCCCTTGGAAATGTTCACTCAAACTGTGTAGAGTTGGAAGTGGAAATTTTATTTACTCATCCAGAGGAGACCTTGCAAGAATATTATGGAATTGCTTGAGTGTTAGCTATGTCATTGGGAAGCACGGAATCTTTAGGTAAGGAATGGATGGCTACAAGCCAAAAGGATATTGAACGGGAAGAGGAGTTGGTACAAGCTCTTTCTATTGATGAGATATTTTCCACTTGCATTAAGTTACTCCATGCCAAGGACTCTCTAGCTTTTCCTTTAAAGGATTCCCTGTTAACATCTTGAAATCAAAATGATGGTCAGGAAAGAGCCAAAGTTATATCATTTCTTGTATAAAAATATATGGAAACATTGTAATTTGGATATTGGAAAGCATAATATCATGTTTTCCCTGACATATCATGTTTTGGCTATAATTTTACATGAAGACAATGCAGCTTGTGAAATTACCGCTGAAAATGGTATTGTTAGTGTTTTGTTGAATATCATGTATAGCTTTTTCCTGCTGGAATACAAAAGTGAGATCCTTCCATATTTTATGTATGGGAAATCCATGTTACTAGTTGTTGATAATTTTCTATAGTTGAAGCAAAAATTTGATTCTAGTATTTTGATCTCTAAACAGTCCAAGAAAAAAGATGGCGATGGTGAGAATACTGAGAACTTGGAGTCTACTCAGTAAAATCACACATAGCACATGTTGACTGTGACTGAAGGGTACATAACTACTGAAGAGTAGAAAAAATATATTGACATAGTCTGCAACTTCATTAAGATAAATCTGCCTTCAAATACTGTACAAGTTTTTCTCCAGCTATGTGCAAGAATGGCAAGGGTGCATGCCATAGAATTGAATTTCCTTGATAAAGGTGGATTGGTGCAGACAACCACAAGCTAGAGAGGTCCCATGAGGAATGACATTGAAAGTGCATACAATGTTAGTACTAAAGTGATAGAGGATGTTATCACAGTATCACAACTAAGGACTTGCACTTCAAAGCCAGATGATACATTAGAAAATCTTTTGGTGTGGGTAGTTCCTTACAAACCACATGTGTCTCCAAATTGTTATCAATGTGGGATTATTCACAACATACACACACCAAGAGTAAGTATTAATGTGGAACATAAACCTGTCATAGTTATATGTCACTATAGCAATAACTTGTAATTATGGGCCCCACACAGATTATAACCACAAGGAAAAGAAGGCCTACAAGGAATGACACCAAAAATGGTGGTGATGATAGTAATGGAGTGGGGGAGGATAATATCACATCAAATAGGGGGATTGAACCTCAAATCCATATAATCTACTAAGTAATCTATATAGATATGTTGGCAGCATGTATGCTTTAGATATTGTGTTTCAATTACTAACAATTGATGATTCTAATTTCTTGTCCACTGAATTCCAATAATTTCTAGACATTGATAACCAAACTTTAATTGTCTAGAGGAAAACCTATCTATCAATATCATTTAACCATCTTAAAATTTCCCCTCAAATGTTTAGTTCATGCATTCACATATCATTCAGGAATCAAATGATGCTAATAATTTAAAACGAGGGAGATTGCAGAGTATGTTATCCATCATGATGTATTCCTTGCAATGTTTTTTGTATCTCATGCCAAAAGGATTTCTCTATTGCTTAGAGAACATTGGTGTCTCACAATAGGCTTCAAAACAATCTTTTATAGTGTTTTAAGTCATGGGTGGCAATTGTATTGAAAGTTTAAAACCATGGGATGTGCATTGCTAACATTTTTAGAATGTTGAAACAAGTTTTACTAGACTAATGGATGTTCCATGATTCCATAGTAACGAATGCATAAATACAAATTAAACCATAGAAATCATAAAAACCTCCAAAGCAAATTGTTTGGATGATGAATGATATCACGTGGCTCAATTCCAATGGGTTATAGATTTCTATAAGAATCACTTTGTTGAGTCATTTTAGTAATGTACCCCACCCAAACCCCACCCAAATATTTAGTCTTGAGCATCATATATACAACATGGAGGTAGTCATAGAAAATAACTTGCTACACTATTGGTGCTATTTGAAAATTATGAAGACATGTTGCAATCAATTAGATTTAGCATCTCATAAGCCACACATGATTAAAACTACAAACCCAATGAAAAAAAAACTTTGGATCCAAATTGCACACTAGGTCTTCAAATGAAGATCCAAAAATTCATGGCATATTAGTCAATACTAAAGTCTCTTAGATTTAGTAAAAGCATTGATCATTGAAAAACCTTGCCTACCAGTATAGCTAGCCTAAAACTGTCATTGGAAACCACCTCAATAAAAATACTAGTAATATGAAGTTTTTTTTTGTGAAAAATGGATATTTGTAAATAACCATGAGTCATCAAAAAGATCATATGTCTGTTTCTGGATTGATCAAGGATAACTGACTGAGGACAATTTATAACCCTTGGCTTCCTAGTAAATCAATGAACTATGAGCATAGATAATTATTTTCGATGAAACGTTATTCATAGTAACCTTCATTTTCCTGATTATAACTTCATATGTCATCTCCTCTTTTTTCCAGGCCTCCTCTTTTGTCTTCCAAGATGAATTGGTACTAGAAGATGATAATTAAATGTGGTTGATTTCCATCAAAATACAAAGGAGAATGGTAATTTTAAAATGGCCAATCAAATTATGAATATACTGGAGCAACACAAAATTGTTGATGTAGCATCTCAAAGTGTGGATGTAAAGAAAATCAGGGCTATCATCGATTGATATTTATTTTAGTTGGTCAAATTTTATTCATTTTTTGTCAATTGCATGTACATGTACTTAAAATCAGCCGTGGGTTGAAGCTCCGAGCCTACCTTGTTATATTTAAGCTTTGTTTTACTTGAATCTAATGATTGGATGCTTGGAGTCATAATATTGTAAGGCTACAACCTATCTGCGATAAACAACTTCATTGTCCCCATGATGTAGTCCATTAGTTGAAGGTGAGGTTCTTTGACCAATTTGGAAAGACTCATAATTCTACAATTGACATTTTAGAAGAATGGGATACTTCCATCATAAGAGTAAGCATTCCAATAGGAAACTAGTCTAAGTTGAAAACCATCCATGAACAATAGGAGAGTGAACACTTCCATCAACATTCAAGAAGTATTTACAAACTAACACAAAAAATATAAGTTTTGAGAAGGGAAAGATGAAAGTATCTACAATAAATATTTCCTTCAATATGTTTCCTAGTATAGATTTCATTTCCTTTTCTATTATTTCAATCAATCCAACCATCAAAACTGCAAAAACTAAATTAGATATATAGATAATAATACCAATGATGAGATGTCAATTGGATGTAGTTCAAATGGCTAAGAGGAAAATTTGTTTCCTCCCATGCCCGGGTCCAAATCCCACTTTGTGACATGTTTGCTTTTCATGAGCCAATGGTTCTTGAGATGTTTACTTGGGCTTGAGCACTAAATATTTTGGTTTAAATAAAATTTAGGACTATTTATAATGAAATTGCATTACAATAAGAACATTATACCAATTCCCTCCTGAATGGTATGAATAGTGGCACCCTACAAATATTTTTCTTGATTGATTGAGTACTATTAATTTGGAAACTGTCAAGCAGAGCTTTGAATAGATTGTAAATAATGGTGCATTTCCTTCATTGTAGAATTAAGACTGAATACCAGTAAATGATTCCAATGAAAGTAAACACCTTTTAGGACTATTATAAGGCAATCACATAAAATTCAGAACATTATAGTGATGCTCTCCTTAAAGGGACTAATAGTGGAACTTTACAATAGAATGATATAAATTAGTGTAACAAGAAGTCCATTAAGCATGCATCATGTTGATCATGTTTCATCTTGAAGAAAAGCAACATGCAAACCAACTATGAAGATTTCTTCTGCTCCTTCATAGTCCATATATTCCTTGATATTTGCTTGCACTGTTGCTTGAACAACCTTAAGGAAGCCAAGGTAAGGTTTGCAACCAAAGAAATTTTGGAGGACCTGAATACAAAAACACAAATGTACTACTTCAAATGTGCATTTCTAACCAAAAAAACATTTTAAAATCTTCTCACTTCAATTTGGAAAATATATTGATGCTTAAAGTATATTCCAGACCTCAAGGAAGGAAAAAATTTGTTCCATCATGAAAACTTCAATAAAAAACAAGAAGTGAGATTTCAATTGAACATGTAGAAACCATGGAAAAATTTGTATAGTTTCATATGGGTACCTCAAATAATTCATGTCCTATGATTCTAGATGTCACAACTATTAATTCAGAAGCATGAACCACGTGAGAAAAACAAAGCAGTAGTCAATCATTCAAAAATAAATTTGATCCATTCTCTAACTCAACTATGTTGTTCAGTGAAAGTTCCCAAGACTCTACTCCCTCAACATACATTTTTTATGCCAACAACCAAAGTCCTATGCTGGAATTCCTGTGCAACCATGACAACGTCCCAACTTGGCTAGTTTGTGCCAACACACAACCTAGTAGTCCCACATAGATGTCACAATTGGTAACCAAGTCTAATTAGGGAAACAATGGACTAATGCAAAATTCATTTATCAACTTGGATCAATCAGTGCCTACTACAGAAAACCCAAAAACAAGGAAAGAGGCACTACTCAATCTCACATACAATGCCTAGGACAACTATTAGGAATCTTTTATTTTCATTGATCACTACATGTTTAAGCACTAAATGGTTTTTCACCAAGCAAGTTCGCTTGTACGTCTGTTTGTTCTATGTCATTCATGCTCACATTAGAAGAGATATGCACAATTGCACACATTAGTATATATACTCCTACTAGTTATCCTTTATTAAATTAATTTGATATGATATGAGAGTATGGTCTTGTAGAAATTAGAATTGCACTTACTATCATGTTTGGCAAGTAATTTTTCAAATGATGTGATTATTGAATACTATTTGGATTTCTGAATGCTACACAATCAGGATTAGCAGATATTGATTAGTTTTGAAACAATATTTTCTTAGCAAATATTGATTCAAATTACCCCATGTTTGGATTGAAATAATTGGCAGAACAAACTGGAATGGGAACCATGGTTTCCTTTGCAGGAAATTACTGAATTTAAATACTTAAGGAAGTGTCAATGAGTATGAAACATGCATAAATTTTTCATGTGTATTCTTGACCTGCCAGTATGCTGGCTAGCAGTGGAAGAAAAAAAGTCAAAATAAAATGCAATTTATATATTTAACTAAACTTATTTTTTTAGTGTGAACTTTTATTATTCTAAGGAGCCTCGTGTTTCCAAAAACATTGCAAATGAGTGTTTTTTTTTACCTGGATGTGTTGGATATGGATTGGTGGTTTGTATTAAGACACAATTTTAGATCATAACATAGTTTTTAGAACAATGGTGTTATAATGCCAAGTGAGAAACAAATTAGGGTGATGGCAACCTAGAGTGATATCATGTGCATTTATTTTTATTATCTATAATTGGTAAATTGTGTTTTTTATTCATTTTACGATGTTGGAAATGAATAGTTGTCAACAAATTTTTAAACCATTTTAATTGGTTATGAATCAATTTAATGTGTAGTGTGTTTATATGTCTAGTAATTCAACAAAAGTTGATATCTTCTGTGATTTATTGATTAAAAACCAACAAAAGTTGCTTGAATAAGGGAAACTTGGTATAAAACACCAGGCTCACTTGCTCAAAATAAAGGTAATTTTTTTATTATAAAGAACGTGATCGCCATATCATCAACCAAAATGTATCAACCAACCTATTAAAGGAAATACTGATGAGCTGACATCAACATAGAATAATCGAAGAAATAAAACTCATCACTGCTGTGGAAAGATGGGACATGTGGAGAAAGCTTGCTCGAAGAAGACAAAGGACTTGGAAGAAAAAGATAAAGCATCTTGAAGAAAGCGTGCCGACTGGTCCTTCGATCAACTGACCTATATAAAACTTTACCTTTTCTATTAGCACTTCCTAGCCATTACATGCCCTTACCACTCAAATATAATGGATAGTCGATTCTAGTTGTACTCATCATATAGATAAGGATACTTCTTTGTTCTCTTCCTTAAGTGGTGCTCCAAAATATAAGATTTATGTAGACGATGATTACGCCCTCATGATTGCTAGAAGTGGTGATGTTGAATGCAGACATAGTCGAATATCCAATGTCTATAATGTACCTAAATTGAGTGCAAATTTTTGGTGGTTGCACAACTTACACATAATAAGAATACTGTTGATTTTTTGTTAGATCACTTTATTGTAATGGATTTGAGGCTTGGTGGTACGAATGTTGATCAGGGATATTTATATCCCAAAGATGGAATTTACAAGTTTCGTGACTTTCCTAGGAATGATTTATGATGGACTAGACAAAATGCACTCATTGCTCATACTGAAAACCAAATTAGAATTTGGCATGAACGACTTGGACATCTGAACTTTCGAAGATTGAAGATAATGGTAACAAATAATATGGTTACTAGTCTCCCAAAGATTGTTCCACTTGATGAAGTTTGTAGAGGATGTGTACTTGGAAAGCATTGTCAAAAACCCTTTGATTTCGAGAAAGCATGGCGAGCATAGGACCGACTTGAACTTGTTCACAGTGATCTATGTTGCATGAAAAAACCCTCATTAGCAGGTGCGAAGTATATTTTGACCATCATTGATTATTTCTCTAGATTTTCTTGGGTATATTTCTTGAAAAATAAGAGTCACGTATTTGAAATATTCAAGGAATTTAGGGCATTAGTTGAGAAGCAATGCAATCGACCTATCAAAATTTTGAGGTCATACAATGGTGGATAATTTGTGATTTGATAGTTTGAAGAATAAATGTTGCAAAATGGCATTTCTCGGAAGAGATATGTCCTCACACCCCTCAGCAGAATGGAGCCGTAGAGTAGAAAAATCATACTTTAGTAGAAATGGACCAATGCCTACTGTAGCCCAAAGACCTTCTGACTAAATTTTGGGAATAAGTTATTTACTGTTCATACTATCTCATAAGCCTTTTTCTGACTAGAGCTGTCAATGACATGAATCCCGTCAAGAAGTGGAAAGGTAGGAAATTCTCTGTCAGACACCTTAGAACCTTTGGATATGCTTCTTGGGTGTATATCAAGGATAATTGTAGAAAGAAATTGGATGAAAAGAGTCACGTTGTGCTCATAAAACATAATTTCACCTCTTGAATCTCTAGAGCATTGTGTTGATGGGGGGATATTGGAACCAGATGTTATGCAAGTTCATCACACCTCTAGATCTTCTGGAGACAGTCAGTTGAAAGGAAATAGTCAGCTAGCAAAGCGGTGAAATGGAGGCTTGACTAAGTGGTTGATGAGGCCATGGTTGGATTGAGTAGAACAACTGACTAATCTATGGGACATTGTAGATTTCATGGAAATGGCTATAACCAACGACCATTATTTGTGGACCAAATCATTCTCACTTCAAGGGAATTTGTTGGATCTAGAGACTATAAAAGAATGACCCTATGGTTTGTGTTGATACCATATATTGTATCGACTCATATGTTGCAATTAATGTTGAAGAATGCATTGTGATGTTTTAATCACAATGCATTTTTCTTAAGTGTTATAACAATGTCTTTAGACACCACCCATCTTCTTGAAGTGTAGTTCCCTTCTGCTATTTTATTGTATGTTTCATTGTATAAGGAAAATTTTCCCTAACAAATAAATATATGTGTCAGATATCAAGATCAACGTGATATAAAAATAGAACATATATATGAATGATCATATATATCTATATATATATATATATATATACAAGTGTTCCCATGAAGATGGGTAACACTTTTTGGCAAGTGGAGGGCGCAAGTATGCTGAAAAACGAGCTCGATCGAGTGCTTACCAAATCCTCAATTGAGAGTTCGAACTTGATCGCTTGATTGAGATATAAAACTCGATTGAGAGAATGTGAAGATGAAATTTCCGAACCAAAAGACCTCGGCTTGGTAGGTTCCTGTGGAGTTTTAAAGCTCGATCTAGCTTCATAGCTCAATCGAG
Organism: Larix kaempferi; assembly: GCA_027924585.1. Lineage (NCBI taxonomy): Eukaryota > Viridiplantae > Streptophyta > Pinopsida > Pinales > Pinaceae > Larix > Larix kaempferi. Next base: position 3,626,117 of record BSBM01000723.1, on the reverse strand, counting down.
CTTTATAAAGATCGGTCAAGATCTTGACTTATAATAGATATAAGAACATCAAAACATCAAAACTTGGCTTATCTGGATGTGTTTTTTGCATAGGAGCTCGAACGAGGAGTATGGAGCGGTTGTGTTGATTTGACCGAGGACCTCAACTTGCCACCAACCACCACTTTTTTCTACCATGAACACATTCTCAACTTGATTAGAACTCTATACTCACAACGAGAACTCTAGCCCTAAAAATCAATTTTTTTTTGTGTCAAAAACGCCAAAATCAACCTTCAAATTGAAAAGTGATGCTACTAGTAGCACTCTTTTGTTTTCAAGGTTAAAAATACAACCATTGCCTTAAAAATCCATATTATTACTAACGATAGACTTAAAATCAACCCTCGAATAGAAAACTAATGCTATTGTTAGCACATTGGTTTTTTCAAAGGCTAAAATTATAATTTGTTTGAAAGTATGGGCTTAACAATCAGTATCATTGATAGAAAAATATTAAAATCAACCTCAAAATCAGAAATGTAGTGCTAACATTGCGGCGTTTTTGAAACCATGGCATTGAAAAATAGGGCCTCCCCTCTTCGTGGTCATCACTTCCCACTCCCCTTTATATATATATATATATTAAAAATGAAAATTGTATTAAAAAATAATTTAAAAAAATCAAAATTTTTATTAATATTTTTATTATTAAAACTATGAAATTTTTATTAAATAAAACTATGAAATTTTTATTAAATAAAACTATTCAAATAAAAAAACATATTAAAAAATTAAAAATGATAATTTCTAAATCAAATTAGAAAAAAACATAAAACATTAAAAAAATGTAAAACAAATATTAAAAAAAAAACACCTAACCTACCCTACCCCCCACCTCCCCTCCGTTCATCTCCCCTCCTCCACCCACCCCCCGTCGTCCCCTGCCCCCTTGTGGGCGCCCATCGAGAAACAACTCGATACCGGGCATTGATTCGTTGCTCGATGGGAACTGTAGGGGGTTCCCTGCACTCCCATTGAGCAACTGTTAGATGCCCGACATCAAGCTATTGCTCAATGGGGTCCCGCAGGGAAGGAGGGAGGGAGGCCAAGGGGTTGAGGGCGAGGGTTGGGGGTGGGGAGAGGGGAGAGGAGGGGGATGAGGGGGGGAAGGGGGCGGGAGGCTGGCGGGGGACAACGGAGGGAAATGGGTGGGGGTGGGGGAGGGGAGGGGGAAGGGCAAGGTAGGTTGTTTTTTTTTAATTTTTTTTTTAAATTTTTTTTAATAGTTTTATTTTTATTTTTTAAATTTTAATGTTTTAAAAATTATGTTATGTTTATTATTAGATTTTTTTTTTAATATTTGATTTTTTAAAGTTTTTTAATATATATATATATATATATATATATTTTTTTTTTCTTAATAAAATTTTTCAATAAAAATAAATTTCACTTTTTAATAAAAATTTTAATGTTTTTAATAGAAATTTTAATGTTTTTAATAGAAAAAAATATTTTGTTTTATAAAAATTTCATTCTAATAAAAAAATTCATTCTTTTATTTTTTATAAATTTACTCTTTTTCGGGAGGGTAGCAGGGGCGGGGACAGGGAAAGGGGGAAGGCCAGGGTAGGTTAGTTTTAGTTTTTTTTTTTTAATATTTGTAATATTTGTAATTTTAATTTTAATTTTTTTCTAACTTTTTAATAGTTTTATTTTTAGTTTTTATATTTTAATGTTTTTAAAATTGTGTTATGTGTTTTTTTTATATTTTATATTTGATTTTTTAAAGTTTATATATATATATATATATATATATAAAATAAAAATTTCATTTTTTTATAAAAATAAATTTCATTTTTTTATAAAAATAATTTTTTTTTTTATAAAAATAAATTTCATTTTTTAATAAAAAATTTAATGTTTTTAATAGAAAACCATATTATTTTTAATAAAAATTTGATTTTAATAAAAAAATTTATTGTTTTATTTTTTATAAATTTAATTTTTTAAATATTTTTAATTTGTATTTATTTATTTTTAAGTGTTAATTTCTTGTTAATTATTATTTTTGTCTTAATGATTTTTATTAATGTATTTTTAAATTTGTTTGAATTTATTAATTTTGTATTTGATTTATTAATTTTTTTTTGACATTATTATATATATATTTTTAAAATTTTAAAACAAAAATTGTTAAATTTGTTTATTTTTAAAAATTGGTCTTCTTTGTGTGATTAAAAACAAAATTAGTTGATGGGATGTAGGCCATCGTCAATATAACAGGTATATTTATGTACTTAAGTTTTTTTCATTATATGTTCATTATTCGGGTGCTTAATCATGAGACTCTACTTACGTATGTTATGAGTGCTTGACATGCATACTATCATCTGTATAAGGGATGTAGGCCATCATCGATAGAGCATGTATATTTATGTACTTCATTTTTTTTCATTATACATTGATGGGTGCCCATGGTGGGGAGGGGGGGGCGGAGGGAGGCAACGGTGGGGAGAGGAAGGGGGTGGAGGAGGAGTGGGAGGTGAGGGGAGGGGGAAGTAAGGGGATAGAAGGCGGGGTAGGTTAGTTTTTTTTTTCTAAATTTTTTAATAGTTTTAATTTTATTTTTAAAATTTTAATTATTTAAAAAAAAAATTTAATGGTTTTATTTTTAGTTTTTAAATTTTAATGTTTTAATTTTTTTTTTATATTTATATTTGATTTTCTAAAGTTTTTATTTTTTAATATATATATTTTTAAATTTGAATAAATTTTTTTAATGATAATTTTCAATTTTTTAATAAAATTTTCATAGTTTTAATAAAAAAACAATTTTAATAGAAAACACATTTTTAATAAAAAATTCATTTTTTTAATAAAAAATTCATTTTATAATAAAAATTTCAATTTCTTAATAACAATTTCTTTAATAAAAAATTTAATGTTTTTAATCAAACAAATTATGGAATGATAGAGGGACAATAACACCTAGATGCGCTCCAAGAAGTGCAAAGAGAAAACATACAATATGTAGAGCATCGAAGGTCTTGGCATACACACAGTGAATTAGTCTGATCTTGATCGGGATGGTTAGTACATAGGGGAGGGGCTCAACCCCTCCTCCAAAGAAAGATGGACCTCAACATCAGGCAGTTTCTCCCCTGCAGGCTCAGGAGGAGGGAATCAGAGGAGAGGGATGCTCTAATCCAGAGGCAATTCCTCTACTGGTGCATGGGGCTCATAGGCAAGGGTCTTGCATTCCAAAATCTCTGAATATTCCAGCTATCCCAGTAAACTTAAATCTGATCAAGGAGAAAATACAGCATATGACAGATCATGCCCTGATTGGAAAATTGATTGGCACCTGGACTTCAGAAAAAGCTCTTATATGGTGGATTAACTCAACATGGAAACCAAAAGGCCATTTTGACCTCTTACTTGGCTCGAAAGGTTTTTTTACAGTGGTCTTCTTCAATACTGAAGACAGGGAATGCATCTTCAAGGGTGGCCCCTATTTTTACTATTCAGCAGGGTTATACTTGAGAATCTGGAAGGATCATTTTAATCCTGAGAAGGAAGACCTATCAATAGACCCGGTCTGGATTCGATTGTATTCTCTACCTACTGAATATTGGGATCCTGAAATATTGAAGGCTATCGGCGACGCTTTGGGACATTTTGTAAATATCTGAGAGCTTACTAAACAAGGAAGGTATGTCTCTTATGCGCGACTCTGTGTTTGTATGAACATTTCTAAAGACCTCCCGGAGGGGATTAACCTGACCTGGGAAGACTCAGAATGGTTTCAAACCCTGGATTATGAAAAAATCCCCTTTCGATGTAGGCGCTGTCACACTCATGGACATATGGTCCGAGATTCCCATTTAACCCTTCAAGATGAGCTCCCGACTGCCAAAACTAAGGAAAATCTAGACTCATAAGGTTTTATTAAAGTACCCAATAAAAAAAGAATGGGACGGAAGCATATTGGCCCTAACCTCAGTAAAAGAGATAACACTTCTAATAGTTTTGTTATATTGGAACAAAACCTAGTAGAGATACAAAGCCCTCTTGCTATTCAGAAAACACAGCCACAAGAAGAAGAACTAGCAGCCATGGAAGCATGGATTTCAAATATGAACAACTCTGCCATGGAACACCCACCTAAAGGGACCAAAATGGAAGAGAAAGTGGATGAAATGGAAATGGGAGACCTGGATCTTGACAGCATAGAAGAGGCATGTAGAAACAAGGAGGTACACTCAATATTTGACAAACAACTGCAACTATTGAAAGAAGCAATCCTAAAAACCAAACCTACTCTGGGATTGAGCATATGACCCTTAAAACTCAAGGAGAATAAACAAAAGTATAAAGAAGGCGGTTCAAAGCGAGGTAGGAAGACTAACATAGATCGAATTGGGGAAGTAAGGGTGCAGTTAGTGGATTCAGGATAATACCCCACTATACAGGAAGCTCTACTCTCTGTCAGATATCTTGCATGATGAATATTTTATCGTGGAATATTAGAGGTACCAATGGTCCTAAGAAAAAGAAACTCTTAAAAATAAGATCATGAAGGAGAAATCCTCGGTGGTATTCTTACAAGAAACAAAGTGCTCTGGAAATCAATTAGAAGCCAAATCAAAGACCATATGGAATACATGCAAGGTTATGGCACTAGATGTTGTAGGTCATGCTGGGGGTTTGGAAATCCCTTGGGATCCAAGACAGGTCTCCTTAAACAAATTTATCTCTACGACCTTCAGTCTCTCTGCAGAATTCCATATCTTGGGATTTAATGTGCGAGGCATTGTAACTAATGTGTATGGTCCTAACAGTTATCCTGAAAAACGCAACTTCATCACTAGTCTGATCAACCTGAGGAGAAATTTTGAAGGTGATCATTGGATCTTAGGAGGCGATTTTAATCTGATTCATTCTCTGTTGGAAAAAAAATGGAGGAAGAAGAGTCCTCACTCCTAAAAATACCATTTTTGATGAATTTATTGATTCAAGTAACCTCGTAGATATAGGACTCGGGAGTAGTGAGTTTACTTGGAATAATAGAAGAGGAGGGGATCATCTGGTAGCAGCACGCCTTGACAGGTTTTTGATCTCGAAAAGTAACTCTGTCTGCCCATAATGCGTTTGGGAGGGCTGTATGCCAACTTCTTTGATTTTCAATGACGGTTTTCTTAAGAAATCGAATGAGGTTTTTGTTTGTGGATTCAGCTAGTCCATTTCCTTGGGGGTAGTAATTTGCTGAATAATGCAATTTAATTCCTTTCTCATAAGTAAATTCATTTAATTTCATAGACAAAAAATAAGTTGCATTATCAAAGACTAGGGAAATTGGAACCCCAAACCTGGTTATGATGTTTTCTTCCAAGGACTTGATGACCGCATCTTCATTCACTTTGCGCAGTGGAATAACTTCTGTCCACCGGGTGAAATAATCTGTAGCCGTCATAATATACCGATGTTGCAGTGAAGAATTCGAATTTATCTCTCCAATAACATCTATGCCCCATTGCTCGAATGGTTCAGGGATAATAACTAGCCGCAGGGGTCCTGCTGCTTTCGGTAGTATGCCTGCACTTCTTTGACATATATCACAATTCCGGGCATAGGCATGAGCATCTCTGAATAAAGTGGGCCAATAATATCCAACTCTAAGTATTTTATGAGCTGTGGTATCCCCATAGTAGTGTCCCCCAGCATGGCCATCATGTAATTCTTTGACTACTTTATCAGCGTCCTCTTTCTCAAGACATCTGCGAAATATCCCATCATAATTCTTTCTAAAAAGTATTCCATCAATTATTTGATAGGAGGTTGATTTCAGATGGAGTGCCCTTCTTTTCTTAGAACTTCAGTGCTCCGAAAAATATCCTTGCTGCAAATAATGCACTAGGTCCCTATACCAAGATTCAGGAGTGGTGAAAATAGGACATACCTCAATAAGATTCAGTTCGGCTTCATTCTCCTAGTCCAACTCTTCATTAGCTAGATTTTCAGTGAGCAATTTACACAACCCTTGACCTTTAATAATAGTGGATGGTTTGAATTCCAAATCATACTCTTGTAGGGCAGTGACCCAATTTCCTCTCTGTTACACCTAAAATCTTACCGCCATTAGATTTAGTGTATACATCCCTGAAGTTCCATTGGATAAGTCATTTACCTGGAAGGGACATCATTGTGCTTCTTCTATGTTTTGAGAGATCATCGCAGGCTGTAGTACTCATGCAACCTACGACGTCGCACCTTGCTCCATTACAGGGTGCGATGAAGTCAGTTAAATGGAAAAAATAGCTTCTTCGAGCTCATTTTCGAAGGTTGTTGACTTGGATCCCTATCCCTAACCTGTTGGGGGAGCTGGCCTTCGGTTCCTAACCTCTTGGGAGGATTCCCTATCTCTCTCCTACCATATCTCAACCTACCCTATCCATACCCTATCCACTTAGTCCTATATAAGTGAAGCTCTACCCCTCTCCAAGAGGACGAAGTCTATAGTGTCTACATACTGGTGAAATCATCCTTGAGAGATCTCTAATCATCTATTGGGAGACTCATACTTCCTTGGGAGGATATGAAAAATGGCTTGGATGGAGAAGGGCTGCAACGTTAATCCTTGGTTGTAGTTCTATGTCTCTACTATGTATTCCCCTATATACAGTAATACAAATGCTTTCCACCAATATTGTTAATGTGTTATTATATTGAGTTGTTTACCTGCTTAACTGTTTACTTAGATCTCTTATTGTATAGATGCTCTTTATTCCTTTTGTGTTGTTCTTTGTGTCTTAACAGGTCTTGCAGCTGAGATCTGACGACCGCTGGATGTGGAGCAACATTCAGGAGAAAGGATTGTGAAGTAAAAGGTAAGACATCTAGCACTTGATCCTTAAGTAGATCTAGGAAATCCATTTATAGTCTGTTCTATTTGTTCTAGACTCACATTGAGCTAGGGAGATCCGGCTCGCGTCTGCTCGAGTGGATTTTCCATCAAACAAATCTGGAGACTATACTGGGGAAGACATTGCCTTCTAGTTGTCAAGTTGAATGATATTTTCAGTTGATTTCTTGCCAAGCCTTTTTTATTTGTCATTTGCTTCTTAAGTTGGTTTCACCATCAGATCTTCACTTTGAAGACTCTGATCAACTTCCTTTGGATCTGCATTCCCATACCCAAACTTGTTTATTGCTCATTAGTTGGAGATTTGGCTCTTTTTGAACTTAGATCTTGCCTATCGCACCTGGGTGATATACACAGAGCGACACTGTGTCATTTTTGGTCTCTATTCTTTATCTGTTGGCTTGTCGTCGCAAACCTGTCACTGTCCTTCTACGACATCGTCACACTCTCCGCATTGGTGAACCGCGACGTCACACTGTGTACAAGCACAGAGTATGCCGATCTACCCTTTTTGCCATACAGGCACCTTTTATCCTCTTCTGTTTTGAGTGTGGTTTGTATGCAGACTCCCTCTACATTGTATGATCTAGTTAGAGATCCCTTTTGCTTTGTATGATTGAGTTGTTTGGTTTCGTTGGAGTTGTTGTGGGTTTCCATTTGGGACAAATATGAGATTTGGTAGTGGTGGATACTTTGGGCTTCCCCACCTTCATCCTTTTCACCTTTGCATTCCCTCCTCTTCTAGCCTGATCTGATCAAGTGCATTGGAACAGTTCCAGACCTCATTTTGCATTTCATTTGTGAGTCATGCTTGCTTTAGTGCTACTTGTTACTGTTTGACTTTGAGTGTTTGAATGTATTTTCAGTTCATTGAGTGCTTGCTTTCTCTTGAGAATTTTCTGAGTTGTTAGAGTTCTACAAGTCATCTTTTCAATTCAAGTACCCATGTTTAAAAGCATAGTTGTCATCGAATTGTCATTTTGATGCACTCATTGAAAGATCAAAGTACTTTGCTTCCATTATTTTTCAAGATCATTTGAAGAATTGCATATGAATTGGAATGTCTCATTTACAAATCTTTTGGAAAAGTTGAAATAAAATTGCATTATTTGTGTTTTTCATGAATTATGAGTTGCTCATTTTCTTGGAAAATTCGAATAGACATCAAGTTTTGCAAAAGTAGTCCCATGCTTGGAAAGTTGCATTGTATCTTTTGATTTTTATGCTTTTAGACCATCGTAGTGAAAGTGAAAAGTTTGCACACTCTGCTTAGAAATCCTCTCTTTTCATTACTTAACATCATTTTCGTTTTGAAAAGACAAAAGAAAAAGAAAAACATATTTGATTTGGCTTAGTAGTGTTGCGAAATTTTTTATGTTTCGTTGAAAAAGGAAAAGAATATGTCATATCATTTTTTGTAGATTTGGGATTGTGTTGCATTGCATTGTTTTTGGTAAAATTGTTGGAAAGAAAAATAAGACTTCTCCTTCCCATAGGTAGCATTCATCGAAAGAAAAGCATACTTTTTGCATGTAGTTAGGGTCTGCATTATGTTTCCGATTATGTACTCACCTCATGCATTCACCTAACCGTCTAGATAAAATTAACGGTAGAACTAGGGTAAAATATTTAGAAACTTGTGTGTAAGTTAGAGACGTGTTCTGGCATCGTTAAGCATGGCAGCTGTCATTATTTTCCAACACTGTATCCCAGGGGTATTGTAGTCTTCCACGTACTTATTGGTGTATCGAGCTCCTTCACATACCCACCAAGTCACCTTGACTACTTGGCATATATCGAAGGGTGTATCACGTACTCGGTAGTATATCGGAAGGTCTCTTGTCGAACGGTTGTGCATTAGACAACACCACTACAGCTTTGAGCTCCCACGTACCTTGCGTATATCGGGAGACACCACTAGGATTCCTGAGACCAACTGAGTTAACTTTTTGGCCGTCTTGGCGGAGCAATACACCGAGAACAACACTCGGGGAGCTACTACACATGCACCATCCAGGTAATTGGGTATGCAGGCAAGGGTATGGTCCCAATCCTCCTTGTTGCGTCATATTGTTGGAACCTGCGGTATATAGTGAGTTGTGAAGCCTTGACAATCTTGTGAGGATCCAGACTTTGAATCCACTCTTATCACATAAGTTTGCTTGGGGCCTTAGTTTGTGTAGGGTTTTGTTTGGTCTGCCTTTTTTTAGCTTGCCTTAGGAGAAACTCTCTGTTTCAGTCACTCTAGCTAACTTTCCTTGGAGAAGGTCCTGTAGAATCCAAAACTTGCCACCCGAATATCCCTTTAACCAGGAGGTAATTTCGAGGGTGAGGATGTATCCACACGCTAGGGTCGGTTCACATGAAGTGGAAAACCCCACTTTGAATGTTGGAGGACTTTTGTTTCCTCATACTCCTCTAGATTCACCTGCCTCTCATCCCCCGCTGGATGAAGAAGCACAAATTCCCACTTCACAAGACTTACCTCCCGCCGCTCCGGGAGAGCTTGGATCGTTGGAATGGATAAACCAACCCCAAGACGACCCCACAGCAGCTATTGGTCCTTCAACAACTTATTGGACATCTTCTACCGGTCACCCAGTGGCCCATTTTGCCGTTGCACCCCCACCCAGTGAGACTACTCTGGATGATCCCTTGGCCTACTACCATAGCCAATTGTCTCACTTTCGATCTATGGCCAAGAGGTGTCAGAATTCAAGTATCCAACGAAGGGTTGAAGACCCATCATTACCCCCTTACAGACCAATCCCAAGTCGCTCTTTATCTTTCGATTCAACAGAATCATCCACGCAACACGTGACCACTACTGGAACTAGTCAACCATCCATTCCTGCACATGTATATTCTAGACAGGAGACTAGTTCGGTACTTCCTACTGCCCAACCTGTTGAACAGCAACAATCCAACACACCTATGACCACCACGGTTATGTTACCTACTCCTCCCCCACCCCAAACATTGCGGGGAGGATACTCTTTAACCCCTACTCTTTTTACAGATAATGTCAAACCTATGGAAGATAATCAACCACCAGTGTTGGGTCAACCTTTACCTAGTGGTCAACAAGTTGTTGTTGGGGGGAAACCCCCATCTCTAAACCATAATACCGCAGCCAGAGTTCCTATCGATCCTTCCATTGGAACTTCCCTACTTCCTGGACCTTCCACTTCGGGACTATCCCATGTTGGGGGATCGTCCAACGTAATCCAACCTCCATCGAGTCAAGTGTATCCAGGTCATTTTAACCCTATGCCGGGTCAACATAATCCCAGAAATGCACTCTACGGGGTACCATACCCCGGTAATCCTTACACTCTTTGGGGACAGCAAAATGTTTTACAACATGGAACCCCACTTATAGTCCCTCAAGTCCCTCCACCCACATTTGGTCCACCCCCACCTCCCGTTGGAGGCGGCGGGCCCCCACATAATTTCGGAGGAGGCGGACCCCTACCTTCTAGCAACGGTCCACCTCATTCTGGTCATCATGGCCCACCACCCCTCGGAGGCGGTGGTGGAGGACCGTCCCACCCTGGAGGTGGTGGTGGTGGACCTTCCCACCCTGGAGGTGGTGGTGGAGGACCATCCTATCCTGGCAGAGGCGGTGGAGGGCCATCTTATCCTGGTGGTGGTTATGGTGGACCACCACCCTACTATGGTGGAGGCAGTGGAGGAGGTCCTTACCCATTTGGCAGCGGTGGTGGTGGACCACCACCTCCTCTTGGAGGAGGCGGTAGAGTCCCATCCTATTCTAGCAGCGGTGGCGGACCACCACCTCCTCTTGGCGGAGGCGGTGGAAGCCCATCCTACCCTGGCGGTGGTGGCGGACCACCACCATTTGGAGGCGGCCCACCCCCTCTCGGTGGCGGAGGTGAGCCACCACCTTATGGTCATGGGCCACCTTATTATGGTAATGGACCACCTTACTATGGTGGCGGACCTCCATTTGGTCCAGGGGGCACATACCCCTATGGCCAGTTTTCTCCTAGTACACCTTATGGTCCATCAATGCAAGGTCCTTATATGCCTTATCTGTACTATCAATACTCGTAGCCTAATCCACAGCTGCCCTTTTTGGCTACTTTGGACCTACCTGACCTGTCTCGTTTGACCAATGACCCCATTTACCACGGAGCTAATTGGCCACCTATTCCGGTGAAACTTCCATCTGATATCCTGAAATTTTATGGCAAGCCGGCTGAGGATCCTAAAAATCACGTGATGACATACCATTTATGGTGTTCATCTAACTCCCTGATGGACGACTCGATCCATCTTATATTGTTTCAAAGTAATCTTACCGGTTCAGCTACGAAGTGGTACATTGAACTACCACCGCATTCTTTTCCCGACTTTGGTTCTCTTGCTATGAACTTTTTGACTCACTTCCAGTTGCCTATACAGTACGAAATTGGTACAGAGATTTTAACCTCGCTCCGTCAGAATACCGCCACTCACATATCAGATCATATACATGAGTGGCGAAGGAGATGACGTCTCATTAAGGCTCCTATTCCAGATCAACTCCTAGTGGAGTGGTTTACGAAGTCTCTCCGACCCACCATAGCACGAGATGTTTCCATGGCTAGTGCTGTCACTAAAGAACAAGCCATCGCGCATGCCCATTTACTAAACTTGGTCTATGCTCAGTCCGACACGTTGTTTGATATCCTTCCTGATGCACACCGAAACACTTATGACCCCACAAAACCACCCAAGGGACCCCAAACTGATGGCATCATTGGATCCCTTACCACCTAGCCTTCTTCTCAAATCGTTGGTTTGTCGAACCCCCAGGGTTCTTCCCCATCACCAACACAGGCTAGTCACGGCACCACCAAATCACCCACTCCTGCTATCATCGAAGAAGTGAATTTTGTTTCATTAGCTTCACCTCAAAAGTCTGGTGGTAAGAAGAAGAACAAGGGGAAACCTAAGAAGTCTTCCACCCACCAAGAACAAAGGAGCACCCCTGATGATACCAAACAGAAAAGGAAGTTAAAGTATCCTTGTCTACTATGTGGTGATGACCATTTCTCTAAGGAGTGTCCCCATAGAGACAAAGTTCAAAAGTTTCTTAAGGGAAAACCCACACCCGCGGTTCTCAATGATCCTTTCCCTGCTCAAAATCAGTAGTCGTTTGCTCACACTTCTTCTTCCCAAGGAGAAGCACCCAACACCGCACAAGTTCTCATGGTGCGAAATGAGACCATCAACTTGAACACCCGTTCTCGTTCGTATGACTCTATTCCAGCTAAAGAACCTGTTGGAAGTAATACTGAAAAATCTTCCACCTCGATGCCTGAAGTCACCGTACCAACTCCTCCTCTCACCATAGAGAATCCCTCTCTAGAGTCAGTATTGTGTCCACCCAAGAGAACGATTAGAAAATCGATTTTCAATCCTAATGCTTGGGCTGCTCAAAACTACAACATTGTAGATGACCTAGCGCAAGCTCTTTGCGTTATGTCGATGTTGGAGGTTCTGCAAAACTGTCCTAATCAGTGCAAAACTCTCCTCGCTGCCATCGGTGTAGTTGACCCAGACTTATCGAATACTATTATGTTCCAGTTGGAATACTTCAAACCGAGGCTCTCCCATCAGTTGGCATTTCAAGTTGCCACAAACATCGCTGGGAAGACAATCCATCGTTCCATTTTGGATGAGGGCACCTCCACTTCAGTCATGTCGATCTCATGTTGGAGAGCCATTGGCTCTCCCGAGTTGAATTGTTCTCCTACCACTTTGAGAGCCTTAGACGGACGTGGCTTTCAACCTCATGGGATGTTACAAGCTTTACCTATCGAGTTGGGGGGCAAGACCACAACCATTAATGTGGAAGTAGTCATTTCCCCGTTAGATTACAACATTCTGCTTGGTCGTAATTGGTTTTATGCCATGACCGCAGTTGCCTCATCAGTCTTCCGCATAGTGCAATTGCCCATCAAGGCCGAATTGTCATGGTCGACAAACTGGATTTCTGCGCACCTGACACCACTTGTCACCCAAGCAATAACGTTCCTTCCATTGGACAGTCTTTGCAGAAGTATGAGAGTGTGGGGGTTGTCCTCCTTAAGGATTCATCCCTTATGGGCGTTTTTCCTACTCTGGATCCCCCAACCATGTTGCCATGGTGAACATGATCTCCTCGCAGACTTTGTTCATTCCCAACTCCACTGATTCATGGATTGTACCTGACGAAGCCACGACACACTTGATTGGAGACATTATGCCTTTGTCACCCGCCGAAATTATGTACGAGGCTATCTAGTCAGCCCCGGAGGATCACTTAGTCGTTACCTCCAACTCTAGTTCTCTGCAGCGAACATCATCCGATCCCTTCCTACGGAATTTTCATTTTGATGAGTCCATCATGGAAATCATGAGTGCGGATGATCCTCTGTGGGAAGACCTCCATCATCGTTCGTCTTCCCTTCCCATTTTATCTACCGTAGAAAACAACATTTGCACCATCTCTACACCAGATGTCCTTTCTGGCTCTCAATCTTTGATACTCACGTGTCAAATGAATTCGGAAAGGCAACTTAGCCAACATTGAGCCTACCACTTTGATTGACATCTCGGTTAAACCTGGTGTAGTGGAACACATTCAGTTAGGCCAGAAGTGTTCCCCTGAAGAAGTCATTACGGCTACGGCCTTATTCAAGCGATTTCGAGACGTATTTTCTTGGACCTACGAGGAGATTCCTGGGATAGACCTCTCCATTGTTTTTAATGAGATCAAAACCTATCCCAACATCAAACCTGTCCACCAAAAGTTGCGACCGGTACACCCCTGAAAGACTGCAACAATCAAGGCAGAAATTGAGAAACTCTTGAAGGCCGGCTTCATTTACCCTGTCCCATTGACAGAATGGGTCTCTAACGTCGTCCCTATTACTAAAAAATAGGGTAATATTCGCCTCTGCATCGATTATCGCGATATCAACAAAGCTTGTCCCAAGGACAACTATCCGACTCCCTTTATCGACCAGATTATCGACAATTGTGCCGGAAGCGTCATCTTTTCATTTATGGATGGCTTTTCTAGGTACAACTAGATTGAGATTCACCCCGCTGACCAACACAAGACTGCTTTCATTTGTCCTTGGGGAACGTTTGCATACCGCAAACTTCCGTTTGGTCTTAAAAACGCTGGTGCCACATTCTAGCGGGCCATGTCGTACGCTTTCCACAATGTGAAGGACTTTGTGGAACCTTACTTGGACGATCTCCCTGCCCATTCGAAGCAGCATGAGTTCCACTTCGATCATCTGACGGCTGTTTTCCTCAGATGCAGGCAGTACAATATCTGTCTGAATCCTCATAAGTGTATTTTTTGTGTCGATTCTGGATGCCTCCTAGGGTTTATTGTCTCGAAAGATGGGATCCGCATCAATCTCTCTAAGGTGGAATCCATCGTCTCTCTTCCACCTCCAACCAATATTACAAAACTTCAAAGTCTGCAAGGACGAGCGACTTATTTACGGCACTTCATTTGTAATTTCGTGCAAAAGACGTAGGGTTACATGAGATTGATGAAGAAAGATGTCCCGTTCATTTGGGATGACCATGCTCAATAATATTTTGATAGTTTGAACCATGCCATCACACATGCCCCCGTGCTCCAACCGCCGAATTATTACCGAGATTACATTCTATATCTCACTGTTTTCGACACCACTATCGCCATGGTTTTGGTTCAGGAAGACCAGGATGCCCAGGATCATGTGATATATTATGCCAGCAAAGGTCTCATTGACATTGAAACCCAGTATTCATATGTTGAAAAACTCGCTTTCGTGGCCGTCGTAGCTGTGCAGAAGTTCCGACACTACATTTTTCTCCGCACCACCAACATCATTGCTGATTCGAACCCCATGTACTATGTTCTGACACGTCAGGTGCTTGGGGGAAATTATTCACGTTGAATTGTGATACTGCAAGAATTTGATCTTCTTTTCAAAAAAGCCAAGTCTAAAAAATCATTGGTGTTTGACGAGCTCATCTGCGATCTCCCCAGTACTGATGAAGAGTCTGAGCCCAATGAATCCTTTTCGGACGAATCATTTTTTCTTATTATTACGTCTGACCCATGGTATGGAGATATCACATTGTATCTTCAAACCCAACGTTTCAGTCGTCAACTGTCTTGTGACGACCATCATCGCATATGCCACCATGCAAAGTATTACTTGATCATCAGTGATACCTTGTACCGTTGTAGTGTCGATTCCATTCTTCGACACTATCTCACTCATGATGAGGCTGAACACGTTCTAAATGATTGTCACACTGGGGTGTGTGGCGGTCACCTCTCTGGGATGGGTACATCCCAGAAGATTTTGTGCGTAGGATATTATTGGCCTACTATCTTCAAAGATTGTATTGAGGCCGTAAAAAAATGTCCTCCATGTCAACACTTTCATACGAAAAAGCGCACCCACCCTGCCCCGTTACACCCGGTTATTGTCGTTGGCCCCTTCGCTAAATGGGGCATATATTTCATGCATTGTAAGCCTACCTCGGCCAGGGGGCATAGTTACGTCATTGTAGTTGTGGACTACTTTACAAAGTGGGCCGAGGCAATGCCTACATACACCAACAACGGCAAGACCGCTGCACTCTTCATGTTCAATCATGTAATAGCGCGGTTTGGAGTTCCTCAAGCGATAGTTACCGACCATGGTTCACACTTTATGAACCACATGGTTGACAGGTTGAGCGATAGATTGGGTTTTTTCCATGAAAACTCAACACCATACTACCCACAGTCGAATGGAAAGGTCAAGGCCATCAACAAGGTCTTGAAAACTATGGTCCAATGAATGGTAGGTACGCATAAGTCCAATTGGCATAATATGTTCTTCTCTACACTTTGGGCTTATAGGACTTTCGTTAAAACCACCACTGGATTTACTCCTTTCCAACTAGTGTATGGATTGGAGGCAGTCCTCCCTATAGAGTGTGAGAATCCATCTCTCAAGCTCACCATCGAACTTATCCCAAACACTACTTCTGAGGAAGAACGTTTCCTCTACCTAGCTAAACTCGATGAAACTCGTCGAGATGCTTCTCTTACCAACGAGGTTCATAAGAAATGCATCAAAGCACAGTACAACAAGTCGGTAGAACCCCACACTTACAGCGAAGGAGATTTGGTCCTTACATAAGACCAAAAACATGATAAGCTGGGGGCAGGTAAGTTTGAGTCCATGTGGCATGGACCTTAAATAGTAAAACACATTTTAGATAAAGGAGCTTATGAGCTTGAAGACTATGATGGGATATCTTTGGGTGAGCCCCGCAACGGGCTCTACCTGAAGAGGTACTATGCTTGATTCTTTCATGCATGTGAGTACTTCTGTATATACTGTACATGGCGTGCGCATGTGTTTTCTGTATGGTGTGACGCTTTGATTTCTTGCATGTTTAGGTCTTGTTTCGTTTCTTATACCATGTTCTGTCTGCATGCGTAGATGGAAACTTGTTTCGGATTCGCGGACAATGCCAGTCGGCATACCTGCAACCTTGCTTCAACAGCCTGGGTTCTCTATTCACCTACGGGCTATCTTATCAGCTCAGGAGGAATGTGCCTAGGTTTCACAACCAACAATGCTACAGAATATCAAGCAGTCATTGGAACCCTAACTAACACCATTTCTTTGGGTATGGACCACGTTGTCATCCATTTGGACTCTCAACTGGTGGTCTCTCATCTTAACCGAGTTGACGCCATCCGTGACCCCGTTTTACTCTGTTTATATCGATGAGTACGTATTTTGGAAAGGTCCTTCAAGTCCATTCAGTACTTGCACATTCCACAAGATGTTAACACAGTTGCTGACTCTATGGCCAACTTCATCTTAGATTGGTACATTGCACACACATAAGCATATTCATGAACTGTTAAAAGTAGACATAACATGTAATTAATTCATTTTATAAGCAAACACTTAAGCAAGACCACATCATTCACTCATTTGAAACACATAATGTATAAATCACCGGAATGTCTGTATATATATATAATCTCAAAAGTTAGTGATGGTACAAAAGTATGAAGCATGACGGATTTCAGTGAGTCTCTACAAAATCTAAAGCCTCGTAGCTTTCAGTAGTACAAAAATCTGAGGCCTCTAAGCTCTCAGTACACGTATAGTAACAACATATGCCCTATCGCTTGGCCCATACAACCCTAGGAGGTCTAGTAGCTCTTGCTTGCTGAGTTTGGAAACAGTCGACTGCTCTCGCAACCCTGCGAAGCAGCGCGTTGAAGCACGCAGTAGCTCCAACTGTGTGTACCTATATGGGCCGCAACACCTCATCTACCGTTGGCTCAAGAACATCTAATGTCAACCCACATAGGTTGGCATAGACTCTATCCATCTCTGCGATGGCAGCATGCATAGCCAGACCCACAACTGCTCCCTCTCCTCTCTCTCTTCTAGCAAGAAGAGAGGTCCCCAGTGGTCGTCCAGGCCCCACATCTGCACACACATGTTGTTCACCTGTCAGCACTATATAAAAAAAAAATCATAAATGCACAAGGGTCATTTGTTCTTATCGAGGTCTCCACATGTTGCTCCCTCTGGAAGTGGCAAGTCCGGGTCATCTCTAAAGTCCGTACCACTGTATGGAAAGTTCTCCACCATCAGTAACTGGCCCTCCAGCCAAGTGAAGAACTCAGGAGGGTATCCAATAATAGGATTCCCACCATGTCGGGCCATCACATCGGTCCACCTAGCCATGTGAGGATCTCTAGGATCCCTATCCTCCAGTGGTACCTGATGATGCAAAAGGGGAACCCGTTCCAGTAAGAACGAGATCACTATCGATCCCTAGCCAAATTGTTTGAGCTCTCCCCACTGACACTTTGTCAGTTGAGCTTGCATGTTTGAGAGGACTTGCTCACACCAGTTAAAGATCTTCAGAGACATACAGTCATCCGCTTAAAGCATATGTGCCCTGGTGGCTAAGTGAGGAGCTTGGCTCCCTGCCATCTTTGTAATGGTGAATAGTATGGCACGTAATGGATGTTCCTGTTAATATTTAATGGGAATATTCCAACTAGATGCACGGGTGTTGGGACTATAATGCTGTTGGATCATATCATCCACAGTCCGATCACTCCCATGTGATCTAGTAAGTAGCACATTATCCCCTCTTCGGGACAATCCATTCAGAAAGTAGATATCCTCGACATCTATGGTAAGCTTGTGCTCACTGATCATTAAGTATTGCTGGGCCGCATCCCAGCATTGGAGCATATGAGTTAATAGTGGAATTTGGGATCTCATCCCCGGGATGCGAAAGAACTTGAGGAGCCCACAGTTCCTCAATGCTTCTATGCATTCTGGATCATTTGCAGCATGCATGTCATCTATTTCATGCTCCCTTTCCCGCCATTCCAAAACCATTTTGGATGCTTGGAACCTGTCAATAGGAGAATTTTAACAATGTTAGAACTTGCTTCAACCGCTGAAAGTCCTCCTTTTGAGCTTGGCTTGATTTTGGGGATGGACATCACCGTCGTCGCACCCCATTTTTACAAACAGAGCGACATCATCACAGTCCAGTCATGATACCCTAGCAATGACTCAGTCTCATTGCAGTTCCCGAAAGGGAAAACTACGATGAGCCGAGGGTGCAATGACCCTTCCCAATTCAAGCTAAAACCCCCAAAAATGATTGAAATTCAAAAATGTAAACCACTACAATCATGCTAGATGAAGTTTAGGGTTACCTGCTCCCGACGGTGAGCGAAATGGCTGCTCGTAGCTCCCGAAATCGACAAGTGAAGATTTGGCTCCAAATGGCTTTACTCCTCCCAAATTTGGCAAATAGAACAATGGTGACTATATTTGGTTTTCATTTCTATTTATAAACAAAATGGGATATTCCTTTTTCAAATATTTGATGCCATTATGCCATTTGCTATAGTTTGGATCGATTTTATTATTTTTGAAAGTTCGGTTGACTATTTGACCTAGTTTCCGAGTGTGCAGTAGTTGTGAAGTGTCTTTCTATGCCATTTTTGCATTAGAACGGTCATATTAGGTATGAACACCCCTTGTGTATTTTGTCGTTTATCTTTCCATTTCATTAGATTGTAATTATTTAATGATTATGAGCTTACTCTTTGTTCTTTCTCGTGCTCTTGAAACTATGAGAATACGTTACCGAGTCACGATTTATCACTTTTCCGGGCTCGTTAAACTCCTACGGAAAAGGAATCCTTGCGGAGTCTATCTTTAATCTCTTTTTAGGCTCTCGAAATACGAAAAGATTGCCAAGCGAACTTTTCGCGCTCACGCTTGTAAAAGAATTTGAATGGTCATCTTCCTGGTGATAGTTTACCCCTTTTTCGGACCAGGGGGCACTAGTTATGGAAAAGTTATACTCCAACCAATCATGACTGGAAGAGTCCTCTTCCGCGTTGTTTTACCCTTTTTCGGGCGATGAGGCTAACTTTACAAAAAAGGACCGTTGGAGTCTTCTTTAGTTCTTTTCAGACTCTCTAAACATGAAATGACGACCGAGTTTACCTTCTATGGACTCGTTAAATTCTTACATTGAAGGGTTTGCCATGGGACGAACCCCTCCTATCCAAAGTTCAAAAAATATTTGGGATTGGACTCATCTATGAGATGAGCTATACTGAGCATCCGGTTACCCTCATAAAGCTTGTAAAAAACAGATGAGGCACTCATCGTTCATTATGGGGAAAAAGGAAAGCTTTTGTATTACACCTTTATCAGTGGCAATAACTAGTCATTCTTGAACATGGCACTCATCTGCATTTGCATACAACACTTGGATCATCTGTTTGTCCTCGAGTTCCACTTATTTCCTGAGTCTTGTTACTCCTTTGAGTCATTCAAAGAAAGCTTCCATCATCAGTTGCATTAGGAATTTGTGTCATACTCGTCATGTCAATACTGCCAAGTCATTCCATGCCCATGTTCAAGAATACTTTCACTATTCATCTATTTGCAGTCAGTACACCTTCAATCATGTCGGTCTACTCTGAGTCAGTCTCACATATTATTGTACCATCTGATCCACTCTACACATCCTTTATCGTGTTTCATGTCGATGATGTGGGATTCATCATGGCCCTCCTTCGACAGATTCATCCTTGTCGACTTCAACACATCATCCAAGGATTGACTCTAGAAACCAACCAAGTACCTTGGCCCTGCATGCCTCAATGGCAGGTTACCTCGCTTTTGACATGATTTTACATCATTGACTCTTGATCAGAAGATTTCATCTTGCGTTCGACTTCAACTCATTTATTCATGCTTGATGATATGTACTGTGATATCTTGGGGATCATTGACATTAATGGTGATTTCCCTCGCACTTGTTAACGGTATACATGAATGACTAGTAATCAAGTGGTTTCTACCATGTTCGACGTCAAGACATTTGTAATCACATGGATATATCCATATCATTGCGGGTTCAGCTTGAAGACCCTGGGGAGTCATGTTTTACCCAGGTTGCAATGGAGTTTGTATTGAGTCATATTACAGGGAACCACATTTGTATTGGTCGTGGCTGTGTTACCATCTCATCATGGATCTACGCTTGTGTCCAGTAGCCATGATTGTGTTCAGTCGGTCATTACTACCATGGATATGCATTATATTGATCGACATCCATGTTGTACACCATATGAGATTGTCAGTTTAGAGTCAATTGTACTGCAACAACGTCCTTCATCTGACAAGTCCATTTTGCCATTCTTTTTATCAAAGCATTTCACCTGTCCAATCTTTAAAAAACTTCATGCTTTGGGGGGAATTCTGTTACACCTAAAATCTTACCACCATTAGATTCAATGTATACATCCTTGAAGTTCCATTGGCTAAGTCATTTACCTGGAAGGGACATCATTGTGCTTCTACTAGGTTTTGAGAGATCGTCGCAGGATGTACTCATGCAACCTGCGACATCGCACCTTGCTCTATTACAGGGTGCGACGAAGTCAGTTAAATGGAAAAAATAGCTTCTTCAAGCTCATTCTCGAAGGTTGTTGACTTGGATCCCTATCCATAACCTGTTAGGGAAGCTAGCCTTCGGTTCCTAACCTCTTGGGAGGATCCCTTATCTCTCTCCTACCATATATCAACCTACCCTATCCATACCCTATCCACTTAGTCCTATATAAGTGAAGCTCTACCCCTCTTCAAGAGGAGGAAGTCTATAGTGTCTAGATGCTGGTGACATCATCCTTGAGAGATCTCTACTCATCTATTGGGAGACTCATACTTCCTTGGGAGGATATGGAAAATGGATTGGATGGAGAAGGGCTACAGCGTTAAGCCTTGGTTGTAGTTCTATGTCTCTACTATGTATTTCCCTATTTACAGTAATACAAATGCTTTCCACCAATATTGTTAATGTGTTATGATATTGAGTTGTTTATCTGCTTAACTGTTTGCTTAGATCTCTTATTGTATAGATGCTCTTTATTCGTTTTGTGTTGTTTCTTGTGTCTTAACAGGTCTTGCAGTTGAGATTTGACGACCGCTGGACATGGAGCAACATTCAGGAGAAAGGATTGTGAAGTAAAAGGTAATACATCTAGCACTTGATCCTTAAGTAGATCTAGGAAATCCATTTGTAGTCTGTTCTATTTGTTCTAGACTCACATTGAGCTAGGGAGATCCGGCTCGCGTCCGCTTGAGTGGATTGTCCGTCAAACACTCTCCTTTCTCCTAATTCCTTTTGAAAAAATAGAGATCTAACAACGAGGTGAGGTACTATGACTTTAGTTATGTTCTTTAAGATATATGGCCTGAACTATTTTACTGCTTTAAATACTGCATATGATTGCTTGTCTACGACAAGTTAATTCAGTTCAGCACCCTGCAAACCAGTGCTCATAAAGGATATTGGATATTCATCTCCTGATTCTCCCTTCTGAGTGAGCACAGTTGCCAGAGAGTTATCTGAAGCGAAAGTGTGCATGATGAAATATTTTTCAAAATATGGACTCCTTAAAGAAGTTGCATTAGCTATTGCGGTTTTGATGTCTTTAAACGCTATCTTCTCCATGTCAGTCCATTTAAACTGCACACTTTGCTTAACCATTTACTACAAACGTTTCACAATTTGAGCGAAATTTGGCACAAACCTTCAAACAAAATTTATCATGCCCATAAAATATTGCATATCTTTTTTGTTATGGGGCATGGGAATTTTTCTTATAGCTTGCACTCTCTCTTGGTCTATCGAGATCCCCTTCTTTGAGATGATATGACCTAAAAGCTTACCTTCAAGGACAACGAAAACACTCTTCTTAGTATTTAGAAAAATACCATATTTTCTGCAGCGATCAAAGATATGCTTTAAGTGGAAAACATGGTCTTCCCTTTTCTTTGAAAAGACTCTCACATCATCTAGATAAACTACCACACAATGAACACCCAATCCTCGAAACGCAATGTCCATGGCTCTCTGAAATGTGGCTCCTGCATTTATCAAGCCGAATGGCATTCTGTGATATGCAAAGGTTCCCCACTTTGTACAAAAAGTGGTTTTGAGTCTGTCCTCTTCCACTACTAGTACTTGATTATATCCAGAGAAACCGTCTAGTAGGGAGAAAAGTTCTGATCCTGAAACCATCTATAAAATTTGCTCCATTGGAGGCACATGGTAGTTTTCCTTATCGGAAGCTTCGTTCAAGTTCCGAAATTCCACACACAGTCTTATCTCTCCTGACTTCTTTCACATGAGGACTAGATTAGCGACCCATTCGGAATGCTGGAATTTAAAAATGATTTTAGCATCTAACAACTTCCTTTTTGAATCAATGGTTTACGCATCAGATGCATTCTTCACAATTGCTGTTGGAATGGCTTCACACCTGGCTTCCTTGGTATTATGTGTTGTATGATGCGAGTATCATATGTTTTCATATCTTCATAAATCCACGCAAAAACATCTTTATATTGCTGAAACAATTTGATGAACTTATCTCTTTCGCTTGGCGAGCAACATTTACCAAGATTGACAAAGTTTGGCTCAGCTTCTGTGTCGAGGTTTACCAATTCATGCTGCATGGAGCAGCTGTTAGTTTTAACATTCGCTAGCCTCTTGAATTTGTTTTGTATATCAAACAATCCTTCAAGATTCCTCACTCCACTTGGCATGAAGTTTCCTTTAACCACATCTTTGTTTTGAAAATCCAAATCGTGCTTTTCTTCATCGATTATAGCTCCTTGGAAGGCATCTTCATTTGTTAGGAAGCTAATAATCTGATCATCATCATCAAATACTCTAATATTTGTAATGTTATTAGGTACAGATGGCCTGAAAATCAATTCAATGGAGCATTTGTTATTGGTAGGAACTAATCTAGAAGCAAAAGTAGCCAACAAATCAACAACAACATTTTGTAATCTAGGAATAAAATTTTTGTTGAAAGCATCAAAATGTGAAATCAAATTCTAGACTTCAGATTGATAACCTTTTAAATGTGGTGAAAGGCAGTGAATTGCATCTCTTACATGTCTGACAACTATCTCTGAGTCACCAAATACTTTTAAGTATTTGACATTCAGACTAATAGCCTTCTTTAATCCTTGCACTAGAGCTTCATACTCAACCATGTTATTTGTGCATTCAAACTCTAGTCTACAAGATAAAAAAATGTTTGTTGGTTTCAGGATCGATCAAAACACAACCGGCTACAGATCCTTCTTGGGTTTTAGAACCGTCGAAGTATAGAACCCAAAATATGTTTTCTGTTTTAATTAAGTTAGTCTCACTACCATCTATGTCAGTGACTAATCCTACTATGTTACTATCAATATCATCAATCCGAGAAAAATGAAGGAGATTGGACTGTTCGTTTGAGTCATGGCTAACATTTGTTGATTGATAATTCCCAGGTTCAATCTCTTAAAAATAATTTCCCAAGACCGAAGATGAAAAAGCTACAACCTCATTCTTTTCTTCCAACTGAGTTACATTTTGTTTCATGTGGGGCTCTCTCAGTATTTTGATCTGATTTTTCCTATTTTGGTATGGAAACCACAAGTGAGACCAGTCTGTTGCAAAGTGACCATTCAGTTTCGTAGACCAATCCCTACTCAATATTAAACCATAAGCCTCGGGTATATCCACCACCATGATATCAATAAATTGGCACACTCTAGGATCTGCTGACAATCTAATAAGTACATCTTTCATTTCTCCAATTACTTTAATGACAGTCCTATCTAACTGTATGATCTGAGATGGGGATGGTATTGGCTGTCCATTAATATTTTTGCAGATCGATAATGGCATGACATTCGAAGAAGCCCCATAATCTATTAAACAGTTGTGTACATTATGATTAAAAATTTCAAAGGTCAACAAGAAAGGCAATGTTTGAGATCTTGATTTCCCGCCAATGCTAGCTTCATTTATCTCAGGATTTTCCTCAGTGTTTTCTACTGAAGTGATAGATTGTGGGTCAAAATCTTCTAACAATTTCTTCCTTTGCTGGGGAAGACTACACATTTCAAAGATAGAGATATTTGCCTCCGCTTTCTAATATCTTCAATGATGTTGTATACCATGTCATACTCTTTTGAGCCTCTTCCATGATTCTCTGTTTTGTTTGGTGTAATCTTCGATTGTTTATTAACTTCTGGGTTTGACTCTTTTTTTATTAATATCGGAGTTCCCTTATGCTGTGGTGGAATGACAGTTATGTATCGCTTTGGCATTTCTCTCGCAACCCTAGTTTTAGGGACATATGAGGTTGGATCAACAACCCGACCTTTACTCCTAGTAGTGATATTGACTGATGAGATCTGAAATTCATCAGCATTAGCTTCATCTGAAAATTCCTGTGAGGGTGCCCAATCCCATAATACCATCATGGTATTGGGAGTGGGTTCTTCTTGTTTAGAAATCTTCTCTTCTTGAGGGTCTTCTTGGTTTGTCACTTGGGCATCTAACAATTGATTCATCACCAAACTCATCGAGTTTATCCACTGTGGACAACTCTTTTCAGAGTGTTGTTCTTGGTGAAAGGTGTAGAAATGATCCATGCCTACTTCTTTTAAATTTAAGACAATAGAATTGTTCGTAGGCGGAAGAGGCTTCCCACTTTCATCCCTTTTCTTGTCGAAAGGTTTGAATGGTTTCCTGGAAGTGCTGGCTGCCTTATCTTTCTCCATATCTACAATTTTTTTGGATAGCTTGTGCATCATCTTGACCACATTTTCTAAATTAGTTGATGGTTCTTCCTTAGTTTTGGTTAACAATAGGGGTTTCTTGTTGGTTGTTGTTTTTGTTTCCAGCTCAAGGGAATGTTTAGCAATACTATCCGCTTTGGATTCTACCTTCTTGGCTTCTTCGAAGTTTTCTATCAACGTAGCTTTCTTTGTTCTTTTAACAAACATCGCTAAGGGTGGATCAAGTGCTGTGGTATAATATTCTACTAAAGATTCTTCAGTGGGTCTCGTTGCAGCACTAAAATTATTCAGTAAGGTAGTAAATATTTGATTAAATTCTTGAACCTTTTATTTCTTTTCCATCCTCATAGACAACAATTCTTTCATCAGTGTAGCGACTGTTTTTTGATTTCCATAATTACTTAGGAAACATTTTTCGAAATCTTCCCAACTTGCTATTGAATTATCTTGCAAACTAAAGTACCAGGAAAATACTTTGGGTTCAAATGTATAGGGAAAAAGTATGCAGAATACGTCTTCGTGCTCCAAATTGAGAAGATTCAAAGCCAAATAAAAGCTCTTAAGGTGATCTTCAGTAGAAATACCTTTTCTAGAATCGTACTTAGGTAATACCTTTTCTGGATTTTTGGGAAGATCGTGGAAAGGTGCAACTAAATTGAGCACCACTCTGGATCTCCACGCAGGTATAGCCATAATTCTTGGTGGAGAATGTGGTGGTGATCGTGGTGGAGAGTGCGGTGGAGTATGTGGTGGAGTATGTGGTGGAGTATGTGGTGGAGTATGTGGTTCTTCCTAATTCGTAGGAGTTTTGGGTCTGATCTCACGAAGAGGTTCTGTGATTTCCTGTAAAGATAGATCCAATAATTCTTCTAAATTCTCAATAAGAACTGAATCTCTAGTGAACTACGTTTCTCTCCTAGGAGCTCTTCTTCTGGGTAATAAGGGAATTACGTTTAACCCTCAAAGTGTTCTAACATAAGAACATGTATGTCTTCTGAAGTTTTCTACTTCTTCAAAAGGGATAGCGTACAATGGTTCTTGATGTTCAATTTCATTATTGGGGTCTTCTTGATGTTCACCTTCAGGGTTGGGATCTTCTTGATCCCGTGATTCCAGAACAAAATTGTATGGGATAGCTGTTTCAAGCGGGTTTTAGGGGAATTTTTTCTAACAAATGGGTCTCCTCTTCCATCCATGCACTGGTGGCCCTCCTTCTAGTGCCAAAAACTATTGATGCCTTGAAATTCGTAGCACCAATTAACAAGCCCAATTAGATCGCTCATCGTTTGGTGTGGGGAATTCGTCCGGTTAATGGCCTGACTACCATAAGTGGTTTAAAGTTGAGTTTTCACCGGTTGCGGCACAATCCCCCGTTTATGTATTTTATATTTAAAGATGATATGCAAGTGATCTATCTAAATGCATGTAATTAAATAAAATCTGATCTAAAACTATCTAAGCTAATTAATCTATCTAATCTATCCCTACAGGGAAAAAAACTCAAATATGAGTAATAGGCTGGAAATACACCCAAGAATCTCACAGATAGTTGTTCAATAATATAGATACATTTACAGTAGAATATAAAGGATATCAAAGATAGCTGTGATAGAATTAAAACATTCCATTACTCATTTAACACATAATTGTGGCACAAGAAATGAAAGCATTCATAACAAAGAATTAATTCAGAATAGTTAAGAATGATCTCACATTATATGCATGAATGGTGCAGAAATAATTCAACAGGAATTCAACACATCCCCAATTAAAACGCAGTGCTAGCTTTTCCTAGGTAAATGGAACTTTCTTTATTAATGCAACAAAGTAATTCACGTACAAGACAAATCAGTCCTTTCACCTGGCAAAAGTCCTTTGCTTCTATTCTATACCTCTATTTATAACTTTACAAAATAGTCTTTCTCCAACCCTAACCCTAGGGAAGCACAAAAGTTTGTCTTCTAGTGCTCATATAAGACATAATTAGTTTCCAGTTGTTTTTTTAAATGTTTATACAATAAATCAGCTTCCAGCTGTCTTTAGAATTTACAATAGAAAAAAAAAAATTAACTTCCAGCTGGCCTGTCCACTTCAGCAATGTAACTGGTCCACATTCCAGCTTCTCGTATAATAAAATTGCCCCATGCATAAACCATCATTTTAGGGAGATCTCATGCCTATAAAAGTCTGTTTTAATGTTTGCTACTCCTGGTGTTGTTTCCTGGGCGATGTCCTCCAGGAAATAAGCATGAATAGAAGCTTTCCCAATAAACCTGTAGAGGTCTTCTGACGTCAGGACATCTATCTTCTTTAGGTATTCTATTTCTGTATTCAGCTCGCCCCGCAGCTCCGAGAAATGCTGATCTTTCTCATGGGTTTCCTGGATATTTAAGTAGAGGTTGACACATTTCACGATGGTTTTCTGGATTCCACTAATTATTTTTGTGCCACAGCCTCTACAAAACTCAAGGAGTCCTAAATCCAACTCTGAATCCTCTGCGGACTTGAGAGGTAGGTTCCCTGGGAATCCTGATTTTCCTTTTCTCCATTCAAGATGTCTATTGATTTCCTCCAAGTGGCACACATACTTTTTCTTGAGTCTCAGTGCATCAGCCTCAATTACTTTCATCCTTGAAATCATTCTCTTCATATTAGCGACCTCTTCTGTGAACTGCTCGGGTGACTGGTGAGTTTTCCTCAGTATATCACATGCTTGCTCATGGAATAGGGTTAGGTCCTGATTACTTCCTCTTGCAAATTCTAGTTCCCCTGACACCAATTCATTTTCCTTGTTCACTTCTTCCAGTCCAACCTTTAGTTCTTCAACTTGTTGGTTGGCAATTTCTTGATCAGATTCTAACTGAGCAGCTCGAGCTTCAATGCCATTCTTTTCTCCTTCTAGTATCATTAGCTGCACCGTCAATCTTCCTTTAATTCATCTATATTTTGATACTCGCTTGTTAATCTTCCTTGTTCTGATAAGATGTCATCATATTTCTTCTTCCATATTTCTCCATCTACTCGCTCTTTTATCAGATTCAGTTTTAACTTGCGCACCTTTTGTTTGCCCACTTCAACATCATTCATCAGTTTGTGAACGTTGTCTTCATTTGCTTGGGAGGAAGCTATGTTGATGGATGCTACGAACCCGGGGTCGTTCTGTGTTCCTTGTATGACGATGCTCTCTTGTGTAATGACAATGCCTGGTTGGGAGGCCATCTTCATTCTTTTCTCCGTATTCCTCACAATAGCTTTTCTTTTCTTGTCAAAGACAATCTTGTCCAGTTGAGCCACAATGTGGTTCTTTGAAGGAGTAAAAGGAATGAGCGGGAGCTCTCGTCTAGGGAAGTGGCTTCCCGCGGTTATTTCTTGAGATACTTGGGTTGAGTCTATGTCCATGGTTTGCATGCTTGGACTTCTTGCTTCCACAGCCTTCTTGGAATTCTCCTCTTCTTCTTTTTTCTTCTGTTGCTCAACGGCCTCTCTATCTGCCCTCTCTTGCATCTCTTGTAGCTTATCAACCTCTTCTTTTCTAATTCTTTCAGCTTCTTCTAGCATGATTCTTTCAACTTCTTGTTCCCGCAACTTGCTAGCTTGTTCCTTCTGAAATCTTTCTGCTGCTTCTCTTTGGAACCTTTCTGCCTCTTGTTTTATCCTTTGCTCTTCCTTTGTTAGAGCTTCAGCTTCGTCCCTTTTCTTTAGTAACTTTGCCTACTTAGCAGCTTGGACAGCAGCGCTAGAGCTAGTTCCATGCTTGGGACGAAAATGTTTGTTGAGCTCAGTCATATTGCTAGATCTCCTAAAGACTGCTTCTTTGTCAAAATAGTATGCATATTCAAAGCATACTTTGATAGCTGCACAATGTTCTGCAACTATGTTGCAGTTGTCATTTCGGTGAAAACTCTTTTCTCCAAAATGGAAAACTTCCAATTCCCGAGCAAAATCTTCAGCAGTTTTAACTTTGGAAAATTTATATGCTCCAATGTAGAAAGGTAATGGTGGGAATGAATCTTTCTTCTGATCATGCAAGAAGTCACCAATCCCATCTATGAAGACTTGCCTCACTATTTCTTTGTGGACTACATAATCTGTGGTATATTTAGGCAACAGATATGGTGGTTTGGAACCTCCATACATCCTAAGGTATGTGCCCTCTTGTGAGAAATAGTAATCCCCATATTGTTTTATGAATTCCATGGAATTCTCCGATAGGAAGTTTGGTTCTTTGACGAAGATCAGCTCGTACAGAGGCATGATGAGGTCTTCGTATATAGCCTTGTAATATCCCTTGTATTTATGGGCCCATAGCATCTTGTAAGCAATGTAAATTGGGACGTCATTCTTGTTCCAGATGCATCCCAACTTAGGGAATGGATGCCTTGATAAAATGCAATCTAATAGGTACGAGGACATGTAGAATTCTGCCCTCGTCTGGGTTAGTCCTGCTTTTACAGCTGCTATGGTTGACGACAGATTGTCTGAGATAATGTCCGCCCAGTTAAAGATTGTACCATGGAAGGCCACATGGTGGATCAAAGGTATCCAATTTAGTTTATAAATGGTTCCATCTGCTTTGCCGAAAATTCTGCTCAACATTAGGGCTATGATTATGAAAGGATTCCTTAGCACTTGGGTTTCATACTCTCCTCTCTCCTTTTTCCTCAGTTTCCTGCCTGTTCTTAATAATTTCTTAGCTAACTCGAGGGTGTCCATGTTAAGACTTTCCAGTTCAGCTGTGGTCAGGTGGGCTTGAGTATTTGGTAACTTGTAAGCGGCTGATATGTGAGCTGGATGGAACGAGGCAATAGCTTCTCCCTTGCTGTCAGACATAATCCTTGATGTGGGGTCATATTGCGATAAAATCCACCCAATGCCTTCTGTGCAAGGAAAACGTTCTAGGTGCATGGCTGCTTTTGCGATGTCGGACCTTCTGATGTTCTGATATAGAACCATTTCTTCCAGGACCACCCCAGGGACATTCTGGTCCCGGATCATTTGATATACTTAACCCCACTTGGATTCAAGGGTAACCCCCACAACTGGCTTGGTAGTCTCTATCCTAGTTTCCACTTCAACATCTGACTCGAGTTCAGTCATCTTGGCCTTTGCCTTCTTCACTCCTTTCTTAGTCATTGTTGAAAAACTGACAAGACAAAAACTATGTGTAAGAAGACATCAAAAAGAAAATTTGTATTAATAGATATGTAGGATTGCACAACACTATTGCTAAGCTTGTTAAAAAAAATCATGCTTTTTCTTAACCAATACTCAGGCCGACAGTAGGATGCATGTACAATAACCAAAAAAATCATTTTTCCCACCAAAACAATAAAGAGATATCTAGCTATTGATAGGCAATGATTGAGAAACAGAGTTATCATGCTATTTAGAAATTTGGGTTTGATTTCCAAATAAACAAGGCGCACAGTAACAAATGTAGATAATCAAGTTAAACCAGCCACTATTACTAAAATACAGTAAACGTGCTGCGATAGTTCTCTTTTACTTATGCTATCAAAACATTCCTAAACTCAGCCAGTGCACAACTTTCATATTACAACCAATGGAGAAATAACTAGAAGCGGAAATCAAGGTGAAAAAGGGTGACTTCAATAGGGTTAACACTGCAACTCAAAGTCATAAGTTCACAATAGACACGAGTAGTGTTAAAATATTTAGGGGCGCAATGGTTGAGGCTAGTCACCACGGGTTCCAAGGATGGCTGCGGCGAGGGAGACGTGAACAGGAAGGGTCTGAGGGGGAAACTGACGCCTAAGCAAATAAAATAAACCAAACTAGACAAACATCAAGTAAAAAAACCACAAATAGGGAAAAAAATCACCTACTTGTCAACTGGTCAGTGGTTCTGTAGCTTTGATAGCGTCGTGCACCTGGTGCCCTGTGGGTAGTGGATGCAAGAAGCTTCGAATGACGTTTGTCCAAATTTTAACAATAAACAAACAACCAAAACCAAACTCCTATATATAAAACCTTTCACATGCTTGGGCCATTAATACGACTAGACAGGGTTGGTGGTGGCAATAAAACACCGTTTAAGGCAGTGGGGCCTAACGTCCTACCGACGCCGTAAACAATAACTCTTCGCCGCTAGTGACAACAGACCATCGACATTTTCGGTGTAACTTGACAAATTTGAGCGATGTGTGTCAGCAACACTCGCCGTGTTTATGCAAAACGAGTCTGCAACACTTAACGAGTATTGGCACAAGATAATTTCATTACCGATCCTAGCTTCTTCGGCAGGCTATCGTGTGATAAAAACTTGTTTGCGACTGTTTCAGCGACTATGCTCAAGTTCCACCGATGTGTTGTGTTGGAAACGGGCTTCTACTGCTCATCGATGGTTCTTACTGACTACAGGTGATGGTTTCGGCGTGACTCGCCGAGTTTGGCCGAAACACATCACGGTTCAAGTTAAAACGATGACCTTGGAGAAAAACTAAGTGCTAAAAAGGAACAAGTTACATCACTTTGGCACTTCGGTGGTTCTGAGAGAGAAGAGCCGGCCATTTTGGGCGGACTTAGCGTGTTCTGCCGAAACGAGGGGTTTCAAAGTTAGAGAAAGTTGAACGCGCGGTGTTTCGGCGGGCTTGATCGAGGTCATCCAACCGTTTTGGCTTGACTGGGCGAGTCACACCGAAATGAAAAAGCTTCCAAACTCAAAAAAGATAACCAACCGTTTCGGCTCGACTCGTTGAGTTGAGCCGTCGTTTCGGCTAAAAATAACGAGTCTGCCTTAGTGAAAACAAGCTTCATTTAAATGATCTTTTGGGAAAAAACTAAGTATGAAAAAGGCTTTACAAAAGACTTTACTTCTAAACACTCTCTTAAGAGAAAAGGAGGGGCCCGAATAATTTTCACAAATTTTGGGGATCAGGTTGCAGCAGCAACAAACTAGCAGACTGTTAATTATTATTGGCAAGCGGAGCAGGATGGCAGAGGCTTCCATAAATGGAAACCATTAATTTGGTGGCGGGTTAATTATCGTATGGAGGTATGGGAGCATATTTATGAACAGCTTGGAAATCGACGGATAAAGACACAGGAGGGACCTAATTTACTCCGGTGGGGCTATTTGCCTAAAGAGATTTTTAGCATCAAGGAAGCTTACTCTCTACAAAAGGTTTTTGAGGAACAACCTGTGGGAAGGGAATGGAAGCATCTCTAGGCCTCAAAATTCTGGCCCAAAATCACTTTGTTCCTTTGGATGGTTTTGAAAGGAAGAATTCTAAATTGGGATAACCTCACAAAAAGGGGTATTGAAGGTCCTTCATACTGTGTCTTGTGTGGTGACAGTGTCGAAACAATCTCCCATCTCCTCGACGGGTTCAGTTTCTCCTTGGCACTATGGGATCAAGCTGCTGCGACATTTTGTTTGACAGATAGAGTCCACACAGACCCTATCGCTTCCATCAAAAGGTGGATATTTGACCCCTTCAATGGAAGAATTCATAATCTGGTCTGGCAGTTTTTTCCTTGTTTTCTTCTATGGGAGGTGTGGAAGGAAAGAAATAGACATATATTTATTGGTAAATAACAGACTAGTAAGCAGGTTTGGAGTCAAATTCAAAACGGGATCCATGAGACACTTAAGCTCTTACCTTAGATGGAATAGGACTTACTAATCCTTGATACAGAGTTAAGCATTTTGCGTACCTGGGGAATTACGACTCTCCCCATCTATATTGGTAGCCTTCATTGGTGGCAGTGTTCTTCAACCATTCCAGTGGTTTGGAATCCTCCCCTTGTAGGTTGGATCAAGGTGAACTTTGACGGGGCATCTAAAGGGAACCCGGGTCTTGCTGGGTATGGAGGATCCTTTCGCAATGATAAGGGAAAGGTGACGTATATATTCTATGGATCACTGGGCATGGAGACAAATAACGTGGCATTGTGTGAAGCTTTGTTATAGGGACTCCACATGGCCAAGCGACATGGCTACTCAAGACTTCAAGTGGAGGGTGACTCGAAGTTAGTACTCCAGCTCACCATCAATCTATGTAATGGGTCCCATGCAGCCAAGGTGGCGCCCTCTTGGAGTCTAGCATGGCATATACAATGTCTTGGAGAAATCCTTGCCATGGTTAACACTGTTACATTTCACCATGTATGTCGATCTGCTAACACTTTGGCAGATTGCTTAGCTAACTAAGGCACCACTTCCAAGGATGATGGGTGGGAAGGAGCCTTACTTGATATGCCAGCAGACACGTGCCGCAGTAAGTGTTTACAGATAGAAGGAGAGGAGAGGTGTACTAAGGATCCCTCCCCTACTAATGAGCGTGTCAATCTGTATGATGGGATAGCTAGATAGGAGAACTCCACATCATGGAGTGGACAGTTGGCGCTTCGCTAGTAAGGTTACATGCATTAATCCTGATCTTTCATCTCTCTTGCATAAGTTATTATGATCATTAGAGGAGATCTGGGGTGTGCGAAGGTGACAAAATTTATTCCTCTCATGTTCTGGCTGTGTGATACCATTAAGGCTTCTGAGGGAAAGACGACTATCAAGGGCGTCGATGTTAATAGCCAAGCTTGGGTTATGATGGTAGGTTTAATGGCTGCTAGTGGGTTTTCCCCTTTAAATATCCATATTCTGTTCGAGAGAAGATACCTTTTCTATAGTATTTCATGTGTTCTTGCTTTCCCTCTGTTGTTTGATTTTCATCTCTGGTTCGGAAATGGAAGCAAGGAAGTAACAATTATTCCACCCCAAGGAAGACCTGGTAGGAGGGGTCACCAGAACCAGGGGGTCCGAGTGGAGAAAGGAGGGGTCGACAGAACCAGGGAGGTTAGAGTAGAGATCAATGGAGTGCAGCTTCTACGATGGTTTTCTTTCACCGTATGTTCCCTCGAGAGTTATAGAATGATATGGAGGAGTTAGAGGAGAATCTATGGTTGCGCGTAGGGGAGGAGGAACCTCCGTTTGAGGTGTTGGCCATGGCTGACTGGATCTAGGACCCGGGGAACACCCGAGGTAGAATGGCCCTCTACAACCAAGTTGTTGTCATGTTTTGGGTCACCAAAACATTGATAGTCTAGACAATTGAGGCACAAGTGGACTTTCTCTCGGACTCACAGAGATTCAAACGACATGAAGAAAGGTGCTACGACCATGACAAGGATTCTCGCTTCATGCATATGAAGTTGGACGCTATTGTGGAGCATATGGACATTTTGTTCATGACAAAACCTAAAGTTATTGATAACCCTAATTTTATTACGCTTAACGACCAATCTATGCCGGAAATGGCTCCACCAGCTTCCAACCAAGCTGCAGGTCTAGGTTTTTCTGGTTAATTTCTGTTGTGTCTTTGTTTTGCTTTGGGCTGGTTTTGGGTTAATTTTTCATCTTATATGTTGTCTTTCCTTTACTGTTCTGGCTTCCTATCAAGTCTGTATAATATTGTAGGTGTCTTTATGGGTTATCAAGGGTATACTATAATTTTGTGGAAAGATGGTATGTACTTGGATCTACCTAAATACTGTTGGAGGATAAGTGGTTTATTGTACTGTTTTCAGTTGGATAAGTCTAGCAGATGTTTTGGGTCCACTCTTAGAAATTTTGGGTCCACTCCAAGGGGTAGCTTTGGTTCTACTATCCATGATCTCCAGAATGCGATTGTAATTTTTCTCTCTATGAAATAGAATGGTTTCTTCCTTTTCCTTAAAAAAATAAATTATTTTTAATAAAAAAATCATTATTTTATTTTTTTTATATTTATTTTTTAAATATTTTAAATTTATATTAGTTTATTTTTAATTATTATTTTTGTTTTAATTATTTGTATTAATGTCGTTTTAAAGTTTTTTTAATTTATTAATTTTGTATTTAATTTAATGTTTTTTTACAGTGTTATATTTTTTCAAATTTTAATAAATAATTTCAAAACAAAAATTGTAAAAATTGTTTATTTTTAAAAATTGGTCCTTTTTTGTATGATTTTAAAAAAAAGTTAATGGGTTTCCAAAATAAATGTAATTTTATCCCCCCCAAAAATTAGTGTGCTACCGATAGCACCATTTTCCAATTCAAGGGTAAAATAGCCACTAAATGCAACCTATAAAAAAAGAGAACTATTTAGAGTTCTCATCAGGTTTTATAATTTGTTCATGGCCTCCATAGCTAGAGGTAGGCAACTCAAACCCCCCCAAAAAATTTCTTCTAGCATTAATTGAAAGTATAGATTTTTTCAAGAATTTTATGAAATTTGTTCAAAACCCTCAAAAAACAGTTATTTTATGCATTGATTGAAAGTGTTTTTTTTAAGAATTTTGTGAAATTTGTTCCAATCCCTAAAAAAACAGTTCTTCTATGCATTGATTGAAAGTGTTGTATTTTTTAGGAATTTAATGAAATTTCTTCAAAACCCCCCTAAAATCAATTATATGTATTGATTAAAGTTGTTTTATTTCTTAAGTAATTTTAATAAAAAAATTGTAATATTTGATATTTTTATTGCACATATGTAATCCACACTTTAGTTGAAAAGAAACCAACATAGATCCATCTTAAACCCAGAACTATCAAGCACAGAGAGGCATCCAATTTTTTGAGGTGAATACTTTTTTTTAAATCTTAAACTCAAGAAATTTGATCCTTCTCATGCTTGATATATTTGGGTTTAAGTTTTAATTTTGTTTATTTTTAGGCAGGCGTAGATTTTTTAATTTATTTTCATTAAAAAAATTATTTTATGAGTGGATATACATTTTTTATTTTATGAGCCGATATATATTTTTTAATTTTTGATACTGTAACGTTAAACATTACATTACGTTATTAAGAACATATATTGGTGGGGAAATCGATTTATAGGAGGGTTTTCTTAGATTCTTTATTGTATTCAAAAGATAACATATATATGATTTATCTTCATTGTTTCATGCAGATAATTCTCTAGAGCGGGGTTCTTCCCTCCACAAATCGTGTTCATCAAGAGGTTCTAGTGTTGTGGAACCCCCCCCATGTCGTGAGCATAGTCATATGTGAACTATTTACACATATACTTTTATTGACTTACATAAAAAAGTGAATTATTGTATACATGTAAATCGATTATTAAATGTTGTTTGTTTCTACTTTCATGGGCACCCTGCTTACTAGATCGTCTGGTGATCATGTATCCGGGAGCCTCATGGCTAGTATCTCTCATGATAGTCACAACACATTGACCTCCTCAGAGCACGATGAAGAGGTTCTTCATCATGCAGATACATTAAATTTATATTTATATATTTTTCAACCACTGGTATCTCAATTTTGTATCAACATTTTGTACTTTGACTAATAGATTTTTTATCTTTTTACTAGGTGCTCATCCTGCTTCTCCACCTCCTTGGGAGGATGAGATCACAAAGATCATGATCAAGGAGATTAGACTGCAGCATGATTGGCTACGCACATAGTTACAGGCCATGCGCCCTGATTTCCCATCCAGACAGTTGATCAACATGATGATCGATGTAGTTGATGGATTGTTGGAGGTCCATTAGAAGGCAGGGCCTCTTAGTGACATCCAGAAAACTGCTTTCCAAAGGAGGAGGGATTAGGTTTTGGCACGGTTTTGGGTCTTGAAACATGGGAGGATGTGAAAGCTGCAATAAGAGGAAAGGATGTCAAGTGCACTCTGTTTGACATCCCTCCTAGTAGTTCTCCTGGACAACAGTTCCGATTGTGAGAGCTTGGGCTTGAGGCTATTGTGCCTCAAATTTATGATAGGGTTATTAGAGCATGAGGCATATTCCCCCACCATGATATGGTCCCATTGTACTTCGCCAAACATGTGTAAGCATAGTTTGTGTTACACATGTGTCCTAATTACATGAGTACATCGTTATTTTTTAATGGCATTGTGTGGGGACATAGTTATGAGCATCCTAGGGCTCACAGAGACCCTACTACTACACCACCACCTCCTCAACTAGTTCCCATTCTTAGTCGGAATGTTATTCAGTCGGATGATGTTGTTGAGCCATCGCAGATTGAAGTTGAGACACAGGATCGTATGGCAGGAATCATGCACATTGCATTGGACAATGCTACAGTGGCCATGCACGAGGACAGATCTAGACCAAGACATGGACCTACAAATCCCAAGTTAATGTGGGTGGATGAGTCGATTATTTAGGTGCTTGACCATGAGACTCTACTTATGTATGCTATGAGTTCCAGTCTCTACTTACGTATGCTATGAGTTCCCATGATGCATACTATCATCTGTATAAGGGATGTAGGCCATCGTCGATAGAGCAGATATATTTATGTACTTAATTTTTTTCATTATATGTCGTAAATAATCATCTTTACTACATGTACATAAAAAAGTGACAATTGAGTAACAATGATTTTATTTTGTTCCATGCAGAGGACCACCTTATTCACTCAATGCCACTTCCCCATTGGTTGAGCGCCAAACCTTTGTCCTTGGTGATGTCCTCATCGTACACATGCTAGTTCCTTCATCTTATATTTGTCAGTTACATACATGCATATAATTGCAATTATTTTATTGTAACTTTCTTCTTGTTCCTTGCTCAAATTGTGTAGGGTAGAGACAATGAGATTGCATAGGTTCAGAAAATGCATTCTCACTCGAGTTCCGACCATCAACTGCTAGTCGATGAGGTGCCATAACTTATGTTGCAATGAAATAAGGAATTCAATTTGATGTTTTATTTATTATGTTCATTTATTATTCTTTAATTGATTACATGCATGATGTCACCATATACAGGCTCAAGTACAACTAGGGTCGATACTTCATTAATGCTCATATAGGAGTGGGAAAGGTTGACTCTGCATCGTCCTAGTGAGGACCCATAGACTCAGCATCGTCCTAGAGCTACCACACAACAAGATTTGGACAATATCACCATGGAAAGTCAAGTAAGTTGATCCATCCACTTAAAATTTTAAAAATATGTCATCTACCTAATTTCAAGTACTAAAATCTAACTAACTTATAGAGTACACAATTTTAAATTTTGCAGTCCCCATATTTAGACACTAGTTTTGATCTTCGTCGCCTTGTCGCCAAGGGAATGGTGCAGGTGGTACTGGCAGTGGGGATGACCACAGAGCCCACCGGGGGCCTTCTCCACATATTTGACGAGATTTGTTCATGTTGCACTATTTTATTGCTACGCATACATATATACTTTTTTTTATGTATACATATATACAAGTTATGTATTTTTTTATATACTTAAAGGACTATTTCGTATCATAATTTTTCTTCGTGGAAATACAATGTGTGTATGTTACTTATGTTTATGGTAATTTGTCTTTATCAAGTATGTTTATGTTTATGCAGGTCTGCATGTTAACAATTTAATTTTTCATTGATTATGTTTACAAATTTTAATTACAATTCATTATGCTAATTTTTTTTAACAAACAAATCTAATAACAATGAATAGATTTATAGATTACTACTTATAATAAAAAAATACAATTTTCATAATGCCATTTTTAATTAACAATAACAATTAGAGTTACAATTTACAATTTCAAAATTACAAAATTACAAAATTTGACCATTACAAGTTACAATTGTTCAATTACTCGTTAAGAAATTACTACTTAGACATTCACACATTACAATTGTACAATTAATATTTAACAAAATACTAATTAGATATGTACAAATTACTATTTTCACTCTCATTTGCAATTAAAATAAAATAGATAATATGGTCACTGATACCATGGGAAATATTGATACAAAATTGGATAGTCTTAAGATCATTCTTCTGGCCAATGAGTTATAAGAATGCAACCTAATAACAATGAATAAATTTATAGATTACTCCTTACAATAAGAAATTACAATTCATAATGCTAGTTTCAATTAACAATAACAATTAGAGTTACAACTTATGATGTAAAATCTACAATTATAGTTACAATTGCAAATTACGAATTACAATAGAACATATTACAAATTAAAAGATCTACAAGTCACATTTAGAGTTACATTTTACAATATACAATTTACCATTGTAATTACAATTACAAGTTACAATTGTACAATTACTCTGTAATAAATTACCGCTAAATACATGCACACATTACAATTGTACAATTAATTTTAAAAAAAATACTAATTGGACATGTACAAATTCCAACTTGCAATCTCATTTGAAATTCAAATAAGATAGACAATAGGGTCATTGATACCATGTGAAATATTGATACAAAATCATATAGTCTTAAAACCATTCTTCTAGCCAATGTGTTATAGGAATGCAAGTCTCCATGGTATGTCATGGTCAACGCCTACCATCTTCCATTTCTTTGGTTCACCACTCTTCACCTTAATTTGAATGAGATGTATCGAAGCTACCACCACCAAATGACTATACTAACAAGATATATATTCAAGCATATAGTCTCAGTAAATAATATAATTGCCTTGTTTTTTCAATTTTTTGGAAAAAGTGGCCCCTGACAACTAGGTTTCCAATTTGGTAAGTGAAATCAACATCTCAATAGGGTCGTACCAAACTAATTTTAATTTGGGTACATGGTATTAAATAATATGCAATGTTCTCTTCATTTCCCAAGGGTGCAATGAAAACAAATACATCACCTGCCATAAAACTTAAAATTTGCTAATCAAATGTATATACATTCAAGTACCAGTTTGGAAGTTTAAACGTTCAATTGAATATTCCAAATAAAAGCATGTGATATATATAATGAGTAAACTTTGGTTAATGTTTAGTTGCGTACCTTACCTAACCACGTCAGAAACCTAATCTTGATCTAATGATACAACGACATCTTCAGTGTGAATCTTTTTCCATGTAGGACCCTTTGATTTAAGAAGGATATATTTCCATGTTTTCACATGTCCAACATTTTTTGCATTTATCAAGGTCACAACCATCTATATCGATGCAAAACTCGCAAAAGCATGCATATTTTCTCATTTCTATGAAAAATATGTCTCCCATGTCCTTACTTTGAACATAGTGTAATTCCCTTGTCCTAGGTATTGTTTCACAATATCAAGGAATGGATCTATTCACATCACCAATGGAAACATTCCAAAATAACCTACATTGAAATAAATGTACAATCAAATATAGAAATATTCAACTAAGACAAATTTTCAAACAACATTCAAAATGTGAGATTCAACTACACATTGTACCGTCTTTCCTACGCACTAGCCTTGCTTGTTTGTGACCTTTGTGTCCCAAATGCAATGTGCATTAGTCAACTACTTCTATAGATGATTTGAGTCAGGTTGCGCCATGACTCAGCGAGTACCTTCTAAGTGCCCATTTCACGTAGGAACCTACACCATCATACTTTCCCTTTCCATGCCATATTTCAAAAAAACTCCAAGAATGTCAAAATCTTGTCTCTTTATGAAGGAGATTGAACCAATAAAAAAATCATGTCGATTTGAAATTCCCTGCACACCCATTTGACCAAATCCAATGTTCTGTAAATGACACCCCATTCTTTTTTAATGAATCATAAATCAACCCAAAAAAGTGTTGAATGAACATTGTGTCATGTTTGTGATCATCACTCACATAAAAATGTTACTCTTTAATCACATTGTGTGACTGAGGAGTAATATCCCTTCCATCAATGCTCACCTAATCATTTCTATACAAAACATGTACCAATATTGACACATGGTCAGAGTGATAATACTCACTTTGTATCTCAGTTTGGGGAGAAAATGTGTAGTTCTCGGTGAAGTCTACCAATGATAAGATTGTGTCTAGATCAAATACCTCATGAGAATTCTTGAATTCACCGTCTTTCCACCTATACCTATGAGAGTGTTTGATATATTTACAAATCTAATTTTGGAATTTCTCCATGAACTCTATAATAGGAATTTTGTCCTCAATCAAGTCGATCATTTTAGATGGTGCAGTTGAAGAAGACGATGCAACCATGGTAACATACTCATATATTTTCCATGTAACTATGACATATGATAGTCCAGAGTGTGCTATATCGAATGTGAAATGTCTATAGAACAGTTCCAAATTACCACATTTAGGGCATCTTCTTCCACTAACACATATTTTGTTGAAAAACACATCCTTGAGATTTCTTTCGCATATTGGAACTAGATGAAAACAAATTTACCATGAATGGAGCTTGGGGCATATTCAACAAGCAACTTCATTGTTTTCATCTATATGAACCCTAAATTTAGTATATGTGAGCAATGTTTTTTCTTGAAACATGGAGGAATTTTGACATTGTTTCCAACACTCAGATTCTTAAGTTTTTCAGTGTCATAATAGCAGTTTTAATTTCCTTGCGAGAAGCTCAGATATCATGTTTTCTTGATTTTCCAAATGAAGATCTAAACACTTTTGTGACATTTTTTTGCAGGGTTTCATGTGCCATTACCTTTAGCATTTTTAAAACCCAACAGGTTTGTGGCATCTTTCAGTATTTTATGTTTTAGCAATCCATGTAGGATTTGAGCTTGTGTGATAACCGAGTGTTGTTCAAAATGCAACTTGATGGTATTTCTAACATACTCTCTAACTGTTCGAACAGGACTCAGGTTCCTGAACTCTTCTCCTGTGGAAACATCCATAAGGTCTTCTAAACATTCTCCACCTCTTCCAAACCTACCATAGCTCCCAATTACTCTTGAATCCGTGTGAGAGGGAACGAGGTCTTATGATGGTTGATTGGGATCTATCCCTGCATATAGTCTAATTATATTTTTGAAAGTTCAACTCTGAAAAAATAAGGTACTTTTGTTCGAATTAAGAAAAAACATAGACTCGAAGTAAGAAGAATTCAAATATTATGGTCTCACCCATGACTAGATTTCAAATGAATTCAACATCAGAAGCAAATTTAATTTTTGAAAGTTCAACTCTGACCAAATAGGGTAATTTTGTTCGGATTAAAAAAATAGAATCAAAGTAAGAAGCATTCTAAGACTATGGTCTCACCCATGAAAAAATTTCAAATGCCTTCAAACATCAAAATAAAATTTAATTTTTGAAATTTCAACTTTGATCAAATAAGGGATTTTTGTTCAAATTAAAAAAAAAATATAGACTCAAAGTAAGAAGCATTCAAAGACTATGGTCTCACCCATGAACAAATTTCAAATGCATTCAAACATCACAAGCAAAATTAATTTTGGAAAGTTCAACTCTAACCAAATAAGGGACTTTTGTTCAAATTAAGAAAAAAATAGAATTGAAGTAAGAAACATTCAAAGACTATGGACTCACCCATGACTATTTCAAATGCATTCAAACATCACAAGCAAATGCACGAAAATTTATAAGGGTATTTAAATATTTCAAAAACTATCATATAACGTAGATTCGCAAAATAAAATGTAAATAGGTCCCTATAACGTAGGTCCTATAGCTCAAATTGTAATTGGGTCATCCAAAGGCTCTAGTGCCGACAGTTGTGAAACCATCAGAGACGCCAACCCATGAAGGTAACAAATAATTGGTTATAACGATGAGCACTAAGAGTGGTATCAACAACACACAAACTCCAATCCAGGTACTATCAGCATCGCACGATAGTAACCTATAGGGTAGATATCCTATGTTTTGGCCACTAAGAACCTTTGTCAAGTAGGTGGAAAGAAGTTATCCCTTGAATGGTATTGTGTCACCTCTTGTAAATATGTGGTGGGTAGCACCCCATAGAGAACAAAAACATGTTACCTCAGGTTTTACCTCCTCTGACATGGTGCCTCTTTCCCTAGTAATCCTTTTCCACTTGATGATGAAGGGTTTTTAAATGTTCCTTATAGACAACAACTATGTTTCATATAAGAAATGATTGATGGACATTATTTGGATTCCTAACCCAACAATCCTACCTTATACTAACAAATTATTTTGTGCCCTCCTTTGGATAAATTATGTTGGTTGACTTAAGTTGTTGTGGGTTATTTGTTAATGGCTTTTTTCGCTTACTGGAGTGAGAATGAACTTGACCTTTACTTAAAAATAATCCCTCCAATTTAAATTATATATATTATGTACATGTACAAATGTTAAATAATATCTAAATATGATACAAA
Organism: Larix kaempferi; assembly: GCA_027924585.1. NCBI lineage: Eukaryota > Viridiplantae > Streptophyta > Pinopsida > Pinales > Pinaceae > Larix > Larix kaempferi. Next base: position 3,582,906 of record BSBM01000723.1, on the reverse strand, counting down.
TTTTTTTAAAACAAATTTCAAAAGAGTGACTAAGTATATTTATTTAATCTAAAATGTAAAATAATAAACTTCAGTACTCTAAATTAAATGAATTTTTATCTATTGCAACATCCATCCCAAGGAAGTAATTTACAATAGATGTCTCATAAGCTATAATTTTATGTGTGAAATTGCACGCACATTTATATCTCTAGTTTAAGGAGAAATCATATACGTAAATAAAAATGAACCATATACATAAATAAACAATACCTCTACTTTAAGGATTTGATTTTTTCACATGTACATGCACATATTTGAATTTAAGTTGTTCTAGAATGTTTATTGCTATAAATATTTGGCTATCAATTCCACTAGATGATATTTGAAACTTCATATCAAAACCAACCTTGAATAAAATTTAACACTACAATGGAAATTTTGAGAGTTCACAAAATTTTTTGCTATATCTAGATTGATAAGTTGGTTGGACACTAGCATGCAATAATATTATCTAATAATACTCAATGCATATACATGAACATTTTACTACATTATTTAGCATATAAAAATTAATTATGACCAATAAAAATCGTATAATATATTGAAAATTTGATGACTACGAATCAATCAACATGATAATTACATAATTAATTTTGAAACATGATAATAGAAATAATGAGGTAAGAAGTAAAAATTAAGAAACATGTTTGAAATAATTATCATTCGAATAATGAAATAAGAAAAATATTGATATCGTCCTCAATTGAAATTGGATCCACCAAAGGTTGGTCTTCATCATCTTCTTGTTTCTCTCTCAATGTTGCTCGTTGTCGCCTCATCCTTTCTTTGTTCTTTTCTCGTATCTCTTCTTCATTAATTTGATCTCGATCATGTTTCCTACTTTGACATTTTTTGTTTCTCATATTAATTGGTGAATAAGAAATGAAAGCATCCATTTTTATTTTAAATCCTTAAAAAAAGAAACGCTTTGAAAGACTTAAGAGAGTAAAAATGAAGTTACAATTCATAAATTTAAGTTACTGTGTGTTTTATATACGTATTTATACAATATACTTCAATAAATGTGAAATATTGGTAGGTAGTTTGTGGGTTGGGTTGGAGAGATGGAATCAAGGCGAAATGAATGAAAAGTTGGTGAACATAGCTCAATCGAGTTTGTTTTTGTATTCTCGATCGAGCAACAAAATCTCAATTGAGCTAATATCTCAATCGAGATATTATTTTAATCAAGCTTTTGGTTAACCATCGATCGAGATGTTTTAAAAAAGTGCACAAACGCTCGATTGAGCTATTTAAAAACCTCGATTGACCTAATAAGCTCGAATCTTGAGAGTTTTAAAATGGAATTTTATCCCCCTTCTTTATAATATTTTTTCTTTGCTCTCTTTTATAGACCTAGACCCTAGCCTAGGATACACCATAAATGGTGGACTTCATACCAGTGGATCTGTTAAGGAATCGTCTATTGATGACATAAAATTTGCAAGTTTCTGAGTTCATATATACATATATATATATAAATTCTTCTAAAACTTATACTTACAAAACCCTGTCCACAACTTGAATTAGCACAAAGATAAACCAACAACATAAAAATTACACAACCAAAAAAATTTCAACAAATACATATGCCCCAGACCAACACGTGCTCTTCAAAACAATATTTATTATTTTTCAAATTTTGTAACTAGTAAAAAAAAGTTTATGTGCACACACATGTGTATGAAATGCAATTAAAATTTTCCACAATCAGTTTCAAAAATTAAAAAAAAAATCCATCATAAATTAAAAAAAATGTGCACCCCAGTGCATTTTCTGTAGATTATGTTAATATTTGTTTTTTCAAAAATTATGCATTTATAACTAAATTATTTTATGTGCACACAACCCACTTGTAAAATTTTGTTGACATTTACAAGAACAAATCTATCATTAAATGCAATTTTGGCATATTAAATAATTTTATTATTTTTTAAAAAATATATGTGGAAAGATTACATAACTCCCTACAATTTTTTTTTTATGTCAAGCCAAAAATAAAAGTAAAAAAATGAAAAATATACATTGCGACAATCAAATATATACACCTGATCACATATAACATATGTAAGGTAGTTGGTCCACCACTAAAGCTAGAGGCATCAATACCTCCACCACCAGATCTAGAGGCATGGCCAGTTCCTCTACCACCAGATCCAGAGGCATCAATACCTCCACCACTATAGCTAGAGGCATGATCAGTGTTTTGGCACCAGATCTAGAGTCAATATCAGTACCTCCCTTAGATAAAAATGTAGTATAAAGCTACTAGTATATCTCTACACCAAAAGTCATATCGCCCAACTTGACAATCTATGATAAAACACCAATGAGTGAAATGGGTGTCATACTTGGTGGGATGGTTATTGGAAAAAGAGAGGGTGGTCGATTAACAAGTGGAGGAGGATATGGTGGTCGATTGGCAAGTGGAGGAGGAGATGGTGGCCGATCAACTTTGTGAGGAGGAGAGGGTGGTTGGTAAGCCTATGGAGGAGGAGAGAGTGGTTGGTTGGCTAGGTGAGGAGAGGAGGGTGGTCAATTAGCTTGTGAAGGAGGAGAGGGTGATCGGTTGGCCGATGGAGGAGAGGGGAGTCAATCAAATTAGTGAGGAGGAGAGGGTGGTCGATTTTTTTATGGAGGAGGGAATGGTCAGTTATCCTATGGAGGTTAGTCAGTCTATGGAGGACAGGGTGGTTATTTGACCTATAGAGGAGGAGGAGGAGGAAGTGGAGGTGGAGGAGGTGGAGGATCACCATCTGAAGTAGATGAATCATATGAATAATATTGACTATCATAGGAACCCCTCCTCCTCTCAAGTAGGCTATGTGGTGCATCAATAACATCATATCACGTAAAAGGGTCACCCATAAATACACAAGATCTAATTCCAATATGATCTAGATAGATTGTACTAGGAGCACTCCATGCTGAGCCATCAACCCACATAATTGATCTTTCACCTCCTGAAAAATTATACAATTTGGCATGAATCACAGGCCTAGTCTCTATAACTAATGTAGCTCATCAACCTCAACCATCTCCTCATCAATTTGGGGAGAAACCTACCCATCATATGTGCTAATATATGCAAAATAATAAATAACAATAATTGGACAATTTAAATAAAATGTTAGAATATATCATATATGCATTGAACAAGATAATAAAATTTAACTAGATTAATTAAAATATAATGCTAATATTACCTCTATCAACTGGTGGCCCATCCTCGATAAATTATATGTTTATACATCCTCACTAGTTTATACTTTTATATGGGTACTACACAAGATCCATAGTATGTTCATCCTCACTAGAGAGCATCTTTAGTACCTTTAGAGTGATCCTACATGAGAACTTTTACTTGCCCCTCTTAGGAAAAATCTTCCTATTGGATTACAATATTGTTCTAGAGGTTTCCAATGTAGACCCAGGTTCTTTGTGGTTTAACTTAACCAACAAAAGCCCTTTTCACCATCCCTTTTGGCAACAACCTGCGAACAGGCCGAGGTCTCACCCGAGGCGAAGCTATGGGGGTGTTGCGGAATCAGGTTTCCACAGCTATGTGATGAGTTGTTCGGACAGAGCTACTACGCAACGCGTTATGGGGCTTGTGCTATGGGTTGACGAATGCATGACGATGGCCTTCGTCGTGGTCAATACTTATGCAAGCTAGGACGCTGCACAACCAGTGCATCCACGGACTGTGCGGTTCGGGTAGAATTCACTTGACACGACAATGCAACTGACTTATGCACTTCCTCTTCAGACTTAACCAATATTGATGACCTCACTTAACACTTATTCATTCATCTACTGCCTTAGATTATTTATCCTTATAATTGATGTAAACAGACAAGACACACACTACTGTGCACTTCCGGTGCTGCGCGTCAAAAGAGTTATACTACCCGAACTCTACATACACATGTGATTATTCAGGGAACTGATACTTTCACAGACTTAGAATACTACACATTCATCATTCATCCATTCATGTAATACTCAACATAATATTCCCATCTTTCTCCTATGCCGAATACATATAAAAGTATTAACATAACAACTAATAACTGAGAATTCAAGCATCCATTGTAAGCAAACAGACAAGTGAAAAACATAAACAATCACACTACACAGGATTTAACGTGGTTCACCCCTCGAATGGGAGCTACGTCCACAAGAACTATTGTTGTATTAGTCTTTGGGAAGGGTACAACAGTTCTTGTCTACGCACTTAGTTGCAGACTCTCTTCTCTCTTGATAGGCCTCTGCACACACAGCTTGCAGAGCCTTTACAAAAATGTCTCTCAACAGAAGATTTCTCAATAATAATCAACAATAGATAATCAACAACACAATAAAAAATGAGAGATTAACCCTTTCCCATACAAAATATGCCTTATTTATAGATCATGCCCATAGGTCATGTCTTTACAATTCGTAGGAAAAAACCCGTAGGTTTACAAAACTATCACAGTTTCCCCAAAACCAGACTTGCTCGTTCTGGTAGAAAATCTTCCGTTGTGGCCATCCTCCGCATGTGGTCACGTCGCTATCATCCCCCCTGTTGTGCGCACGCCAAAAGGTCGCTTTCACTGAACCGTTCTTTCTCTAACGGTCTTGTGCGACTGGTTCAGGTAGTGGTTCTTTGCATGTGCGACCAGCCGCTTTCTTCCGCTTTGCGATCAACTGAATGTTTGGGTTCGGCGCATCTGCTCGCTTCCGTTTCTGCATTTCTCCCTCCAATACTGGGCAGTCTTCAATAACATGGTCGAATGATTTACAATAACTACACATAGTGCATGGGTTGGTACAATCTCTAGATACATGGCCAGGTTGACCACAATTATAACAGATTACTTGACCTCGGCCTCATCCTTGCACTGGGTCGTTATTCCTTCCTCTCCCGCGGTATCCTCTGCGGCCTCTGTATGATCCCTGATCATGCTATACATTTTCTTGTTTTTGCGGAGTCTCTGCTTGGACTCTGTACACTCCTCCATACATATGCTCAATATCTTTCTTCCTCTCTAACATGAGCTCATATGCGCAGCAGTTGGACTCATCATGTCCAACTGACTTACAGAAATTACAATATAGATTTTTAGGTGTTCTTACATATTTCTGAATCATGTAGCAGTCTTCTGACCAATGTCCTCTAGTTCTGCAAATTTCACACCATGGCCCTTGGTTCGGATTTAATGGGTTTGGTGCACCCATGTTAAGCAAATCTTTGAATAAAGGACAATGATCCTTAGTGTGTCCTTCTCCCTTACAACCTGTACACTAGACCTCTTGTCTTTCTTGCTTTCCTTTCTTGATATCTTGTAGCTGTAGTGTCAGGGTGGCCAACTGGTTCTGAATCTGAGACATCCCAGTGCTACTTTCTCCAATCGGTGAAGCTTCTAACTTCATCACGATATCCAAGGCCTCTGCCTACGATGAAACGTTCTGCTGCATCAATGGTTGTCTGATATGAGGAAACAACGTGGCTATAAACCATTCCTTGTGCTGTTGCAGTGCTATAACGAAGCTTACTTGGTCCAACAGTGTCTGACATTTCTGGTCAAATTCCCATACTGTTTCGTTAGGTTTCTGCTTGATCTCTTTTAATTCTGTGATACATTGTGATTCTGACTTTGACTTCTTAAATTCTGCTAAGAGTACGGCCTTGATTTCTATCAGCGTTCTATTATGTCCCTGGGAATATTTTATGAACCAATGCAAGGATCTATCTCTGAAAGTGGTGATGAGATGTGCTTGCTTCATAGTGTCATCTTGCACTTGCTTTACACTCCATACAGCTTCACATAGAAACCAATGTTGATCAGGGTCTTCTAGACCTATTCCTTTGAATATCGACAGTTTGATATCATTACTCATCCTCCTTCTAGGTAGCACGGTTCTCTGAGTAGTGCTAGGGATAATACTCTGAGGAATGATCTGAGGTTGGATGTTCTTAAGTGGGGCAGCCTGAGATGGAATAGGCTGAGTCGGGATAGCCTGGGCACCTTCTCATGTGGTGTTACTAGTACCGATGTTTTGCGGTATGGGTTGCGCGGTGCTCGCAACTAGCGGTTTCTGAACTAACGGGTTCTGTGATAGGGGAGGCACGGTTTGTACAATCGATGGATTCTGTGGCATAATAGGTTGATATGTGGCTGACAGAGGTGCGGTTTGCTTGTTAAGCTCACATGGTATCTGGGTATCTACACGGAGTCCATGTGTTTTAGGATTTTTCTTAGAGGTGACCTTGTATCTCTTTCCACTTCTTAGATTATGGGTTTCTTCATAAGAGCCACTATATATGCTATTTACCATGACAGATTTAAACAAAACTTCACTACATTCTAAAAATGCATTTCTCAGCTAAAAGCATTTTAATGTATAAACTAAGGTTGTTCAAGTACTTACCTCTGAAACCCTTGAAAAACTCTCTTTCGGCTACGCTGTAGGACTTTAGCATGTCCACTGCGAACTCCGTCACGAAGCTCTATAGCGTACTGTCAACCCAAAAGTTGAATGCTCATGTAAATGTACTATCTATTGCTTGGAGCCTTTCAATAAGCTTTTGTGTCCACTCGATCGGTACGTCTCGCAGGGTACAGTTTCTACGTTCTGCGAGCCTTGACAACCACTAGTGTGGCTCGTTTCCAAAAGTTGCCCAAAATATTTCGTGAATGTCTTTCCACGGGTATTTGTTCAACCACTGAATATTAGAGAGATGTGGGTGTCTATTTTATTTCCTTGCGAAATCTCTTTTATTCTTGTCACACCAAGCCCAGATTTCTTTCTTGTCTAGATGCCAAACGTCAACACCCAACGAATCTTCTTCTTCATCGCACATCACAACTTCAACTCATCTCGGATTCTTAGTGCGGCAATGGAACCATTTGTTGGCTTACAATATTGTTCTAGAGGTTTCCAATGTAGACCCAGGTTCTTCGCAGTTTAGCTTAACCAACAAAACCCCTTTTCACCAGCCCTTTCAGAAACAACCTGCGAACAGGCTGAGGTCTCACCCAAGGCGAAGCTATGGGGGTGCTGCAGAATCAGGTTTCATAGCTATGTGATGAGTTGTTCGGACGGAGCTACTGTGCAGCGTGCTGCGGCTTGACGACCGCGCGACGATGGTCTTCGTTGCGGTCAATACTTCTGCAAGCTGGGACGTTGCACAACTAGCGCATCCACGGACTGCGTGGTTAGAGTAGAATTCACTCGACAGGACAACACAATTGAATTATGCACTTCCTCTTCAGACTTAACTGATATTGATGACCTCACTTAACACTTATTTATTCATCTACTGCCTTAGATTATTTATCCTTATAACTGATGTAAACAGACAAGACACACACTATTGCACACTTCCGGTGCTGCGCATCAAAAGAGTTATACTTCCCGAACTCTACATACACATGTGATTATTCAATGAACCGATACTTTCACAGACTTAGAATACTACACATTCATCATTCATCCATTCATGTAATACTCAACATATTATTCCCATCTTTCTCCTACGGCGAATACATATAAAAGTATTAACATAACAACTGATAACTGAGAATTAAAGCATCCATTGTAAGCAAACAGACAAGTGCAAAAAATAAACAATCACACTACACAGGATTTAACGTGGTTCACCCCCCGGATGGGAGCTACGTCCACAAGAATTATTGTTGTATTAGTCTTTGGGAAGGGTACAACAGTTCTTGTCTACGCACTCAGCTACAGACTCTCTTCTCTCTCAATAGGCCTCTGCGCACACAGCTTGCAGAGCCTTTACAAAAATGTCTCTCAACAGAATATTTCTCAATAATAATCAACAACACAATACAAAATGAGAGATTAACATTTTCCCATACAAAATATGCCTCATTTATAGATCATGCTCATAGGTCATGTCTTTACAATTCGTAGGCAAAAACCCTTAGGTTTACAAAATTGTCACGGTTTCCCCAAAACCGGACTTGCTGGTTCTGGTAGCGAATCTTTCGTTGTGGCCATCCTCCATGTGTGGTCACGTCGCTATCAGCCCCCTGTCGCATGCACGCCAATAGGTCACTTTCACCAAGCCGTTCTTTCTCTAATGGTCTTGTGAGACTGGTTCAGGTAGTGGTTCTTTTCATGTGCGACCAGTCGCTTTCTTCCGCTTTGCTCCTTACCCGCTACTTGGTAATCATGGAGCATCTTTACCAAAAATAGACCACCGATGGTCTAACCAGAATTTGTGTCGTCTTCTGTTGAACACTCTGCTTTTCCGGATCTTCGTAGACTAGACACCTCGCAGCGTTGTACTCCTCGCAGCGTTTAACCTTGCATCTCTTTCGACGTTGCGCTGCACTCATCTTCGTAGCATCCTAAAACTTACTTGTCCAAAAAGCCTTCAACTGAACTGTGCTTAGCTCCGCAGTTCCAGAACTTGACTTTGCACAAAAATTTCCCACTTGGGCCAGGCCCAACACTTCCTCCACCTGTGAATATGCACATAGATCCTCGATCTAGGAGGAAGGTGCTTGAATGACAGTTTAGTGGTCGAAAAAATCTCAAAAAATAAGGAAAACAACTTTGAATAAAATGGGAAGACTATCCTCCCATCAAACATAGCATGACAACAATACAAAGAAAAACAAAATCGTCCAAAAAAATGGCCGATCACCTAATACATATAGGTGTTTACACTAAATAATTTACACAATATAACATTGTATATGTTGTAAAAATGAAGTTCCTTTTGGTAAATGTTTAATTTATTTTACCCTATTTAGGTGCACCAAAAAAGGGGTAAAATTAGGACAATTGGTTTTTATATACAGTGCTCCATCTACCTCAGTACACACCAGGGATATTTATACATAGAAACACACCGGATCCTATTTTAATTTTTTAAATTAAAAAACTACTTTTTAATATTAAACAAATTATCTTGAGTTGGTGATTTATGTATATTTAAGCACATTGGAGCGATTGTATTATATAGGTGCATTGATAAAGGGTTAAAACCATTAAAAAAATAGTTTTGTGCACCGTGATCCAATTTTCACATTCAGTGCTTTGTATCCCTATATGCACCAAGGCATTTTGTCAATTAAAAAACACTAGATTCTATTTTTAATATATTTTTTAAAGTTATCTTTTTATTATTAAATATTTTATTGTAAGTTAGTGTTTTATGTATATTCATGCATCCCGATACAAGTTTTATATTTGGGAGCACTAATACATTGTTAAAAATGTAATAATTTTTTATTTTTGTATTTCTTTTTTGGTTCTCTGTATAACTATACACTCCAAGGCGTTCTGGAAACAAAAACACACTAGAGTCCTTTTTTAATTTAAAAAATAAATAAAAGCATAATTTTTAGTAGTACATTTTATATCGTGAATCATGTTGGAAGGCGGGTTTGGAAGAGTCAGCTGCGTAGCATCGCAGATGCTGCGCAAGGTCAAATATTTCGCGCAAGAAGGAAAACTGCGCACAAGTTGGAAATAATATTACTTTATGTAATTTTGGTCATTTTGGACCACATTGTGCAGATTAAGGGTCAGCTTGTTGTAGATTTTGTTAGAAAGTAGTTAGGCAGTTGCCTAAGTGGACCATGAATGTAAAGGCACAAGCCTATAAATAGATGTAGAATGGCAAGTGTTAATATGAGGATTTTTGATAGGAGAATACGACTTGTTTGGTATCAGATATTGACCTTGGTCTTTGAATCTGGGTATGCAATAGAAGAATTGTATTAATGTATCTATATTTTGTTGCGAAGGTTAATATGACATGACAAAGCTTGAGCATAATCATTGTATCTTTTCCTGTTTTCCTATTATGAATGTGATATATATCTGCGATATGAATCTGTGAATGATGAAATGTTTCTTTGCTCTAAATGATGTTATACTGTTAGATATATTTGTGCATTAATGGTTTTGCTGCTAATGAGAACTGTTGAATGATAATGCAATTCTGTTTAATGCCTAAGCTGAATAGTTAGATCTGCTGAATAATGCTGTGCTAAGTTGATAAGTAGATGCACATGGTCCTCCTTCATTCGACGGAAACGTGGTTCCGTCATCTCTCCCTTGAATATCTCGGGTGAGACTTCATCTACTCCGCAGGTGTTGCTAGACAGGGTAAAACCTGTCTGGGCCGGTGCTCAGGGAGACCATGGTGGTTTGGATGTCGACAGAGTGGGGAACCCTTGTCGACTGGGTTTGTGTCAACAAATGGTTCCGTTTCTGGGACTCTAGCGTGAAGAAAAAGGAGGACATGTTGTGGCATCCGACAAAACCGGAAATTCAAGATTGGTTCGACCAAACGTTGCGAGAGTTTGCTGAAAAAGAGAATCAGAACCCTAGACTGACGACGGATAGGTCGCTGGCAAGGTATATACACGATGATCCACATGAGTATTTTTTCTATGAATTCCCGATCATCTTGTATGAATGGTTAGCGCAATTGACCTTTCGCAAGGTAAATTTCCAAGGCGGTGAGCCAACATCCTGGACCCCAGAATTGATCTAGGAGTTGCAAGAAGTCGACAACAGGGCATCGCGGGCTATTGAATTATGGCTTGACAGTATATTGGAGGGCTGTATCACCGCATTTGTGGTTGATACGATGAAATCCTATAGCGAAGCTGAAAGGGATTTTTTCAACGGACCAAGATGTAGGTTCTTGTTGTCATTACAATTGTCCATTAAGATGCTCATTTGTGAAAAGGGAATACTGAAGATGAACCTCGAGTAGAAGAACCCTAGTGGGAGGAGGATGTGGATACTGCGAAGGCAGGGGGAAGGCAAATGGAATGATACGGGGTAGATGGGTGCAAGTTACGACGAGACTGTGAAGGAAGCCGAGGAAGAGATTGGTCTTACAAGGGGAGGAGCAAGGTTTCGCCAAGATAAAAGGCAGAGGACAGGGGAAGGTCCTGCTGTGATCAAAACGCAAAACCATGAAGGAAGACCACATGGGATGAAGAGACCCCACAGTGCCGACAAGGACGACCAAGATACGCCCGAAGTAGAGGTAAGACAAACCCCCAACAATAACGTACCCACACCTCCGCTTACTATATCACAGCCAACGAGAAATACGACTTTGACACGGCTGTGTTCGGCGTGTCAACAAAACTTGAATAATAGTGGATCAATGATTGTAGGAAGAAGGCCCAAGATGGAGGGCGATGATGCGAAGTTACCTCTGTTTCCATGGAAATGGAACTGAGGACCCAGAGCAATATTGGTTCTTATGTGAAGCTGTGTGGACTGTTAAACAAATTATCGATGATGACATCAAGAAAGGTCAATTACCGACGACTCTTCAGGGTCGCACACTAGACTGGTTCATGAAATTTGTACAAGTTCCTATGGGGAGTCCAGAGAAGATATTGGTTGAAGTTAGAAAAGGGTTAATTGAAGAGTTTAGAAAACTAAATTCTGAAGCGCAATCCATTACAGAGATGAAGGAGATCAAGTAGTATCCGAATGAAACTATTTGGGATTTTGTTCAAAGGTTTAAAACGCTAATGGAAAGATTCAACTTTGAGATGAGCGACATTCAACATAAGGAATGGTTCATCACAGCGTTGCTACCTCGTATCAGACTTCCTCTGATGCAGCAGAAAATTGCGACACCGAGTGAGGCTCTGGAGATTTCCATGAAGTTAGAAGCTTCACCTATTGGTGAGAATGTGGTTGGCATGACTCAGATCCAGAAACAGTTGGTGAATCTGACAATTTAGTTGCAAGATCTCAAGAAGGGTAAAGAGCACTGCGAAGAGGTTTGGTGTACTCAATGTCATGCAGAAGGGAATACCAAGGATAACTATCCAGATTTCCGAAACTAACTATTATCAGGAGCATCAAACCCATTGAGTGGCGGAGTTATGCCATGGTACCGCATTTTTCAAGTTTATGGGCATCAACATGAGGAGTGTTAAGACATGCAAAAGATGGTCACGAAGCCGATGAATTTGTATTGTACATTCTGCAAGTTTTTCGGGCATGAAGATAAGGATTGCTGTGCATACGACCTACTCCAGGAAAGAACATACGACTCATACTATGTAAAGGGAGAAGACCATTGCGCAATACAACAACCGTAGCCATAGGTGGCCCAGCCGCCACCTCAACCGCAAATGCAGTTTGTACCGCAGATGCAACCACCACAACAGTTTGTACCACAACCGTAGTATAATCAGATGCATATGGCTCCGCAGCAGCCAGAGTATGGTCAGCTCGCGTAGTATGTTCAACCAGCACAGTATGTTCAGCAGCAATCGAATCCCCAGCAGCAACAATTTAATCAACCGCAATATCAACAACAAGGAGGATTTCACGGAGGATTTTGAGGAGGATGAGGTGGAGGTTTTGGTTGAGGAGGAGGACGAGGTCGCAGACCTATGTAATGTTATAATTGCGGAGTATTGGGACGCTGCCAGAGAGACTTCCTGCAGTTGCAAACACAGTGTACATATTGTTTTGGTATTGATCACACTGTTGAGAATTGTCCATAGCTGATCACGCGATGGCAGGAAGGAAATGTTCCGCAGATGCAAAATAAAAACCAGTTGCAGAACCAGCTTCAGAATCAAAATCAATTGCAGAATCATAATCAGATGCAGAACCAGAATAAGCATCAGAATCAGAATCAGAATGCAAATCAGAATCTGAATCAACCTGCAAATCCACTGCCGAACCAGAATCAGGGACCAACTGTCGTGACGATTTCAACAGAACCAAGAACGCAAGATGTCGATGTTGCTATTATCACTCGCGGAGGTGTGATGATAGGAGAAGATGGTTCAAATCCACTAATCTTGCTAGCTGGAAAGAAGAAGGTGTAGTTTGATATTGATGCTAAGTGAGACACATTCTTTGAATCACGTAATACAATGGGAAGACATCTTGGTAAGTCAATTACTTATGACATGCCCACTGCTTTTGACTCAACTTCGGGAGCAGGACCATCACGACAGTATGGTACTTTGCAAAACTTATTTGAAAGTTTCTTATTGCTGGTAAGAGATCTCAATTCTCTTGTCGAGATTGAGATTCTGTTGCATTGACCGACCAAGGGACATAAAGAGTCCATAGTGAACTCCTTACAGAGGAAGAATACAGGAAAAGAGATGCGCATGAATATCCATATTGGGGATTACGAGGTAGATTTAGTCATTCTGTATCTAGGCTCAGATATCAATATTCTAACAAGGAAGGAATGGAAAAATATGGGGATCCCAACGCTAAACTGGTCTCATGTAGAGCTGTGACTCGCTAACCAGACCAAGGTAACACCAATTGGGAGAGTTCCATGCCTTTTGTGGACATTAAGGGGATGAAAACCTATGTTGATTTTGATGTTAGTTAAGTTGTCAAGGGTGGAAGCTCCTATCCTGTGTTGTTGGGGATTGGATGGGCCAATGACAATATGGCAGTAATTAATTTCGAAAAGCAGGTGATGACCTTTGAAAATCAAGACCTCTGAGTTATAGCTCTGTTGGATCTGACTGAAGGGCGAAGGTATGTTGAACCAGTAAAGGATGAAGTTGTAAGAGGATGGGATCATGCATATAACATTTTCGAAGACTACATCCATCAGATCGTCGACGACGAACTCGGTTGGCACAACTCTAGATCTGTGTCTTCCAACTTTGGTGATGCTTTAGATAACTGGCAGAATCACATGCATGAGGTGTCGTTTAGAAAGTGTGGTTTGATCACACAATCGTTGTGTCGTGTTGTGACTGAGACTGTTGAATTACTTGTATATGAAGGATTGCCTGGGTTGTCTGAATTTCTAGTGGCATTTTAAGATAAGGTGTCAGAACCACAACGATTGTTGGAACTGGAGGAGGCGCTGAAGGCTTCCCCAACACGTTGGTGGATGACCCATAAGAAGTCGATTACTGGATGGTATCTGTGTCGAAGATTGATGACGGCTCGCTTTGGCAACGCAGAAGTATACCACATTGGAAAGTACGATGGGAGGAATGACCCTGGCAGTCAACTAATTGAATGTCAGACTTTGTGGGCCTCAAGACCAAATGATGAATGGGTCCATGCCTTTTTCCACACTTTAGATGAAGTGTTGCGATCTTGGTATGCCTTAGCTAAGTTTCCCATGGAGATTGCCACTTGGTTGGAGTTGATGGTTTGCTTCACTAATACCTTTAGTTTCGCGGATTCCAATCCAGATGTTCACAATGCTATGCAGCTCATCCACGATGTTTTTCTGAAGGTGGTTCTAGTTGCATACCCTGTGGATCCGCGTGCGCATTGTTAGATGTAGTCGATGATGGAATGCTATAATATTATTGGAGGGCTGGAGGATGGTGATGACCCACAGAATGTCAATATTCCAGAAACAGAAGCGAGTCAGGATGTCGCAGCACCTGACGTATCGACAGATTCAATAAATCATCCGTTGAAGCTTAGGAAGGTCAACATTGGGTCATAGGAGAACCCAAATTTTGCGAATGTTGGGGACTACTGGGATGAATAAATGATGGCAAAGGTCACATACCTATTGCATGAATTCTAGGATTTATTTCCTACGAAGTTTTCTGAGATGAAGGGAATATTGGGATATTTAGGAGAGATGAAGATTCCGTTGAAGCCAGATGCGAAACCAGTAAGACAGCGACCATATCGACTGAATCCGCAACACAAGGAATAGGTCAAAGCTTAACTTGAAAGAATGTTGGATGCTGGAATAATTGAGCCAGTCAAGGAATTAGAATGGATCAGTCCTATGGTAGTTCAAGATAAGAAGATGGGTGAGGTGCGAATTTGTGTCGACCTGAGGAAGTTGAATGAAGCATGTATGCATGATCCATTTCCGACGCCATTCACTGATGAGGTACTAGAATGAGTGGGTGGTCAAGAAATGTATTCCTTCATGATGTCTTTTCTGGCTATCACGAGATCTGGATCGCAAAAGAGGATCACCACAATACAACGTTTGTGACTGAATGGGGTTGTTTCCAGTATACCGTGATGCCATTTGGACTAAAGAACGCACCTGTGATATTCTCTCGGGTTGTTGTTGCTGCATTCAGAGATTTTATTCAGAAGTTTCTGCAAGTCTATATGGATGACTGGACAGTTTATGGATTGATCAGGGACCATCTAGCAAACCTGCGACTGATGCTGGAGCAATGTAGATAGTATTAGATTGCGCTGAACTTGAAGAAGTGTATTTTATGTGCACCATTTGGGATGTTGTTGGGTCACATTGTTTGCAAGCAAGGATTGTTGATTGACCCAGTAAAGATTGCGCTGATTTTGAGCTTGCCACTGCCTACAATTGTAAATTAGTTGAGAGCAACACTGGGGAAAACAAGGTACTACCGCAAGTATATCCGCGGTTACACTGCAATCACAGCTCCTATGGAGAAACTGTTGAAAAAGGATGCAGTATTCTTACGGAGCCCAGAATGTCAAGTAAGTTTTGAGATGCTGAAGGCTAAGATGGCTTCTGTGCCGATACTAGTATTTCCCAATTGGAGCAAGGAATTGCATGTCCATGTGGATGCATCGTCGATTGCGCTAGACGTGGTGCTCACCCAACTAGGAGAAGGAGATATTAGCCACCCGATTTCTTTCGCGAGTCGGAAGCTGTCATCCGCGGAGAAAAATATATGACTATAGAGAGGGAAGGCTTGGCGATGGTATATGCGCTGTAGAAGTTTAGGCATTACTTGTTGGGCGGTCACTTCAAAATGTTCACAGACCATTCTGCTTTGAAATATATGGTCAATAAGCCTGTGTTGGGGGGGAAGATATGTCGCTGGCTACTTCTCTTTTAGGAGTTTGATTTTGAGGTAATTGTGAAGCCAGGTCACTTGAATGCGGGACCAGGTCATTTATCTCGAATTGAGATAGGTGAGGAACCAACAAACATTGAAAATGGGTTTTTAGATAGGATAATATTCAGAGTTAAGATGGCTGATGAATACTATGAAGAAATAATTCAGTTCTTGGCGACGAGAACCTCACTAGAGGATTTTACCACAAGTCAGAAGAAGCAGTTGGTAGTTAAGGTTGCAGATTTCCATTTGATCGCTGGACAAATTTATAAAACAGGACCAGATGAGATCTTGAGGTTATGTGTCATGCCTCAAGAATAAGGGAAGATATTGTTAGAGGCACATGCGGGAGTGATTGGTGGACACTATGGCGGTCATGCTACTGCCAGGAAGGTGCTTCGTGCAGGGATTTGGTGGCCCACCCTTCACAATGATGCAATGGGTTATTCACAAACTTGCGACGTCTGTTAAAGAACTGGGAAACTGTCAAGGAGGGATGGGATGTCGCTGGTACCTCAAGTGACATTGCAACCATTTGAAAAATGGGCTGTGGATTTCATGGGACCAATCACCCCACCTGGAAAGAGAACTGGTGCATGGTACATAATTACAACGATAGATTATTTAACAAGGTGGGCAGAGGCCGCACCTGTTGTAGATTGCACTGCTGCGACAACATCACGTTTCTTGTTCGATAACATTGTTACTCGGTTTGGATGCCCAAAGATATTGATGAGCGACCAGGGGAGTCACTTCATCAATCGCACAGTTAAAGCATTGACAGAAGAGCTCTAGATACATCATAAGAAGAGTACCTCGTACCATCCGCAAGTAAATGGAACAGTGGAAGCATTCAACAAAGTGTTGGAGCGTGCGCTTACAAAGGTGTATAATGCAACCCGTGATGACTGGGATTTGAAGATTCCAGCAGTATTGTGGGCATATTGCACCACTTGTAAACGATTGACCGGGCAAACACCGTTCAAACTCATGTATGGGAAAGAGGCATTTATGCCTATGGAGTACATTGTTCCGAGTCTGCGCATAGCAACAGTGACATGCATGAATGATGAAGTAGCATTAGAAGAGCGACTGGAGCAGCTCGTACAGCTTGAGGAAGACCACTTTGTCGTAGGTTTTTACCAGCGCGTGGAGAAGGATCGGCAAAAAGCTTGGCACGATCGACATATAAAAAAAAAATAGTTTCAACAAGGTGACTTGGTGTTGTTGTATGACAGCAAGTTCATGAAGCATGCAGGTAATTTACATATGCATTGGCTAGGTCCATATTGCATTAGTTTCATTACTTCAGGAGGTACAGTACAACTGCAACAGTTAGATGGAGCGATGTTGCCAAAGCTAGTGAATGGTAGCCGACTGAAGCCCTAGAAGATGGGCTCAGTGCTGCGTGATGCGTAAGGCACTGCGTAGAGTTAAAAAATAAAATAAAATGATAGGTTTTTGGCTAGCTGGTTGGTGCACTCAGAGGGAACGGAAGCGCAAGTAGGAGAGGTTGTATCACAGTTAGGGAGTCCATGCTGCGACAGCTGCAGGGTCACAACACAGTCAAATCAACAGTAAATGTAAACAGTTAAATGCAGTTAGATGTCATCACTCGTTGAAGTGACGCGTATTTATGGCAGATCTGACCGTGGATTGACAGGATCGATGGAAGATTCAGACAGTTAATGCATGATTTGGTCATGACGATCAGGTTGATTTGGTCATGATGATCGATGGATTGAATTGGTGCTATAAGAAGGGGTCGAGTGCAGTTGGAAATCACCATTGTGCAAGGAGTGAACTGAGTTGAGTAGTTGAGTGTCAAATTGTGCAAGGTTTTCTAGAGTTACAGAGCAGAGTTGCAGTCAAATTGAGTGAATTGTCACACGCAGTAGCATTGAGCACTCATTGAGAATTCTAGGGCACTGGTGCGGCATCCCAAGTGACCGAGTCACGGTTGAGATTTCGAGCGAACGGGACTCACCAGTTGTCCTAGTGTCGATAGAGGAGGAATTTGCTAGTATGTCGATCGGGTCATCATCAATAGTGAGAAAGAGGAGGGGAGGGCAGTAGTCTAGCTCCCCGATGCAGAACAAGTGACATACCAGATCATTTGTACCACTGCCGGAGGACGTACATGTGCAGGAGGGTCCATCGAGCTCAGGGGTGGTGGAACCAACTCATGACGGGGTATCTACTGCGGATATCCTTGGGTATGTACCTCCCTGTCGGCTTGATGTTCTACCTAGGAAGCCTACCAAGAACCATCGATATCAGGTAAGGATGTCGGCGATCCTGCAGGGAATGGTTTGCACCACAGACATTGCGCCTGCACTGATGCAGATGAAGTATGATGCCCATGATCTTCTTGCCTTAAGGGACATTACGACGGAACCATATGAATCAAGGGTCGCAGCCAAAGGCAACTTGGTACCCCTTATTTTGAAGGATTGGGCGTGCGGATTGAATTAGGAAAAACTGTTGGGATTGATCAACATGCCGCATTTTGGGCGGTTGACTGAGGCAAATGCTTGTGTAAAGCAGCTTTTGGACTGTTTCCATGGTAGGATTTTATGGATGGACAGACCAGTTGCAGTCATGGTCGACCTTATCATAGAGATCACAGGGTTGCCTAAGGATGGGCCAGACCCTTTGCAGTCTTTCCGAGGGAAAGAAAATGCTAAGAAGCTTGCGGTGAAGTTGAGGAAGCGCTATGATTTACAGCGTGATGAATGGGATTACCGCATCGACAGCATCAATGATCCGGTGGTGCGCATTGGGGCAAGGATTTTGGCTAGTAAAGTAGTCAGGACTAACCGACCCAGCCAAGGTAACTCAGGGGTCATTGCATGCACCGAAATGTGTGTGCAAGGGATACAAATGAAATGGTCTCTCTTTTTGTTGAACCAATTGACAGAGGATGCAGTGGCAGTCCGAGTGGGGAAGCGGTCATTTGCATACAGTTGGTTGTTGATTTTGATCGCGCTTGTGATTTGGATGGAGTCAGACGGTTATCAAGGTATGGAAGTGTCGGTAATACTGGCTTGTAAGGGCGCACGCTACTAGAACCTCTGGTGGGTAAAATAAGTCGAGCGGCTTAAAGATTACGTAACACAGTTCTGGGTCTATTGGGAGGAGCTGCAGAGGGCAGCTGTGCAAGTACCACAATTATCTGAGGCAGCCGTAATGAGATATCAATAGATTGCCCGGTTTGTGATTGGTCCACACACAATTCATGTCCAATCATAGTGAGACCAAGAGAAACAGTGGTTGTCGACACCACACAAGTTGTCGGATGAAGAGCTCGAAGCCATTGTTGATGATTGGCCCGCCAAATGGAGAGAATCGGTTAGTATGGAGGAAGTAGAGAGGGGTCCCCCAGCAGATGCACTAGTTGATCCAGTACAAGTATGGACCCGCTTTCAGACCAATTCGTCGCGGACACCGACGGATGAGGAAGAAGGGTGCCATTTTGAGGAGGCCAGAACGAAGCGGCACTATGAGCAGGGTACGACAAGTGGTGCAACCCCAGGGATGGAAGCGCAGCTGAACCGGCTTATTGAGGTCGTCGCAAATGCCATGGTTGCGGAAGCTGACGAAATGAAGAAGCAGGTGGTAGAAGGTTTCGGGGAGGTAAAAAATTGACTTGATTCTTTAATTGATGTTGTTTTGAAGAAAGCACCGGAGGCGTCGACTGTGCAGGACTTTGGCTCAATCAACGCTGGGATGCGGGTTCGAAATGTGCAAATTCCACCGACTGCGATTGAGACCAATGATGAGACTCTTAATACTTCCCTGCAACAGTCACAAAATGTGTCTATCAAAATCAGTGGGCTGTCCATGCAGACACTAGTGAATTTGTTGAGTGTCTCCAATCAGGAGTTGGAAGATAGGGAGCTCAGTATCAACGGTCAGTTCTTGCGATTGTAGGAGAAGGTGGGAGCGGCCCAGAAAGAGGTAGAAGAATTAAAGGAGAAAGCAATAGCAGCGCATGAAGTGGTAGAAGAATTGGAGAACAAGCAAGAGCAGCTGATTGCAGAGAATGCTAGAGAAATCGAGGAGTTGAAGAAGGAACAGGACCGCTTGATGGTGGAGAGAGAAAACCTCTGGGATAGCAGAGTGCGGTTGGAAGAGGCCATTGCTGATGCCTGTCAGTATGTATTGGAGCCCACCACGGCATTGGATCCGACTGAGCGAGCATCACAACTTGGGGCTATCATTTCCCAGTTGCAGTGCGACAATGCTGACTTAATAGCTCTGGTATAACTAGGCACACCGCAGGAGCAAGTAGCACAAAGGAAAAGCACCATGGAGGAGTTGGCGACCTGGCTCGGAGAGCTGGAGCAAGAAGCGAAAAAATTAATTGAAGTGACTGCACAATTTTGGGGGTAGCGTCGTCTAGGATGATCAATTAGAGAAACTGACCAAGCTGGCATAGGAGGCAGAAGGACATCTAATAACCATGAAGGCTTCGTTGAGAGTGATACCATTGGCTGTTCAGGTCACCAAGTTTGCGGAGCTGAAGGAGTTACAACAACGGGTCGCGAGGGCACAAGAGCGTCAGGGGAAGTGCACAACGCAGTTAGATGAGTTCCAAGATATTAGCGTGTAGCTTTCAGTCAAGGCATTCTTTTCACTGTAGGCCGTGCAGGAAGGAAAGAATAAAGTTGTTGATAAGCTAGTCAAGCATTCATTAGCGTAGGATTTGACAGAGAGTCAGGAGATTGCTGCGACTGTCAAGGAGCAAGGTAGGGAGATCAGTCAACAGTACGAAGATTTTAGGCTGACGATCAATGAATACACCATGTCCAGCTGACATGGCTCGAGGGTGAGCCACCAGATTGTGTTGGGGGCTTGTTGGCAGGCGGGTTTGGATGAGTCAGCCGTGGAGCATCACGGATGCTGTGCAACATAAAAGATGTCGCGCAAGAAGGAAAGCCATGCACAAGTCAGAAATAATATTACTTTATGTAATTTTGGTCATTTTGGACCGCATTGTGTGGATTAAGGGTCAGTTTGTTGTAGATTTTGTTAGAAAGTAGTTAGGAGGTTGCCTAAGTGGACCATGAATGTAAAGGCGCAAGCCTATAAATAGATGTAGAATGGCAAGTGTTAAGATAAGGATTTTTTATAGGAGAATACGGCATGTTTGGTATCGGATATTGACCTTGGTCTTTGAATCTGGGTATGTGTGTGGAGAACCTGCAACAATTAATTAATAAGAATATGCGAAATAGCAAAAATGATAGAACTTAGAATCACTTTTATATTGATCGCAGGCCACTTCGAGGGGGCAACCTCCTTCGAGCAAGCTCAATACAAATAACTTCACGGTGCCTTCATAGGCCTCAACACACTCTTATATACTAAGTCTAGGCGCCAATACTATGGGTTAAAACCATGGGCCAATACAAACTATGGATCAACAATACTATGGGCGACTTACAAAGCATATGCGCCAAACAACAATAACACAACTATGGATCAGCAAATACTACGGGATGACTTACAAAGCATATGCATCCAACAACAATATACTAACAAAGTAAATAGAAGGGTTGTAATGGGTTCCTAACATCCCTTCTCCCTTAGAAAAAGCTTTGTCCTCAAAGCTTTAGATGTGGAAATTGACGCAGAATTGGACGGAGTGGTTCCCCTGTAGCATCTTCGGGTTGCATTCCAGGCCACTAACGCCTTTTGAGTTTCAAGAGGATTGCTTGGAATGCTGAAGAAGAACCATATCAGCTGCGTGTAAAGTGCGCTCTGAACGGTGCTGAGTGGCTTGTTGTTTCAGTCAAATTCTTGCCATGTGAAGATTGTCCTGCAGAATGAGAAGAATCTGATCGCGGTTTCGAAGAACCTAGTCAATTGCCTGAACTGGGGAGCTATTGAGGGTGTATGGAAGAAGAAATGGCAATGCCTGTCCACAGACTGCTTCATATGGTATCCTTGTAGACATGGTATTGTACCATTGGAGCGCTTCTAGGAAATCCATATAAATAGTTGTCCAAATCTGTGTAGGGATGGGAAAGGGTTCGAGTAGTCTTGAAAGGAGTGTCATTTCACCCTTGTTGACCTGGAAAGTATCACAGTAAACCACCATCTGTTGAATTGGCAGTTTCAATCCATGCCAAAAGAAGTTACATTGTTCCCGATCATACTTTTGGAGGAGCCCAGAGTGCCCTGCTGATGAAGAAGCATGGAGTTCATAGAAGAGATAGCCCTGTTGAACATATTGCAACCAGTTTGGAACAAGCAAAGAAATAGTTGTAAGAGAAACTGGGTCATCAAATGTGCGAGAAGGAGCATCTGCCACCATATTGTCCTTACCCTTCTTGTAAGTGATCGCATAGTCATAACCCATGAGGTGGATAACCCATTTCAGGTGTGTTGGGGAGGAGACCCATTGTTCCAGGAAATTTTTCAGACTCTGGAGATCAGTCTTGATGCAGAAATAATTCCCTAATAGGGATTGCTACCACGTCGGTACTGCATGCAAAATAGCCATCATTTCCTGTTGAGATGTAGACACGGCTAAATGCTTACCAGAAAGGTCGCTTGAAGGCAGAAATCCCACTGGTGCAGCAAAGAAACCTGCATATCTATCCAAGGAAGTAGTGGAGACTGTTGATGGGTGCATCTGAATGGAATGGAGCTGAGCGATGACACCATGTGAACTCTTGTTAAGGATATTTTCCAAGCGATGTGAACTGATGATGCAGAGAGACCCTGGTTGTAATCCTGTAAATTTGTGTTGTGTCCCATTGATTGAAAACTGCATCCAAAGTTCAGTAAAATCCCATAAGATGGGGCCAAGTGTGCGTAACCATTGAACACCCAAAACCACATCACATCTGCCTAAGGACAAGGCAAACATGTCAGAGTGCAAGTTATAATCTTCCAGAGAGATACGCACATTGTGACACTTTCCCTTGCAAGGTAAGGTGCCTCCATTAGCAACCATGACTTCAAAGTTGGAGCAAGGATGGACAAAACAATTAGCCTGTTTGGCGATCCGGGGGTTAGTGAAGTTATGAGTGCTATGAGAATCAATGAGTATTGTAAGATGAAGCTTCTTGAAATAACCCCTGACCCGCATTGTTTGGGGGGTTGTTGACCAACCACGACCTCACAGTCGACAGGGGTTCACCTTACTGTCGACACATACCGCAGTCTCCCTGGGCACCGGCCCGGGCAGGTTTGAGCCCACCCAGCAACACCTGCAGAGCGGATGAGGTCTCACCCGAGGCATCCAAGAAGAGTAGACGGAACCATATTTCCTCCGAGGGAGGAGGCGAGTTGCGGTAGTATGTTATTAACAACAATTCTAAACATTCATCATGAATTTATGGCATATCACTCTAATCATAGCATTAGCATTACAGTAAGTAGACATATCATTGCAACATTAACATCATAACGACAAGGAACAGACAATTGCATTAAGAAAAGATAACAACAATAGCATTTTGCAACATTACACTCAGATTGCACCAAATCATCATCCTTATATTACTGTGGCAAACCAAAAGCAGTACATAGATCTCTGTGCAACTTCCCGCATTATCTCTCTTTCCCTCTGCATATATCTCTATTCTTTTCCTCTATCAATCGATATCCTAACACTTACAATTCTCATCTATTTATAGGCTTCCTCCAATTACAATACTTGTCCACTTTCCTAACTGACACTATGGACAATCGACTAACTGACTTGGTCTAACTACCCACAAACCTGCATACTGTGATACAATTGACTCGATATTACAAAATGTATGACCCAAAACCTGCCAACTGCGGTATACTTGACTCGATATTACAAAATACATGGTCCAAGTGACCCAAAACCCACCAACCGCGGTATACTCTATTAGAAAATACTTCTTTCGCGCCCTTATCCAACGTGTCACAACGTCGGTGGTACTGCGACATGTCCTCATCAAACCGCCTGCCAACAGGCCCCCAACACAATCTTGTGGCTCTCCCTCGAGCCACGTCAACTACTGGACATGGTGCATGTCGTGGTTTTGGCCTTGAAGTCTGCATATGGCTGTTCGAAATTCTGCACTAGCTCTTGAGCATCCTTAGCTGCTTCCTGACTGCTGATCACATCGTCGGCTATGGGTGGTCGGCAAGCTTGTCCATGACCTGCTATCGATGCTTCTACACTGCTTGGAGGGCTTCACTAGCCTGCAACACCAATTTCCCGCCAATTTCCTGGAAATCTTCCAACTGAGCCACCCGTATCTTCTGTCATTCATCTACCTTGGAAACCCGTTGTTGCAAGTCCTTCAGCTCGCGCGACTTGGTGACTTGCTCTATTGGTGGCGGGGTTCTCATTACTGCCTTTAACGTGGCCACCTGGCCTTCCGCTTCCTATCGGTACTTAGTGAGCTGTTCAACTTGCTCATCATGAACAATGCATCCCCAAAATTGTACCATTTCGGTGGTGAGCCTGGTTGCCTGTGTTTCCAGCTCCTCCATCTAGGTGGGAACTTCCTCAAGTGCCCTGCTTCATTCATCTACCTCGTCCTGAGGCATACCTAGCTTCAAATGAGTTTTCAACAGGTCATTCTCTTAGCGCAATTGAAGAATGGTAGACCCCAGCTGCTGCACTCGGTGGAGCACGTCTACCTCTTCAGTGGGCTCCGGGACATGTTGATACACCTCTGTGATTGCCCGGTCAACCTGAACGTTGTCATCCCACATGCAAGCCTTTTCCACAATAAGGAAGTCTTGGTCCTTTTTAAGTACTTCTAGTGCGCGACCCTTCTTGGCCCGCTCCTTCTTAAGGTCAGCTTCCAGATCATCCATTGCTTTCCGTGCTGCAGTAGCCATGCTTGTAAGCTCATCAATCACGACGGTTGCAGTTGTCTCGCTTGCCTGCCATTGTCGAAAGCTCTTGTTGATTTCATGCATTCTAACCGCCATTTCCTAGGAGGCGACCCTCTGCATTGTCGCCAGCGCCATTGCCGGCAGCATTAACATTGACAGTGATCTAGGGAACCTCCTACAGCACATTTTACAAAGCCTCATTGTCGGTCACAACCGTAGTCGAGGGAATGTTGAGTTTCTGAACTCGGGGCATGGTGCAGATTGTGACTGTTTCCTGCATGGGTACATCACTAGGTTCCTTTTGTAACACTGCTTTACGCAAATAATCCATATGAGCGGCAAGCGCAGAGAATCCCTCTTCTACTTTGACGGACATCTTATCAGCGGCCGATGTAGTGGCATGGTTAAGGGCTGTGATTAACCAGCCCAACTGTGCCTCCACAGGAAAAGACATCCCACTGATCGTCACATGCTCGTGGTGCCGCTTTGAGTGATTTTCCTCAAGAGCGCGATCGCTATCAACCACAGTTGGTGTTTTGATCGACTCGTGATCCGAATCCTGACGACTCTACTGATCCTGTGCTGATACTCGATCCGCAGGACCCACCGACGGACCGCTAGCAGCAATTTCTGCTGTACTCATAGGCTGTCACCAAGCCCTCGGCCACTCCTTCACAATACCCTCCAAATCTTCCGCGGTCACCTTATACTGGGTCTGCAACCATTGTTGATTGACATCACGGCGAGCTTGGATATGTATGACGCTTGGCCATATTGCAAATGCCATCACAAGTTTGAATTGTGCCACCATTTCTTCAGATATCTGTGGGACTTAGGTTGCTGCATCACAAAGCATTTCTGAATAAAACCAAAACTGGAATTGGCACTCCCGGGTTCTCTCAGGCTCTCGTACAAGCCACAAATTCTGATAATGTGCCCCGCGTCGTTCTGTAGCAGCCGAGCAGTCCATACCCTGGTATGTATCAGGCTCTTTCCATGCAACTAGAGCAATTAGCAGCAACAACCAACTATATGAGAAAGCACCTCTCCCCACTTGGATGTCTACGACATCCTTCGTTAGCTGATTCAAAAGATATAAGGACCAATTCATCTGGACTCCTTCCGCACATTGC
Source organism: Larix kaempferi (assembly GCA_027924585.1). NCBI lineage: Eukaryota > Viridiplantae > Streptophyta > Pinopsida > Pinales > Pinaceae > Larix > Larix kaempferi. The sequence continues at coordinate 3,557,078 of BSBM01000723.1, read as the reverse complement.
TCGGCGCAAGCAACTATGCCCGAATTACATTGATTAGGTCGTCCTCCTCTAATCACTTTACAAGACAGGATCTTAATGCCCATGAGTACCGCCTGATTATTGCAGCTACTGGTGCGATACCTGCTCCCATCCAATTCCAAGCCATACTTATGTGCCAACCGACGTGCTCGCTTCCAATCATTGGCCTTTCCTTGAATAAACTGCACCGGATCAACACAATTCTTGGGCAAGCCGGTAATCAAAGAAATCAAGTCAACAATGACTGGGACTTCTCTGTCCAACCACAATTAACCCCAATGGAAGCATGACAAGAGATTCTTTACACAAGCATTAACTTCCACCAAGAGCCCAAAATGCGGCATGTTAATTAGTCCTAACAAGCTGGCCTATCGCAGTCCACGTGCCCAGTCATGTATCTCTGGTTCCGGTAAATGGCGCGTCTCTGTTACATATGGTACGGATGCAATTTTAGGGTGGGCCAACATGTCATGGTCTTCATAGTGTAGGAACATCAGCACCGGCCCAATATCCACCGAGCACTCTAAGCTTGTCGGGAGTGCGGGCATCTTCACAATGAATTTCGGCTTCAGGGTCATCTTACACAGGGTGGCATCCGGTCGAACAGGAGGGATGTACCCAAGAATATTACTAGTGGACTGGCTTAGCCATTGGGAAGATGGATGAACAGGGCAACTGGACTGCCACACCTGCTCCAGAGTTTCACTAGCCACCGTAGACTGAAGCATTCTCTTACTCTGCATAGATTCAGAAGGCTGACCCCCGCGGTGCTTCTTAGCAACACTTGATGCTCCCACCGGCATGTTGGCAATCTTGGCTCCAAGATCAGCAGTGTCAAAGGATGTGCAATCTTGTTCAACCGTAGCCGGAATGAATGGAGATTCCACTTCACTACTAATGTCCACTGTCTCTAATTCACCTGGCATACCTCACTACTCCTTGTTATATACTTAACAGAAACTGGCTCAAAAGCACTACAACACTTCTTACTAATTCCACAGTATCTTCCGATCGACGCGAGGCCATACTTATAGCATTTACCTAAATCCACCCTAATCATGACTAAATCATGCATTAACTCAACCAAATCCTGTATTAATGACGCAAATCCACCGGTGATCCTGTCCATTGATCGGCCGGATCCGCCATTAATGCCCATCATATGAACAACTCCGTTAATTACCTGTTGAAACTTTTGGCATTTATTACTGATTTGACCGGGTCACAATGCTGCCATGTGTTGCCAACGGTTCCAAACTTGTGGTACAAGCCTCCCTGTTTTCACATACCTTCTTCTGCTGGTGTTCCATCTGCCACTCAGCAACCTGCAATACATACATTCCTCTTTTTTTTTCTCAAGCATCGCTCTGCTCTAAGCCCAACTGATAAGGCTTCAACCGGTGTCCATTTACCAACTTAGAGAGCATCGCCCCATCCAATTGCTGCAACTAAACCGCTCCATCAGAAGTAATCTTACTGATGCGATAGGGACCAAGCCAATGCATTTGCAACTTTCCTGGATGTTTCATAAACTTGCTATCATATAACAGTACCAAGTCACCTTGCTGAAACTGTTTACTTTTGATGTGGCGATCATGCCATGCCTTTTGTCGATCCTTCTCCACCCCTTGGTGGAACCCAACAATAAATCGATCTTCTTCCAACTGCACTAATTGCGCTAGACGATCCTCTGATGCGGCAACATTGTCCATGCCTGTAATAGCCGCAATGCGTAGAGTCGGGACAATATACTCCATGGGCATAATCGCATCTTTCCCATATACCAACCTAAAAGGTCTCTGACCAGTCAATCTTTTACATGTAGTGCAATAGGCCCATAATACCACTGGAATTTTCAGATCCCAGTCGTCGCGGTTTGCATTGCACACTTTTGTCAGCGCATGTTCTAATACTTTGTTAAATGCCTCCACCGTCCCATTCGCCTGTGGATGATAGGGTGTACTCTTTTTATGTTGTATCTGCAATTCCTCTGTCAATGCGTTGATGGTGCGTTTAAGAAAGTGACTGCCTTGATCACTCAACAAAATATTAGGGAAGCCGAAATGAGTGATAATGTGATCAAATAAGAACCGAGTAGCCGTTGCTACAGAACAATCAATGATAGGGGCTGCCTCCGCCCATCGGGTCAAATACTCTATCACCGTGATGATTTATCGCGCACCCATACGTTTCCCTGGTGGATTGATCAGCCCCACAAAATCCACAGCCCATTTTTTGAATGGTTGCAATGTTAGTTGAGGTAGTAGCGGCATCTCATCGCATCTGGATGGTTTTCTAGTTTGTTGACAAACATCGCAAGACTGTGCATAGTCTGTTGCATCATTATGTAAGGTAGGCCACCAAAGACCAGCACGTAGTATCTTCTTGGCAGTCTCCCGACATCCATAGTGTCCGCCCGCTACTCCACCATGTGCCTCGGCCAATATTTGTGCTTGCTCATGCGGCAAGACACATCGACGCAATATCTCATCAGCACCCAATTTATATAACTCTCCTGTGATTAACTGAAAATCAGCAGCCTTGACAACTAACTATTTCTTCTGAGTAGTGGAAAAATCCTGAGGCGCAGTGCCAGTTACCAGAAATTGAATGATGTCATCAAAATAATGATTAGCAACAGTAATTGTAAATAGTTGGGCATCTGGCAATCCATCATTGATATTAGTTGGTTCCTCCCCTGTGTCAATCCATGATAAATGATCTGGACCAGCATTTCATCGCTCGGGCTTTACAATGACCTCAAAATCAAACTCCTGAAACAACAGTAGCCACCAGCATATCTCCCCCCCCAACACAGACTTATTGACCAAGTACTTTAACGCAGAATGATCAGTGAACATTTTGAAGTGGCCACCCAATAAATAATGTATGAATTTCTGCAGCACGTAAACCATCGCCAGGCCTTCCCATTCTGTGGTAGTGTAATTGCGTTCGGCAGAGGACAGCTTCCTACTAGAAAAAGCGATGGGATGATCAAGGTCACCCTCTCTAGGTTGCGCCAATACAACGCCTAATGCAACCGATGAGGCATCAACGTGGACATGGAATTCCTTAATCCAGTCCAGAAAAACCAAAATCGGTGCCGACGCCATATTCGCCTTGAGCGTGTCAAAACTATCCTGACATTCCGAGCTCCACTGGAATGCCACATCCTTCTTCAACAATTTTTCCATAGGGGCAGTGATCGCAGGGTAACCCTTGACAAACTTGTGGTAATATCCTGTATGACCCAAAGTGGCGGGCAGCTGCTTAACAGTGGTTGGCGGTTGCAACCCCAAAATAAGCGCAATTTTGGCTGGATCAACCAACAAGCCTTGCTTACACACAATATGACCCAGCAATATCCCAAACAGTGCACAAAAAATACATTTCTTCAAGTTCAGTGATATCTGGTGCTATCGGCATCGCTTAAGCATCAACCGTAGATTGGCCAGGTGATCCCGAATCAACCCGTAAACTGTCCAATCATCCATATATACCTGCATAAATTTCTGAATAAAACCTTTGAATGCGGCAACAACGACCCGGGAGAATATCGCAGGTGCATTCTTCAAACCAAAGGGCATGACCGTGTACTGAAAGCAACCCCATTCAGTAACGAAAGTGGTCTTATGGCGATCTTCTTTGGCAATGCGGATCTGATGGTAGCCATAGAATCCGTCAGTGAATGAGTACATCTCTTGGCTGCCCACACCTTCAAGTACTTCATCTGTAAACGGGGTTGAAAAAGGGTCATGCAAACTGGCATCGTTCAACTTCTGCAAGTTGACACAGATGCATACTTCTCCGGTTTTCTTGTCATGCACTACCATAGGACTGATCCATTCAGACTCTCCCACAGGTTCAATAATACCAACATCCAACATGCGATCAAGTTTTTCCTTGACCTTTTCCTTATGTCACGGATTCAACCAATAAGGTCGTTGTCGGACCGGATTAGCATCCGGCTTTAAGGGAATCTTCATCTCGCCTAAATCACCCAGTATTCCCTTCATCTCAGAAAACTTCGTGGGAAGCACATATTGAAACTCATGAAGTAACTCAGTGACCTTGCTCATCATCTCATCATCCCAATAATCTCCAACATTGGCAAAGTTGGGAGTAGCCTCGGTTCCGATATTCGTCTTACGGTTCTGCAATGGTTGACTGAACGGAGTGCATGGTGCAGCAGGTGGTACTACATCGCGACGCCCTTCAGATTCGGGAATATTGACATTTCAGGGATCATCGTCATCCTCTGGCCCACCACTGATATTGAAGCATTCCATGAGAGACTGCATTTGACAAGCAGAGTATGGATCCATAGGGTAGGCCACTAGAGCAACCTGAAGTACCACATCATGGATGAGTTGCAAGGCGTTATGGACATCAGGGTTAGCATCCGCGAAAGTAAATTTATGAGTGAAGTAGACTGTCAATTCCCCCCATGTTGTAAATTCTCGGTGCAACTCAGCCACAGTGTACCACGAACGTGGCATCTCACCTAAAGTATAGATAAAAGCATGGACCCACTCATCGCAAGGTCGCGCAATCCACAACCGTTGACATTCCATCACATGATCTTGGGGATTATTCCGTCCATCATACTTGCCAGCGTGATAAACCTTAGTGTCGCCGAACCGAACCATCATCAACCTTCGACACTGTGACCAATCATTAATGAACTTCTTGTGTGTTTCCCACCAGCGTGCTGGAGCAGCCTTCAATGCTTCCTCTAATGCTAGCAATCGTTGGGGTTCGGAGACCCGTTCTTCAAATTCCGACAAAAATTTAGTGAGGTCAGGCAACCCCTCATAGATAGGCAATTGTTGAATATTGTAACTTCTAAGAATATTATATTTGTACTTTATTATTCCGGAGATGTTTCATCCCTCTAAGGTGATTCTATTATGTATCCGGAGATGTTTATTCCCCGGTTGGATTGTGGTAACCAGGGTTATTAGATCCACCATGTGGGGGTCGGCCCTGAGTTAATTAATTAAGGGTTATTAGACTCCCCTGGGAGAGGTCGGCCCCATTAGGGAAAAAGTCAGTCGGAAATCTAGTATAATTAGAGGAGGATGCTCCTCACTTATCTCACACTTGCATAGCTCGGAAAGTAGCGCACTTGTGTTTGAGAGGTCTGCATAGGAGGTAGAGAAGGAGCTCTAGTCTTGGAGAACATCTTGTATTTTGGTTGATCATCTCATTGAGGAAAGCTTTGCTGGGTTTTCTACCCCATGAGGGTTTCCCAAGGTAAAATCTCTGTCTATCTTGTGATTATGTTTCTTTCAGTGATCTTGCTAGTCAAATTAGTTTAAACTTAACATGGTATCAGAGCTAGCTTGAATAGAACATCTTTCACAAGGAAAAATTATCTTTCTCTCTCTCTCCCAAAATTAGGGTTTCTGCAAAATTTAGTATTTTTGGATTCTGGTTGCATGGCTGAATAGCCCTTCTCAAAATCAAAGTTTTGAGCCCTTGATCGAGATTTTTGGTTGGGTAGAACTTCGGGAAAGTCAAACCCTAGTTTGACCAAAAGTGCGATAAACCAAAAATTCTGTTGCAGATCCAGAAAACAAAAGGTTGAAGAAGCACATCTCCTGGTAAGTGTTACTCTATCTCTTGAAACTCCAATCTCTTGGACTCCCCCAAGAGAAGATGGCTCCAAGCACTAAGCTTGAAGACAAGCTAGAAGGTATAGAGAATTTCCGGGCATGGAAATACAGAATTGGTCTCATTCTTGAAGAGAATGATCTTGCTCAATATATCAAGGATGAAGTTGCAGAACTCGCTGAAGATGAAGCCAAAGAAAAGCATAGGAAGGATCTAATTAGGGAAAAGAGAATCATTGTTGATTCTATCAAGGAACACTTGATTCCCCAAGTGGCATCCAAGAAGACCCCAAAGGAAATGTATGATGCCCTAGGAAGAATGTATGAAGGGAGGAACATCAATAGGAAGATGAACCTAAGAACTCAGTTAAAGAGTGCCAAGATGCACAAAGGAGAATCCATTCAAGACTACTTCTCAAGGGTTTCCCAAATCAAGGAACAACTAGATGCCATTGGAGATACTCTTGATGAAGATGAACTTGTGATGACTACTCTAAATGGTCTCACTAGACCTTGGGAGTCGTTTATACAAACTATGTGTGCCAAAAAAGAAAGTATGAAGTTTGATGTAGTATGGGAGGATTGTGTTCAAGAAGAAGCTAGGGTAGCCAACAGAGAAGCCCTTCTGAAGGAGGATGACCAAGCCTTGGCTACACACACCAAAAGAGTAAGAAAGGGTCACTTCAAGAAAGTGGACCACAAGAAGTCTCAACCCTCTCATAGATTCAAAAGGAGAGGAGGAACAAACTCAGAAAGAGACCTCTCCACAGTTCAATGTTACAATTGTCTTAAACTAGGACACTTTGCTAGAAATTGTACTTCACCAGCAAAGAAGAAGAAGTTTGCTCACAAAAGACATCATGCACATATGGCAGAAGATGATAGTGGAGAAGAAGAAGAAGAATAAGAGGAAAGGCCTCGAAGGAAAAGATCTAAAGTAAAGAAAGAAGATACAGAAGAATATGTCCTATTTTCCGCACTCTCTGGATCTGTGTCACCTGGAGAAAATACATGGCTCATTGATAGTGGTGCTTCAAAGCACATGACAGGTCAAAAGAAAACTATCTCAAGACTCGAAGAAAAGACTTCTCCACAAAAGGTATCTCTAGGAGATGATTATCAATATCCCATCAAGGGAATTGGTGAAGCAAGCTACAAGCTTGATTCTGGAACACCTTTAATGATGAAAGAAATTTTATATGTACCAGGTTTAAAGAAAAACCTACTTTCAATCTCAACTCTAGATAAGAAAGGCTTTAAAATTGCATTTATTGATGGACAAGTACTTATGTGGCCCAAAGGAAAATCAATTGAGGATGAAATTGTTATTGGTGAAGAAAAAGGAGGTCTTTACAAACTCAAGGGTCACCCAGAAGTTGCTCTTGTCCATGAAACCACTAGCCCCAGTGAGCTATGGCATAGAAGGCTTGCTCACATTAACTACAAGTCCCTACCCTATGTGAGCAAGGTGGTCATAGGATTACCAGACTTGAAGGTTGATCATAATGGCACATGCAAAGGATGTGAAAAAGGGAAGAATGTCAAGAACCCTTTTCCAAAGGCTGAAACAAAGACTAAGAACATTCTGGAGTTAATACATTCAGATGTATGTGGACCAATGCCCACCACATCCCTAAGTGGGTTTGAATACTATCTCACATTCATTTATGACTATTCAAGGAAGACTTAGATATACTTTCTAAAAGGAAAGAATGAATTCTTTGGAAAATTCAAAGAGTTCAAGGCCATAATATAAAATCACTCAGAAAAGAAAATCAAGATTCTCATAACAGATAATGGCAGAGAATATACTTCAAAGGACTTTGAATACTTTTGTAAGGAAGCTGGAATCAAGAGGGAACTAACCACTCCCTACAATCTCCAACAAAATGGGGTTGCTGAAAGAAAGAATAGAACCATCATGGAAGCTGTAAAGACTATGATACATGACCAAGATCTACCCATGTATCTATGGGCTAAAGCAGCTAGGACAACAATCTATGTACAAAATAGACTATCCCATAGTGCTCTTGAATTCAAGACTCCAGAAGAAGTGTTCACAGGAAAGAAGCCTGAGGTAAGTCATCTCAAAATATTTGGATGTCCAGTGTACATTCACATTCCAAAAGAAAAGAGAACCAAGTTGGATCCTTCTGGTAAGAAGGGAATATTTGTTGGATATTGTGAATCATCCAAAGCTTTCATGATTTACATACCAGGTTTTCATCATATGGAAATAAGTAGAGATGTAACATTTGATGAAGAAGCAGCTCTCAAGAAATCTAGGAAATGCCAACTTGAAGAAGTATATGAAGAAGATACACCTCCTAGAATCACAGAAGTTGTGCCCATCCTTGAAGATGATACACCAGAGGACCATGACATGTTAGAACCACAAGAACCCCCCATTACAAATTTATCTAGAAAAAGAAGGCCAGCATGGGCTAGAGACTTTATTCAAGGAGTTGAAAAATATGGAGCTCCTGAAGGCTCCACTAAAGAAAGAAAGAAACCAAAGCTAGTATCCAACTATGTGGCTTTGATGTGTGATCTTGTGGATCAACAACCTACTAGCTATGAAGAGGTAGATCAAAAGAAAGAGTCGGTAGAAGCAATGACATAAGAATACCAATCAATAATGAAAAATGATGTTTGGGATATAGTTCCCAAACCAAAAGATAAAAGTGTGGTATCTTCCAAATGGATATTCAAGATAAAACATGCTGCAGACGGTAGCATTGAAAAATATAAGGCAAGATTTGTAGCCAGAGGATTCTCTCAGAAAGAGGGAATTGACTATGAAGAAACATTTGCACCAGTTGCTAGGTACCCTTCAATTATAACTATCATGGCACTTGCATCTATGATGAAATGGAAATTACACCAGATGGATGTTAAGACAGCTTTCCTGAATGGTGTGATTGAAGAAGAAGTGTACATAGAAAAACCACAAGGATTTGAGGTTAAAGATGGGAGAACACATGTATGCAAGCTGAAAAAGGATTTATATGGATTGAAGCAAGATCCCATAGCTTGGTACGGAAGGATTGACAATTTCTTAACAAGCATGGGCTTTACCAAGAGTAAAGCTGACCCTAATCTTTATCTCAAAGTTATGGATGATGAACCTGTTATACTATTGTTGTATGTAGATGATCTATTTCTGACTGGAAATGAGAAACAAATTATCGAATGCAAGAAGAAGCTTTCTTCAGAATTCGAGATGAAAGATCTCGGATTAATGCACTACTTCCTAGGTCTAGAAGTATGGCAAGAACCAAAAGGAATCTTTCTAAATCAAGGTAAGTATGCTGTGGGGATTTTGAAAAGATTTGATATGTTGGAGTGTAAAGCCATGGCCACTCCCATGGACTCCAACTTGAAGTTATTAGTTGATGACTCATCAGAATTAATGGATGTGACTCTGTATAGAAAAATCATTGGGTCATTGATGTATTTAACAAATACCAAACCAGACATATGCTTTGTTGTAAATATCTTGAGTCAGTATCTAGTAGAACCTAGAAAGGTTCACTTAATAGCTGCAAAGCATGTGATGAGGTATCTAAAGGGTACTTTAGATTTTGGTCTATATTATCTTGGAAGTCATGAACTCAAATTACATGGTTACTCAGATTTTGATTGGACAGGAAGTGTTTCAGATAGGAAGAGTACATCAGGTGAATGTTATGGTTTTGGATCTGCCATGATCTCATGGTTCAGTAAGAAACAATCTAGTGTGGCTCTTAGTACTGCTGAAGAAGAATATATAGCTTCCTGCTCTGCTAGTTGTGAAGCAGTGTGGCTTCGGAAACTATTATCTAGATTGTTTGACTTAGAGATGGATCCCACTGTGATCATGTGTGACAATCAAAGTTGTATTAAGATGACAAAAAATCCAGTGTTCCACGATAAGTCAAAACACATAGAGATCCGATATTTTTATATACGAGATATGGTGCAGAGAGGAGCTATTAAGCTCGAGTATGTGAGCACTGAGGAACAAATTGTTGATATATTGACCAAACCTCTGTCTCGAGTGAAATTTGAGTATTTTCGAGACAAGCTTGGTGTGGTTCAAAAGGACCCTCCTCGAAAGGGGGAGTAATATAGTCACTGATGTTGAGATTGCCCACATCGACAGCAAGGTCGATGATGAGGATACCTATTTATTACACCTAGATATTTATATGTATGCTTAGGATACTTATGTTTAGGATACTTATATGTATACTTAGAATGCTTATATTACTTGTATTTCTGATATATGCACTTATACTGATGAGGATACTTGTATACATGTATTGATGAGGATACTTGTATTGATGATGAGGATACTTGTATTGATGATATGTATATGTGTATTGATGATATATGTACTTGTACTGATGATGTACTAATGGTACTTGTGTTGATGAGGATACTGTGGGGATTGCATCATCCTTGAACATATGTTCTAAAAGGATCCGTAGACAGATGTCTCCGAGAATGAAGTCCTGAGTGGACAGGTGGGGATTGTATCTTCCCCGGACTTCAGTCCCAGAATTGATCCGTAGACAGATGTCTCCGAGAATGAAGTCCTGAGTGGATAGGTAGGGATTGTATTTTCACTAGACTTCGGTCCCAGAATTGATCCGTAGACAAGATGTCTCCGAGAATGAATTCCTGAGTGGACAGGTGGGGATTGTATCTTCCCCGGACTTCGGTCCCAGAATTGATCTGTAGACAGATGTCTCTGAGAATGAAGTCCTAAGTGGACAGGTGGGGATTGTATCTTCCCCAGACTTCGGTCCTAGAATTGATTCGTAGACAGATGTCTTTGAGAATTGAAGATAGGACTGCATCGTCCCTGTACCTCGGTTCAAAAGGTACATGAGAGGACTACATCGTCCGTGAACAGTTGGTTCAAAAGGTACGTGATAGGACTGCATCGTCCATGGACCTCGGTTCAAAAGGTATGTGAGAGGACTTCATCGTCCGTGAATAGTTGGTTCAAAAGGTACGTGAGAGGACTGCATCGTCCGTGAATAGTTGGTTCAAAAGGTACGTGATATGAATGCATCATCCCTGGACCTTAGTTCAAAAGGTACGTGAGAGGACTGCATCGTCCGTGAACAGTTGGTTCAAAAGGTATGTGAGAGGGCTGCATCATCCGTGAGCCTTTGGTTCAAAATGTACGTGATGGGATTGCATCGTCCCTAGACATGAGACTTGTCTTAAAGTGATAAGGAATGATCTTCCTGGAAGTTGATCGGGATTTCATCGTCGCTAGACATGAGACTTGTCTTAAAGTGATAAGGAATGATCCTCCTGGATGTTGATCGGGATTGCATCGTCCCTAGACATGAGACTTGTCTTAAAGTGATAAGGAATGATCCTCCTGGAAGTTGATCGGGATTGAATCGTCCCTAGACATGAGACTTGTCATATAGTGATAAGGAATGATCCTCTTGGAAGTTGATCGGGATTGCATCGTCCCTCGACATGAGACTTGTCTTAAAGTGACAAGGATTGATCATCCTGGAACTTGATCTGGATTGTATCATCCATGGACCTATGTCCTAAAGAGAGCGGGATTGATCATCCTGTAATATGATCGTGTGTATTGCAGAGTATGCTACGTTGATGATCCAGATGCTGTAGATCGAGATGATGATCCAGATGCTGCAAAAGATGAGGACTCAATACTGATTATGCTGATGTTCCAGTATTGACTATGTTCCAGTAACTGCTTGAGTTACTGATGATGATGTATTGAAGAAAGCTTCCGATGATTTATAGATGTATCATGTATAATGTAGTTGATGACTCCTTGCTCCTGCAGATGTTGTTATAATATCCTTCTCATTAAGGGGGAGTGTTGAATATTGTAACTTCTAAGAATATTATATTTGTACTTTATTATTCCAGAGATGTTTCATCCCTCCGAGGTGATTCTATTATGTTTATAGAGATGTTTATTCCTCCGTTGGATTGTGGTAACCAGGGTTATTAGATCCACCATGTGGGGTTCGGCCCTGAGTTAATTAATTAGGGGTTATTAGACTCCCTTGGGAGAGGTCGGCCTCATTAGGGAAAAAGTCAGTTGGAAATCTAGTATAAGTAGAGGAGGATGCTTCTCACTTATCTCACACTTGCATAGCTCGGAAAGTAGCCCACTTGTGTTTGAGAGGTCTGCATAGGAGGTAGAGAAGGAGCTCTAGTCTTGGAGCACATCTTGTATTTTGGTTGATCATCTTATTGAGGAAATATTTGATGGGTTTTCTACCCCATGAGGGTTTCCCAGGGTAAAATCTCTGTCTATCTTGTGCTTACGTTTCTTTCAGTGATCTTGCTAGTCAAATTAGTTTAAACTTAACAACAATGTGAATATTTCTGTCGGAACACGACATAAAGACTGCGTAACTAAGCCACATTTATGGAATGGTACTTCATGCATCCGGTTTTTCCAGTGTTCTAAGGCATCATCACAGTCAGAAGACATAGAACTCTCGCTGCGCCACTCCAGCTCACCGTTAATAGTGAGATGAATGTAGTCTTCAGAAATAATAAATGCATGATCCCATCTAGTGTGATCGTCATCTTTGACAGGCTCAACATATCGACGTCCTTCAGTCGGATCCAATGGAGCAATGATGTGGAAATCGCGATTCTCAAAAGTCATCATGCACTTCTTGAAGTTGATTACAGCTCCACTATCGTTAGCCCATCCTATCTCCAATAGCGCAGGATAGGAGCTTCCTCCCTTAACTACTTCAATGACGTCGAAGTCAGCATAAGTCTTCATGCCCTCAATATCAATTGTGAGCCGCGGAACCTGCCCAATGGGTGTTACCTTTGTGTGGTTAGCCAACCAGAGCTGTACAGGAGACCGGCTCAAAGGGGGACTCCCCATTTTCTGCCAAGCCTGCTTGGTTAAGATGTTAAAATCTGAACCAAGATCAAGAATCACAGAGTCAACATCATATTCACAAATCTGAATGTTCATTCGCATCTCTTTGCCAGTCTTCCGTTGCTGTAAGGAGTTTATGGCCGACTCCTGCTGTCCTTTCTGAAATCGCTATAACCATCCCTCAATCTCAACAAGAGAAACCGAGTCTCGGGCCAACATCAGACAGCTCTCGAGAAACTTTTTCAATGTCCCCGGTGGTAGTGGTCGGTCAGCATTAGTGGTAGTGTCAAATATAGGTGGCATATTGCAAACAACAGCCTTACCGTGGTCTGTTTCCAAGGTATGACGTGCCTCCAGGAACATCTCCCGCTCCGCATCAATGTCGAAAGGTATCGTCTTCTGACCAACCAATCGGATTAGTGGTCGCGAACCATCTTCCCGAGTCGTCTTACCTCCATGAGTGACAACAACCACTGAAGCATCTTGTGGTCATGGTTCTGTAGAAATAGTCGCAAGATTTGCTCCTTGCACCTGGTTCTGCTGTAGATTCCCTGGTTGATTAATATTAGCATTCGATGGTGGTCACGGGGCTGGTTCTGCACTGGTTGTTGTACTGGGTTCTGTACTGGTTGTTGTGGCTGGGCCTGATTCTGTAGCTGCGGGGCGTTCCCAGCCTGCCATCGTGCAATTAACTGTGGACAATTCTCAACTATATGATCATTACCATAACAGAATGTACACTGGTTCTGTAGCAATGGGCAGTCGCATTGATAATGTCCCCATACCGCACAATGGTAACACTGAATAGTTCCTCGGCCACCTCGGCCTCCTCCTCCACAACCAAATCCGCCACCACGTCTGCCCCGATATCTTCCTCGGTATCCACCCTACTACTGGTACTGAGGTTGATTGAACTGCTGCTGCATGGGTGATGGCGGCATCCCTTGCCCTTGTGGTGCATACTATGGTTGTTGCACGTACTAAAGCTGTGGGGGGTTCACTGGTGTATATTGCAGTACGAATTGCTGCGGTTGCTGCTGCTGTGGTACAAACTGCATCTGTGGTTGAGGTACGGCTACGGCTATAGTGGTGCAGTGCGCTGATCATATTTGACATAGAATGCATCACACATTCTCTCCTGTAGAAACCCATATGCATGAAAATCCTTGTCATCATGTCCTACCGACCTGCAGAAGGTGCAATATAGATTTCGCGGAGTTGTAACCATTTTCTGCATATACGGGCAATTATCATGACTGTGCCCAAACATCCGGCAAACACGACACCATGGCATACTGCCGCCATTCAATGGATTGGGCGCACCGGATACCAAATAATTATGAAAATATGAGTAATCATCTTTCGTATGCCCCTCCCGTCGACATTGCGTACACCATACTTCATCGTGTTGTTCCTTGTTCTTCTTCAAATCCTGCAACTGTATAGTCAATTTAGTGAGTTGCGTTTGTATCTGCGACATCCCAGCTACATTATCTCCAATTGGGGATTCCTCTAATCGCATTGCAATCTCTAAAGCTTCGCTAGGCGTCTAAATGTTTTACTGCATCAACGGCAGCCGAATGTGGGGTAATAGTGCTGCAATGAACCATTCTTTATGTTGGACAATGCTCATATCGAAGCTAACCTTTTCCATCAGCATCTTAAATCGCTAGTCAAAATCCCACACTATCTCATTAGGATACTGCTTAATTTCCTTCAATTCTATGATGTACTAAGCTTCAGACTTGGGTCATTTGAATTTAGCAATCAGTCCCTCCCGAATCTCATCCAGGGACTTTTCTGGTGTTCCTGTAGGAACCAAAATAAACTTCATGAACCAATCTAATGCACGACCTTGCAAGGTCGTGGCCAACTTCCCTTTCTTAGCATTATCATCAGTGACCTGTTTCATGGTCCAGACTGCTTCACACAAAAACCAATACTGTTCGGGATTGTCTGTAGCACTCCCATGGAACAATGGTAATTTTGCATCATCACCCACCATTTTGGGATTCCTTCCTCCTGTCGTTGTACTACTACCAATTAACTTTTGTTGAATCGACAAACTTGGCGGTGTCGAAGTAGTATTTCTTGCTGGTTGTGAGTCAGTGAGCGGAGGGGTGGGTATGTTTGTGCTGGGGTTTGGTCCTGCCTCTATTATGGGCGTAGCCTGGTTGTCCCTGTCAGGACTATCAGGTCGCTTCATCTTGTGTGTCCTTCCTTCACGGTCTTGCAGTTCGATCGCAGCAGGACCTTCTCCTATCCTCTGCCTCTTTTCCTGTTGGAACCTTGCTCCTCCCCTCGTAAGGCCACTTTATTCTTTGGCTTCACTCACAGTCTCCTCATGGTATGCACCCATCTACCCCTTTACCATTCCTTCAACTGCCCCCCGACAGTCAGGATACCCATGGCCTCTGCCCACCAAGATGCTTATTGATCAAGGTGCATCTTTAATATACCTTTCTCGTAGATTAGCATCTTAATCGATAGTTGGAGTGACAGCAGAAACCTTCCCATTGGTCCGTCAAAGAAGTATCTTTCAGCTTCACTATAGGATTTCTTCATGTCAACCGTGAATTCAGTGATGTATCCCTCCAAGACGCTATCAAGCCAAACTTTGATAGCCCGTGATGCTTTATTATCGACATCCTGCTGCTCCTAGATCAACTCCAGGGTCCAAGCCATCGGCTCACCACCCTGGAAATTTCTCTTCTGGAAGGTCAGCTTCGACAACCACTCATACAAAATAACCGGGAATTCAGAGAAGAACCACTTGTGTAGACCGTCGTGAATATATCTTCCCAACCAGTGATCTACCGTTAGTCACATGTTCCAACTTTCCTTTTCAGCAAATTCCCGCAGTCTCTGATCAAACCTGCTCTGTATTTTCAGCTTCGTTGGGTGCCACAACATGGCCTCCTCTTACTCTACACATAGTCCCGACAATCGAACCATTTGTTGACCAACCACGACCTCACAGTAGACAGGGGTTCACCTTACTGTCGACACATACCGCAGTCTCCCTGAGCACCGGCCCGGACAGGTTTGATCCCACCCAGCAACACCTGTAGAGCAGATGAGGTCTCACCCGAGGTGTCCAGGAAGAGCAGACAGAACCATGTTTCCGCTGAGAGAGGAGGCGATTTGTGGCAGTATGGTATTAACAACACTTCTAAACATTCATCATGAATTTATGGCATATCACTCTAATCGCAGCATTAGCATTACAGTAAGCAAACATATCATTGCAACATTAACATCATAACGACAGGGAACAAACAATTGCATTAAGAAAAGATAACAACAGTAGCATTTTGCAACATTACACTCAGATTGCACCAAATCATCATCCTTATATTACTGTGGCAAACCAAAAGCAGTACATAGATCTCTGCGCAACTTCCTGCATTATCTCTCTTTCCCTCCGCATATATCTCTATTCTTTTCCTCTATCAATCGATATCCTAACACTTACAATTCTCATCTATTTATAGGATTCCACCAATTACAATACTTGTCCACTTTCCTAACTAACACTATGGACAATCAACTAACTGACTTGGTCTAATGACCCACAAACCCGCATACTGCGGTACAATTGACTCGATATTACAAAATATATGACCCAAAACCCGCCAACTGCGGTATACTTGACTCAATATTACAAAATACATGGTCCAAGTGACCCAAAACCCACCAACCGCAATATACTCTATTACAAAATACTTCTTTCGTGCCCTTATCCAACGTGTCACAACGTCGGTGGTACTGCGACACGTCCTCATCAAACCACCTGCCAACATGGGTGGTGACGCCGGATAAAGCATGGAGAGATATCTCTAGTTGTTCATCCTGAGATGGGGGGTCAATAGGAGGCTCCTGAATGTCGACCTGAGCATCCATTGGATCTGGAGCTTCTTCACCAATTTTAGAGGTAGGCGAAGAACCCATATCCAAGAGATAGAGCTTTTGTTGAACACATCTATGCCCCGAGTGAATTTCTCATCACAATTATAACAAAGCCCTTTTTCTATGTGTGCCTGCATCTCTGTTTCAGACAAATGCTTGATAGGAGTTGGTCGAGTTGCTTGCGGAATGGGAGGTCATTGAGAACCCATATTTTGGAAGGGAACAAAAGTGGGTTTGGAGCATTGTTGGGCTGCAATCCTGTCTTTTTCCAACTTAGCTAACCCTAGGACTTCCATCATTGTGTTGGAATAGAACATTTTAACCTCTAACCGAATTTCATCCTTAAGACCACTGATAAAACAACTCCTGCAGAATTCATTAGACAAGCCTTCTATGTGATTGGCTAGTTTCTCAAATTCGGTCTGATACTCTCTCACAGTGCCACTTTGACGGAGTTTAGTGAGTGCTCCAGTGAAGTCATCAAAAGCACCGAGACCAAATCGTTGCAAAAGGAGTTGGCAAAAATCTGTCCATTTTGGCTCGTCATGAGCCTTGATGTACCAACGGTACCATTGAAGGGCTTCCTGTTCCAAATGAAAGGATGCAAGTGGAACTTTTTGGACATCAAAAGTATTATGCAGACTGAAATAATGTTCTGCACGATAGACCCATCCAGTCGGATCAATACCATTGAAGCGAGGAAATTCAAGCTTTGGACCACGGAAATGGTTGGAAGAAGAGAACCCAGTGGCTGCAGAAGATTCTTGCTGTCGGTTATTGTTCATGGTTGAATACTGAAGATGGAGGCTGAGAAATTTTTCATCCAGATCTTGGATTTTGGTTTGGATGGCTGCAAGTGCTTCCTCCATGGTTTTTGCTCTGGCGCGGGTGACAACCATAACCAGGATTTTTTTTGGGGGGGGGATGGATAGAAAAACACAAACAAAAGCTTATTTAGTAAGGGGAAATTTGGATTTGGGAAGAACTCGGAGGGGTAATTGGGGTTTGACTAGGTTTTGGACACTTTATGATGGATAGGGAAGCAAACAATGGGGATTTTAGAAGCGGGGTGAAAGAATGGGAAAATTTGACAGAGAGGGACAAAGAATCAGAATTACGAAAGAAACTCGGTGGAAAAATTTGAAGGCAATTGGGTAAAATCCGAAGAAGTTATGGCAAACCCTAAAAATAGACAAATGTGGGATTTCAGGCTTTGGGAAGTGGAATTTGGGATAGGGTCCCCGGGAATGAAATATGCAGAATGGGATTGCAGGGGTGTCAGTGAAGTTTCAGGGAAAACAGAATGAAAACAAGGGAGATATGGCCAAAAATCATAATTTTTGGATTGCAGGGGTGTCAGTGAAGTTTCAGGCAAAATAGAGTGAAAACATGGCCAAAAAACATAATTTTATTTATTTTTTATTTTTTATTTTTTTCAAGAATGGATCTGCAATGGCGCGGAAGTGATCGGAAACAGAGGCATCTAAAACGGTGCTGACTGGATCGAAAATGACTGGATCTGAAATAAATCTGAAACGGATGGATTTGGAACGACTTTCAGAATGGATCTGAAATGACGCGGCAACAGTTCAGCTGAAAATAGATATGGACCCTGGGTATATTGTGCGGCTTCCTAACAGTTCATGGGTTTCACTCGGCCACCAATGCTGTCTGATAGCTTGCGTATTGCGGAAGTACCCCTCACTCCACGGCTCAGGTAAAACTGATAACTGCTTTGCCACAAACGACAGCTCTTGGTTTACCTCACGGGTGGGAACTAGTCAATCAGGTAGGGGTCGTTGCCCTTTTCGCTGGTAGGTCCTCTCAATGGGCCAGCTACTTTGGGGTTCCTGTGGTACTCCTCACAATGAGTTTTAGGGCTTATGCCCAAGTACTTCCCACATTTAAGCGGATAGGGATTATTCCCAGATCCGAAGCTACAACAGATGCGAAAAAAAAATCAGAAATTTCACCCAGCGAGCCCAAGAAAGTGCTCTGATACCAGATGTGGAGAACCTGCAACAATTAATTAATAAGAATATGCGAAATAGCAGAAATGATACAACTTAGAATCACTTTTATATTGATTGCAGGCCACTTCGAGGGGGTAACCTCCTTTGAGCAAGCTCAATACAAATAACTTCACGGTGCCTTCATAGGCCTCCACACACTTTTATATACTAAGTCTAGGCGCCAATACTATGGGTCAAAACCATGGGCCAATACAAACTATGGATCAACAATACTATGGGCGACTTATAAAGCATATGCGCCAAACAACAATAACACAACTATGGATCAACAAATACTACGGGACGACTTACAAAGCATATGCGTCCAACAACAATATACTAACAAAGTAAATAGCAGGGTTGACATGGGTTCCTAACAATGCGACATAAGAACTGTATTGATGTATCTGTACTTTGTTGCGAAGGTTAGTATGACATGACAGAGCTTGAGAAGAATCATCGTGTCTTTTCCTGTTTTCCTATTATGAATGTGATATATATCTATGAATGATGCGATGTTTCCTTGCTCTAAATGATGTTATACTATTAGATCTATTTGTGCATTAATGGTTTTGCTTCTAATTAGAACTGTTGAATGATAATGTGATTTTGTTTAATGCCTAAGATGAATTGTTAGATCTGTTGAATAATGCTGCGCTACGTTGATAAGTAGATGCACATGGTCCTCCTTCATTCGGCAAGAACGTGGTTCTGTCAGCTCTCCCTTGAATATCTCGGGTGAGACTTCATCTGCTCCGCAGGTGTTGTTGGACAGGGTAAAACCTGTCTGGGCCAGTGCTCAGGGAGATCGCGGTGGTTTGGATGTTGACAGAGTGAGGAACCCCTGTCGACTGGGTTTGTGTATCCAAAATTTTTGTCAAACAAAAGGAGGCTTGGATAGTGTATCCGCAAAACTGCCCAAATCCCCTCCATGCAGATTAGATCGAGTAAGTTTAGAGACATAATTCAATACATGAAAGATCATGCACTACCAGGATCCAAGGGATTTGTTACCAATAGCTTTATAAGCTTGGAAAACAGAAACAATGTTCTTTATGCTGGCCCCTATTTCTTCTATTCTGTGGGTCTGTTCCTTAGGCCTTGGAAAGAAAAGTTTTTCCCAGATAAAGAGGACATGAAGGTTGCTCTTGTGTGGATTCGACTCTATTCTCTCCCAAGTGAATACTGGGACTCATAAATTTTGGAAGACATCGGGAATAAATTGGGCTCCTTCATTAAGGTATCAGAGCAAACAAAAGCTCAAAGATACATGGTCTACGCAAGGATATGTGTGTATATGGATCTATCAAAGGAATTACCGGAGGCCATCAGACTGTCATGGGACGATGAAGACTGGGTCCAAACCCTAGAATATCAACAAATCTCGTTCAGATGCCATCAATACCACAAGAATGGTCATATGTTCAAAGAATGCCCCCTAAACTCCCCAAAACCCCAACCTAGGCAAGTTGAGGAAAACGTGGATCATGGGTTTACTAAGGTTCAAACTCACAAAAGAGGAGGCATAAAGCAAGAAAACATGGAATCTCCCAAAAAAATATATTTATCTAATCAATTCGATGCCCTAGTTGATCATCCCAAGGATGTCACCGAAAATATGTCCCCTATTGAGTACTAGCACGACCAAAATGAAAAGGATGAGGATGATGGGTGTGAGGAGGAAATAAAAAAGAAGGCGGAGGAAGGGACCAACCCAAATCAAGTTATGGAAACTGAGGAAGAAGCAGAAGATATGGACATCGGAGACCTAGATCTAGATGGCATAGAATAGGCTTGTGAATACGTTGGAAAAGGATACGTCTCCCAGGATCAAGTCATCATTTTGAAAGAAGCAATCATCAAAGTAAGGGAAACTAACCATCTGGGACTCATCCTTGGTTCCTACAAGGACTACAAACATAAGCATGAGGAGATGGACAAGAAGCCAGGCATGCAATCTAACAGGCAACACATAGCATAAACAGGCTTGAAGTTGGTCAAATCATGTCACTACCCTACCATTAGGGCTACTCTAGGTTTATAAAACCCCTTTGTTATGTTCTCCAATGAATATTGTTTCCTGGAACATAAGAGGTCTTAACAGTCCTCAAAAAACTAATATTCTAAGGAAGAATATTTAGAAGCTAAACCCTACTATAGTTTTTCTTCAATAAACTAAGTGCTAATCGGACCACCTACAAGCAGGTTGCAAGCAAGCATGGAAAGGGAGTGGATGGATGGGTATTGATTCCCAAGGAACGACGAGCAGAATTGGAATCCTATGGGGTCCTAACAAAGTATCTCTCTCTGGTTTCAGCAAAAACCTTCATTCCATCTCTGCAGAAAATGGAGTGATCGATTCTCCTGTCATTGGGTTCTTAACAAATGTTTATGGTCCTCATCTTCCTCAGGAAAAATTAATTTCATTGAGTCCATTAAGAACATCCAGAGATGGACGAAGGGGAGGAACTAGATCCTAGGGGGAGATTTCAACCTCATGACTTCCCTGAATGAAAAGAAAGGAGGTAGATGAAGACTGGAGGAGGAATGTGTTTTATTTAGAGACACCATTCGAGGTTACTTTTCTCAGAAAAAGAAATTTCAGGTTTCGGTAGCTAAGGCGGACCAGTCGATGGTTCATTAGCTATCGAAAACCCAGCTTTTGGCAGCTTACAGAATGGAAGACAAAACTCTTCAGCTACCGAAAGAAAAGGCATGTTTCAGGTATTGTGGAACAGTTTCGGTGGATTAGGCAGACAAGGTGATGGTTCATTAGCTACTGAAAACAGAGCTTTCGGTAGCTTACAGATTCGGACTTGGGCTTTCCTAGCTACCAAAAGCTAAAAAACTGGATAGAATGTTACCGTTCTTGCACATATCTGATTTTTACTGATCCAAACACCTCAAGGGTGGTTTATAACATTATATATTAATTAAAGGCATCATGATCAAGGTTCTGTTCTAGATTTAAAATGCCGGCAAGGTGGAGAAGATGAAGGATATTTACTGAAATTAATGGCGTTTTTATTATGAAAGGTCATCATATTCAAATGACGTTTTTGAGCGACTGGAGAATCATTTTTCAAAACTCTCGGAGGTTTTTGTTCCTAACATGTCAGAGGAAAATAACCTCTCTCAATTTTCCTACAGAATCCGTCACTGAGCCCCAATTTTCGGATCCCAAAATCTGCCTGTTTGACACATTTTTTTGAAATGCAGATCTTGGGAAAATGAAAACGAATTTCAAAGATCAGAGAGAGGTTTTTGCTCACAATAGATCAATGTACAATAAATTCTTTCATTTCATACACAGGTATCACATATCTGGAGAACTGAACCCATCTCCGAGTCTCTTTTTCAGCAGTTTCGGCAAAAATGGCATTTTTTACTATGCAGAGTCATCATTTTAGAATGATAATTCTGAGCGACTAGAGAATTATTTTGCAAAATGCTCAGAGGTTTTTGTGCCTAACATGTCAGAGAACAATAGCCTCTCTCAGTTTTCCTACAGTTTTCATATATTGGGAGAATCAATTCCATCTATGAACCCCATTTTTCAGCAGTTTTGCCAAGTTAAAGAGTATTTTTCCTAGTTTATTTAAAACGGTTTTGATTTTCTATCTTTAGCAGATTTGACCTAGTTCTTCAGGATCTTGAACATTTTTGTAAAGGCTATAAAGCCTGTGACTCATGTAGAACAAGGGTTCGATTTTGGAGAGACTTGTAACCATCATTCGGATTTTGATGAATACATTTGACATAGGAAGCTTCTTTCACTGTGTTTGTTCAATTTCATTTTCTTTCTTTTTCTGTTTATGTGTGTTTGATAATAGATGATTGTCATCTCATCTCTTTATCGGTATACTAAGCCTGCATGTATTCTTTTCATGTTTCATCTAACACTTGGTAGTTGTCATCTTATCACTGTGTTGATGAACTTGATCTGCAATATATTTTATCTATCATAGCCATCCATTCACATATCTTTTGTATGCAGATCTGCTAGTATGATAAGTATTCTTCTTACTTTCACACCTTTGATTTAATCCCGCTGAGCATATAGTAGAAAGCCTTTCGTCTTCAAGTGGATTCATATGTTACTGAGTGAATGTGAGTATTTCAAGTCATATGATTTAATCTTTTCTCCTACATTATTGAATATTTAAGTTACCAGGCTCATTCCCTTCACAGTCAGGGAAAGACACCTGGAGTGATAACAAATTGGCACCGTTGCCGAGGAACGGAAGTGAAGTTATTTTCCCTAGGAAGAACGACATAGATCTGAATTTTGATGGCAGACAAAAGTAGGACACAGAATTGACTGTATCATCTGCTTGGTGACTCCACCACTAAAGACTCCACTGGGGAGGATCCGGTTAACAGAAGATGAAGAGGCTGAATTTCCTATCCAGATATCAGTTCATCAGTCTACTTCATGAACTGTTGTTGTTTTTCACCAGCTCTTTCATGTTGTTCCCTTTGCATGCAAAGAGAATCATTTTCTGCTTTGTATATTCAGAAAAATATCATCCTTCTTGTATATATCAGTCTTTAGAAGAAGGAGATCTACATACTGCTTGTATTGTAGATATAGATCCAAGATATTTACCTCAGCCTATTCATAAAGATGATCATTGCATTCAAATCTCCCCTGAATCTGATCAGCCATGTGACCTTACCAAGATTTTAAT
This sequence comes from Larix kaempferi, assembly GCA_027924585.1. Lineage (NCBI taxonomy): Eukaryota > Viridiplantae > Streptophyta > Pinopsida > Pinales > Pinaceae > Larix > Larix kaempferi. Next base: position 3,533,941 of record BSBM01000723.1, on the reverse strand, counting down.
TGATTCAAACCCTGTCCAAACTTTAGCACCTTTAGGCATGACTACTGAACATAATCATCAACCTGTTAACTTTCATGATCATCCCACTGCCTTTCAAATTAAAATCAGAATGAAGATATTCAAGCCTTTGAGGCTGCCCTATCTCCTTCATCTTTACCATGTTGACTGTTATGAATATCTCCCTTGGTTTTCTGGAGAAAATCAAGTTTCAGCTGAAAGACACTTGGAATCCTTTGAGGATTTTATTGATCGGTTTGAAATTGTCCATGAAGATGTGATCATGAGATTGTTTTCCAAAACTCTGATTAGAGATGCTGCTGTATGGTTTAAGGGTCTGAGAGCTGACTCTATTGGCTCTTGGATCGAGTTCTCTAATGCTTTCTTGAAGTATTGGATTGAGTACAAATCTTTAGATTCATACCTTGTTGATTTCTATGCTTTGAAGCGAGAGCAAGATGAAGCCTTGCCTATTTTCAACAGAAGGTTCTGCCATGTTTATCATGACATGCCTTTGGAGGTCCGACTTACAGAGATAGCTACCATGATATACTATGTTATGGGTCTTCATTCAGAACATGCCCTTCTTTTGCTAGAAAGGAAGTCTTCATCCTTAAGGAGCTTGCTTGAAGATGCTCAAGAGGTAGAGAAGAACATTCATGTTTCCAGGATGATTAGAGAGCAGGATTACTTTGAAAATATGCATGTACATGAGAAAGCAAAATGTCAACATATTTCAGATCCCAAGCATGAAGGTAATGAGTTCGAAACATATATGAAACATCAACATGAAGGTGAGTATATTTCTGATTCAGATTTGAATTCTTCAGTAGGTACAGAGTACTCCTGAGACAAGTATGAGTATGAATTTTATAATCAGTTTGTAAATCAAGATGACCCTATGATAAGTAGTGATTGCATAAGCAACTACATGTTCCTAGTTGATCATAGTCCTTGTCTTTTAAACATGGCTCTATCATCATTTTCTGAGCACTTTTCTGAAGAGGAAGATGTAATGATTGATCATCAAGATCTGATTATAAGAGAACTAGAAGGTGATAATTTTTCCAACAGGGGAATAGGCACAACTAAGCTAGTAGGTGAATTTATTACAGATTCAGGTCGGGATTCTTCAATATTTGCTGAGTATTCTAGAGACAGGTATGCAGGTGATGTTTGTGCTCAATTTGTAAATCGGGAAGAGCCTATGATAATTGATGATTGCATAGGAAATTATATGTTTTTAGCTGATCCTAATCCATATGATGTGAACCCTGGTTTGTTATCCTCTTGTGAGCACTATTCTGATGAGGAAATTGTAGTTTTTTATGATAACAAGTTGATCTCAAGAGGACAAAAAGATTATCAGTCTTCCTGTAAAAGAACAATCATGGCTGAGCAAGAGGCTTCCATAGATGTGCAGTTGTTTCCCAAGGAGCAACATGTTTCTAATCTTCTTTTCAAGGATCCGATAGCAGCATTCATGGAGTTATACCTTTCAGAAAGCTTCAAAGTTTCATATTTCTTTAGCTTGCTAGTGTTTCCGGGTAAGTATGGTTTCCTGAAAGACTTTTTATCATTGTTATTGCATCTCAAACATCATTTTCTGAGCAGTGACAGAGATAATATTATTTCAGTCTTAAAGTTGCTTGGATGGCTGTTATGGAAGTCAGCATTCACTTGATCAATTGCAGATCCGATTAGAGTAGACTAGTGTAGGAAATAAGCTCGTTGCCCGAGCATTTCTTTTCTTCCAATTTGCAGCAGAAATAGCAGTTAGCTCATGTGAATAAAGACGGATCTTGAAAGGTGTTCAGAGGGTGGTTGTAGTACTGACTCCATGCCCAATGGAACTGCAAGTTCAAAACCTTCCATTGTAAATAACATTTATTTTCTGTCAGTTTTGCAGTTTAAATGACACCATAGCCCAATGGAACACTAGAGGATAGGTTTGAATTTTGTTTTACAGGAAAGGCATTGTATCCGTGGTTCTTGAAACCTCACAGGAAGACTTTCATCCCTGAGTAGGAGCCAGATGTTATCTCCTTAAATGAACATAGACTAGTTATTTTTCTAGGTGATAGGAAGTCTTTCAAGTTTTCATTTTTATATACATTTGAGGTTCTTTTTCAAGAGTTTGAAGTATGTAATAAAGATCAAAATAACATTTGAGGTTACTTTTCTCCGAAAAAGAAATTTTAGGTTTCGGTAGCTTAGGCGGACCAAGCGATGGTTCATTAGCTATCGAAAACCTAGCTTTCGGTAGCTTACAGAATGGAAGAAAAAACTCTTCAGCTACCGAAAGAAAAGGCACGTGTCAGGTATCGTGGAACAGTTTCAGCGGCTTAGGCGGACAAGGTGATTGTTCATTAGCTACCGAAAACAGAGCTTTCGGTAGCTTACAGATTCGGACTTGAGCTTTCCTAGCTACCGAAAGCTAAAAAACTGGACAGAATGTTACCGTTCTTGCACAGATCTGATTTTTACTTATCCAAACACCTCAAGGGTGGTTTATAATGTTATATATTAATTAAAGGCATCATGATCAAGGTTCTGTTCCAGATTTAAAAATGCCGCCAAGGTGGAGAAGATGAAGGATATTTACTGAAATTAATGGCGTTTTTATTATGAAAGGTCATCATCTTCAAATGACGTTTTTGAGCGACTGGAGAATCATTTTTCAAAACGCTCAAAAGTTTTTGTTCCTAACATGTCAAAGGAAAATAACCTCTCTCAGTTTTCCTACAGATGTCACAGGTTGGGAGAATCGAATCCGTCATTGAGCCCCAATTTTCGGATCCCAGAATCTACCTGTTTGACACATGTTTTTGAAATGCAGATCTCGGGCAAATGAAAACGAATTTCAAAGATCGGAGAGAGGCTTTTGCTCACAACAGATCAATGTACAATAAACTCTTTCATTTTATACACATGTATCACATATCTGGAGAACTAAACCCATCTCTGAGCCTCTTTTTCAGCAGTTTCAACAAAAATGGCATTTTTTACTGTGTAGAGTCATCATTTTAAAATGATGATTCTGAGCGACTAGAGAATTAGTTTGCAAAACGCTCAGAGGTTTTTGTGCCTAACACATCAGAGAACAATAGCCTCTCTCATTTGTCATACAGGTGTCATATATTGGGAGAATCTATTCCATCTCTGAACCCCATTTTTCAACAGTTTTGCCAAATTAAAGAGGATTTTTCCTAGTTTATTTAAAACGGTTTTGATTTTCTATCTTTAGCAGATTCGACCCAGTTCTTCAGGATCTTGAACGTTTTTGTAAAGGCTATAAAGCCTGTGACTCATGTAGAACAAGGGTTCTATTTTGGAGAGACTTGTAACCATACTTCATTCAGATTTTGATGAATACATTTGACACAGGAAGCTTCTTTCACTGTGTTTGTTCAGTTTCATTTTCTTTCTTTTTCTGTTTATGTGTGTTTGATAATAGATGATTGTCATCTCATCTCTTTATCGGTATACTAAGCCTGCATGTATTCTTTTCATGTTTCATCTAATGCTTGGTAGTTGTCATCTTATCACTGTGTTGATGAACTTGATTTGCAATATCTTTTATCTATCATAGCCAACCATTCACATATCTTTTGTATGTAGATCTGCTAGTATGATAAGTATTCTTCTTACTTTCACACCTTTGATTTAAGCCCGCTGAGCATATAGTAGAAAGCCTTTCATCTTCAAGTGGATTCATATGTTACTAAGTGAATGTGAGTATATCAAGTCATCTGATTTAATCTTTTCTCCTACATTATTGAATATTTAAGTTACCAGGCTCATTCCCTTCACAGTCAGGGAAAGACACTTGGAGTGATAACTCCTGCTCTGGTTTCTCAGGATCAAAATGATCTATTAATGAAGCTTGTTACCCTTCTGGAAGTTGAAGAATCAGTATATCAGATGGCTGAAGGGAAATATCCAGGGCCGGATGACTTCACAGTCAAATTCTTTCACCATTTTTGGCACCTCACCAGGTATGAAGTTTGGAGTATCATGGAAGATTCGAGACGTACTCAGAGGATCCTCCTAACCTTTAATGCAACCTTTATCACGCTCCTCCCAAAGACTGAGGGGGAGGATTCTCTTGGTAAATTTAGACCCATTTCCCTTTGCAATGCCATCTACAAAATTATAACCAAGGTTATTGCTAATCGCCTCAAGCCCATTCTCTCGACCTTGATTTTACCTGAGCAGTCTAGGTTCGTGGAAGGTAACCAGATAATGTATGACAACATCCTTGTTCACGAATTTCTCCACTCTCTCAAAACTGAGAAGATACCTGGGATGATGTTGAAACTCGTCATTTCTAAAGCCTATGAAAAGTTTAACTGGCAGTACATCTGAGCACTGTTAAGAGCGTGGCTTTGACGAAGGATGGATTATGAGTCTTATATCAACAACATTCTTCTCCATCCTTATTAATGGGGCTCCTTTGGGACTCATTAAGCCCTCCAAGGGAATTAAACAAGGGGAACCCCTATCCCCATTTTTGTTTGTAATTATGGAAGAATGGCTGGGAAGGACTATCAAGTCTATGCAGGAAAATCAAGAGCTAAAAGGGCTTCTCATCCACCCAAGGGTGGATCGACAAACCCATCAACAATTTTTCAATGATACACTATTGATGGGACACCCTTCGGTTCAAGAGGCTCAAAATATTAAACAATGTTTGGTTAAATTTGGCAAAGCCTCAGGTTTAGATTTCAATGAACAAAAATCGGTCAGGTCTTTTTCTTTAACACCCCAAGGGTAACCAAGTGCAATATTTGTCGAATTCTTGGATTCCAAGAGAGCTCTCTTCCATCCAAATACCTTGGGGCCCCATTAGAAGACTAAATCATTCAAAAGGGTTCGTGGTCCGAAATTTTGGACAAAATGAGGAAGAAATTATCCAATTGGCCACTCTGTCCCCTAAATTTTTCCAGCAGACTCGTCTTGGTCAAGTCTGTGCTGCAAGCTATGTCGGTCTATCTATTCTCTGCTCTAGCTTCCCCGAAAGCTATTTTGAAAGAGATCAGGAGCATCCAACGAAAATTCCTATGGAATGGAGCTAGTGAGCAAAGAAAAAGTGCCTTGTTGAGTTGGGACACCATTTTCTCTCCGAAGAGCCATGTATGCCTTGGTATTTGTGACCCAAAAAAGGTCAACTATGTAAGTGGGGAAAATATTTGGTGGCGATGGGATACTTACAATCAGGAGTTGTGGGCCATATTATGGCATATGAAATATGCTGTCAGCTAGGAAAAAGGAAATCGTATATGTTTCTCAGAAGAGAAGCAAGGTTCCCACATTTGGAAAATTGCTACTCAGGGGAGAGGCCTGGTCCAGGAAAACAACTTTTGGGAAGTTAAAATGGTTAGCGTGCCTTAGTCTAGGAGGATTCATGGCAAAAAATGCCACCTATGGCCCAGAGTTTGGAGACACCTCTCCTCATACAAGAATGCATCAATCAAGGAAAGATAAGGGTTAAGGACTTATGGGTGAACTCTGATATCCAGTCAGATTATAGGGTTTGGGCACCTAGGGATTGGTGGGAACAATATGGGTCAAGGGAGGAATTCGATGTGATAGAAGAAGCCTGAAATGATGAAAAACTTAGGTACCATCCGGGGGATGAAAGACGTCGTTGGGGTTTCAAACCAAAGGGTTCATTCACCATAAAAGAAGCATACAACATATGGACGGGCTTCAACAATCAACATTAACCAGAGAAAAAATGGAATGCTAAACTATGGCCCAAAATATCTACCTTCACCTGGATAATGATTAGAAGATGAATCCTAACTAGCACCAATCTTAAGACACGAGGAATGCAAGGTCCTTACCGATGATGCATGTGCACCAAATAAGAAGAAATGTTGAACCACCTCATGGAGTCTTTCCCTTCTGCTGCTTTCAGGAGATCTGATAAGCTAAGTGAATTCCCATACCAGACCCTTATCTCTTGGTCAAATGACCCCTTCCAGAACCCCATTGTCTATTGTCTCTAGAAAAATTTTCCAAGCTTTTTGGTATGGGAGATATGGTGTGAACGAAATTTCGGAACATTCCAGGGAAAGACTGGAACAAAAGACATGGTATGGAATACTATAAGGAATGGGATGATAGAAACTGTTAGAATGCATACATGGGAAATCTATGATTGGGAGTCAAATGTAATTGATTCTAGCATCCTAATGGCCTGGGGTATTACTGGTCCAATGCAGTGTTACGGTCATTCCTCAAGGGATTTGATGGAAAAAAGCAAGCTCAGATTACTAGTCTCCTCCCCCTGAAGGCTTCTTCAAGCTCAATTTTGACAGGGCCTCTAAGGGGAAGCTAGGGAAAGCAGGGTTCGACAGCATAGTAAGAAAACACAAAGGGGGATTACAAGGGTTCAATACTGGATTCATAGGTTCCAAGACCAACAATGCAACGGAAATTGAAGGATTAATTCATGGCATACAAATGACCATCCACCGCAGCTGGACCCCTCTTATCATAGAAGGGACCCACAAGTTGTATTAAACATGGCCAGGAGGATCCATAATGGGACATCTAGAACCAAAGTGGCATCTTCCTGGAGATTATAAAGCTGGTTGGAGAGGTTGGAAGAGATTATGCATCCTACACTGGCGGTCTCGTTTAGCCATGTCAGACGGAATGGAAACAAACTGGTTGACATGCTGTCCAACCTCGGGACTAATACCCGACGCTCCATTAATGCAAGTGTGTGGGAAGCATTAAGTGACGCAACAGTCCAAGACATGTGTATTACTATTATGACCCTTGACATGTTGTGAAATTATGAAGCCGAGGAGCAAGGAAAGTAAGCAGGCCACCCTTTGGCCACGTAAAGCAAAGGAGATGTTATCACTCTTCATTCCAGATATGTGGGGAACTTTGAAGGAGGGTGGAGAGGCCTTAACTGCCATTAAATTTGGACTAACCAAAGTCTTGTCAAAGAGGCCGTATGCAAGTGAAGTTATGATTTACGAGGGTGGCAGATCCGCCCCCCATCTTGAGGCATATATTTACATGACTACGGAGCTCGAGTAGATCTTAAATGCATGTACCAGAACAATGATGGCCCAAAATGTAATTCTCCTATATATTCGATGGAAAGGTGACGATAGTTATTGTGGTAACAAGGTTCTATCCTACATGCAATTTGTGTTTGTCGTCTCGCTAACTAGCGGAGGGGATTTTCATAGTGTGAGAGATATGGATAGAAAGTGAGCGGGGGAGGGTAAGAGCATGACAAAACGACAAAGAATGAGTAAAAATATGAAGGAAAAACCAAAGGGCAAAGGCCGAAGGGCCACTCATGTGTAGAACAAATCACTATGGGAAGCACGCATATTTGATCTGGGCTTGCCACCGATCGTCCAATAGGAATTGAAGGATGTGGAACATCGACTCTAGCAAGAGATGGATAAGGAAACCCTATAAGAGGAATGCTGGAAGATAGAGGACTGGGTCATGAACCTTGGAAACAACATTGCATGCCTAAGTCTCTATGAGAGGACTGTGGCGCTTTTCTGGGTAATAAAGAACCTGATGGGGCATGTGGTGTGGGAGAAAAAAAAGGAGGAAGGAGACATTTCAGTGTTGGAAATTTCATCATGTCGAGACAAGGGAGCTACACCTGAGAAACGATGACATTATGAACACTCTGGTATTTGCCCTCCAACTGTTCCTCTATCTTCTTCGGGTGCTTCTCCGGCTGGAATTGCTAATCCCCTCGGTGGTAAGCAAGGTCGTTTTCCAAACTTCCCTTGTATTCTGCTATGAGGGTTAATGGGTTTGAGGTCTGTTTTATTGTGGGTGTCTATGGGTCTGAGGTCTGTTTTATTTTGGTATGTTAGTCGCACTAGCGTATGGGGGTATCGAGTAGAAATAGTATTGTCAATTTCATGCATTATGGTCAATTCTATTATCAAGGATTGTATCAACAATAAGCTCGACATCAATGTAAGAGGTATCTATTTTGGTAATTTTGGGATGTTAATCTGGGAGGGATATTTTTTTGGTTTTTCATACAATCTGAGACCAAAGAGATCAAGAGGTAATACGACCAACTGGGTATTGGCCAATTTTATTCAAATGTAACTTTTCTTCCTTTTATACAATATAAAACTCTTCTTACTTACAAAAGAAAATTCTTATTTTATCCAACACGTTATTGGTACGCAACTTTGAAGTCTTTTTTTTACGCTCTGATAAAATTTTCTTCATCATTCCTACATATTCAAAGTTTTAACATAGGTAATAGTCAATGATGTTTTTGGGCTATTGGGCTTATCTAAATTTGATACACTTGTTTCTCATTTCTATATAACCAAAATTTTAACATAGACAACTAAACAACCAATATTAGTGATACCATTAATGATACAATTGTTGAGGTCTAAACAAATATAATTCTTCTATAGAATCCATGCACATATGTAATGATGGATGTAATAAATAATTGCACAAATAATTCATTAGCATTTCTAATCTCGATTGTGGGAGAAATTTGTGACTACATTTTTAATCTCAACTATAGGAGAAAAATGGTGACGAGTGCTTCTCGAGTTAATCTGTCAACATCAAAATCAAGTGGTGCCATGTATTTTTTTATTTGCCACTTGTGTTAAGTTCTTTGCTTTTATGCTTTCGAGTGTGACTTGAACCTTGGCTAGTAACTTTATTTGGCTAGAAACATTCTATGGTTGTGTAGTAACTAGCTTTGCAGGGCCTTGATCTGTCGCATGTGATATAGATCAAATATGTGTGTGTGCATATACACTATATTGGCGAACAAATGCTTATTGATTCTCACCCAAACCAGTAGACTAGTGACTGCTACAGAATCAATGGTTCGATGGCTCGATTTATTACTTATTCAAAATATTTGTTAAAGATAGGCATATGACTGTTCAAAATCAACGCTCTACTACATATATGGCACCGATTCTGCATATTGTCTCCATATATCTAACTGACTATGCATTTTGTTATAACTTAATTCTCTATTTTGTGGGGATTTGACAAAATGTAAAACCGTACCTCTTTGTTGGATTGTAATCATGGTGCGTAGGCTTGGTATTATGTGTAAGATGTTTGTTGAATACATATGCTCTAAAAAGAAAAATCAACGAGACATCACCCGCACAACATCAAAATTTGTAATTTATTTAGACATCTATCGTCTAAGATTTTTACTAATTTCCTTGCACATTTATCATTGCATATTGTTAGTCCCTGCCTTGGTGATCGATAGGTCTTCCACATAGTTTGACTTTCTATTAATATTTAGAAAAATTGCAATGTTTAATAAAGTTTTCATATTTTTTAATAATTTGCACAATATTTTAATAATTTGAAAACAGAAAAATATTTTTTGAAATTAGTTATTTCTTATTTTCAATTGGTGGAGTACATTGGAATGACTAAATACCCCTGGTGTGCAAAATAATTGTCAAAAATAAAAAAAATATTTAAAAAATAAAAATTAACATTTTTTTTGGCATTGCCACTTGGTACATGTAGTACAATGTCATTTAATTATCATTTAATATTACTGTTTTTTGGCCATGGCCATTGACAATACATCCATCAGTCTAGCCTTTGACACTTCATCACATGCACATTTGTCAACACGGCAGCTAACCCAGGTTCGTTTCATTTTAAAAAAGTGATCAAGGCAATCGCATTCACATGTAATTTCCCCACTTAATAAATGTTTGGCAATGTGCTGCACCCAATGCAACTAACTACTCAGGACGCCACGTTGTTGGGCATTGGGCATGGCAACGAAAGAAATTGAATTAGTTGGGAACCCGAGATTCGAGAAGGAGACGAAAGAAGGCGATAATAATGATTTTCCAGTCGCGAGTGCTATGTGATGTCATTAAAACTGATGTGTCTAAAACTGTCATTTCAACACTAATTGTATTTAAAAACTCTAAAAAACTGCTATGTCATGTAAGCGTATACACCTAGGAACTCAAGTGAGATTAGTATGCAAATCTTTATTACCTGTTAAATTCGGTTTAGATAAGAAAACATATTTCTAGCTTGTGATTATTAGGAAATTAATTTTTATTAGAAATTAATCTTTGGTCAAATTTTAGAGTTTTGATAAACATTTTTGAAATCTAAGTTAATCAAAATTTGAAAGGATTATATGAAAATGATTCGTCATAATTTTTTTTAACAAATTTGTAAAAAAACCCTAAGATAATGGTCGATACATTTGAATCAAAAGTTTGTAAGTGGATTATAAGAATAACTTAATCTATACAAAATTATTCATCTCTATAATATCTAAAAAATAGTTATTTTATTACACAATTAGCTAAATGGGCACGTGACCTCTAGAGATCTCAGACTTCGAAGCCTAAGATTGCTTACTGCCAAAGCTATGGGTTGGGCAATGACAGGCCTTCGTTAAGTTGAGTTTGCAACCCTTATTCACCCTTTATAACTGTTATTGAGAATGCTATACATTACCTAATTTGATTAAAACAAAATTATTTTAATTATAACAACTAAATTTATTTAATTATTATTATAATTATTTATTAAACTATAATTTTAACCTAATTTTTAATATATAATTAAATTTGGATAATTCAAAAATATTAATCATTAAAACAATAGATGTAATACTGAATTAATAAGTAGACAAATTCAATATATTTAGTGAGAGGTTTTTCTAATCCAGTAAAAATAATTTAGATATTTTAAAAAATGATCAAAACTATAAAAATAAAATTTTATGGTTGAAGTTTTTATTAATTAAATTACTTAACAAAATTTTCAATGAATTTGGGAGACAACTAAGATTAAAGGAGATTATTTATAAAAAAAATTAACCAACTTTTCAAGTAGACAGTTCATTTCAAACTAAATTACCTTAAAGAACATATTCTTGGAACCAAACTAAAATCTAGACATCTTCTTCAATAGTATTTCTCATGTAAATTCATTTTTTTTAATTAGTAAAAATGATCATAATTTAGTTAATATTTTTTACCATATTTTGTTTATTAATTTCAATTATTTACTACAAACTACTACTATTATTTATCCACTCAATGTATACTTTTGATAAAAGTGTTATATCTTTGATATTTTACAGTTATTTTAGTTTTTAAAACTAAAAACAAATAATATATAAAGACTTTTAAAAGAAAATATATATTAATTTATTTTATGTTATCTTGTTGCATAAGATGCAGGTATTAATCAACTATGTTGCTTATTTTATTAATCAACTATATCTCAACTATTAACATACGTTTATGGCAGGGACTAGCTGCCTTGCAGCTATTTGCCTTGTTTTTTATGAGATCTTTCTTTAGAATATAACACGTCATTGCTATGGTATTTTCCACACCCATATTCACCAATCTATATAAAAACATGCAATAATAAATTTTAAAAATGGTGTAAAAATGTAAACATATTATTATTTCTAGAAAAAACATAAATATAATAGGATTTGATATTTTTTCTGAGCATTTTTTTTTTTATTTTATATTACAATAATTGGTCCTCGGCATGACCCCAAATACCCAACCAACAAACAAGGTGTGGTGCCTAGAACAAAATATAATTACTAGTTGTTGCAATGTGAACATGATTTCCCTTGCCTACTCTCTAGTTTTTCTTGTCCCATAGTCCCCAAATGCTTTCTTTTCTCCTTATCTTCTCTCCTTAGCTAAGGTGTGCATGCCCCAGAGTTATCAAGGTAAAAGCAATAATGTGGGAAGAAAGCTTGGACTTTTAACCAAGTGATTTGACGGGCTTGACAATGATGATACATGAGTAAACAAACGAGTTAACAAAGTTAGGTGGGCTAAATATGTATGTTTGTCTTAATGCTATATCACAATAACTCACTCTACCTTCGCTTGTTGGTCAACACTATGCTTATGTTTCCATATCTTATTATGTTTCCCATCCCTTTCCTTTTGTGACTTTACCTTTGGTGCCTATCCTAACCTTTTGCACTTCCTTATGCCTCTACCCTATTGGGAACCTATGCAATGTTGGTGAAGTTAGATTTAAGATCCACTATATCAATAGTTGTGATTACACTCTTCTTAGACCATACATTTATCCCTTTTTGGTGTAGGGATTCAATTCTCAACATGTTTTTTCTCCAATTGTATCTTACCATGTTTCAGTTGCTAAAGAGCATGATTCAATCATGTCTTCTCATACTTCATAAAAATGTGACAAGCACTTCCACACCCATGCATCTAGTTTCCAAAAGAATTGTAACATAAAACGAAAAAATTTCATAAATGACCCACAATGAAATAGACTTTTGGTCACTTGTGTTGTGCAAGAGACTCTGAGTCACATTTCAATTTGTTGAAACATAGAATGAATTATTACCACAATGTAAGAGACTCTTGATCACTTCCACAACGCAAGATACTCTGAGTCACTTTTCAATTTTCTAAAGAATAAAATGAATGCTTACCAGATCCTTTTTGACCTCAAATGCTTGGGTTTTGAATGGAACAACTCGTCTTGGAATGAAATGCTCACCAATTCCTTTTAAGCGTAGTCTTTGCCACTAGTATGGAGTATCTAACCAAACAAGTGTACTCAATTCCTCAATTCCACCATATAAAAAGACACATAGAAGGCCAATCTCATAGAGCAATACACAAGGTTGTATTTTCAATTAAAACAGTTGAAGTTGTACTTTTGAAGTTGTCTCGCACAAACATTAAGTTCAAAAAGTATTATTGATATCAATTAAGGCATTTGAAATCAACTTAGAAAAAACTATAACTTAACTTAATTACTCTGCCTTAATAACGTATCTATGTAAATTAACTATAATCTTTATTCACAAAGTGCTCCATATACAAGTTAAAAAAAACCACTAATATTTTTTTGAATGTTATGAACAAAATAAAACACAACTTTTAATGTATTTTATTTTTCTATTGCAAATAAGGGAAAAGCCGATGGGAATCCAAAATGAAGACGATTGCCGAGACGATGTGATTGATAGTAATTATGATTTTCGTATAACATGCTTATAAATCAAGGAAAGTGGAATGAACTAGTCTACATTACATGACTTAGATATCTAGTTCATTTACATCCGTAGTTTTAGCTAATTAACGATTCAAGATATATCACAATTTTTTTTGAAGAAAAACATAGTTATCAAGTTGCAACGCAATTACATTGGATTTTGGATGGCTTTCATACACTAATGGGAGCCAAATGGAACAAAATATTTCCAAGAAAGGCAGTTTGGAAAGTTGGTTGTGTGTAAGATTCAAGAAGTGGAACTTTTGAGGTAGTCCATTGCAACTTGACTTTGCACAACCATGTGACTATTTTGCAACATTTATCACTCTTCAAATTAAAGGGAGAATCGTGTGATTCTCATGAGGAATGTTGTAATGTCCTCATTTTGACTCTCTTTGTGTTAAATCGTAAATGATGTAAATATTGTAATTTGATCATGGTGAGGAGCTCAAGGCCAAGGCTCCACCATTGACTTAGCGTTTTGTATCGGCAATTAAAAATAGATGCCTATGGTTCTTGTGCGAGATGGGCACAATGTAAATAAGACATCATGTGAATACGAATTTTAATGGAAAAACCCACAACTAGCTATGCAATGCAACAAAATGATGGGGCATGATTCTACAAGGAATAGGGAGGGGAAATAACCAAACCCTTGAGCCACTAGGGTCAGCCCATGTGTCAATGAGAAAACCCATGAACTCTTAACTATCCATTTTGTCTCATGCACCCAATCATTTAATTCTTCCAAAGATTGGTTGGGGCAGTTAATGTCTTGGGATTGGAGAAGTATGGCAGTCAGATTTTCATGCATGGGCAAGCCATCAACCTGAAAATCGTATTTTTGGCTTGCTGGGCAAGAAAACCCCCACGAAATGCTGCCTAAGGCAATTCCTCATCCATTACGTTCTTCCTCTCACGCAGACTGAGCTCACTGGAATTTATCCTCACGTTTTTCACCATAACCCTACATTTTTCCATGCCCAGGAACTCGTTTTTGGTATTGTGCAATAGCTGGGGAAGGAGGGACGCGAATTGGGACTGAGGGAGAGGTCGTTTTTGCCCCTGGGGAATTTTTCTGGAATGGGTTTTGCTCTCCCAGTCGAATTTTCCAAGTGCCCATACGTTTTGAGTCTACCAACGTTTTTCTGAAGCTCAGGAAACCCCATCTCATGCATCCCACTGTTGAAACGTTTTTCTCATGCTCAGCAAGTGTAGTTTTGCTGTTATGTGCATCCTTGTTTTGATGTGAACCTGTGAGCAAGAAACTGGAGTGGTAGTGGACAGAATTGGCTTAATAAACCTAGTGTAGGGAGTAACCTCTCAAGAAGATCAAGAGGGCTAGCTACTTTTCTATGCACACCCTGAGAGCACTAGAAATGAAGGTATGGCTCGAGGAACTGTGTGGCAGTGAAGAGAATACTTCCTTGTGATTGGGTGTGTAGGCATTGTGAGTGCCAAGCTGAATAGATCTGGGAGAGGTACCCATAGCTCTGTGGTTGAGCTCACTAGCTTAGCAATTCTTCCCTTCCATGTCCTAGCAGCCTGATAAACCCAATTGCAGATTGGCTTGGCTCATCTTGGTGTATGTTTGGCTATGTGTGAGTCTGTTGTTCCTTGGTTCGTTGTAGAGATCATGCCCAGCTTGGGGGTGGCAATTGTATCAAGAGGTTGATAAGCACAACTGGCCTATGGTTGGGTGGAACGTTGCAGTTGCATAGCCAGTTGCTTGGGACTATTTTGTCAAGATAAGTATTCTCTTGTGTTTTTAACTTTGCAATTATTCCTTTGATGAATAGCTTGAATGTATTATGGATGTGCTAATAAATTTACTTCCGCTGTGTTTTCAAATGATTATGCATTTCCATATGATCTTTCAATTACTTGAATACTTAGTTAAAAGCTCCATTTTAAATTCAATGATTGTTTACTAAGTATGGGACTAGATGCCCGGTTTTAGCACCATGTCCTCTCTATCCTGCTGGTATGGTAGGAGGGGACATTACAAATGTAGACTGTAGAAATACACAAACAATTATCTAAAAGATCAAAAGTGTTGTCTATGTAAGAAATGGGAAGGAGATTCAAACTTGACTAGTTTGAATGAAAAGTTAGTAGTTATTGCAAATCTAGGTCAAAGTGGAGCCACGCAGATGAATTTTATAATTTAAATTAATTATATTTGATCATATTCAATGCAGAAAAGTCATACGCACATCTTAATATATAAAAAAAACCATAGTTATTTGCTTCACCTTTACTTTTAATATGTGTTAGAGTAAGATTTCATGCAAATATGTTAGGGTAAGCATATAGTTTTAACAAGTCAGCTGAGTTGTGGTCAAAAGTAAATTGGTGGGAGTTTTTCATCATTGGCCTATAAGGTTTGATTCTCAGAATGAGGGTTCCTCTCGCATCTAAAATTGAGAATCCTCATAATGAAATGTCCCAGGAGTGATAAACCACATGATCCCGATAGATACAAATAGATTATGGCAGTGGGATATGGAGATTTGGGGAGATCTAAATTCCCAAATCTGACCAAAAAATAAGAGAGTTTCTATTAAAAAGAAAAAAGAGATTTTGTTTTTTTAACTAAATACCCATTATTAAGATTTTTTTTTAAACTAAATACCCATTATTAAGATTTTTTTTTAAACTAAATACCCATTATTATTTTGTATGCTTTAGTAAAATTTTCATTAATTTTATGCAAAGATTATTGATTTAACTAAATAATTGTATTACTTTATCATATAATTGAAACTAATTTAAATATTTATAAAGCATCCATTAAAATTAAACGTTAACTTTTTTACTTCCATCAAATGATGTCGAATTTATGTTGAGGGCAACAAATTTCATAATAATAATAAAATAATAATCTATTTTAAGGTCGCCGCTAAGTGAGACACCAATTTGGTGTATGAGACCCCCTTGTTTGTGGGATAAGAGACCCGCCTATGCGTAAAGATTTAACTGCTAAAGTGTACAAAGGTGTACATACCCTACCCCCTACAGGATTTGAACCTGTGACCTCGTAGGAGGAAACACGTGCTCTTAATTGTTAGTCCCACTCCGACTATAAGAAAAAATAAAAAGTGACATATAATGATATTAAAATAAGAAAAAAAAAGCGACATATGGTGACATTAAAGTAAGAAAAATAACAAAAAGTGACATGTGATGATATTAATTATATTTTTATGCTAGTGGATGATACTCATGCATAAAGTGACGTTAATCATATTTTCTGTATGAGGCATGGAAGGGTGTAATTTATTGTTTATCATATTTTTATGTATAAGGGCTTTAATCATACAAATCAAGCAAGTAAATTGAAAATTTGGAATATACTAAGTTGTCCCGGCCAGCATAAAAAGATTGCTGAGCAGATAAAAAAAATCTTATGCTCTTTTATCTATGGCATAGAGCAGTTTCATAAGAAATATGAAACTAAAACTATTTGAAGAGAAGACTACTTCAGTCTTCTAAAACCGGGTGGCAATTGTGGAACATACAAACCTCTATGAATTCTAAAGATTTCTAGCATCTTCATTTTGATGGTACGTCTAGCACATTATATAATATTGTTTTGAGATTTTAGATATTTATATTAAGATTTTTTTTAATTCATAAATTAAATATAATGATATAAAATTTAGTATTATTTAATTCATAAATTAAATAATTAGTATATATATCATGCATCGTGTTTTGTATGAAATTTAAATTTTTTATTATTTAAATTTAATTTTTAATAAAAATAAATAAATTTAATGCTTTCAAATCTTTTCTTTTATTTTTGTTAAGTTGCAAAATTTTATTAATAAAAAAAGTCTAAAATATATGAGTTTTTACAGTGCCTTGAGTAAGAAGTCCAAAGTGTTACAATCAAATAAACAACAAATAAAGCTATCAATATAAACCTATAAAACTGTAAGCTAAAAAACTATTAAACATAGAAAGAAAGAAAAGCTGAAAAACATAAGGAATGACCAGAACCTTCTTAGCTTTGAGCATACACTGAATTTAAAAAAATATAACTAAAAAATTAATGAAACATTTAAACTCCGCTTTTATACCATTTATTAAATTGACTGCCAAGGATTTCACTTAACCTTGTTTATGAATATAATATATTTGCCATCATATTCCCACGTACATTGAATTCTAAAGTCAAGTCACCTTCGCTTTAATTTGGCATGCGTGAGCAGAAATTTTCGAAACTCTTAATTACTTTACGACATTAACGGAAATACTCATTGCCATTAATCAAAGATTTTTAAATTTAATAAAAAAATTATATTATTTGAAGTTTCTAGAAACGAGTTGTCTAAAACTGCTACAATTTCGTCCGAAAAAAATAGTTTTTTCAAACATGAATTTCTCTCAATTCGAAATAGAATTTTTAGAATCTCTAATAACAGTATTAATTCTGTATAATCTGACTACCCTGAGATTTTCAAAGATACTAAATTTATCTAAACATTCAAAAAAATAATTTAATTAACACAAATCATCGAACTTTTAAATTTCATATTAACAAATTCCGACCGACAAAGTTTAGACGGCTTCAGATAATAGAAATGGTAGAGGCCTGTCTTCCCTGTCTATTCGGCAAGATAAGTTTCTCTTTGATCGTTCGGTGATTCGGTCGACCCCTTCCCCCGTAAGTACGGTTTCAACACTTCTGGTCGGAATTCTTACTGTTTCGAACCTTTGTTCGATAGGTCAATAAAATGTTTTCGTAAGTACTATCCGATCGGCTAATCCAGCCGAAGAACTAGCACGAGTTGGGGGTCCAAGTGTTTATACTGGGTGGGACAGATGGGGACTACAGCCGAAGAACTTGCACAAGGTGGGGTTTCAATTATATACCCCGTAACAACTGGGATAGATGGGATTACTTTTTTATTATCTCATCATATTTTGTTAAGTAAGATAAAGTAGGAAAGTAATATAATATTATATTATTAAAAGTAAAAAATAATTAAAAAATTTATGTTTATTTATAAAATAAAAAATTAAGATTAAATCAAAACGATTAAAAGATTATGAAAAAAAAATATTTATAAAATAATTTACACATAAAAAAATCCTTCTAAATATTTAATAAATCCAAATTTAAAATAAATTTTGATTGGTACAGTCCATAATCGTCTAATCCATAATCAAAGTGAAAAAACTATTTTTAAACATCTTTCCTTGAGGTAACTATGTGGATCATCAGTTGATCCGCACCGACCTATGCTATCCTATTGTAGTGGGATAATAAGGGGGGCCTTCTTCGTGTGGCTTTTCTTTTCTCCGGGCCAAGGCATTTCAACGAACATGTCGATCGATGAGTTGGCTTGGCATCGAAATCTGTTTTCTCTTTTCTAAACCTGATCTTTCTTAATTGATAGATCCAGGTTTAAGTTTTGAATTTTTATTTTATAAACGAACATCAATTTTTTAATTACTTTTCATAATATTTTATTTTATGAACAAATATGGATTTTTTTAAATACTTTCTATAATTTAATTTTTTATTTTATGAGCCAACATGAATTTTCTTAATTATTTTGTTAGTAACGTTACATGACACACTCACACATGTTACAACATCTCCCCTATACTAGATTGTAAAGCACCTTGTTTCGCTCGATGCAATAAATAGCAAACCCCCATAATTCAGATAATCAAACTGTTTGACCTGTACTGATTTAATTCAGGTCGAAGTTGAAACCTTATTTCAACCTAATTCTAATTACAATATCTCTCCTTAAAAATCATAAAAATTAGCCATGCAACTCTAAGTAAAAGTGGATTTTCAAATGAAATCTAATGGCCACCTCAAAATTGACAATTTTAACCACTTTATTAACATTATTAGCCATTTACAAGTTTGAACCTCCTAACCCGGTGGAACCTTGAATGATGAATTATGCTTTCCTTTTCAACAAGTTGAAGATTCGGTCATTTCAATCAACGTAATAATTTGTTTTCTTCATTTTTTCTTGCTTGACTTGACTTAAAAGTGAACACAAAACACACACGTATCTTAGGCTCTGCCTATGGAATGGAGAGGGGCGCCCGTGTAGCGCACTTCTGATGATATCAGGAAGGCTAAAACCCCAGTCTCACGCACATGATATTTTTATTAAATGTAATTCATCCATTAAAGTACAAGTGGATAATACAATTAAAACCCCAGTCTCACCGCACATGATATTTTTATTAAATGTAATTCATCTATTAAAGTACAAGTGGATAATACAATTATGTCAAATCTAATTTGAAATTTCTATTATTTGAACAAGTGAAGTTTCCCTGGTCTTTCCTGATTTGCTTAACTTTACACTGTTATGAAAGTGAACACAAAACACACACGTATCTGTCAGCAGTTGGAAAAGTGAAGTTTCCCTGGTCTTTCCTGATTTGCTTAACTTTACACTGTTACCCCTTAAGTGGCTCTCCTTAAAGATGTACAGATGGAAGCGACGAGTTCATATTCTTTATGAGTTAAGGTTAATGAGATTGATGTCCATTACAATTACAGAATGGCCCCTTCCCACATCTGTATTTGCAGTGCAAAGACCAAATTATTTGTCTCCTTGATGCTCTTACTGTTAAGATTATCAATATCTCAATTTGATACTTATAATCGCTCCGTTCGCCATTGCGGTCAAGACAATATCACGAAGAGAAGTGCTTTAATGGATAGGAACTTGAAGGTGGTTCTGAATTCGTTGGTTGAAAACGTTAAAAATACAGGGTACAATATTTCATGGTATGGACAGAATGGAGATAAGATGTACGGTCTGGTTCAGTGCAGGGGAGATCTGAATGACTCTGCTTGTCGGGCATGCGCTTCACGCGCCGGAGATCTTCTCCGTGAAAGCTGTAACGGTAGTTCTGGAAGCATTCATCTCGGTCTATGCTTTTTGAGATATGCCACTCACAACTTTGATTCAAAATTAACTTCATTCGGCAACTTTAGTGGACTCTGCAATGAAAGTAAATCAGAAAATACAAGGAGTTTGGATCTGAGAATTGCAAACCTTTTGACCAGGCTTGTGGAGAAAACTGTGACGAGTAAGGTGGGTTACAGTACACTGAGTAGTTACGGGGTTTATTCTCTGGCTGAATGTTGGAGAGACCTTACTATGGATCGGTGCAGTCGCTGCCTCAACACTATCTACACAGATCTGAGTTCATGTCCAGCAGGAACTAACGAAGGAACCGTCTTGAATGGCTACTGCATGATTCAATTTACAGGACACAAGTTTTACAGTGATCATGTCCCGTCGCTGTCACCCCCATCAAGTGGGTCAACAGAAGGTAGTGGGTACTATCAAATCAATAGGAAAATCTCAAAAACCATTTTCTAATTCAGTCCATTAATGGATGTTTTTTTAGCTGCAGGAAAAGGTCACAGTAAAACGCTGGTATTGAGCATTGGTGGTGCTGTTCTTGTATTGGTGTTGGTCGGGCTGGTTGTAATCTGGAAAAGTGAAGGTATCAAGTCCGGTTATAAGAAACAGCTAACAGGTCAGAGGAGTTTCTTTCTCATTCTCTTCAAATGCGAAAAGTTTGATTTTTCAATAGTATTTAACCTCTGTATAGAAAATAAATTTATTTTATGAATTACAGATTTACTAAAGCCAGTTTCTAAAGTACATATTTAATAAATCATCATCTTATGTATATACAGTGAATGTTCAAACCCAACCATACTTTGCCTGTGTCATCATTTTAATAATATTTTTTTAATGTCATCATTTTAATAATATTTTTTTAATGTCATCATTTTAATAATATTTTTTTTAAATTATTAAATAGGATGTAGTTTAATTTGTTTTTATTTTAATTGGAAATTTTAAAAAAAATTTAGAATCACATATATTAATTATGAAAATTGTATAATTTAGATGCCATGAAGTATTTAAGGATACTGAATCTATTTATAAATTCAAAAATACAATTTAAACAAATAAAAATTTGAATTTTACCAAAAAAATATCAAATCTGAACTAAAACTCACAATAAAATCTAAAACTTAAAATAAATAAAATAAACTTAAAATAAATAAAATACTCATTAAATAGTAGTCAATCATATATTTAATAGTCAATCCTTGAAATCCATCCTAATATGTAATATGTCGTGAATGTTAGTCAATATTCAAACCCAAGTTTAATATTTTTTTTTATTAAATAGTATCCAATCCTTGAAAGGTTATAGGAACCTGGTATTATCCGTATCCAATGAGAATAGGAAACGTGGACACAAGGAAACCATGCCCATGTTTCTCTTTATTAATCATCAAATCTTGTACACGTTTCTACTCAAGGTTAGATATTCAAGGTTTAACTCAAGCCAAGTTTGTATAGGTCTAAATTTTTAACTACAATTTTTGCATGTTTATATATTTGTTGTTATTTTACAATATTTAGAAAGAAATATATTTTTTTAATTTTTTGCTAAATTATTTTTTTTAAATTTACAAGTAATATTTTTGGTTTTTGCTTCTTCTCTATTTCTGTTTATTTAATCAATTCATTGAAAAAATCTTAATCAACTGTAATTGCATTGCATTTTCTTACTTCGTTAAAAGGATTATTTCTATTTTTATCTAAATCATGTCTCCTCTCCAACTTATTAAAAGGGCAATAGATAAGGAAATTAGTACTGGAGGAGTTGACTCCTTAGTTATACATCACACACATCAATAATGTAGGGCTTAGAGGGTGTGGCAAAGCCATTTAGAAAAGAAATGGACTCAAATTTATATACATCTTTCTTTGGTACCACACACTAGGGATTTGTCACCGAGTCACAAGTCCTTGTCCTGACTAGGTTTGTTACTCTTTCATTTTTTAGTATGAGAAACTAATATAAAATCAAATTAAAAAGAAAAAATTGGCCAAAGAACGAAGTGTTGAAACTTTTTCTCTCTTTTCTAGTATCAAAGTACGTTGACAATGACATCAAAAGTTTTCATAAGATGAAATCTAACATAGTTTAAGAATGTCTTGAGTTCTTGGTTAATGTAATGTGAGATCCCAAGCAATCAGAGCTTGAGCATCTAAGAGCTTATTCATGCAGGAAAAAATTATGATGGACTGACCTTGCATGCCCCCACATTTTGCATGATGTCATCATGTGGGAAAAAGGATGTAGATAATGGAGGAAGGTGCATTCACCCTTTTGCATATTTGCACTGTGCAAAATCCAGTTTTAGATTCCCTTGATATACTAATCCACACTTGAAATGACAAGATTTTAATCGTGTTCCAAATTTTAAGCTTGAAACTTCCTCTTTGAGGAAGCTTTTGTAAGTCTATCCACTCTTTTTTAGTAGGATTTTCCCTTATCTGGATTTCATTTGTTGATTTCAGATCATGCAATATTGAAGGTATATGATGTTCCTTTTTTGATCTATTCCTAATTTGTTTTTTCTTCTATTTTTTTTCATTCCAATAAAGTTTTAGTATTTGGTTGGGATTTACCATTTTTTAATCAATTTAAGAGATTCATAATAATCCTTAATTGATTAGTCTCAAGTGTATGTGTTCACCTATTTTTAAGTATCTTATTCCCTCCCATGTTGTCATTTCTAGGATTGGATGTGATCTAACACCCTTATATCCATTAACGTTTTCCTTTCTAGCAATGTTCTCAATTTTTTTTTCACTATTTGGTTGGAATTTACCATTTTTGAAAAAAAATAAGAGATTCATAATACTTGCCTTAATTGATTAGTCTCAAGTGTATGCATTCACTTATTTTTAAGTATCTTATTCCCTCTCATGCTGTCATTTCTAGGATTGGATGTCTAACACCTATTATATCCACTAACGTTTTTCTTTCTGGCAATGTCCCCAATTTTGTTTTTCTTAGGTTTGTTCCTTCATTTATTGATCCGTCTGATCTCAACTTGAGTGCATTAAAAGTTTTTTTAAAGAATGCGTTTATCAGTTTGCTTAATTCATGAAATAGCATGTAACAGAAATTGAATGCTTAAAAACAAAAATGAAATGTAAACTGAAACAGAAACAGAAAACAGAAAATGAGAGTCACAAACAGAAGTTGATAACAAAGTTCACCCTCTTCACTGCGCTACGTCTCTGGGTCCCTCTCCAATGGGTACCGATCCAATTAATATCTTTAAAATGGTACAAAATGGTTTTGGAGTCAACTTCAGCAACTGTAAAATAGAATGCTATACAAAGCCTTCAAGACCTCCTCTTCTGGAAATTACAAAATGGACTTCAAAAGGCAAAGAAGCCACTTAATAACAGAGTACAGTCGACTTTTAGATACAACAACATCTGGACACTTCACAGCAAAACTCCCCAATGCGTACTGGCTGAACCCTGGTTATAAAGCTACAGGTCGCACGTTCAAACCCGGCTTTGATGCACCTGTTCTATCCCCGTAAGATTTCAATAACAGAAAACGATGCCCTGAGTTCTAAACAAAGTCGAATCCCCTGAAAATATGGCTAGAAGCGTGCAGATAAGGCGTTCAGTGGGAGGTTAGATCACGGGTTCAACTCTTTTGCTAGTCGTTTTAGCATATACAGAAAATCCTGCTAAATGTTACAGCTGAGTGAAATTCCCGCTAAACAATGGATAAATGGAACATATGCTATATCCACATAGTATGAATATCCGCCACATATGTGATCCGCCAAATAGAAACTCCACCAAAAGACCGCCAACTAAACTGTGCACCGTGGCACAAACCGCCGAATGTTATCAACTAACCGTGCACAAAACGTTACAACGGATGTGATAACCGCCAACTTAACTATGCACCCAACTCCACGAATGTTAAGGGATGCTGCCGTGCCATGCAATATGGTTATACCACATATGTAACAAACCACCAGATGTTACCTTTAACAATTGTACCATTTTCTTTTAATATTGGATCAGTATAACTTTGAAGACGAATGACCCCTTGGATCATTCCTCCCCATTGGAGAGCTTTTGGACCTCCAAAAGCCTGGATCATCCTGAAAGTAAGTGAGGGTACAGCTCCCTCACTTTTCCAATCTCCATCCATCTTGCTTTGCTAGGATGCATACCTTTAAGCCCCACTCGAAGGTACTCAACATTCCCCCTTCGTGAAGTCCTTACATTTCTGTCAAGAATGACATCATCCTGCAACTCATTCATGTATTCAGGTGCCATATCATCAACTGAAGGAATCTGCATGTTAGTTTCCTCATCCATGATCATAGGAGGCTCATACAGTTTAAGATTCTCAACATTGACAACCGAATAAATTTGCATGTGTGGAGGTAAATTCAAGCGAAAAGCATTAGTACCAATCTTTTCCAAGATCTCAAAAGGACCATACTTGATAGGCTTAAGCTTTTTACCTTCACCTTTCATTCTTTCTTTGGTGATATGTAACCAGACTCCGTCTCCAACCTGAAATTGATGATCAACTCGATGCTTGTCATGCCTGGCTTTGTACTTTGCCTGGCTCTTCTCCAACTGTTCTTGAACTGCCTGCTGCACTGCTTGGATTCTCTGGATGAATTTTAGAGCTTTATCTGCATCATGATGTCCATCCACTGCATCTTTGCCAAAAGAGAAGTCCATGGGTGTTTTTGGCAGATAACCAAAACAAGTTTCAAAAGGAGATCTTTTCATGGAAGAATGAACTGCATGATTGTAAGCATGTTGTATATACTGCAACTGCTCATCCCAAAGTTTAGGATGTTTACTACAATATCCTTTGAGCAGCTGAACCACTGTCCTGTTCACTACCTCTGTTTGCCCATCAGTCTGTGGATGAAAAGATGTACTTTTCTTAAGTTTAGTATCCATAAGCTCCCATAAAGTTGACCAAAATTCCCCCAAGAACCGGGAATCCCGATCAGATACAATAGACATGGGTAGCCCAAAATGTACCCAAACATTCTGAAAGAATAGATGAGATGTTTGTTCAGCAGTGATCTGCTTGTTACATGGCATCAAGATACACATTTTGCTGAATCTATCCACAACAACATATAGGTAATCATGCCCTTTTCTAGACATAGGTAGTCCTCCTACAAAGTCCATAGAAATGCTTTCCCAAGGACGAGAAGAAACTGGAAGAGGTGTGTACAAACCCAATTTCCTATTGCTAGGCTTACTTGTTGCACACATAACACAACCTCTTATGTATTTAGCTACAGTTTCTTGCATTTGAGGCCAATAACAACGATTCTGCAATACTGACAATGTTTTACTTACTCCAAAATGCCTTGCAATCAATGAACTATGTGCTTCTCAGATCACATGCACTCTCTCTTTCTCTGGAATACAGAGTTTACCAAGATGATACAAGAGTTGATTATGCACATAATAGTTCTCTTCCTGTTTACCATGTATTAGTGATGCATATACGTTCTTAAAATCTTTATCTTCTGCATACTGTTCAATATAACTTTCATGTGTTAATGAACTATTCTGAAGAATGATTGAAGCGTTTGTAGGAGGCCTCGATAACATGTCTGCTACCTTATTATGAATTCCCTTTTTGTATTTAATTACGAGATGAAACTGTTGTAAGAATCCCATCCATCTTAAATGCCTATTTTGTTGTACTTTAGTTTGAGATTGTAAATACTGAAGTGGCTGATGATCAGTATGTATAATTGTTTCTTTACCCATGATATAATGTTTCCACTTCTTCACACTTTGTACTAAAGCATACAACTCTTTGTCATAAGTCGGGTAGTTACCTACCGCAGTAGAGAATGTCTCTGAATGGTAACAGATTGGCTTCCTTCCTTGCATCAAAACGGCTCCCATGGCAAACCCACTTGCATCTGTTTTGATCTCGAATGGTTGCTGCAAATCTGGCAAAGTTAGAACTGGTGCTGTGCTGATCCTTTCCTTCAAAGTGTCGAAGGATTTCTGATGCTTGCCTCCCCACTCCAAAATATCTTTAACACTTGTCAAAGCATGTAATGGTGCAGCAATGGAAGAAAACCCATAAATGAATTTCCTCCAATACTGAACCGCACCCAGAAAACTTCTGACTTCAGTAACGGTATTAGGCCGTGGCCAGTTTACAATGAGAGCAACCTTGGCTGGGTCCACTCGCAGGTGGCCTCCACCAATAATATGGCCTAAATATACTAAGGAAGTCTTTGCAAATTCGCATTTAGACATCTTTACATAAAGCTTCTCCTTCCTCAGTACATCTAAAACTTTCTTCACATGTACAATGTGCTCCTCCCAGGTTTTGCTAAACACAAGGATATCATCCAGGTATATAATTACAAAATCATCAAAGACATCATTCATGACCCGCATGAAAGTAGCAGGTGCGTTACAGAGCCCGAAAGGCATTACAAGCCATTCATACAACCCCTGTTTTGTTTTAAAAGCTGTTTTCCAAGCATCATTTTCAGCAACCCGGATTTGATGATACCCACTACGCAAATCCAGTTTAGTAAAATAAATCGCATGTTTAACTGATCAAGTAAATCATCAATGCGAGGAAGAGGATACCTGTTTTTAATGGTGATTTTGTTAAGGGCCCTGTAGTCAATGCACATTCTCCAAGACCCATCCTTCTTTGGAACCAAGACTATAGGAGAGCCACAAGGAGAAGTGCTTGGTCGAATGACCCCCTTCTCAATCAGCTCCTGAACCTGCTTCTTGATTTCCTCGTTCTGCATTACAGACATCCGATACATGGCTATATTCGGAAGTGGCACATCCTACTGCAACTGTATCTCATGCTGAATCTCTCTCTTTGGTGGTAACCCTTTCGGATCTTGAAATAAATCATCATACTCAGAGATAATTTCAATCAGCTCAGATTTATGTTTAGGATCACATCCTTCAAAAGATTTAGAGATCTCATCATTTTTCACCTTAACCATCATTAATACAAAATTCTTACTAGCATTTACCAACCTCTTCATTTGTCCTGCATAAACTATTGCTAGATTTGTTTTTGTCTTATGTGCTCGTACAATATATTCCACACCATCTTTAAAAAGATGATACTTATTCTGCTCTCTATAAAAGAGTGCTTTCCGGTCATACAAATATGGACTCCCAAGTACAATTCCACAAATGTCAAGTGGTACTACATCCAATTCTACCTCATCCATGAACTTTTCAGTAATTGCGAACTTCAATACACATTTCTTTGTAACTTGCAATTGTGTATCATTAGTAACCCAACCAAGAGGATAGGGTTTTCATGAGGCATAGTAACTAGATGCAACTTCTTAACTACTTCTTCTGATATCAGATTTACTTGTGAACCACTATCAAACAATGTATCAGTCTTTGTGTGATTTGCAATGACACGAACATGAAACAGTGCACTTCTATTTTTATCATTTTGCTTAGAAGTAGATGGCAGATTTGTACTTGCACTAGAACTGGATTTTGCATCAATGGAAAGTGAGATACCTTTATTCTTACCCTGGATTCCGACAGCTGTAACCTTTGTTTCATCTCCTGAGTCGGATCCCAAGTCTTGAATAACTGCTGCAGTAGCTTTTGCTTTGCCTTTATCTTTGTTTCCTCCGTACTTCTTTGGCCTTAACTCCGGATGAAGTTTCCAACAATTAGAGACATCATGCCCCTTTTGACAATGCGAACATGTAGGCTTTTCACCTTCTTTCTTAACAGTAACCATCTTCTTTTCCCCCTTATCTTTGATTTTAGATTTGCTGTCAAATTTAGATGATTTCTTCACAAAAGTATCATTAGCATGCTTCCCCCTAGCTTCTAAATGTGTGGCTTGAACACAGACATCATCCAAGTTACTGGGGTTAAACATCAACAAAGTATGTCTCAAATAAGAATGCATGCCACCAATGTACTTAAGAAGAGTTTCATGCGTATCTAATGGAACATTCAATGCAATAGCCCTCTTTCTGAATTCATGAGTATAATCTTGAATATTTTGTCGTTTAGCTTGTCTAAACGTTTGCCAACTCATGGTTAATTGCTGCATGTGGCCTAAAGGATAAAATTGCTTTCTTAATACTTCAATGAATTCATTCCAAACTGAAATAATTTTACCATTCTTTCGAAGATCTTGTTGAATCTTGCTCTCCCACCAAGTAAGAGCCATCCCACTCATTCTCAAAGTGGCCAATTGAATCCTGGAAGGGTCATCATTAATGCCCTGCACCCTGCAAGCTGCTTGATCCAATTGTCTAACTTTTCAGCATCTAAATCTCCATTATAAATTGGTAATTCAAATTTTACATCCAATTTGAAATATGGCATATTAGAATTTGCATTATGTGAATGAGAAGTATGAGAAAGTTTGATTAGCTTCAGGAGGATCACCATCACCTCCTACTCCTTTACCCTTTTCTTCCTTCTTCACTTCTGCATCTTTGGATGAAGATTCTTCTTCCTTCTTCTTCCTTTCCGCTCGCTCATCGAGTAGAATTTCCATCATGGCTTTCATGCTGATAAAAGCCTCCAAAAACTTAGTTTCAGAAACAAGAGGTTTTTCCCGTTCGGTATGTCTTTCTTCTTCCCCTCGTGGAGAAGACATGGTTCTTGAGAATGTCCTCCTTGAGCCAATCTCAGGATCCCCTTCGATTAATTCTCCTTCACCAAGCTTCGATTTAGCCCTGGTAAGCATTCACAAACTTGCACAAGCAGTTAACCTACTCTGATACCATAACATGATCCGTCGGATCTCAACTTGAGTGCATTAAAAGTTTTTTTAAAGAATGCGTTTATCAGTTTGCTTAATTCATGAAATAGCATGTAACAGAAATTGAATGCTTAAAAACAGAAATGAAATGCAAACTGAAACAGAAAGAGAAAACAGAAAATGAGAGTCACAAACAGAAGTTGATAACGGAGTTCACCCCTTCACTGGGCTACGTCTCCGGGTCCCTCTCCAATGGGTACCGATCCAATTAATATCTTTAAAATGGTACAAAATGGTTCTGGAATCAACTTCAGCAACTGTAAAATAGAATGCTGTACAAAGCCTTCAAGACCTCCTCTTCTGGAAATTACAAAATGGACTTCAAAAGGCAAAGAAGCCACTTAATAACAGAGTACAGTCGACTTTTAGATACAACAACATCTGGACACTTCACAGCAAAACTCCCCAATGCGTACTGGCTGAACCCTGGTTATAAAGCTACAGGTCGCACGTTCAAACCCGGCTTTGATGCACCTGTTCTATCCCTGTAAGATTTCAATAACAGAAAACGATGCCCTGAGTTCTAAACAAAGTCGAATCCCCTGAAAATATGGCTAGAAGCGTGCAGATAAGGCGTTCAGTGGGAGGTTAGATCACGGGTTCGACTCTTTTGCTACTCGTTTTAGCATATACAGAATGTATTAGCATATACAGAAAATCCTGCTAAATGTTACAGCTGAGTGAATTCCCGCTAAACAATGGATAAATGGAACATATGCTATATCCACATAGTATGAATATCCGCCACATATGTGATCCGCCAAATAGAAACTCCACCAAAAGACCGCCAACTAAACTGTGCACCGTGGCACAAACCGCCGAATGTTATCAACTAACCGTTACAGCTGAGTGAATTCCCGCTAAACAATGGATACATGGAACATATGCTATATCCACATAGTATGAATATCCGCCACATATGTGATCCGCCAAATAGAAACTCCACCAAAAGACCGCCAACTAAACTGCGCACCGTGGCACAAACCGCCGAATGTTATCAACTAACCGTGCACAAAACGTTACAACGGATGTGATAACCACCAACTTAACTACGCACCCAACTCCACGAATGTTAAGGGATGCTGCCGTGCCATGCAATATGGTTATACCACATATGTAACAAACCACCAGATGTTACCTTTAACAATTGTACCATTTTCTTTTAATATTGGATCAGTATAACTTTGAAGACGAATGACCCCTTGGATCATTTCTTAAACTTATTGACACAAATAGAAGGGAAATTATTCTTGATGATAGATATGGTAGAACCGGCGAGGCAATAAAAGTGTAGTTGAAGAAAAAAATTAGTTATTGAAAAAAAAGTCACACATGTCCTTGATATTACGTGATTATACGATTAAAAAAAAATAGAATTAGAAGAAACTTGTTTGGATGGGTTGTATAGATTCATGACCTATTTAATTACCCTTCTAATTTATAGTAGGAGTAAATAAAATAAATTTCACATTACTTTGTCAACCCAGGGTTCTAGAATACTTGTGGGTTACCTTCCACTATATATGCAGGCTACACTCGCTTATCATCCACTAGTTCATTTATCATGAGGATGTTGTAAATATATATAACTACAATATTTATAAAACTAATGAATTGAAAATCATTCACATAGTCATTAAAAAATGCTTGCATCAATTATATGCCATATACTAGATTTTAAATTAAGGATGTTTGTGAATCACCTACAATAATTTTAGAAGACTTGATATAAAGAAAATGATGAACAACAATCACACATTGAAAATGAAATGCGATTAACAATAGGAAAACAAAGCACTCTTTCACACATAAAAGAAATACAACTATTAACTATAATAAATAAAACACATCACTTGCTCTGTTGGAGTGGGCCTTACCTCCATAGAACAAAGCATTGGATGTGATATAGTAGACTAACTAACTAAATTTATCAACTCATAATATTCACAAGATGATATATCGAAAATGGTCTTGAATTAATAGCAAAAGTTCCAAACAAAAATTTTATTCTAAATCATAATTTTTATATCCCTTTCTATAGAGGCATGAGGCTCTCTTTCTTAGTTACTCTAATTAAAGAAAATTAACAATGAATATACTTGAGATAACAAATTTCTCAAATTATTCCAACAAAATACTAAGATTCGAATAAAAGATAACAGTCTATTCTAGAATAGAATTATGATAGAAACAATTCTATCCTAAAAATAATATTGACATAACTCATAACTAATTTGCTAGAAAGAAGTGGAGACACAATTATGTTCTACATGCGTGATCAATAATAGTTATCCCAAAAAAATACACTCTTGAATTCATGGAATTATATCTCTAGCTTGTTTCCTTATCATCCATGGCCTCCCTATATTCTTCCATGGAATACCAAAACAGGATTTGTAATATACAAATCTATAGTAAGGATGTGCAACGAAAAAACTATAGCATTAATTCTATTGAATGCGATATGCAATAAGAATTTACAACACTCCTAATAAACTTGTTATCCCAAATATATTTACAAACATACATTTTTTTACAGCACTCCTAATAAATTTGTTATCCAAATATATTTACAAACATACATTTCTTCAATTTGCATTTCTTTGTATCCAATCTTATTTATCATAATCAATTTCCTTTTTATATGTATTTTGATTTCTTTGTATCCAATCTTATTTCGTTATCTTATTTATCATAATCAATTTCCTTTTTTATATGTCTTTTAACTCTATATTGATTTTTTTTATTATCCAATTATAAAAAGATCAATAATAAAAGGTAAAAAAATCAAAATATAGATAAAAAGGAAAATAGATTATAATGAAAACATGGCAAAAGGATGACAAAATCAAGGACCATTATACATGAATAATTAAGAACAACTATGCATCTTTCAAAGGCTTTAAAAAATGGAAGAAATAATGCACGCGTTCTTGAGTCACTCCTCATTACTTAAAGGGGTAAGAATTTTATCCATAAGTGACTTTGTGCCTACAAACAAGTTAGACACTTCCAATTGGGCATCTTAAATGAGGTAGCTGATTTCCCCTTGGGTCATAAAACTATCTCGAAGGTATTATGTAGTTAATAGATAGGATAATTAAAACAAATGTAAAACAATTATAACAACATGGTTTTTATGGAACCTTTTCTTTTCTAAAACAAGTATAACAATATGGTTTTTATGGAACTTTTTCTTTTCTTTTAGTATTAGGTTGCTAGTTCCTTGAATCTTTTGATCAATACTTACACAATGTATACCAATACTTTTAATCTCATTAATGGTTAAATATTTTAATTCAAAACCACATATACATATACATATACATATATATAGATAATGAATACAACTTAATTTGAAAAACTTATTATTTATATTTATTCATTGATTTTCGATACATACTATCTCTTCGATATTTAGAATCATGCACAAAGTAGAATTCAAAATACTTTCTTCATAGTATCTCTCTTGTGAGTAGGATGTTGAGAGAAAGTATGTCAAAAGTGTAGTGAGAGGCATCAAC
This sequence comes from Larix kaempferi, assembly GCA_027924585.1. Classification (NCBI taxonomy): domain Eukaryota; kingdom Viridiplantae; phylum Streptophyta; class Pinopsida; order Pinales; family Pinaceae; genus Larix; species Larix kaempferi. The sequence continues at coordinate 3,501,668 of BSBM01000723.1, read as the reverse complement.
TTATTTTAATTTGATTTTTTTGGACACATAAATGTTAAGATGTTAAAAAATATTATTGTAACAAAATAATTTAAAAAAAATTATTTTAATTTTTTATTTTTAGATACTTTTTTCTATATAAAATTAAACAAATTTTTTGATACCTAAATACTTTATATCAGAATAATAATGTCGATAATAATATTTAAAAAATGGACATTAAAATCTAATTAATTTTGCAATTATATTAATATTATATCATAAAACATTGAATGTTTCCATTGCATTTATTATATTTATGAGAAAATCAAGTATCCAAAAAGATAATAAACCACTAAGAAAAATAAAAAAAATACTGATATAAAATGTGTAAAAATCATGTAGTCATTGATAACATAAAATCATGTAGCTATGGATAATATGGTTCTACAATGTTTCTAAAATAATTTACTTGTTCTTCATTTTTTACAGGTTATTGCAAACAATCAAGTGAACTTTCAATAGCTATATCCAAATCAAAGTTAAATTATAAATTTCAAAATCTAAGAACCGCTACTAAAAATTTCAGCTCATCAAACAAAATTGGAGAAGGAGGATTTGGATCAGTCTATAAGGTAATGTCCATATTCAATTTTTACTATTTATTTTTTAAATACACGGATAAATTTACATCATCATTGATTAATATAAACATGACATGTTGCAGGGAGTTCTACCAGATGGCACTGAGATTGCTGTGAAGAGACTGTTTACCAATAAAGAACGGAGTGTAACTGAGTTCTTCAATGAAGTGAATCTGATAAGTCGTGTTCAACACAAAAACCTTGTTAAATTGCTTGGGTGTAGTGTGGATGAACCAGACAAACTCTTGGTCTATGAATACCTTCCCAACAAGAGCCTTAACCTATTTTTATTTGGTAATCTTTCTTAACTCTACAAATTAATTTGTGTTAGAACTGATCTCCACATTACAAGCATTGTTTTTGTTGAGTTATATTTAAGTTATTTGAGATAGAATTGTACTTTGTAGCAGATGAAAACATGGGTAAGGTATTGGATTGGCAGAAGAGGTTTGATATTATATTAGGAATTGCTTGTGGGCTAGCGTATCTCCACCAAGAATCAGATATACGCATCATCCATCGAGACATAAAATCTAGCAATATTTTACTAGACCACAATTTCAAGCCTAAAATTGCAGATTTTGGGTTGGTCAGATACTTTGCTGAAGATCAAACTCATCTAAGCACTACAATTGTTGGAACTCGGTGAGAATAAATTTCATTTTTTTTCTTTAATCAACACTAATAAAAAAATAGGCTAATACTTTTTGTTTTGTTTTGTTTTCATAGGGGTTACATGGCTCCAGAATATCTTGTTCATGGTCATTTAACGGAAAAGGTGGATGTTTATGGTTTTGGTGTGCTAGTGCTAGAGATTATTAGCGGTATAAAAAACAAAACCCCTATGCATGCCGATGACATACCATCTATCTTGGCAGTGGTAATCATCTCGTCATATACGTAGTTTTCACTACTTCTTGAAATCATTTTGAGATAATATTCATATATATAGTATATTTGTGGTGCAGGTTTGGAACCAGTATTTATTGGGAACCATTTCAAACATAATCGATCCTAACATTCAAGAAAACTACCATGAGGAGGTACTACGAGTTGTTCACATAGCTCTCCTTTGCACACAAGCATCCGCAACACTACGCCCTTCCATGTCTAAAATTATCATGTTCCTCACCAACAAAGAGTCAAATCTTCTAAAACCTACTCAACCCCCCTTTATAGAGAGCATTCATTCACAATCAAATACTAGTTCTACATTTAACCATTTAAAATCAAATACTTTAGAAATGCATAATCCATTACCAAATGATGCTTTATCCCCTACCACTATGATGTCATTGAACACCAGTTCAACAAGCCATTTTAGTCCAAGATGATAAGAAGACAATGTTTTAAAGTGAGGTAATTAGCTAATCCCACATGGTCGGGGATTATTAATGTATTAATTTGTTGAGATGAAGACATCTCGACAATTTTTTAGATAGAGTGTGCTAATTATGTATTTAACTTTTATTAGAATAGAATTAATTCAATGGTAGTATATTTGTTATTTTTATATAAAAATAGATTGAAGAAAAAGCCATAATTTTTACATGTAATATAGGGATGCAATATATTCAAACCACAATAATAGAGTGTGATATGAAACCTATCAATTTAAAATATTTCAACTACAATAAATGCATTAATACTAATGTGGAATTAGTTCAATTAGAGATTATCTTCTCTTATTTTCCATATGAATATCTTGAATAATTGTTTATATTGTTTTTGGAAAGATTTATAATCAAGTTATACTTCCTTAAGCAAATATACCATGAGTAGAGGGCGACAATACTATAAGGATATATCTCAAACCCATTAATAAATATATAAAAGTCAAAACATAAGGGTGCCTTAGGAAAATCATTTAGTAGATTTGAAACCATAATGTAAAAATCCTGGCTAACGATATATAGATAAAGGAGAAGGCCAAGCTAATGGTTTCAAACTTAACAAAAGAAATAAGTGATGATTCAATTGATTTAAAATAAAAAATCATATAATATCGGGAACTCTTTGTTAGCCTTAACCAAATCAATAACTTACTATGTCAATGACTTTTCTTACTTCTGGTCCTTACAAATTATAATCCGTGATGCACCATCCTTTTGTTTTAAATAAATATGTGCATGATCATAATCACGTTCTTTATTGGTTAATTATTCAGGTACAATAGTACAGAGAGATAATTCCTACATGCATCCTCAACGTGAATGTTGCAATGCTTCATAACTAAGCCATCGCTCATGTAAAGTACGATAGAAATGTTATGGACATAATGATTGTTTTTTAACTTTTTAATATATACAACTACTATAGAAATAATCACTCTCGGCTACTATTATGGTGCAATTTGTTTTTTTTATTCCTTTCCATTTATCTTCGATGATAATGTTCAAACTAATAGCCCACAAAGATGTGACTAAATTTTGGAAAAGGTTGTTTTTAAGAATGGTAACAACAATGTTTAAAAGAATCCAAAATCCAAAGGAGAAAATAATGAACCCAAAATAAAAGGAGAAAATAATGAATGCAAAATACAATATGCTAAATCATGTTCACCAACATGAAATCATTATCATCCCCATTTAAATTATCTTCAAACTTAGTGTGACCTTATTGTTAAAACAACAGCAAGAACTATTACATTTATTTAAAAATTCCCAACCATCGTCTTCAATAAATTTCTCTCGACGTAGTGTTGAGATTATTAATATGAGCAAAGTCCCAACCATCATGTACCCCAGAGATAAAAAACAAAAAGAAACTTAAGTGCTCTGGTCTTCAACCCGCTGCTTATTTTATAACCGATTACCAAGTATCTTAACACCCTTCATCGTGATTTGACTTTGCTGCTTATTTTGACTTCATGATTTGATGTTGATTTGGTATCATGTGGGAATTGTGGCCATTGATTTTTCCAATGATGGCACACATGTCCTCTGTCCCGCGTCACCACAAATATTTTGTTGCACTGCCTTTACTATCTCCATAAGCTTGTTGAGTGTTTCCTTTGCTGTCACAACCTGTTGCTAGTATTTTGCTTCCTTCTCTGTGATGTCCTCTGCTATCTGTGCTTTCAGATACAGAGGTGCATGCAACTTTTCCTCAATTACTTGTATTTTCTGCTTAACTTTTGCTTACATTGCAACAAGTTTCTTTGATACTCTATATGCTTTCTCTTGTAGTGGTTCTAATTTCTTTGCAATGTTCTATTGTTGGGCTCTTAACTTGTCAATTTCTATCAACTGGTTCCTATGTTCCACCATCGTGACCATACGCGCTGCTGCTAGCAAAGTGCTCATTGTGTCATTTAGGTTATGTGCCTCCATTTACACAACGTACACTTTCTGTTCTATCTCCTTCAATTCAGCATCCTCAATGAGTTGCGTCCATAGTTGTGTGCTTTCCTCATACATCTATGCACACTTTTCTTCCAGAGTCTTGATGTTTTCTGATGCTGCACTTACTATTTTCTCCCTTTGCTGTCTTTCTTTTGGTGGAGTACTTGGTGATGTCCTTGCTTCCAAGTCCACCATCTTCACATTGAAGCCTTGAATAGCTTCACTTATCTTAGCCACCTTCTCTTCCACTAGAATATCTACCTCTAGTTAATCCTCATGTATGGTGTTGTAAATTCTCTCCACTACATGATGCAATTTTTCCTTCTCTTGCGTAGCCTCCTCTTTCTCTTTGTGCAACCTACTATTTTCTTCTTGTAGTGTTTCCTTGGCTGTGCTTTCTTTTTCCCACTATGTTGATGTTGTGACTGCACACAATTGGATCTCCTACTTAACGCATGTCTACAAAGTGTACAAACCATGTATTGACATTTGTGATAAGACTAATTCAATTGAACTTACCGTTAAGGCACTCTCTTGCATTTCTACTATGGGGAACTCCAAACTCCCGATGCTATCTTTAGGATTCGTCATGCGGTTGATGTCACTGATGGATGTGAGACCATCTTCCTTGGTCCTGTACTTTCTATGTGCTCTTCCTATGGTCTACTAGGTGTGATTTTGGCTGGTTCCAACACTTGATGCAATGTAGCTAATTGTTCCTACAAGATTGTATGCAATTACTCTTGGTTCTATGCCACTTTCTTTGATGCTTCCTCTACTAATTCCTTCACTTGTTCACCAATATTGTCCAAGTCATCTGTTGTTAGTGACTAGAAAACTTGCTCTTTTGTTGCTTTCCTCTTCTTCTTTTGCTTTGAGGAACCTACATCGGTCTGCTCCTTCCTCTTTTCACTTACTCTTGGTGAAATATCATGTGTAATGTCACTTGCACCATTCCTTTGCTCCGTTTCTTTTTCTTGCTACTATCCTTGTTCTTCATCTTTCTCTTCATCCTGCTCATCTTTTGTCTCTTTATTTGGCTCTTCGTCCTGCTTTTTTTGTTCCTCCTCTAGAACTGGGAATCTCCATTCTCCATCCTAATCATTCACGATCTCTCTAACATCTTTCTTCAACAGTCAAATAAGTGTTGGTAACCATTGTGATTTTGAATCCCTTCTTGCTTGGATATACATTTGGTGCATCCCGGCCCTAAAGCGTGTAATTTTGTTGTACATTTCTACCACTTGTGGCTGAACACACAATTTTTTCTTGATGATATGCTAGATAGCATCGTTATAGACAAACAAATGTCACATTGTTATCAATCTGCCTCCTTTTATTAGCAATATGCCACAAATTAGCATATCTAGATGCTAGGCATGTCTTCTATGCATTATCCAGGAACTGCTAATTGTTGGCTTAAACACTGATCTAGAGGTTTCCAATGTAGACCCAAGTTCTTCACGGTTTCAAGGAACCAACAAAACTCCTTTTCACCGGCCCTTTCAACAACATCATGTGAACAGGCTGAGGTCTCACCCAAGGTGAAGCTATGGGGGTGCTGCGGAATCAGGTTTCCACAACGATGTGATGAGTTGTTCAGACAAGATGACTGCGCAGCGTGCTACGGGCTCGTGCTACGGACCGAAGACTGCGCAACGATGGTATTCATCGCGGTCAACACTCTACAAGCTCAGGTGCTTGTGCAACCAGCGCATCCATGGACTGCGCGGCTCAGATAGGATTCAATCGATGGGACAGCGCAACTAACTTATACGCTTCCTCTTCAGACTTAACCGATATTGACGAGTTCAATTAACACTTTATCCTTCATCTACTGCCTTAGATTATTTAGCTTTATAATTGATGCAAAAAGTCGAGACACACAATGCTGCGCACTTTCGATGCTGCGCCCTAGGGAGTCGCACGGCACGAACTCTCCTACTCAAGCGCTTATCTAAATGACTGATGCATACATTAACTAAGAAATACTGCGCATTCAACATTCATCCATTTGTGTAATACTTAACATATTATTCCCATTTCATTCCCATGGCGATTACATATAAAAGCATAAACATATCAACTGATAAATGAGAATTCAAGCACATACTGCAAGCAAATAAGCAAATGCAAACACATAACAATTCACACTACACAAGATTTAACGTGGTTCACCCCCAGGATGGAGGCTACGTCCACAAGAACTATTGTTGTATTAGTCTTTGGGAATGGTACAACAGTTCTTGTTTGCGCACTCAGCTACAGACTCTCTTCTCTCTCAAAAGGCCTCTGCGCACACAGCTTGCAGAGCCTTTACAAAATTGTCTCTCACAGAAGATTTCTCAATAATAATCAACAATAGAGAATCAACAACCCAAAACTGAGAGATTAACCCCAAAAAAAAACAACCTGAAAGATCAACAATGAAGATTAACCCTTTCCCATACAAAGTATGCCTTATTTATAGATCATGCCTGTAGGTCATGTCTTTACAATCTACAGGAAAAAACCCTTAGGTTTACAAAACTGTCGCGGTTTTCAGCTTAACCGGACTTGCTGGCTTCTAGTAGCGAATCTTCCATCGTGGCCGTCTTCCATGCATGCTTCACATCGCCATCATCCTCCCTATCGCCAGCACATCAATAGGTCACTTTCACCGAGCCGTTCTTCCTCTAATGGTCTTGTGCGACTGGTTCAGGTAGTGGTTCTTTGCATGTGCGACTAGTCGCTTTCCTTCTACATTACTCCTACCCGCTGCTTGGTACTCATGGAGCATCTTTACCAAAAATAGACCATCGATGGTCTAACCGGAATATGTGTCGTCTTCCGTCCAACACTCTGCTTTGCTAGATCTTCGTAGACTAGACACATTGTAGCGTTGTGCTCCTCGCAGCACTGAACCTCGCAGCTCTTCTGACGCTGCGTTGCACTCATCTTCACAGCATCCCAAAACTTGCTTGTCCAAAAATCCTTCAGTCGAACTGCGCTTAGCTCCGCAGTTCCAATATTTAACTTACACAAAAATGCCCCACTTGGGCCAGGCCCAATAGGCCCCTAACACTTACATGTGGCTCGTCCCCGAGCCACCTTCAACTTCTACTTCTCCTAGTTGTTCCTCCGCCTACGGAGCTAGCTTCGCAACGAACTCGTTGTATGTGACAATCAACTTTTCAACTACTTCCTTAGTGTCTTGCTCAACCTGTTTCATGGTTTCCAACATCTCAAGTGTTATTTCATCCTCAGCTTGTCCTTCCACCTGTTCTTGACCTTCGCGCAACTCCGTTAACTTCTCCTCAATCTCTTGAGAGATCATGTGGGCTTCCTCGAGCAAGGGTTGCGACTTGTCTGTCATCTCAGTCTCTCTTTCTCTTAATGCCTGAACTTCGTTTTTCAGCGTGCTGACCTCCCGGTACCTCTGGAGTCTTTCTCTTAGTAGCAGGGCTTTAACTTCTGCATCTAGAATTTCTAATGCTGCTTGCTTGTCTTTCACAGCGTTCTTGACTTCCAGCAACCCTGGATCCTCTTCGAGGGCAATGAATGCCTTCGACGCCTAATCTAACAGACTTTGGCACTTAGCCACCTCGGCGACTATACTCTCTGCTGCGGCCTTCACTTCCTTCGCTCTTAACTGTTGCTGATCTGGTGGAGTCTGCGGGCTAATCTGTGCCTCCAAGGTAGCAACCTTAGCTTTGTGGCTGATCTCCAGATCTTGCATCTCCGCTTTAAGATCGCTAACCACTTCGTCGATCTTAACAATAGTGTCTACAGGTTCTGTCTGTATGTCGCATTCTGATATATCATCTGCTACAGCATTGATCGTGGACTCTAGTCTTTTCCATCGATCATGTTCATCTCGTAGCTCCATAGCTCTCCGCGCGCTGGCTTCCTCCAACTGCTTATAATTTGCTTGCAGCTCAGTGTGTTGGTTCAGGGCGTCGGTAGTTCTCATGCATTTCTTCGACAACCTGCAGATGTAGATGGTGTAGACCGGGCAGTGGTATCTTCGCAAGGTCCAGGTCCACATGTTCTAGGGCCTGCGTACCCAAGATTAAGTGTTCCAACAGTGGCAGCCTTACACTTAAGGGATCAAGATGGAAAATGCGGGACTTCGCAGGCACGATCATGGATAACTGCGGTGTCTTCTGCTGCGAAGTATCTCCCGACTTGCCTTCAGAATCTGAACCTCGCAGCAATGGTAACCTTTTGTGTACTTCTTCAATCTTCTATGTGATTCCTTGCAGCGTGACCAGATTCTTCTCCAGACTTTGTTGGATTGCCTCATTCTTCTTATCTTTTTCAGACATGAGGTCTTCCATTTGTTCTGTAACCTTCGACACGATCATATCGAAGTCATCATCATGAAGTACTGCGTCTAATTGACCTTTAATGGCTTTCTGCTTCTTTCGGGCCCCCTTTTGTTGTACAGGGCTCTCAACTTCCTTCCTTTTTCCCGTCGCTTTTTCTTCAACAATGGGACATGGAATGGGCTTGTCCTCGCCAGGTTCAATTTGGATATCCACAATTTCGACTCAAAACTCAGCAGGCCATTCCTTCATGATATTATCAATATCATCTTCATACATATGGTATCTTCCTGCGAACCATTCAGTGTTCTTCGTCTGTGTTTTGGCTGAAATGTGAATGCAACGCATGTCAGCATAAAAATCGACAGTGCGAATATACTTACTCGTTACTTGCTTTGTTATTCGCAGCGTGATCATGATGGCTCTGCGCAGTTGGTCATAATAGGCGTAGAACACCTCAACTATCGTGTGCTGTCTTTGTGAATTCAAATTTTCTCAAAGGTTGGACTAGCGAGCTCCTCTGCAGTCACTGATGTCGGTGATTACGCCAACGTAATCCTGCAGCTCCTTCCATCCGACAAATGCGATCAACACTATCAACCATGTAAAGTGGAAATTGCCACTATTCACCTATGTGTCATTTAGTTCCTCTACGAACTCATTCAACAGGTATTGACACCAGTTGAGTCATCCACCCTCCGCGACTGTGGCACCAAGTAGGACTGTGCTGGTAGGTACCTCCAAAGGCCTCACTTTTCTGAGAATTTTTCCGGCTAAAAGTTGCATAACAAACCGCGTGGCCTTGTCATCTATGTCCTCTGTTTGAAAGCCTCTCTTTCCTTTGATGACAGTTTGCATTTTCATCAACTTCGCGGCCACTTCTTTATCTTTGTTTTTCCCTTGAAAAAAATGCTTCGAATCTTCCCCTGTTTTGCTCAATCCAGTGAACTAGTGGATTAATTCAATGTTCAGGTCGATGTTGCGGTTCATCCAGAGGTATCCTTGGTCTATGCGTGCCATCACAGTTCGCACCATCGCATTGAGCTCTAGCGATCTGTCAAAGTGTGGGAGTCTCAACAAATTGAGTAGTTCCGACTGGACTACTATGGATAACCAACTTTCTGCAACCAAGGTAAGGTTTCCTTCACATCTTTCTTCCAGCACATGTACTAGTCAGGCTGGAACTGTGGAAACCTAGGTTAATTCGGATCCTTCTGCATTTGAAGCAGATCATAGTCTTCCCACTTACACTCTAGGATCTTGCCTAGCAAAATTTTGTCCACTTCGACATGCTTTGATATCAACAAGAGCGGAATGTCATATTTGGCATTCTTCATTAGCTTGAAGACTGATGCGTCCAGTGCACGCGGTGAGATATAGTCAGGGGTAAGCTTCAATGGTATCTCCTTATCGGCTATCGGTGGATGCGGCATTGTGGAACTCATCTTTGGTTGCTTCATTTTCGGCCCCACTGGATCTTTTCCTTTGTCCTGCATTGTTGGAGCGTGTCTTGGGGATTTTCTGGAAGCTTGTCCTTGTTCTATGACGACTTTCTTGGCTGGGGTTCTCATCAACCCTTTTATTCCTCTGCATTTGAATACATTCACAGTCTCCTGGACCGTGAACTCTTCCTCAATGGAATATCTCTCAGACATTCACTGGACGGATCTCAGTGGGATTTCTGAAATCTTGCTGTAAACAACTACAAATTATCGCTCGCAGGAAAATTTTAAGTTTTCGGTAACGCTCATGAGTCCAATTACAACTGTATTTATAGGCGCAGCTAGCCTTCTCTGTGCCCCTTAACAGTTAGATAAGCATTAAATGTGGTGTCCGTTGGCCAAACCCAGTGAATATTTTGGTCCTTTCCTTCTTTAACTCATTCAGAATGATTATTTGTGCATTAAATGCCGAAGTGGTTGTTGGCAAAAGTACTGTATAACGGCTATATTTTCGACCGACATTCTAACGGCTATTTTTCTGGAGTGTTGGGTCGAACTGCGCGGCGGTCATGACTATTCCTGCGCAGTGACTTCGCGATGCTTGATTGCTTGCGTCTGAACTTAGCCCCTTTCTTCAACCACTTGATTTTCGCAGCTGCATTTTGAGCTTCGTAACTACGCGATTCCTCTTTTTTTTTTTGGCGCAGCTTGACTTCTTTACAAGCGTTGCACGGTATATACACTTCTATCATCGCTCTTTGTGTATAGACTCTTTCTCGTTTCTAGTTCCCAATTTCAACTTTACTTGGCACTTAGAAATTTCCTTCGTTCTAATCATCAAGGGGTCTGCGAAGCGGGACTATCTCGATAGGGTTTTAGTTTGCTCCCATTGACTAGGCTGGACAAGATATCTCCTGCTAATGTGGTTAACTGGATTGCACCACCATTAGTTACATGTAAAACAGTATATGGGCCAAGCCAATGCATCTTAAACTTTCCAGGAAACTTCATGAATTTTCTATCATACATGAGGACTAGATCACCTCCCTGAAAAGAATTGTTTTTGATGTGGCAATCATGCCATGCTTTCTCCCTTTCTTTCTGTACTTGTTGGTGAAATCCTGCAATGAAGTGATCTTCCTCCAAACCAACCAAGTGTAGAAGTCTTTCTTCTAGCGCGTCGTGATCTACCATGCCTGTGAATGCAACTATTCTTAAGCTGGGAACAATGTACTCCAATGGCATTATTGCTTCCTATCCATATTCCAACCTAAAAGGTGTATGGCCAGTCAATTTTTTTCAAGTAGTTCTATATGCCCATAAAATGGCTGGAATGCGCAGGTCCTAGTCATCCCTATTAACATTGCATACCTTGGTTAGCGCATTCTCTAGTACTTTATTGAATGCTTCAATAGTTCCATTTGCTTGTGGGTGATATGGCATACTTCGTTGATGATGAATGTGGAACTCCTCTGTCAATGCCTCAATAGTTATGTTCATGAAATGAGTGCCTTGATCACTCATCAAGATCTTCGGGCATCCGAACCTGGTAAGGATGTTCTCAAAAATTAACTACGTGGTAGTAACTGCGGTACAGTCCTTCACTGGCTTCGCTTCAGCCCATCTAGTGAGGTAATCAGTTGCAGTAATAATGTACCTCGCACCAGTTCTCTTTCCTAGTGGGTTTATTGGTCCCACAAAATCAATGGCCCATTTCTCAAATGCCTGTAATGTCAATTGTGGATTCAATGGCATATCGTCTCTTTGTGACGGCCTTCCTGTCCTCTGACAGACATCACAGTTCTGGCAATATTCCTTTGCATCCTTATGAATCGTAGGCCACCATAGTCCTGCGTGCAATATCTTTTGTGCAGTGGCTTTTCTTGCATAGTGACCTCCTGTTACTCCTGAATGTGCATCAGCCAGTACAAATGGCTTCTCGTTCTCTAACACACACCTGTGCAGCACTTCATCCAGTCCCAGTTTGTATAACTAACCTATGATAATGGTGAAGTCTGCTTCTCGCACTACCAGCTGCTTCTTTTGCTGCGTAGTAAACTATATGGGTGCCAACCCAGTAGTTAGGAAGTCTATGGTATCCTTGTAGTAACTGTCGGCAATATGAATAGAAAACAACTGTGCATCAGGAAGATTGTCTTCCAGGTTTGTAGGTTCTTCTCCCGACTCGATCCTTGATAGATGATCAGGTCCCAAGTTCAATCTGTCAGGTTTAACCACTATGTCAAAGTCGTACTCCTGAAAGAGTAACAACCATCTGCAGATTCGACCCCCTAACACTGGCTTGTTGACCAGGTATTTCAAAGCAGAATGGTTAGTGAACATAGAGAAGTGCGCACCAAGCAAATAGTGCCTGAACTTCTATAGTGCATAGACCATAGCTAGGCCTTCCCTCTTAGTGGTGGTATAATTCTTCTTTGCAGATGAGAGCTTCCTGCTCTAAAATGAAATGGGATGGTCAATACCTCCCTCTCCTGAATGTGTTAAAACAATTCCCAATGCGATACATGACGCATCAACATGGACATGAAATGGCTTCTCCCAGTCTGAGAAAACTAGGATTGGCGCAGTGACCATTTTATCTTTTAATGTATCAAAGCCTTGTTCACATTTTGTGTTCTAGATGAACGACGCATCTTTCTTTAACAACTTCCCATTGCTGTGGTTATCTGCGCATAACCATTTATAAATTTTTTGTAGTAATTGGTATGCCCCAATGTGGTGCACAATTGCTTGACTGAATTTGGTGTTCGCAAGTTTACAATGACTGGGATCTTTGCAAGATCAACCATCAAGCCTTGCTTGCACACAATGTGTCCCAACGGAATTCCATAGGGTACACAAAAGATACACTTCTTTAGATTTAACGACATTTGATGCTGTCTACACTTTTCTAGCATCAATCTGAGGTTTGGGAAATGGTCCTTCAGCAACCCAAATACTGTCCAATCATCAAAATAAGCTTCTAAAAACTTATGCATGAAATATTTGAATGTTGCGACCACAACTCTGGAAAAGATGGCAGGCACGTTCTTCATACCAAATGGCATCACTATGTACTGGAACGACCCCCATTCGGTGGTAAAAGTGGTATTGTGTCTATTTGTGGGATCAATTCTGATCTAATGATATCCTGAAAATCCATCAGTAAAGGAATATGCTTCATTTCCTCCAACATTATCAAGCACCTCATCTGTGAAGGGTGTAGGAAATGGATCATGCATCGAAGCATCGTTCAATTTTATGAGGTCCACACAAATCCTGATTTCTCCTTTTGTCTTCTTGTCTTGGACAACCATAGGGCTTATTCACTCAGATTCTTTGACCGGCTCGATGATCCCCGAGTCGAGCATCTTATCGAGTTCTACCTTGACTCGTTCTTTATATTGCGGATTCAGTCTATAGGAACTTTGCTTAACAGGATTCGCACCTGGCTTAAGAGGTATCTTCATCACTCCTAAGTCTCCTAAAATGCCCTTCATCTCTGTAAACTTTGTTGGGAATAATTCATGATATTCATGTAATAGATCGGCGATCTTCACAACAGTATGATCATCCTAGTGGTCTCCAATAGACGTGAACTTTGGCTCTTTGTTGGTGCCAATGTTCACTTTCTTTGTTTTCACGAGTCCACTCATGTTTGGAATTTCTAATGGAGGTCCTTCTACGTTGTGCACTCCTTCTGACTCAGGAATGTTTATATTGCGTGGATCCTCCTCATCACTTCCTTCTTTATCTTCAGCCTCTTTAGGTAGGTTATAACATTCCATGGCATGCTCTACTTGTTCCTTCCATTCTGACTGTAGGCTTGCAGGTACGCTATTAGCTCCAAAGAATTCCTCTAATTTCATGTTTCTGTGTGGACATTTTGGCCTAGATATTCTCTCCTTAATAATCTGCAATGCATCATTTATGGTAGGAATCTTGTCTTCAAAACTGAAGCTCTTCTGGAAGTTTGTAGTGAGGGTAGGCCAGTTTGTAGTTTCCTTGCGCAACTCCATATCTAGGTACCATTTCTTTGGAATTTCTTCCTCCAATGTATGCACAAAGAGAAGCACCCATTCTGTATGCGATCTCTCTTCCCATGTTCTTGCACAAGTTTCAATATGATCCCTTGGATCTGTCTGTCCATTATATTTTTCAAAGGGTAGTGTAACCTTGTCAGCAAACCTAATCTGCATCTTGATTATGCACTGATCCCATGTGGTCAATGTCTGCTTATGCATAGCCCACCATCTGGCAGGTGTCTCGCGCAGTGCCATGTCTAGTGCTGGTAAACGATTCTCATATGCAATTGCTACAGTGTATTCTTTGATAAAAGAATAAACATTAGATAAACCATCATAGGTGGGAATTGGACTTACCTCCTTTCCAATCCAGTGCAGTGACTTTGTAACCTGCGCTCATCTCCTTGCTGATACTTCATGCATACGAATTTGCCAGTTTTCCAATCCTGCATTAGAGTCTGAGATGCAAGAGCTTTTGCATCTCCAGCTGATTGTACCATCCGCAGTGGGATTAATATAATCTTCCTGGTTTGTAGTCATCTTGTAAAGGCGGTCCAAATCTTGAGCTCTGGATTCTTCCTGAATCAGCTCGCTGTATCTATCTCTGTCTGCAGGGTCCAGTGGTGCGATGACCCTGAGATGCTTTCCTTCAAAGATCATCACCCAATCATCTGATGATACATAGTGACATCAACTAGTTCAGATGAAGCATCACACAGAAGCTTCAGGTTCGATGCCATAGCCTCGCAGTCCATCATCCTGAACCTCTTCAGGATCTCTACTGCATACTTCCCTTGTCCAAGGAAGATTCCATCTGCACTCTGCCACACCTCCATACCTAGAAAGTGGTGCATCATACCCAAGTTCTGCACATATATGACTCCCTGTCATGTGTCTCAGAACCAAGTGGCTGCTCCACATACACTTCTTCTTCAACTACACCATTTAAGAAAGTTGTCTTGAAATCCATATGGTGTATCTTCAATTTCATCACTTTTATATTTCTCTATGCTGCCATCTGCAGCATGCTTGATCTTGATAGATCCATATGGAAGTCATAACAAATTTCCCTTCAGGCCTTGGGACTACATCCCAAATATCATTCTTCATGATCGACGGATCATGGCATTCTTCCCATATCCTGGGAACTTCAATATCTTCAATAGATAATTTTGTTGCTGAACAAATGTTGTAGTTCTTCTTTTGTAGGTGATGGCATACGATCTTTCCTACACAACAAGTTAAATTGCATGATTAGAAAACATCTCATAGTTTTCAGAACAAATTCTTACACATAAAGAAATATGTCATACAGTCATGCAATTGTCTTAGCCAATGCTTCAATACAACATTTATCCATATCCCGTAATTTTCTAGATGCCTTCCAATCTCTACCAGAACATTGTTAAGAGTGTGCACAACTCCCAACATGTCAGCAAAGAGGTTTCATTCTAGATAAGTAGCAATGGAATGTTGTACAGTGCCATAGGCCACTTACCCATGCATATTAGTAGTATACTGTTCATCAATGCAACTATTCTAATATGCATAATACACAACCTAATTCTAGGAACATCAGTATATACATTATTGAACAGTATTATTTAAACAATAAAATATGCAAGTAATGACAATTCAAATACTTATCTTTGTTTGTTTGTTGGGTTTAATCCCTCTCAGTCTTTGCTTCTTTTCTGCAACTCCATTCTTATGTGGATTGTGAGAAGTGGTCAACTCTCTCTGAATATCTGCATCCTTGCAGAAACTACTGAAGTGTGCTCCTTTGCTTTCTTGCAGGAACAACTAGAGTGTGCTCCCTCTTGATCTTTGCTTCTTGGATTACCTGTCCTTGAACTTACATCCATCCTTAATCACTATGCATGCTTATTAGTATCATCATTGTGTTATCCTTGAGGTCTCATACATAATCACACATTTATTAGTATAATCTTAATACTATCAAAACACAATAATCTTAAACATGTATATTCATGATCATTCACAGATAATAAACATTAGTATTCAAGGTTTCAGGGAAGTCTTCTTTTACTCATACATATTCTTATTTGATCATAGGACTCTTCTGGTTAGTTGAATCATCAATCAAGATAAGAGATATAATATGCATAAAACCCGTGATTATTCAAAACTATACCTTCATGATTCTTCTGGTTAGTCATATCATCAATTATGGTACGAAACATAATATGCATACAACCATGATTATTCAAACCTATGACTTCATGAATAATCATTATCAACAACATAACAGTATAAGATCCTAACACAAGGTAGGATTCTAGCTTGATATAGGAAAAACATACCTAGATTAGCATGCTAGCTAGTTATGTCTAACATACCCGCATAATGTCTTCTGGTTCTCTTCAGTGACTTGTGCTAGTAACCTGCATGTCTTATAAGTTAACCATTGTAGAACCAAGTTATACATACCTCGAAAGTAGATCTTCTATGTGATCCATGACAATGGATGAATCTTTGTCTTCATGTCACCATGAGCATATGTTCTTGAAGTAGAACATGATTTTACTTTCTTGGTGTACCTTGTTTGTTAGCAAACAATCATAAATCTCATACAACATCACAATGCATTAGTACAATCATAAGTGGCAAAACCTTAATCAATGAATATCTTCTATTAAGGTGAT
The DNA here is from genome assembly GCA_027924585.1 of Larix kaempferi. Taxonomy (NCBI): domain Eukaryota; kingdom Viridiplantae; phylum Streptophyta; class Pinopsida; order Pinales; family Pinaceae; genus Larix; species Larix kaempferi. Next base: position 3,485,282 of record BSBM01000723.1, on the reverse strand, counting down.
ACGACAAGTCCAGTAATTTATCAAGATTGTACTGTAATGATATGAAGACAAACATATGATAAACTTAACCATGAACAAATATCGAAACATACCTCGATGAGTCATACCTGTCGAGATCGCTTGTCATCTTCTTATGTAAGGCCTTAGCCTCATCTCCCTCTAAAATAGGAACTTCTTCACTTATGCAGGTGACCAATCCATCTTCTTCTAGGATTAACCCAATCCACTTGATTTGCAAGAACTGGACCTGGAGCTGGATATGGGTTTGTCAGAGAAACCCCAAAAATTCAAACTTTGAATTTCAAACTTCCGAAAGGATAGAAATATGCGCCTTGATGAGCTGATCAAGCTGGTATATTCAGAATTTGAAAACTGCAAAGTTTCACTCCTCAATTTTTCCTTTAAAACTTCCGGATTCACTGGACGTGACCCTGAACTGGGGTTTGATGAAGCCCACTCTTCTTCCCAATCAAAAGGTTTGATCCAAAGCTCTAAGCTTCTATTTTTCTAAGGAGCTTCCAACCGTGGTCATAGATTTCAAAAATTCCCATTTTTATAGAAGCCCTAATTTTCCACTTTTCTGATCAAAGTCCCGAACTAGGGTCTGATCAAGCCCGGCCTTCTGCCCAACCAAAAATTCTTATCTTTGTCTCTAAATTTTTATTTTTATGAGTAGCATTCAACCGTGGTCTCCGATTACAAAAATTCCAACTTTCTCCGAAGCCCTAAATTCCGGAAGCCATGAATGAAGGTACTAAAAAATAATTCTGTTTTGATAGAAATATGTACCTGATTGTTTCTGGTGTAACTCCAAACTTTTCAATCCACAGGGTCTGAAAATTTTTCTTGAGATATCCCGACCTGTTATCTTTCCATCCCGACAGGTGTGACCTCAATTGGATTCTCTTTCCATCCCAAGTGTCGCAACGTGAGCTGTTTATGGGATAATACAGGAGAGAGAACTTGTACGGAGTGCCACGTGTCACTGTTTCAACTTCGGCTTCTGAAATTTTTTTATGAGATAGTAAATTATGTGTACTACCTGTCAATTTTTACGAAATTTCATTTGGAGCTTCCTAGCCCAAGTTATGACCTTTTTATCAAGGTCACCTGTTTTTGACTCAGATCTGGAAGAGGCAGAAACCCTATATTGTACAGATCATAAATCCAAAATTACAACGAATTAGAGGTTTTCCTTTGGACACAAGGTACATGGGGATCTGATCTTCGACCTGTAAAAGTTTCATATCCAAAAACTTCGCCAAAACGGATTTATAGTGAAATTTCTACGATGACTAGTTTTTGCTATATCAAGCCCTAGCATCGTAAGTGCAACAAGTGGAATACATGCCATATCATGCCTTCTTTCAGGCTAGCTCTGATACCATGTTAAATTTTTAGAATTTACTTCAATCTGATCTAGGATCTTAACTGATAGAACAACATGTACAACAAATCTACAGCATATCAATCATGGACACAATAATGCAAGTACACAAGAGACACAGAGTTTACTTGGGGAAAACCATAAAGGTGAAAAACCCCAATAACTTCCTTAGAGATAGATAGAGCAATGATATAACCAGAATATAAGAGATAGTCTTCTCCTAGCAGCAGAGCCTCCTCCTCCACAAGTGCGCCACTCTCCCAAGTGTGAGTGAGAGAATAGGATGTGTAAAATGAGAGAGACACACTCTCTATTTATACACTAACTTGACTTGACCTTTACTCAACTAGGTCGGCCTCAACTTAACCACTTAACATAATGTTGACTGGGCCGACCCCCACTAGGGTGGTCTAATAACCCTTTGACCCACATGGCCGATCCCCAATAGGGTGGTCTAATAACCCTTTGACCCACATGACTTATATAGGGCCGACCCCAACAAGGTGGTCTAATAACCCATCAAGTATAAGTTACGACACTTACAATATAAATGACGACACTTCCGTATAGAGGAATAATAACATCTCTATAGGAATACAACCACTTCCGTATAGAGGAATAATAACATCTCTATAGGAATACAATATACATTTATGTGAAATACATTCCGAAGTTACATATACATCAACAATGTTGAAGTGTGCAGTTGGTAAAATGTCGAAATGCACAAGTTGGTGGAATGTTTGAGTTCACAGTACATGAAATGACTAAGTTCATAGTTTGTGGAATGTCAAAGTGCGTAGTTGGTAAAATTCCGAAATGCACAAGTTGGTGGAATGTTGAAGTTCGTAGTGCATGAAATGGCAAATTTCGTTGTGTCTGTATTGTCGAAGTTTGCAGTTCGTAAAGTATCAAAATGCATAGTAAAAAATTGAATTACTAATGAAATGACAAAGTCATCAACAAAAAGAGATCAAATCGACTAGAAAATCACTTCAAGGAAAAATGCAGAAGACTTAAACAATAATACAAATGACAATGTGCAGATAGAAGGTAGCACGACGAAAAAAGATCAAGAGGACTGCGCAGATGAAAGTGGACAATGAAAGCTTTGGTTAGTTGTTTGGTAAAAATTAACCATGAAGAAAGTATATGGGAAAACTTGATTATGAAGGAATAAAGATGGGGTGTCATCGATAAAGAGAATCCCCTAGGGGTGGTCCACTTAAGAAAACCTTGTTTAAGGAAAATCAATTTGATATCAAAATCAATATAAATAAAGAAAGATTGAAGCATCTTTAAGTGTGGAAATATTTTGGGAACTGAAACAGTATGTGGATAAGACTCTAAGATTGCGAAGATGAAGACAGTAGAGGACATGTATTATCTTATTGATCTTGGGTATACTTACTAGTGAAATATGAGGAAAATGAAGTGACACAATGGCAGACTAACGAGGATTCAACTCGATGAGAATAATATTTCGGGTTAACATGAAATGAAGCAACTTGGTGCCAGATCGCCAAGGATATAGTGCAATAAAAGAATAACATTTCAGATTGAACAAAATGGTGTCACAATGATGGAGACTCAAAAATAGTATTTCAGGTTAATTTAAAGATGAATGGTAAAATGGAGAAAACATAGTAGCTGAAGCATACAATGCATAATGAAACATCTAGCAAGTTGGAATGTGCAGATAGACTTGCAGATTGAATCGTGCAGTGGATGAAGGATTTACATATTTAAGAATGTGACACCCAAAGGACTTATAGTTTGAGGAACACAGTAAGAAGGTGCAGTTGTAGTAATATAACATTTTCTTCAGGTGTAGTTGAAGGAACTCTAATGATGAAACTTTGCACCAGTCATGACCAGTGTCCTTCATTTTATATTAGTGTCTCCACTTGGCAATATGGGCCTTGCGTTGAGGATTGGATTCCTCATGACAGGTTGGATTCTGTGTCCAAGTTGGGTCTTGCATTGAGGATTGGATTCCTCATCCCTCAGTTGGTGCTCAGAACCCCGAAGATTGGTGTCTTATACAAATTGATGTACTTGTGAATTATCAAATATTTAAATACATATCTTGTATGTCTCTTGTTTGTGATTCTTATTGTATACATATTGCAACCTTAATGATACATGCTCAACAATAGTGCTTAAATAGAGAAAATTAAAGTTCACAATGTGAGACACTGGTTCCCCCCCCCCCGTAGTGTCTTGGTGTGTTCAACAATTGGTATCATAGAGGTTTACGTCACAATAGATAACAATTGGAAGGAGATCCTTGAACACACAAATGGATGGAAAATAGTATTGTCTACAAACAAGATCCATTCTTTGATGGGACCGATTATTATTCTTAGAGGGAAAGAATGAAAGGATATCTGAAGTCAATAGGATCTAGTGTTTGGGAAACAATTGCATGAAAATCTAATCCTTCAAGGAACTAATCAAAGAATCTAGCTAAAAAGGAAGCAAGGAAAAATGACTCAATGGAATTGGAGGCTATCCTCGATGGTTTATCAAGTAAAATCAAAGAAAATACGAGACAATGCACATATGCTAAAGAACTATGGCTCAAGATGGAGAATCTCTATCAAGTTGAAGTGAACAACATAGAATCCAACCTTACTAAGGATCAAATGCAATGTCCAGGTACAAAAGAAATAGGATCCAAGGATGAAAACACAGGTGATGAAGGTAAATACTCTCCTAGATATTTAGACTGCACTGATTTGAAGAGTGAGGTTGACTATTCTTCTATAAATGAAGAACGAGACATAACAAAACTTAAGAATGATGTTATATCCGCAATAGAAGAAGTTAAAGGATCAGAATATGATGCATATGTCGAAGTTTCACAGGAGGATATTGATATCCTTGAAAGAAAGGTTGTGTGTGTACTAAAAGAGATGGAGAGAGCTCAAAGGAAAAATGTGTTAATACAACAACAATTAGAGGAATCTAATAAAAAGGAACAAGAAAATCATTAACAAGTCACCAAAGCCATGATTGACTTAAATTTCAAGGTGAAGAAGCCTTGAAAACCAAATAAGAAGAAATCATGAATTTGAAGACAAAAATTGATGATCTAACAAAGGAAGTAGAAATGAAAAAAATCAAATGACAAGCTCAATAAAAACACAGAAGTCATGGAAAATACAAGAGAAGTGGTCATTGGGTTAGAAACACAACTTGAGGAAGCCAAAAGAATAGACGAAGTTTTGAAAAATTAGTTGATGGAGAAAGAAGACACATGTCACAAGCTAAGATTGGAAATAGAAGAGTTTAGAGGAAATACTAAGGAAGCATATGCTAAGTTCAATTTCAAGAAAAACTCATCAATTTTGGATAAGATACTAAATAGCCAAATGTCACCTACTAACAAATATGGTCTCGGTTACAACAAGACAGTTGAAAAATTCAAATATGATAAATGGACTATGATTTGGAAGCAATAGATAGGGTCTCCCTCTTCAAAAATAAAGGTTGAAGTCGTAGATCAATAATATGCTCTGAATTCAATGAACCAACAAAGCTACGAAATAACAAGTTAGAAGGGGCATAAAAAAGCGAGCTCTTCATATAAAAAAAAATTGGGAAAAGATATGTCATTAGAGTTGGCTCAAAGGATCGGGTATGGGAATTTACTTAATGGTTATTGTTTGTCTTGTTATGAATTAGGTCATAAAGCATTGCAATGTGAGAGTAATGGCAAGAAGAAGTCTAGTATACTATAAAATGTTTGAGGTCTAATTATTATGGACATATCGCAATGTATTGTTATACAATAAGATGTTATACTTGTGATGGTTTTGGACACAAAGCTTAGAATTTTCGGAGCCCAAGAAGAGAATCAATGAACACTTCATACAATACAGGAAGGAAATCTAAGGTGCAGTATCAAAAATTGCATTCAGAAAGGCCTGTGCACTCTAAAAAATGGATAAGAATAACTCCAAAGCCATAAGTTGATGAAACTGATAATAGTAGTCTTGAAGCAACAAAGTATTACTACATATCCTACTATTTTTTTACAATATCATGTAAAGATCATTGAGTTCAAATGGAAGACTATATACAAATCATGAATTCAAGGACACAAAAATATATGTTGAATAATGTTGATGAAATAAAAGTTGAAGCTAGATAAAATTTGAATACTTCCATTGAAGAATGGATTCATTCACATCCACTGAAATAATCAAAATTTATATTATATATAAAGGAGCCACTGTCATAGAAGCCAAAAAGGTACATACATTCAAAATCGGCCATTACTGGAAATTATATCAGTGTCATTGGTCTACAAAATTGTTGTTCCCTTCTCACGCAAAATATTAACATTTGAAGAACAAGTCAAAACTACATAAGTGTTTGCAAAGAAATTGTTGACAATCGAAGCTCAAGTCAATATCTAGGAGTCTACAAACACAGATGTAATTCAATATGTGGTGAAGGTCGCTCTTTGAAAATTGCATTGCCAGACATCATTTGAAGCTATTTCAAAAGAACCAGAATATGCTCTCCTCTCTAACCATTCAATTTGACTCTTCAAAGCTACATTTTCCTTTGTATTCCTCCCATTAAATTTCACCTGAGCATACCTTTCGCTAATGTCAGCCTCCTTCATTTGAGGTGCCCAATTCTCCAATTTGTTTTTGATGTTCATGAATTATGTTTGCTACGATTGAACTACCAGGAAAATGTTGTCTATAGAATAATTAACTTGATGCAGAGGATTAGACATTGTGCTGGAATTGCTAAGAGAATCTACTCACATGATAATTAGACACTAGAAAAATGAAGCTCAGAGCTAATGCACTAGAAAGAGTCGTATGAACTTGATGGATTTCAAATGAAATTGCTAAACTTGATAAAATTTATGATTAATCATTGCTCATAAATGAATTTAAATCATTTACAATTGCATGCTTCCGGAAAGGTTGAAAAGATGCAAAAGTAAAATTGCATTCATTTTGGGCACAAACGAGTTGACAATTTCTTCTCTTTCTGCATTAATGTTGGGTTTGCACGCTTACGTGAGACATCTAATGGGTATCAAGGAGATTAAATGATCAAGTCATGCATATGTCATAGTATTTGATAGCAAATTTGAATCATGGGAGGTAGTTTGTTTCACAATGCGACCTATCAAGAGCCGAAGAAACAATATGATAGGTTGAAAAAATCAAGATTGTCATTCATGGGAAATAAAGTTCAATGTTGAAGAAATACCAAGTGTACAACACAGAAAAGAAACATAAAATAGTGAAAAAATGTTTAGATAGAGAATTGGAGCAGTTTTGATGATGCTAGAATACATTGACATGAATTATTGTTGAGCAGATGGATGGTTATATATTTGAGGCATATTTTTGGTGATTGGATGAGTGAAGAAGAGTTATTGTGTGCATAAATCCAAACTTGAATATGTAATTTCTTGAAAAAGACATAGCCATAATCAACAGGACCCATAATGTGGAGCACATGACAAGGGAAGTAGTCAATATTGTGTGGACTCTTCTCAGGTAGCAACATGAAGTCTTATGATGGTCATATTTAGTGAAGTATCAGGATCAAAACATATTAAAGACTAAAAAAATGACAATATGAAACAATATAAATCTAGGCATAACCCAAGGGGGAGCAAAATCAGAACAAGCATATGTTGGTTGTGGAGCATGATCTTCCTTATTCAGAGGTCGTGTTTCAGCCGTATCTGGATCCTATCCCATGAAGGGGGGGTTCCCCCCCAAAAAAAATAGTCTCCATGGGGGAGGGGGCGAAAACTATTTTTAGTAGCCCCCCCTTGGAGGGGGTTTGGGGGCAGCGCCCCCGTAGTGAAAATTTCAGAAAAAAAATGCCTTGTAAAATGTTGTAATTTCATAGTCATGACTTGGTCAATAATGGGTGATTTACGGGCCCATGGTATTGGGTGTCCCATAGTATTTTCTCATGGTAATCCATCTTTAAAAGGAAGTTTGTAATATCCCCAATTTGAAAATTTACCCAATTTTCGAACCTTGGACTAGTGAAATCCCAAACTGTCCCAAATGATCCCAAATGGTTTCGAATTATGTCTAGAGTGTATTGAGGTGTATTATGAAATACTAATTCATATATTATATTCTTGGACACTTTCTAAATACTTCAGCAACTTGCATTTACAACTGGAGAATGAAAGGCAAAAATACTAGGAAAATCGATGTTAAAACCCCCAAGGGTATATGACTCTTTTGGCTTCCCAAATGCTGTACGACCATCCCAAATTTCAGAACAGAAACTTGGATCATATCAAGGAAATACAAAAAACCTAGGTGCAACATTGATTCATATTTATATCTTGCTAAGGCACTCTTAAAACATAAGGTTACAAAACACATTCATTGCTTGGAAATTGTGAGCAATATAGCAGAGATTTTTACATGGAATTCTAAGAAAATGAAAAAATGGGTCTACATAACATTTATGTCTCATGTACAGTAAATAATAGGCTTCTAAACACAACATTGATTCATATTTATATCTTGATAAGGCACTCTTAAAAAAGAAGGTTACAAAACACATTCATTGCTTGGAAATTGTGAGCAATATAACATAGATTTTTACATGGAAATCTAAGAAAATGCAAAAATCGGTCTGCATAACATTTATGTATCATGCATAGTAAATAATAGGCTTCTAAAAAAAACTAAAAAATCACAAGAATTCTGGTGAAAAACTAGTATATAAATGCTCAAGGTTTCAAAAATGTATACAAGGGCGCAATGGCTCAAAATGGTGGTTTTTGCTTGAGTTTTCTTAAATGGTCCAAGGTATTTTGAGTTGTGGCTCTCATGATATGAATATTACAGATTTATGAAGCAAATAACATGTCCATAAGGTCTAAATATAAATCCTCCATTAGCTAGATGCAACAAGAAGTGCGCCATCACACTTTTACATGACATTGAGAGAAAGAGGAAACTAGCTCGAATATCAATGTTACTTGGAGAAATAGTATATGAAGTGCTTAGTATTTTGAGCTGTTTTTCTCATTACCTATCCATTAAATATTTATGCATCCATTAACAAGTTCATAATGTCGAAACAACATCCCTCCATGATCTATATGCAACAAAGAGTGCGCTATCTCACTTTATATGAACATTGAGAGAAAGATAGGAGAATGATAGTAGAGAAGGAAGAGAGAATATGAAATTGAACTCATATGGGGGTTGAAATTGCATCAAAACATATCCATGAAGCTCTGTTGACATTTCTGAATGGCCTCTCCATCAACCAACTTGGATGGGAATCTTGCACCCTCGAAATTGGTACTAAGGAAGGGAGGATGAACATCCATCGTGCAAGTGCAAGCTTGAAGCTCTCCAAATTGCAAAGATGAAAATAAAAAATGATCAAAATATATTCCATTTCTACTTGACCTCCTTTTAATAACTTTATTTGAGTCATTTACCTCCTTAGAACTCAAATTATCTCCTAATTACTCATGAAATTCAAATTAGTGGGGGTTATGACCCTTCATTGGCCCCACATGACACTTGGCTAATCTTTTGTATCCAACTCCTCCATGAATTCGACTTGGGGAATCTTTCGGATGCTTTGTATATGTGTAAATCCTCTCATGCTCCCTCTTGGTCTATTTTTAGCTCTTACATTGTCATAGATGTCATAGAATCTGTCATTGCCTATTTTCAGCCCTATGAATCTTCCTCTTCCTTCATGAATGCTACCTCTTCCCTTCCAACTCGAATTTGGGGATGGATCCATGTTTAAAGGAGGAATATTCTCTCATGTGGATCCCACATGTCCACTTATGTGCCCCCAAGTCCAACTAGGACCTAATGCCACTTCATTTTGGAGAATTTAACATTTATTCCATAATTTATTGGCCTATTTTTCCACCATCAATTTAGAATATTGAATTTTCATGAGAAACTATAGACCTTGGGGTTAAAAGTCAATATTTTAATTCTTCCACATAACCGTTAGGAATTGGGTAGGCCAACTTAATTATTTATCTGAAAAATCATTTAATGGGGACATGACAGTCCTCCCCACCCAATATCGATTGTCCTTAAGCAATTTCAAACATGGATGTTGAAGAACTTGCTTTCTTTCCAAAACGTTCCTTCCAAAACTCCGAGTAGTGGCATTCATGTACTGCAATTGTGTGTTTCCAAAAGCAAGGAGATGTGGGTTTTCTTTTTCATATTGATATCCCATGTGACATCACCACTAAAAACAAAAATATTAATTAAACCCATCAAAATAAGTTTTCACAATTACTCATTACCTCTTTCATATTTTGGAAACCATTTTTGTATAATTCTTTGAAGTTGCCACTAAGTTGCCCAACTTTGAGTCTTTAAGATTCCATAAAAAATTTAGAGAGGAACCACCATGCTTGCTGCTGCACTACTCTGATTACAATCACCTTCTTAAGTGGTGACTCAATCTCCCATACTACTTGCTTCCCCCAAAAATTGAAACCGGTGAGACCTAAAATTATCCCAGGGTCCCATTGCTTGTATTCCACTCCAAAAATTAGGAGTGCTCTCCAACCCATACCACTAGGAAAGAGAATTACTGTATCCCATTTCCTTGTATGCATTCTTCCAAACATCATAAGTACAAAATATAGATCGTCAAAGTACATAACAACATAATACAAATGTACATCAAGGAGGTGCCTCATCAAATAATCTTGAAAGTGTTTGTACCTCCAAGTAAGTAGACCACCATTTGCCAAGTGCATACAAGCATCAAGTGACCAATCAAATCTGTTCCAATGACATAGGTGAGGATCCCATGTCCTATAATGCTGATCCAAAAGGATGTAAGATGCATCAAAATAATCATCAATGTGTTCTTTTATCCAAGAAGTGAATGAAGAACCTCTGCTAAAATATGAACCAAGTATGGAGCAAAGAGATCAATGAGCTTTCAAGGGGCTCACATAAGTACCATTTGTGCATCCATGAATATGTCTATCAACAAGAAATAACAAAGTATGTTTCTGCCAATAATAATTTTCTCCAATCATATATCTCTTCACCCAAGTATTGGACGAATTTCCTCCAACATCAATTGAACTAAGCAAGGAGCAAGGAAAATCATGAGTCTTCAAGAAACTCAGGTGAACATCATAGATGCATCCATGTAGATATGTATCATCATAAGGTAAAAAAGGATGTTGTTGCAAATGTAAATAACAAATTGCTCTAATCATTTCATCATTTAAATGAGAGATAGGAGTTTCATACTCCTCATGTGGCACCATCAAAAAGAAACTTTTCACCCATACTTCACTAGGATGAATGGTGCAAAATATGGAAGTGTAGGATGTATGGGAATGAACCAACTCACCCAAATAATCAGAAAATGAAAAAGTTTCATCATGTGAAGGATCCATAAGGGTAGTATCATGCACCTCCCCCAAAAGTGAAAAAATTTCCTCATAGGTTGGTTCCAAGGTAGTGGAATCATACACTTCTTCAAAAAGTGTGTAACCATTTCAAAGAGGCAACTCAAGTTCCTCTTCCACCACAACAGGTGCTTGGCTTTCATCAAGCTCATCTTCAAATACATCAAGCACATGCAATTTTCCATGTTTCTCATGATCCATCATGTCATGAGAATCCTCCAAGCAATCTACCATTTGACAATATGAAACATATGAGGAAGAACAAGTATCTTGCAACCTATCAATAAGTTGCTCATTTTGCATTTTGAGCTTATGAATATCCTCATTATTATTCAAGTATTCTCCATGTAACCATTCATTAAGCTCAACCAAATTGTTTCTATCAAAAATCAAAGACATGAAATTACCTTCGATGTTGCCCATTGCTCTTTGAATCTTCTCCATGTCTTCAAGGAAGGCTGGATCCTTCAACGAAGAAATTCTCCAACAAGAATTTGAAACCAATGCTTGAGTGTCATGGAGTATGTTAAGGGTCTCTTGGATATTCTTTTCTTTCATCTTTGATGGCCCTTCAAGAAAAAGAGGCTCTTGTAGAGGGACCTCCTCTTCTTTGTACTTTCTACTTGGACCAACTTCATTAAGCTAAAGTGGTGATGGGGAAGTTGATCTTAGTTCTTCTTCAACTGCTACAAGGCCTTCATTTTCATGCTTAATGGTACTTTGGTTTGCAACAACACTTTCAAAAGTGATCTCTATGCCACCAACATAGAGGTGTGCGCACCCATCAGTAGGTACTCCTTCATAGTTCAAGAATCCTTCAGTAGATTCTCTTTGATTCATATCCGATGTAGAGTGTGTCTCGAAATGATCTTCAATATTTTCAATGGAATATTCTTCATGCACATGTGATGTTTCTTCATATTTTTCAGAGTCACTTGGGAGTGAATTTCGATCCTCTTCATGTAATGCTTCTCCTACTTCACCACCTTCAAAACTAGGTGGCTCATAGGTCTCCTCATTTCGCTCCTCCTTTTTACTCAAACATATATGAGTTTCTCTCCAAGGTATTTTGCAAGAAGGGCATAAACGTTTCTTCACTAACTCCACATCTTCATTTTTGGGCCTATTTTCAAACCCAATCAACAAAGTCTTCAAAAGGAATGGCCTTTTGTGTATCTCCCTTATACTATAGATCAATATATGCCTGATGTTGTTGGGGCAAGGTTTTACATGTTGCTCTCAATATTTAAATTCATTCATAGAATTATCCTTTGGTGGTTCAGCACATACACTTCATCATACATAGGGTCATAAGAATAACCTTCATTCCTTATGAAATTGTAAGAAGTGCTTCATGATGGCACCTCTTCCTCATACCATTCACATTATTCTTCATATTGCTCACAATCATCTTCATACTACTGCATTGTACTCATAGGCGTCATCATAATAATAAGACATGGCTGCAAATTATTCTTCAATGTATGATATTAATGTATTGCACTGTGAAATGTCGAAGTGTGCAGTCGGTAAAATGTCGAAATGCACAAGTTGGTGGAATGTTGAAGTTCGCAGTGCATGAAATGACAAAGTTCGTAGTGTGTGGAATGTCAAAGTGGGAAGTTGGTAAAATGTCGAAGTGCGCAGTTGGTACAATGTTGAAATTCACAATTTGGTGGAATGTTTGATTTCACTTCCACTTCCCCTAAAAAAAAATATCTAAGATGAGAATGACCTTAATCGGTTCATTACCAACCCCCCCTCCCTATTTCCGAAGTGGCAAGAGTTAGTCACCCAGAAACCTGTCCTCACTGACACCAGTGTTCCGAATGAGTCTGCCCTTCCTAGTACTATCTCAACTGACTTACTATCCCCTCCAGAAAAGGTCAAACCACAAGTAGTCGGGATTCATATTTCTCACCTCCAAAGAAACACCGACCCGAATAGTATGATTATTGCCGAACAAACTTCGTCATTTATATCCTTCCCAGTTAACCCGTCGGTGGAGGAACCCCTACCTCCTCAAAAACCTGCCAATCCAGTAGAGATTCGGTCATCACTTGAAGACCTGGAAGAAATTGAAAATATGATTCCTGAAGTCATGTCACATTTAGTCAGTCTGGGTCCGTCTGGAAGCCCCATTTCTTCCTCTCCTACCCCAGTTGATGAAAATACCCTGGCATCACTAGCCATGCAAGTTGTCAGTCATATGTCTTCCCCTTTCCCTACCGATGGAACCGTTACCAATTCAGCATTATCACAAGTTCAAGAACAAGTAGTACTAGTTGAAGACGCCGCAACAGTAGTAACCGAGCCACTTATATTAGAACAAGTCCCTGCAACATTTGTCGAGGAAGTACATACAACAAGCATAGAAGCTGAACCAGTTAGCCAAGTGCAAGCAAAACAATCAACCGCCATAGTAGAAAAATATGCAGAACATCAACCAGAAGCGTCCATGCCACAAAAATAAATAGTTCAACAGACCGAGGCTATAAAGAAAGCACAAATCTAGAATAAGAAGCAGCACAAAGAAAAACACCGATAAGAAAAAGAGAAGCAGCAGCAGTGACAGCAACAACATCTTGACTACATTCACCAAGAAAGTCGCCTGTCTGTATATCTTGATCAGTTCGGACCTATTTTGACATATAATCCACAGGAGGCCACGCAAGTAGATCTTGACCTACTTGCCGATGCAATCAACAGAGAACAAAGGCATAGACTACTAGAAGCAAAGGAATGCATCCAAAAACTACAAGAGGATCAAGCAGAATTTTTGGCTAAGTGTCAAGACTTAGCACAACAAGTCATCCCAATTCCAGTGATTTTCGACACGACCAGTTCCCTCGACAAATCATTTCAATTATTTCAAGCTGTCATGTCAACATTATAGGATGAACTCAAAAAGGACCGACAAGAGCAGGCTACAGAGACATCTTCCATGTTATCAACATAGTATGACGCGTTCACCTCTGCTTACAATCAGTTAATCAAGTTTAATGATCAAGCATCCATAGCCGTTGATGTCATTCGCAATCGGTATACTCACTATGGTAATGTATTTAGAGAAATGCAGAAGACTCATGAGCTACTAAGTGATCTCCATCAGCAACAATTGGTAGCCGACAACACACTTATTCAAAAAATTGAAGATCAAATTATTATGGAAAACAAAAAATGCGAGAATCTATAAAAGAGGGAATATTATTGGATGGGTCAGGCCTGACCCAACCTCCTTAAAGTTGAACAACTTAGACCGCTTCTTTGAAGATTGCTTGCAGCTGCTACTGAAAATATTAATCTGTTTGGTTTGGATTTAATACATTTACAAAATAAGTCGACACAGGAGAAAATAGTAAACTTGTCGATCCTCACCACACTCACTATTGATATTAAAAATACGCTTTGCGCATGGAAAGAGTTCCAACACCAATTGTCCATCTCGGTCGAAGCCATCGTTGAGGTCTACGCCTAGCATCAAATCGCCGCCATCTCTAGTCATGCATCATAGTACCAACTACAGATATTTTTTGTATAAGTAATTTTGCATCTCCTTGTTTCTTCGGGATGAAGAAATATTTTGAGGTGGGGGAGATGTTGGAGGAGCCTAAGTTAGTTTGTCGACTAGGCTCCCCGCCCAACCTATTGTAATTTATGTCGACAGTTGTGTCGACTAGTCGGGGCTATGTCAGTCGGTTGCACCGACAAGGCAGTTACATAATCGAATGTAAAAGCATACATATAGGTTGTTGAGCCGATGTACTGAGTTACATTAGATATGTTATGTGTATTGTCCACATTGCTGAGTAATACAAAGGCTTGTGCTTCTCTCCAACTCTTGTCTCTTGTATCTTGATCACTGTGCATGTTTGTTTATAATATATAATGTATCTCTAGTAACTACGTGACTCGCGGGACTGCAACGCAGTGCATGAAATAAAGAATTTCATAGTGTGTGTGGATTGTTGAAGTTTGTAGTTGGAAAGTATCTAAATGCACAGTAAAAAATTGAAGTACTGATGAAATGATGAAGTCATCAACAAGAATAGATCAGATAAACTAGAAAATAATTTCGAGGAAAAATGCAAAAGACTTAAACAATAATACAAATGACAATGTGTAGATAGAAGGTAGCATGCTGACAAAATATCAAGACGACTGTGTAGATGAAAGTGGATAAAGAAAGATTTTGTCAGCTCAATTAGTTCCTTGGGAAAACTTAACCATGAAGAAAGTATATGGGAAAACATGGTCATGAAGGAAGAACGATGGGGTTTTGCTGACAAAGAGAATACCCTAGGGGTGGTACACTTAATAAAACTATGTTTAAAGAAAAAACAATTTGATATCAAAATAAATACAAATAAACAAAGATTGAAGCATCTTTACTGTGGAAATATTTTGGGAGTTGAAACAATATGTGTATAAGACTCTAAGATCGTGAATATGAATTTAGTTGAGGGAATGTATTATCTTATTGATCTAGGGTATACTCACTACTGAAATGTGAGGAAAATGAAGTACCAAGGTAACATACTGACGAGGATTCAACTTGATGAAAGAATAATATTTCATGTTAACATAAAATGAAGCAACTTGGTGCCAGATCGACAAGGATACAGTGCAATAAAATAATAAAATTTTAGGTTGAACAAAATGGTGACATAATGACATAGAATCAATAACAATATTTCAATTTAACAAAATGATGAATGGTAGAATGGAGAAAATATGGTAGCTTCTAGTTGAAGCACACAATGCATAATGAAACATTCGACAAGTTGGAATGTACAGATAGACACGAGGTGGATGAAGGATTTACAGATTTAAGAATGTGGTGCCCAAAGGACTTATATTTTGAGGTACGTAGTAAGAAGGAGCAATTGCAGTAATATTCCTCTTCATGTGTAGTTGAAGGAAATCTAAAGACGAGACTTCGCACTAGTCATGGCTTGTGTCCTTCATTGGAGATTAGTGTCTCCAATTCGAAAACTAGGTCCTCTATGCAAGTTGGGTCTTGCATCGAGTATTGGATTCCTCATGACAGGTTGGATTCTATTTGCAAGCTTGGTCTTGCATCAAGGGATGGATTCCTCATCCCTTAGTTGGCGCTAAGAA
This sequence comes from Larix kaempferi, assembly GCA_027924585.1. Classification (NCBI taxonomy): domain Eukaryota; kingdom Viridiplantae; phylum Streptophyta; class Pinopsida; order Pinales; family Pinaceae; genus Larix; species Larix kaempferi. Next base: position 3,469,335 of record BSBM01000723.1, on the reverse strand, counting down.
CCTCGGATATTGGTGTCTTCTACAAACTGATGTACTTGTGAATTAAAAAATATTTAAATACATATATTGTGTGTCTATTGTCGGTGATGCTTATTGTATACATATTTCAATGTTAATGATACATGCTCAACAATAGTGCTTAAATAGAGAAAATTAAAGTTGACAATGTGAGACACTGATTCACCCCCCCTCTTAGTGTCTTGGTGTGTTCAACACTAAGTCTCCTTCCCTTGATTGTGCTAGAACTGCACCCAATGCTATGGATGACGCATCCACATGGACATGCAATTCCTTCTTACAGTCTGTAAATAACATGATTAGCACAGTCACCAAATTCTAATTCAAGATATCCAAGCTCCGTTAACATTCTTCGCTCCATTGGAACTTGAAATCCTTCTTCAACAAATTTTCCAGTGGGGTTGTGATTTGTGCATACCCTTTGATAAATTTCCTATAATATCCTATATGCCCCAGCATAGCGCACAACTATCACATTGAAGTAGGTGGTGGTAAACCAACAATAGCTACAATCTTCGCAGGATCCACTATCAATATTTGTCTACAAACTACATGACCTAGAAGAATACCAAAAGGAACACAAGAAATTCACTTCTTCAAATTTAACAAACCCTGGAACTATCTGCATCTATCCAACATCAAGTGCAGAACTTCAATGTGATTCTTCAATAAACTGAATATTATCCAATCATCCAAATAGACTTGTATAAACTTATGAATGAACTCCTTGAAGGCTACGACAACCACTCTAGAGAATATTGTTGGTGCATTCTTCAGTCCAAATGACATCACTATATATTGATAGCATCCCCATTCTATTGCAAAGGACGTCTTATGTCTATCATCTCACATGATTTTGATTTGATGGTTTCCTGAGAAGCCATTAGTAAATGAGTAGGATTCTTGGCCTTTGACATTCTCCAACACTTCATCTTGAATTGTGTGGGTAATATATCATGTAGACAAGCATCATTTAACTTGTGTAGATCCACACAAATCCATTGGACTGATCCATTATGATTATTCAATAGGTTCTATAATTCTAGATTCCAACATTCTGTCGATCTCCACCTTTACTTTTTGCTCGTATATTGGGTTCAGTTGGTATGGTATCTTCTTTACTAGTTTAACATATGGATTTAGAGATATCTTCATCTCCTAACTCACCAAAAATCCCCTTCATCTCTAAAAATATAGTGGGAAATATATCCTGATACTCGTGCAGTAAATCAACAATATTTTCAACTATTTCATCATTAAATTATTCCCCAATGTTTGCAAACTTGGGATTCTCCTCCACGCCAATATTCACTTTATGGGTGTTCAATCATTGTCTATAATTTCTGGATCCTAGCTTAGGTCCTTCTACTGCGAGCTCTCCCTCAATATCCGGTATTTGAAAATTTCTTGGGTTGTCCTCCCTTGGTCTTCTTCAACCATTTTATAACATTTCAAAATCTTCTCAAATGTCTCAAATGATCTATGTGCATTGCATATGGGTATAGCTCTAGTCACATCTTCGGGTGCAAAAATATTGTCCTTGATATTCTGCAACATTACATCCACTGACGATGCCTCATCTTTAAAGCTAAATGTTACTTTAAAATTGCACGTCATCTCCTCCCAGTCTGATGTGCCTTTATGCAATTATTTTGAAATTCCATAGGGATAGATCACTGAGCTAGAACAAACCTCACAATTTCACATTGTTATTACTGAAAAGAATTAGACAAAGACATGGATCAATTCACTCATCAAACTGAAACACACATGAAAAAATGTTGTTGATACATTAATCAGTTGTAAGCCGACAATAAAAAATGTGTTACAATAGAATGAATTCAATACACTTGGAAGGATTCAAATTTACCTCAAGTATAGGCTTAGTTTGCATTGGAACCATCTCCCAATAAGGTTCAGTGGCCACCAATGATGAATAATCAATTAACTGGGGTAGAACTGAGCATAACTGAATCACGTGGGTACCAAAATAGGGGAGGAGACTCCAAGGGGGGGAAATACTGACTTGTAGTGGTCAAAATAGGTGCTCCTACACTTAGTAGCAATGAAACTAGGTGTAACAGTCAATTAACTAGGCAATTAAGGGTACAAGGTACCCTAAATCATGGAACTGATTGTGCTAACTCTTAAAATCATGCATGAGGGTGAATTTGGACTTCAATGATGTAACCAAGGCACTCTGAGTGAATAGGAGGGCTAATGATGGGAAAAAAAAAAGCTCTGGGGGGCCAAAGTAAAGACTAGGTGCTAGGAGATTCAATTGCTAATGCATGGATGCATGCAAGACCAAAATGAGATGGTGAGAATATTCCAACACCCCCCCTTAATCCGGACTATGAGGAAAAATACAAGTAATAAACGAAAATTAGGGCCATGGTTACTGATACTAAATCTCACCCCATACAACAATCTAAAAAACGTGAGGAAAGAAGGAAAACCCAATGGGAACCCCCCCCCCCCTCAAGATAGACTAAAAAACACCAAAAATTGCTACTCAAGACTCAAGTAGGTGTGATGCTTGATTCAATGTCTATAGGTATCTTCCTCTTGGGAAGAACTGGATCATGCTCCAAAAACATGTGCTTGAATTCTCCTTGAGTGGATGCAAGCAAATCTGGAGGCTTCTTGAACTTGCTCTTCAGACCAAACATGGTGAGAACAAATCCAAAAATATGAATATCATCCTGGAATCTGTAATTCGAACCAAGTGAGGTAGGATTAGCTCCAATCAGATCTAATTGCTCTTGAAACTTGAACTTCTGATCAGTGGAAGTTAAATCAGCTCCAAGAATTGATAGTTGGTTTCTTGTGATATCCTTTGAACCAGCAGGGGTGAGATCAAAACCAAAATCAACAAAATTTGTCTGAGACTTGAACCTAAGCGAATGGTAGTGTTCTCCATCTTTATTGAAACTCTGATAACATGTGCCAATGACCAAATAGAAGTACATAGGAAGAATGTGATCAAGGAGGGAAAATGCATCACCTCCAAAAAATTCAATAGATCATCATTTTGCACAATAGCAGACTCATGGGAAGTAGAGAATTCGAAACTCTCTTCAACTTCTAGAGTAGTAAATGGCATATCTTGCTAAGAATTGAAAATATAAGACATTGAGAACATCAGTGAGGAATGGATAATATCTACAAAAGGATCATCTTCATTAGATGTATCATTTTCATCTGCATCAGCTACATAGGAAGGGGAAAATTCAAAACTTTCTTCAACTTCCAGAGAAATAGCGGAAGGAATGTCTTCAACATGAACTTTATGTGTTGAGTCTGCAGCTTCTTCTTCATCTTGAACAACTTCATCATGCGAGATGATTTAGGCTGAGACATAAATAGAGAGACCAATTAAGAGGTATTACTGGTCTTGTTCTCCAAATAATTTGCAGCAATCTCTTCATTCTTCTTGCCAAGTTATTTGTCCAGTTGGGACCATAGATCATTTGGATATTCAAAAGTTTCCATGAGGTAGCGCATACTAGGAGACATAGCAATACACATTGCTCCAAAGGCTCTGTCACATTCATTTAGCCAATCATTCTCTTCTTCATAGGAAGCAAAATCTCTCATAACACCAATACACATATCAAAAATACCTTGTCTCTTCATATATGATATCATATTTGGTTTCCACTCATCACAGTTGAATGGAGAGAGAGGAGGAATTGCTTTTAGATTCATGGAATTTGTTTTAGAATACCTGCAAAAACAATGGAAAAATATTTGGAGGATTGTTACTGAATCTATTGAACACTGCTTTAGGACAGTAGGCACTTTTATCCAAATCCTTCGCACCTTGCTAGACCTCAAAGGATTTATCCAGTGAATTCAATGCAATGGCACCAGGATTTGCTGTGGAAATTTAGAGGCTTCTGGTGCTCTACTAAAAGAAGTTGCTCAATCTACTGCTAGAACTGTTGCTACTGCTGCAACTGCTACAACTGCTGAAATCAAAAGATATCATGAGCTCTGATACCATGTGAAATTCCACAGGGATAGATCATTGAGCTAGAAAAAACCTCACAATTCCACACTGTTATTACTGAGAAGAATTAGACAAAGACATGGATCAATTCACTCATAAAACTAAAACACTAGCATGAAAAACTATTGTTGATACATTAACTAGCTGTAAGTTGGAAATCATTTTTTTTACAATATAAGAATTCGATACACCTGGAAGGATTCAAATTCACCTTAAGTGTAGGCTTAGTTTGCATTGGAACCATCTCCTGATAAGGTTCAGTGGCCACCGATGATGAATAATCAGTTAACTGAGGTAGAATTGAGCATAACTGAATCATGTGGGCACCAAAATAGGGGAGTTGACTCCAAGGGGGCTGAATACTGGCTTGTAGTGGTTAAAATAGGTGCTCCTACATTTAGTAGCAATGAAACGAGGTGTAAAAGTTAGTTAACTAGGCAATCAAGGGGACAAGGTGCCCTAAATCATGGAACTGACTGTGCTAACTCCTAAAATCATGCATGAGGGTGAATTTGGACTTCAGTGATGTAACCAAGGCACTCTGAGTGGATAGGATGGCTAATGATGGCCAAAAACATGCTCTGGGGGGGGGAAGTAATTACTAGGTGCCAAGAGAGTCAACTGCTAATGCATGGAATGCATGGATGCATGCAAGACCAAAATGAGATGGTGAGAATATTCCAACACCCCCCTTAAGCCAGACTATGAGGAAAAATACAAGTAATAAATGGAAATTAGTGCCCTGGTTATTGAGACCAAAGGTCACCCTATACAACAATCTAAAAAACGTGAGGAAAGAAGGAAAACCTAGTGGGAACCCCCCCCTCAAGATAGACTGAAACAACCAAAAAATTGTTGCTCAAGACTCAAGTAGGTGTGATGCTTGATTCAATGTCTGGAGGTATCTTCCTCTTGGGAAAAAGTGGATCATGCTCCAAAAAAATGTGCTTGAATTCTCCTTTAGTGGATGCAAGTGAATATGGAGGCTTCTTGAACTTGCTCTTCAGACCAAACATGGTGAGAACAAATCCAAAAATATGAATATCATCCTAGAACTTGTAATTCGAACCAACTGAGGTAGGATCGGCTCCAATCAGATCTAATTTCTCTTGAAACTTGAACTTTTGCTCAATGGAAGTTAAATCAGCTTCAAGAATTGATAGATGGTTTCTTGTGATCTCCTTTGAACTAGCAGGGGTGAGATCAAAACCAAAATCACCAAAATGTGCCCGAGACTCGAACCCAAGCGAATGGTAGTGTTCTCCATCTTCATTGAAACTCTGAGAACATGGCCAATGACTGAATAGAAGTACATAGGAAGAATGTGATCAAGGAGGGAGAATGCATAAACTTCAAACTCTGATTTAACCTCTAAAACATTCAATAGATCATCATTCTGTGCACCAACAGACTCATGGGAAGTAGAGAATTTGAAACTCTCTTCAACGTCTAGAGTAGTAACTGACATATCTTGCTCAGAATTCGAAATAGAAGACATTGAGAACATGAGTGAGGAATGGATAATCTCTACAAAAGGATCATATTCATTATTTGTATCGTTTTCATTTGCATCAGCTACATGGGAAGGGGACAATTCGAAATTGTCTTCAACTTCTAGAGCAACAGAGGAAGGAATGTCTTCAACATGAACTTTCTGTGTTGATTCTATAGATTCTTCTTCGTCTTGAACAACTTCATCATGAGAGATGATTGAGGCTGAGACATACTTAGAGAGAACACTTAAGGAGGTATTACTGGTCTTTTTCTCTAAATAATTTGCATCAATATCTTCATTCTTCTTTCCAAATTCTTTGTCCAGTTGGGCCCATAGATCACTTGGATATTCAACAACTTCCATGAGGTAGCGCATACTAGGATACATAGCAATACACATTGCTCCAAAGGCTCTGTCACATGCATTTAGCCAATCATTCTCTTCTTTATAGGAATCAAAATATCTCATAACACCAATACACATATAAAAAAGACCTTGTCTCTTCATATATGATATCATATTTGGTTTCCACTCATCATAGTTGAATGGAGAGAGAGGAGGAATTGATTTCATATTCATGGAAGTTGTTGTAGAATACCTGCAAAAACAATGGAAAAATATCTGGAGGATTGTTATTGAATCTATTGAACACTGCTTTAGGAACTTTTATCTGGATCCTTCGCACCTTTCTAAACCTCAAATGATTTCTCCAATGAATTCAATGCAATGGCACCAGGATTTTCCTTGGAAATCCAAAGGCTTATGGTGCTCTACTGAAATCAACTGCTCAATCTATTGCTGGAACTGCTGAAACTGCTGCACTCAAAATCTGTCATGAGCTCTTATACCATGTGAAATTCCGATCACTAAGCTAGAACAAACTTCACAATTTCACATTGTTATTACTGAGAATAATTATACAAATACATGGATCAATTCACTCATAAAATTGAAACACACATGAAAAAATAATGTTGATACATTAATCGGTTGTAAGTTGGAAATCAAATTTTTTTACAATAGAATGATTTCGATACACTTGGAAGGATTCAAATTCACCTTAAGTATAGGCTTAGTTTGCATTGGAACCATCTCCCGATAAGATTCAGTGGCCACCGAAGATGAATAATCAGTTAACTGAGGTAGAACTGAGCATAATTGAATCATGTGGGAACCAAAATAGGGGAGGAGACTCCAAGGGGGAGAAATACTGTCTTTTAGTGGTCAAAATGGGTGCTCCTACACTCAGTAGCAGTGAAACTAGGTGTAACAATCAATTAACTAGGCAATCAAGGGGACAGGGTGCCCTAAAGCATGGAACTGACTGTGATAACTCCTAAAATCATGCATGAGGGTGAATTTGTACTTCAGTTATCTAACCAAGGCACTCTGGGTGAATAGGGGGGCTAATGATGGAAAATAACAAGCTCTTGGGGGTCTAAAGTAAGGACTAGGTGCTAGGAGACTCAACTGCTAATGCATGGAATGCATGGATGCATGCAAAGCATGCAAGACCAAAATGATATGGTGAGAATATTCCAACAATTCAAAATCTATATCCCAATTCCTCGGAATAGTGTCCAATGTATGAACACATAGATGTGTCGATTCCTGCTTTGGAAATGCACTCTATGTTGTGATACACTGCAACATGTTTTGATGGACAACCCATCCCCATGCACTTTTGTGAAATATACTTAGCTCCAAATCTAACATGCAACAGTTTTTTGCATTGCTCCCACTCCTCTATTTTATGTGCAACCTAACATCTTGTAGGTGTCACTTTTAGTGAGACATCTAATGCTAACAACCTTTGTTGTTATGGTATCTGCACTTCAAATCTTGTTACAAAAGAAGCTACATCTGTTAGACCATCATACTTTACGTGATCACATACCTCTGTTCCAATCCAACATAATGAATGTGTGATGTGTGCACACCTTCTCATATGTACTTCCTGCATCCTTTGTTTTTAGTATTCAAAAGCTTCTTCAGAATCTGTTGCACAAGAGATAATACCACGCCAACTGAGAATACCATCGGTGGTAGGATTCACATAGTCATCCATTCTACCAGTCATGGTGTATAAGTTTTCCAGTTCTTCATTCCTGACTGATTCCATATATCTTCTCCCTTCTATTGGATCCAATGGTGCAGTGACTCTTAAATTGTCCCCATCAAAAATAATTTGTCTCTTCTTTAGATCAATAATGGATTGATTGGAAAAATCCCACCCAAGTCCTAGTAATGCAGGATATGGTGCGTTGTCATCTACAATCTCAGTAACTTCAAAGTGGTTGTGTTGTGCACCCCATCCACATCCATAGTTACCCCCATTAACCTTCTAATTGGAACAATTATGTGCCTGTTGTCTAGTCTCAACTGAACGTTAGACCATATTAGCCTTGGCCTACCCATCATTTACCATTTTTTTTTTACAGATCATTTACATCAGATCCCAAATCCAAAATGATATAGTCCATATGATAATATCCTATCTGTGCACTTAGGGGAACAACCTATTTGTCCTTCTATTTCGTTGCACCTGGTTAACAACAATAGGTTCTCCCATATCTTGCATGTATCGGACGATCATCCAATGTAGTATATTCAAAGAAACTCATCCTTAATCAATTCTAAATAACTTTGCAATAAGTTTTTCAGAGTGCTTACCTTTTCATCCGGACCTTCCAGTACTGAGTAGTCATAGGCTGGAGGCATGTCGTATACAAGCAATATATCATAGGATTTTTTTGGCGATGATGCTCCAAATTATGGTTTTATCAGATCTTTCCTTGCTTGATTGTAGGTGTCTCTCTCCCTCTGAGGATCAAAAATTGGGATTTTTCCTATGACTCTCCTAACCCATTGTCTTGTGCACAATTCTTTCTCTGTCACATAATCTCATGTCCTCTCCCCTCCACACGTAATGATTTCTATCCTTTTTTGGTCACCGTGCTCCTGTGCTACAATCATCTACACATTTTGATTTTGGTTTTTATTTGGAACCTAGTTTTGGTTTCGATTCTGATTTAGTTTCTAATTCTAATTTTGATTTTGATTCTAGTTTATCATCTACTACTATTTTGTGACCAATAATGGACAATATTCTATCACATGTTCCAACTGTCTGTAGTATGTGCATGTTTTACACGGATTCTAGAAATCCCTTGCAAAATTTCCCTATTGACCACAATTGTAGCACATGATTGGTCCTCTATCTCTATCAAATCCTCCTCTGTCTCGACCTATGAATCCTCCTCATCCTCCTTGTTTGTATTCCCTTGAGGCATTGTTTTTCCATGCTGAAACTTCTGGTCCAACATCCCCTTGGTCTTTGTGTGCATCTGAAGTGTGCTCTCTCATGAGATATAGTGCATGAAAATCCTTCTCATCATGTCTACTGATTTACAAAAATTGCAAAACAGACCTCTTGGAGTGCTTACATACTTCTGTAGCATTGGGAAAGTAGCAAGGTAATGATTCCCTCTACATATCTCACAACATACTCCTTCATTTGTGGGTAAATGGTTTGGATCCCTTGTAGCCAAGTACTCTCTATATGTTGGACACACATTCTGATGATGTCCTTCCTTTCTGTAGGTTGTGCACCATATCTCTTCATGCTTCTCCTTCCCTATTGATCACAATTGTAGAAAATGATTGGTCCTTTGCCTTTACCAAATCCTCCTCTTCCCGACCAATGAATCCTCCTCATCCTCCTTGGATATAGTCCCTCAGGGTATTGTTATACTGTGTCATTCCTTCTGGTCCAACTTCCCCTCAAAATTTGTATGTGTTTGAAGTGTGCTCTCTCATGAGATCTAGTGCATGAAAATCCTTGTCATCATGTCCTACCGATTTAACAAAATTGAAAAATAGACTTCTTGGTGTGCTTACATACTTTTGTAGCATTGGGAAAGTAGTAGGGTGATGATTCCCTCTAAATATCTCGAATCATACCCCTGTAATCGTGGATAAAGGATTTGGATCACTTGTAGCCAAGTACTCTCTATATGCTAGGGGCTTGTTCTTATGATGGATTTACTTTCTTCATATTGTGCACCGTATCTATTTGTGCTTCTTCTTCCATTTGGAAATCTCTTGCCATTGAATCATTAGTGCTACTAGCTGTGACTAGACTTGGTCCATCCCCATGTGGTTCTATCCCACAAAGGATGCTTCCAACTTCATGGAAAGCTCAAATGCATTTGAATGTGATGTATTTTTTTCTGCATCAAGGAACCATGTATATTTGGAAACAACCTTGCGATGAACCACTCCTTATTCTACTCCTCATGAATCTAGAATGTCAGCCTATCCATCAGCAATTTGAATCTCTAGTCAAATTCCCAAAACAATTCATTCGACAACTATTTAATCTCCTTTAGTTTGATAATGCACTGGGACTCTAATTTTGGTTTCTTGAATTCCTTTATCAAATCTTGTTTGATACCATCCAACATCCTAGCTTGTATAGTGTTCTGATACTTCATGTACCATGTCAATGTGTGTTCCCTAAAAGTTGTTACCAATTGTGCAATCTTTGTACCATCATCTTGGATTTGTTTTGCTTTCCATATTTCCTCACACACAAATAAATGTTGATATGGATCATCTGTCCCCGCCCCATGGAAGTCAAGCATCCTCAAATTGGGGTCTACCCTCGCCATTGTGTTCTACACAGTATTGCTACTAGGTGTCGCAGATTGTGTCTAAGTAGTCAAGTTACTCCCACTACTTTAACTACTTTTTCTACTATTACTAACTACAAGTGACAAACTTTGAGATCTTACCTCAGAATTTGGTGACGTGCACAAGGTCGTGGGTTCAACACAGATAATGGCCTGAGTAGAGATACCTTCTTCGATCGAAATGAGATGATGGTATTTTTCCTTCTCTAGATGCGATAGTCCTCTGATTTGGAGTCCTACAATCCTCTTCCTACTATCTTTATGAAATATTTTTCCACCATGCAGTAATCCAGTCTCTTCTACTGTCACATCTCATTCTTTTCTCAAGATTCTCAACTCATCCGGTCTTCATTCATTATTTCCTTCTTTTACTCAGATAGTTCTATGGCCATCCCCTAATTCTCGTATGCACACATAGATGCTTATCTGCTAGGGTGATATGATTCCAACATCATAGTTCCTTTGCCGCACAATAACACCTTAATCCATGTATACAATGACTTCAGGTATCTTCCATGTGGACCCTTAAAGAAATCCCTTTCAACATTGTTGTATGATTGGGTACAATTTATGGAAAACTCTATGACATAACCTTTCAATACACTATCCAACCAGAAATCTACTACATGAGAAATTGGGTTACTTACATTATTGACCTACTAGATTAGTTCAAGGCTCCAGCTCCTCAATCTCACAATGCATAATGTTGGGTTATGTTTGGCTAACCTTAACAACCACTCAGCCAGAGTTATAGAGAACTCGCAAAAGAAAATATTGTGTAGATCCGTGTAGATGTACTTCCATAACCATCGGTCTTTACTAATTAGAGGGTTCTTATTTTTCTCTTTGGAAAGTTCATAGTCCTTCCCTTTCAACAACTCTTTCCTTCGTTGGTCTCCATAGAACCATTAATTGACCTTCACCTTCCCTTGAGTCGTAGGTCCTGGTCCCAACAATGAAACCATTTGTTGGCGCGCAGTGGGCAGACCCAGGGTTCAATATAGATTCACCAACAAAACCAAAGACATCGTCCCTTTGGGCATCACCTGTGAGAAAATGAAGTCTCAACCGAGGTATCTAGGGGGGATGCAAGGACCAAGCTTCCACAATGTTGAAGGGATATAGGTAGTCATTTTATAGATCTAACATTCATTCATATATTGCAAAAAAACACATAACTTACTCATACAAAATGATAACTCATTCAAAACAATAACATAAATAGGGTATCCATGTGCTCAACAAGCATAACATTCATCACATTACACACATAACCAATATTCTTTAGAACATTTTTACTTCAATATTAGCTTATGGAACAACTTACATAGCCTATGCAATGCGCATCAAATCTCAGTTACAATCCCATAAAATACCCAACATTACACAACATAATAGCAACTACGACAACAACCACAATAGTTTCTAAAGAGCGAATGAACAACAATTTCCCATTAACCCAACAACTATTCATCCACAACCAAAGAACAACCCTTAACCCAAAAATCCCTTACATATTTATACATCGGAACATGGCATGATCCCGTTACCAAGTGGACACAAATGCCCAACTACTTCTAACTAACTTCCTCCTTTTGCGTGCTTTGGTCCATTTGCTGAGTTGTCACACGGTCCATTTTTGGTGTGCAATTCCCAAGACAGGTCCAAAATCCCGCTCCAACAAGCATCATCTAAAAGAAAGATCAACCAAATCTTCCTCAGATGTGGATACCATGCATAGTTATCATCCACAAGAAGGATCAAATGACACTTCTTCAAAAATTTTACCACTAATAGAGTTAGCTAGAGGAATGACTGGACAACCTTTTATGAAATAATATATCCAGTAACACATTAGATATATGAATGATTAGACAACCATTCGGCAAAATCAATATACAAAAATGTTCGATCTAATTTAATCAAATGATTAGTTGACCTTTCCTCAAATCAATCTTCCGTTAATGTAAAATCTAAACGAAGGATTAGATTACCATTACTCATGTATGTTTCTTAGGATTGGTCGAACCTTCCTCAAATATAGTATTGTATAAATGCATCATTTCGATAGAGGATCAACAATCACTTTATCAAGTATGGTTCATAGAAATGTATAATCTATAAGAAGGATCAGTCACTCCTTACTATTCTACCATTCTATAAATATGATACCCAATAAATCATTATTTAGGGAAAGGGTCGATCTACGATTACTCATATACAATACCCAAGAAATCATTAACATAGAAATTGGGAAACATATCATCTTAAGGAATGAACTTGCGTCCCTTTTCTATTTTGTATTTGATAATAACACAGTGTAGAAAAAAGATCGTCATACACATGATCAAATACTATTTCTAGAAATGTATTATCTATAGAAAGGATTGTATGACCCTTCCTAATGTATGGAACAAAGAAAACTTATAACATAGAAGAAGGGTCAAATGACATTACCCCAAATATATTACTTATTGAGTGTTATGTCCATTGGAAGGATCGATCAATAGTTCCTAAAGTACCGTTTGAACCTTGGAACGTTCAAGCTTTCCTTCAAATACATTATTCGGGAAACCGATCTTCTAGTTGTTGTATTATCCACCACCTCCTCATATATAGTTTTCTGTAAAACACTATCAAGAATAAAATGTGTCTTAATCACTATATCTTTGTAAGGGTCTCCAGATACTTCCTTTTCATTCACATTATTTTGCATACATCAAAGTATGATCTAGCGATATTAATTTAAGTGTTCGTACAAGAGGAACGATTCCTAGTTACACAATTTGGGAAAGGGTTGGATACTTCTCCTTGATCCTATGCGCTGAGATAACTTCCAACTAGAGAGTGTGACTCAACGTGTTCCTTGATAAGGATGATGATTTTTTCGGAAGAATTGGCTATACCGAATCTTAATCAAATAAATTATTCCATTAATGAATCATCTAGCTTAAGGATCGATTGACCCTTCTTTTCATGACAGCGTTTGGAGGAAACTCTCTTGCAGACAATGTTACCCATTTATCTTTTTTGAGGTAAGGTGGCTCGACACTTCCATTTAGAGTACCACCTTTTGGATTCTATTATCTAGGAAAGCTTCATCGATTTGTTATTTTCATGTCTACCCAATGGGAACTGATAATAGGTTTCTATTTCTCATAAAAAAGTATTAATTTGTTATGTATTTTTAACTAATAGCATGCCTTGTAATTGTGAAGATATATATTATTTTCCTTGTACTATTTCTTGATTTTTTGGAAACCTTTTTCAATGCCATTTTAGTAACTCTAAATGAGTTCAAAGAAATTCCATTTCTTGAACTATATATTAAGAACAACATAGGACTTAGTGATACTGATTGGTTTGTGGAGATGGAAGAACCCGATAATCTATATCTATATTTGTACCTCTATGTATTTGTTAAAGAACAACAAAGAAAGATTGGCACCGTAATTTCTACAGATTTCTTTCAAGAAGACATGTTGCGTGTCTAGGTAGAAGTTGTTGAAGGAAATAATTGTTATTTATTATAGATGGATATTCTAGTTTCTAAGTTTCAACCTGAGTTGATGAAAAAATTTGATGACAACGATGAAGTGTCTTGCGCAAAACATGGATGGATATTGTAATCATACGTTCCATATAATTGGGTTGGATAAAATATGGACACACTTAAAAAATGGATCGGTATTTAAAAGAAGATTTACTAAGAAAAAACATTGACCCTTCATTACATGAGTCTTAACAACAAGCTGATAGATGTTTGCCATGAAAATAATCTCTACTACCTTAGATGATCTAGCATATATGAACTAAAAAAGGATGTCACTAAATCATCATTATGCCTTTGAAAGTAAGCCCTTTAAAGGTGGTCATGGAGAAAGATAGAAAAAGTTTTGAGAGGACATAAAGCAACTAACCACTGTAAATATAGTATTTCCTTTTTAATGATTTTTTTCTATTGATGTGAAAAGATGTCCTCTTGCACCTCCAAATTTGCAATTTCAGAAAGTGAATTAAGATGTTGTGACCAGGATGGTTCTGTCACTTGTCAAAAATTTCACTATCTTTAGGAGGTAATTTTAATGCCTTTCAACTAGGAGATTAATGAACCTATTACTCTACTTAGAGAAAATGAAATTGAACTGGATATAATGAATTTATATATATTGGATGGCCAACACAATATATCTGTGTAAAAGAAGATAATTGAAAATGAGAAATACAAATTTGTTCATCAAAGATATCAATTTTGTAAAGCTCCACTTCTGGAAAAGGTGTTCCACTGAAATTTATTACTAGTTTGTGTAAGTAGCAAAATATTTCTAATAAATAATTTGTTGGCATTCCTTTTATTGATCACGTCATCAAGGCAAGAGAAAAATGGATATATAGTAGTAGCCCTAGCCACCCTAAAAAATGTCACATTTCCATCGTTGGAGTGGCATGTAAGTATATTTTTGCTTTCTAACATCGTTACACCACTACAAACATTCTAATCTAATTTTAATTTCTATATGAATTTAATATTTTATTGGATTGCATAATTTTTAGAATGAATGTTTGGATTTTTTGATGTTTCTAACAAGGAAAGTCTTAAATACAAGATGAATTTTGTCTTCATTTCTGATGATTTTTGGAACAAATGGTGTGCACTATTTAATCTATATAAAAATGGCTCATTGGAATGCCACCCCGAAAGAATCCATCATGATGATTTCATGCAAAATAAAACAAAACAATATGGGTCTAATTTTTTAGACCTTTGCGTGATATGGATGAGACAGAATTGAGAATCAACGCAGATAAAATAATTCAGGGATTAGTTTGGTTGAATACCACAATAGACGTTAATGTCTACGCATATACTCTTTTGTAGTTGATTTCAAGAGGGTCAAAGATGAAAGAGCAACCAAAAATATGATGGCTGAAAATTTGAGTGTTGAGGACTATGATTTTTATTCTTCAAACGATGTGTCTGAGAAAAAAATGTGATTGAGGTTTATAAAATTGCTCCAAATAATTTTCGATAGCTTTGCGGTATTGTATGTGATGACAAGAAAATCACTCAGTCTCCGATGAAGAAATAGAAACAAGCAGCAGAGGAGAATGATTTTCAATTTCCAAAAGAAGATTATGTCATTTTGCAAATATATATCAAGAAAAAATAAATTAGTGTCATGTTGATCCTCTAAGAGATCATTCAAGATTTATCTATCAATCTTGTTTTTCATCTACATTGCGGAAGACACTAAAGGGGATTAGTTACTTTCAAAATGCATTATGTTGTGAGCTAGTTGTGTTTGAGATGTGCAACTGTTTATTTGGCTAGACATATATGAATATTCTTGAGTTGTTATTTTTCTTGGCCTCAAATACAAAACCTTTTACTTGTGTTTTCATATGCAATCTAGATGCTTCATATTCCATTTGGAAAGCATTTTCTAAATTCACAAAGAAAATAAGAAAACATGTGAAAGAATATGACATTATTGGCGTTATTAGATATTTTGATAACAAATTATATATATATATTTATCTCTTATATAGTGTTGGAAATTTAGCTTAGAGGGGCTCACTCTGCCTACTATTTTCTTGAGATTGGAGTGGACCAATTTAAACTTGTCACTATTTGATTTCCCAGATTTCAAAGATACAGGATTCCAATTGAGAGCGCATGTCTTTAAAAAATAAAGGTAGATGAATTTTTGG
Organism: Larix kaempferi; assembly: GCA_027924585.1. NCBI lineage: Eukaryota > Viridiplantae > Streptophyta > Pinopsida > Pinales > Pinaceae > Larix > Larix kaempferi. Next base: position 3,453,401 of record BSBM01000723.1, on the reverse strand, counting down.
GACCATTTTGTGAACAATTGACTTCATCCCAAGGCATCATCATCTGTTTCTATGCTGGTTCTAGAAACTAGTTCACTCTCTATGTAAAATTCTAGATCTCTACATTGTTTCTATTGTAGAAACATTAGAATACAAACTATACATGAAACAATTCTTTCATTCATTGTTCATTGAGCCAAATGAAGGTATTTATATATATATACTTACAAATGTTATGTTTCAATATGTGTTTCGATTATCTTTTTCTTTATAACCTACATTGTTTTATTCGTGTTTTTAGACGTGAGTGTGGGTGCTTCGAAAGAATTCTCTAATAGGAAGAGAAAATTAGAATATGGTGATGATGGCATTGAAGAATCAACTAGAAATTATAATTCTGATAGAAATGAACAATATGTGGATGGTGCTGGTGAGGATGGTGAGATACTAGATTATGTTTACTGATTCTCTAGAATTGCAAATTTCACACATTTTCATTTTTTTTTTAGAGATACTAACAATATTTATTTTCTAATTCTTATAGAGGAACTCATGGACAGTGTGGAATCAACCATGAGTTTTGGAGAACAATCTGAAAGGCCTAGTGTATATGCTATCCCGTTCTCTCTAAAATCATGTGTGTGTGTGTGTGTGTGTGTGACAATAAAGACTCTTTCCAAACATTTATAAATATGTTTGATAAAATTATTTGCATTTTATGACACCGACCTTATTTTTTGCAAATACACATAAAAACATTTGTTAATTTTAGAATTAAAGGTTTTTTGTTTTCAAAGATAGACATCTTCAAAAAGGGGGTTCAGACGTCTGATAGTGTCAACCAAGAATGTGATTTCAAACATCGTTTGAATTTGTATTGATCACAACCAAACACAATTGATTTTTTGCAATTGTGTATTGATAAATTTGAATTTGAAATTTGTACTTCCAAAGGTGTAATTGATGGGAGGTCTTTGTTCAACAAATTCCCGGGAGAGAATACAAAATCATTTGACAAAGAAATTAAATTTTTTTGGTCCTCTAATAAATGCTCTAAATATGATTCTAGAAAAACCTTCAAAGTTGTGCAAATTGTGTGTCGTGAGTTGGAAATGAATTCTAGTGGAATGTATAGCTATAATTGTCTTGGAAGGTGTAGAAATACAAGGAAATACTACTGAAAATTGCATTTTCATTAAACCTATCGATGTATCTGTTGAGGAAGATAAATATTTGGTGGGAAGTGTCTAGTAGGTTGCTTCTAAATTGGATGTAATGTCTAATACTATACCGTTCCTATCTTCATTAATCATTGTGAAAAACTTGTAATAGACTGCTTCTTGTTGCATCATATATTTTAATATTTAATTATCTGTTTTTGTCACTTCAATATGAATGTTTTTTTTACTTCGTTATATTTTAATATTATTGATATGGACTTTTGAGCACCAGAAACACTTGGCTATTATTTACTTGGACAATATCTATTTTCTTGTTAATTTAATGGCTTGTATATTGTTGTTATGGTTACAAATTTGGTTATCTTTTTTGTAAGCAGTCAGAAGATCAAATAAGAAGAATTTATTGGTGTTGGATGTACAAGAACTGTTGTAAAGGGATAATCGACACTATTATATTGTCTGTACTTCTATACTCTTCTAATGGATTCTTCTATATAGCGATATAGTCAAACTTTAATGTTTCCTATGAAGGACACTTGGAAACAATTTTTATGTTTTTTTAGTCCATTATTGGATAGGAAAAACAAGAAGAGAACTATGCAACTGATAATGTGTTTTTATAAAATCAATTGTCATATTCACAACAATTAATACTTATTATTTATGTTATATACAAATAGAAATATTGATATGTAAAAAATTAAATATTAATGCGAATTTTGTTTTGAATTTGTTTGTTTGTGTATACAAGATTATTAGATAAATGGTTGATAGTATTTTAGATCAATGCAGTCTTTTTACATGCACTATCTAAAAATTCATTGTAGAACAAGGCATTGCCAAGGAAACCAAACATCATATTCTTCTATGCTTTATTCTATTTGAAGTGTGATTTTAAATTAAGTATGAAATATTGAATATAACAAGTTCAAATTACAATTCAATAAGTGAAAAATTCTAATAAGAAAGCTAACAAAATTGATTAAAAAAAGTGCAAAAACATTAAATAAAGTCCAAAACAACCTTTCTAAAGTGGAAAAACAAGATTTAAAAGTGCATAATCAGGTTCAAAAAGTGCAAAAATGAGTTCCAAAAGTGCCAATGTCGAACTCCGTACATACCTAAATTTGGCACTTTTGGGGCTTTAGAAACCTTGATTTTGAAATTTAGAAACCATGATTTTGGGCTTTAGAAAGGTCATTTTTGGCCTCTCTTCAAAGAGGCTCGAAATGGAATAAATCCAGATTTAATGAAATGGGAATTCTAGGATTCTAAGGTTTTTTAGGTCCCTTGTTTATGTGAAGAGTGGCTTTGATCTAAATTGCTTTGGAATGAAAGAATTGTGCAAGAAACTAGAGTGTAAACTATTGCAAGTTAACTCACATGCTTAGACTAATAATTTCTTACAAATTGAAAGAAATGAAGATTGTGATAATCTCCTCTAGTGAAATATAGGCAGTTGTTGGGGACCGCCAATCTCAATCCCTAGGAAAATAAAGTTGAAAACGGTGATTTCCCCCATATTTAAACTAAGTGATTTGAATGCTTAAGGAAGTAAAATAAATTTGTGGTTGATTTTAAATCTTTAAGCAGTGTGTACAACCATGCAGACTATAATCATGAATTAAAGCAAGATGAAAAGACTCAAATTGGACTCATGCACATGGTTTTTTGGCCCCTCAGTTGCACTACAGTATGGGTCTGAGAGTTAACCAATAACATGGAAAATCAATGCGATAATCATCACTCTTAAGTCACACGAGAGTGTAGGGTGGAGGTTACAATGCTTGCATGGAAGGTCCATTTGGGAGAGAAAGACTCTAAGTCACACGATAGTGCAACCATTGAAGTAAAAACCACACTATTTTGTGCAGACTAGATGACAGGCCTAAGAAAAGAAGAAAAATGTACTTGAACCTACAAAATTCACGGTTTAGGTGTATCAATAACAAGATGTTGATATTGAAAGACACCCATATCAATAAGTAAAAAAATACAACCTAAAGATGTGAAAAGTAAGAAGAAAACACAAAGTGGAGTATCCAATCATGTTGTGGGAAAAATGCCCCAAATGTGGGAAATCCTTCTTCCCTTGCAAGTTGCAGGCAAGGAAACATGTTAAGTGGGTGGTCAATAAGTCCAATAAACAATGACAAATCTATTAAATAAATAACAACACATTTAAAGTATACTTGGAAGATAAAACTTGCATACATGACATAAAACACAACAATTATACGAGCTTCAACCAAATTTTTATGTCCAATGGAAAATCTTGAATACAATGGTATCACATAGGATATTTTTTCTTGGAAATTGTAGCCAACACTCCCTTTGGGAGGGTCCTTTGATCTCTCTCAAATTTATTTTTAACTAACTTGGAATGATGAAGGGAAAATACCTGCTTCTTGAGGAAGAAGATAAGTATTGAAATCCTAATGTATGTTGAGAATGAGGATGAAATATGATTCTCTCAAACTAAATCTTGCAACATAACTTTGCTCTTAATTTATCATTATGAAATGCATGCTTATGACTTCCTTTTATAGGCCAAATGATGGTCCAAAAGAAACTAGTTCTTCATGTGAATGCTCCCTCTCATGAAGTGGCTTTAAGGTACAAGTATGGGGCTATTGAATTCCCAAGCATGTGAAGAGGGCCAATCTAAATTTCTTGGAGCCAAAATGTGGTTGCAAAGCCTTGAATGCACTATGGAAGTTAATGGTCCATGTGTTGGTACATTCATGTGAGTTTTGAGGGATTTTTTACACGATATCGCGTGGGTTTCCTTTTACAAACCCTCACAGTTGTACCAAAGTGTGGTTTTTTTATTCCCTATTTTGTTTCACGTGTTGATTTTGTTGATGAAAAATTCATACGAGTTGCATGATATATGTCGATGATGTCATCATGAAATAATCACTAAAATATCACATACATATGAATTTTAGGTGATAAAAACACTGACCCTAACTTTGTGCTTGGAGGACATGACAAAGTTAAAAAATGCATCAATCCATTCAAACCAATTTAGGGGAAATATATTTCAAATATCCAAGGAATTCCTTCAATTGGGAGTTGTATATTTCCACCACCACTCCTTATAGTTCATGAACTCCCTAGAGTTTATTGGGCTCTCTAATATTCATATGTCGGTATCCATATGCATCCTTGAATTGATGTACTACATACTCCAAGTTGTAGAAGGGATGTTGCACTTCAAGTCATTGACAACACTTTAGTGTTGCACCTTGTAAGGTACACTTGAATGCTATAAATTAGATGGAAGGGTCCTTCTCTTTCTCTCATTCCCAATAGGCACTGATGGTGAGTAGTTGGTATATAGCACTACCCATGTCATCAAAAGAACTTTGACATATGTAACCAACTTGTTTGTTGTGTCATGTTATTTCACATTTTCACTAGGAATAACTCTTTGTAGAGATCACAATAAATGATTCGAACATAAATTATACTTAACTAATATTAAAATCAATATCACTACCATTTAAACGAGATAAAAATAATGAGATACTATAAATAATACCAAGATGCACATGATAACACACCAAGGTTTGAGTGGGAATCAACTTGAGTAATTGGGAGGAAAACCCATTGTTGAAAGAAAAAACTTAATTATATTTTCAAAAGAACATGGCACATTGATACAACCGATAGGATAAGTTCAATAGATGATAATATTGAACATATCCAACTTGGGACTAGGCCTTTATATAAGAAAAGGTCAGTTGACAAGTTCAATCTTCATTAAGCTCCCTATCTAATGGCTTATTTAATCTTGTCAATATTGATAATGCATATCATTTTTGTATAACTATTTGAAAACATCATTCCACAAGAAGAAAGGAATGACAAGGTTGTGTTAAGGATGATAGCTTAGATTGGTTATTATAGGAGGAAAACTAGCAATTGTGTCATTAGATGCTGGAGGTCATTGGATGTAGATTCCAATAACAAGAGCAGAATGTCATGGAAGATGTAGATTCCAATAACAAGAGAAGAAGTTCAAGATAAGACAATGTGCAAAAAAGCAATGCAAAAGGGATGTAAGATATACTAAAGGAATTAGTAGGCTGAAGAGAGGAGGTTGAAAGGAATTGTATGCTTATGACATGGCCCAAGCATATCTGATGTAATATGAGAGTGAAAAATGGGAATTATTATACCTTTTTGAATATTTTGCATTGTATCTTCAATTCTATATTGTGCATGAATTGTATTTTGTTATTTATTCGTTTTGTTGTAAATCATTATGTAGTGCACTTGGGTTTGGGTCATTTCCTTCCTTATTGCATTATTTTAGGTGTGAAAGAATGTTGAGCCCTTGGGGCAATTGAAGATTGAGAATTTTGCTATAATAAAAGTTTCAATGGTTGAAAAAAGCTCTAAAGTAAAATTTTGTAGAGACAAGAGAGTGAGAAGTGTACCAATGGAAAGAAGAGGTGGTATGACTAACTTATAAATATAGATATACATGAATTGAGAAAAAGAATTGAGGAACTATAAATAAGATAAAAAGTGGAGAGAAAAATCATAGTAGTTTAGAAGTAGAACACAAAACGAGAAAGTAGGTGATATTATAGATCAATTGATTGGATTCATGGAAATAAAAACATTTAGGAATAAAAGTTCTTAAAATGAAAAAAGGATTGATAAATTGGAAAAATAAAATGGTAGGGTAGTTTAAGTATGAGAAAATAAAGAATTTATATAGTGGATCTAGTTTAGTGGTTGCGAGGAAAATTATGATCCTACCATCCTTGGTATAAATATAGTTAATACAAGTTTATGTGAAGTCCATTTGTTCTAAATTTTCTCATTTTTACTAGTTGTATTGCAATACAGTTTTAAAAATAAATTTGGGGAATTGAAAAACTTTTAATAATTTTAAAATTTCACAAAGAAAAAGATAATTTTTAAGGTGACTAGACTATATAGCTTTGGGTTTGAACATTAAATATATATATTTTTCATAACATTACATGATTCATGATATGTTATTAAATATGTTATATTTTCAAATAACCTTGTTTTATATAATTAAAAGAGATTTGTTTTTCATTGCTTTGAAATTATGATAAAAACAAAATATAACTATTCGTGCTTCTTCCAAATAAAGTTCACTGATCGTGGAAAATTGTGGAGGAGGCTAGCATGAATCGAGTTGGTAGCATATTCAAAATACTCAAAAACATGTTAATTCAACATCCATGCCGCTGTTCTATAGACCATCGACTTGATTCCTTACTTGACACAATGTTCATGTACCCTCAACTCAAATTCTCGTATTCAAACTTATTAAAGTCATTTATGGGGATTATATAATCATTGGATTTTATGGCTTCGCTTAAAATCCATAGAAGCTTCGCCGCGAAGCAAATGATGAAGGAAAGGGTAGGTTGCATTCTTTTTGTCACAATGGACAGCTAGTCAACTTGAGCAAACAAGAGTCGTTCATATATATATAAATTTCATGTGTGCATAGTGTAAATGTTTGACGATTTTGTCTTGATAGTATTTCGATGGAATTTGTTAAAAAATTAAGATTTTAAAGAATAGTGATTAAATTTGTTTAATATAGATGCTTTGGGGTATTTGAAGATGCTGAATCTATTTATACATTCATAAACATAATTTGAATAATATAGAAATCAGATTTAAAAATAAAAAATTGCCAAATTTCGATAAAAAACTTGTACATTGTCTCAAAATAATATTTACTCACATTGAATTTCACAGCTGTTTACTCTTTCGTTAACTGTAAACAATATGTACCCAATATCTAATGCAATTGTTAATAAAATATTGTAATTAAATCGTTAAAGAAAAAGTCCTTTGTCTTATAAATAAAAAAATTCATATACCAATTTGATGTATAACCTTAAAATTAAATAATAATAATAATTATTATTATAAAATTATGTAATAAAATACATTCCAACAACAATATTAAATACGATTGATGAGTATATATGAATCGTCCTCATTCATTTGTGGAAAAGCTTTCATTAAGTCAAATTGAGGAATAAATATTCAATGTTTAAAAAACAATTTATATTTCTAAATAAAAATTGTGGAGAAAATGGTATCGTTAATCTATTTGAAGTATATTAAAAAAGTTAAAACACATTTAAATTAATATCTATGTATGTTTATATAAATTATAATGGTATAGTTTGAATACGAATATGGATACAAATACGAGTTGATACGAAAAAAAATATGTAATGAAAAAATCCAGTACGAAAAAAATATGGAAGTAGACTACTTATATATGATTTTTAATTAAAAAATCACAAATATACCATACATTTATATAGACATTTATATAATAAAATCAAACATATATTTAAAAAAACAAAAATATAAAATCTCAACACTATGGGATATGGTCACTGTGAGAATGTGAGAGACGGCAAGTAGTTTTGTTTTTTTGTTTTGTTTTTGTTTTGTTTTGTTTTTTTTTTTTTTTTTTTTTTTTTTCCAATGTGGTTCACTTTAATCGGCTTAGCCGACCGCTACATCCACGAAATAATTTCCGACGGACCCGCCCCGAAGGGGTTTCCGACCTGCGGCCGCCTGCGTGCCTAACCCCAAGAAGGTCTATGAGGATAGATCCCGTGACCTCGCATGCTGGGAGGCCTAACTTCCGGGAACTCAACCGATCGAGCTAACTCTTGGGGCTTAAGAGACGGCAAGTAGTTATTAATAATTATTTTAATAAAAGAAAAATGAAATTGAATGATATTTCTGTTTTTTAGTGTTTAAATAATTAAAGTTTTGTTTTCTTAAACTGGTTTTCAAAATTTAATTGTCCACTAAAATAGAGAATTTGTATCCATATTACACTACATCGAATATTCGACAAATTCAAATTTATTCCAAATTTCCATACAAAAACTACCAATACGACCAAATTATACTATTATGATATAAACCATCAACATAAATCTTGACTTATAAGCTACTGTGCATGGATACTCTTCCTCGACAATTATTCTCACATTCAAATTTATTAAAAAAAATGCACAGATCATAAGACAATATGTTTTAACCGAAATCATACTCATATGTGCAATTTTATTTCCATTCGACTTTAAAATGGGAATGCACTCGTTTGAGTGCACATTCACATAAAGTATATGAAGAGACATGAATCACCATCAAAGATGCAATCGCATTAGTAATATGTAAGCATTATCTTTAATACTTCTTAATTTTTTTTATTTATTTCTAATCCTTCGTCTTTCTTCAAAGTCTGCAACAAAAATTACCTCGTCTCGTAAGGTTCAAGATTACTTTGTAATTTGTTATGAGTTTTAAATAATATTGTCAGTTTTATCCAAACTTGTTGTTCTGTTTAGATGTAAAACTCGGTAATCCTATATTTTGAAATGCATTACCCATGGTTCTTTTCTAGTATCCCCATTTTTAGAGTAATGCATCCACCTCTTCATGTACGACTTTGAACTTCGCACAACAAGATTTGATGGCTTCCATAGATCCCCCTTGTTTCAAGAACCAATGCATGAACAATGACATTAACGTAACAAATAGACACTTATGTTGTGAAATGCTATAGTCCCCATTTACCAAACTACATGGTTATGTAACCCTTCAAACCATTATACAACCTTGTGGCAGAAGTTATCTAGCAATTTTTCCACTTCAGATGTATGCATAAAACAACTTATCATAATGACTTCCACCATTAATTACAGCTAGCTAGAAAATCCTAATCATAACTAATCGCTAACTAGCTAGTGGGTTGTATTTAATTAGCCCACACTACATTTATTTAATGGTAACTATGCAATAGACCTTATTTAATAATAGATAGCATTGTGAACCTAATCCCATTACATTAAATGGTCACCATATGTATCATATTCTTAACTCTAATGGGTCCATATGCCTCTATTGCATCCCCAGGGAGGATCCCACCATTCCATCCACCTCTAAGAAGCATTTTCCTTGATGCTTGTGGAAATGATGTACAACCATAAACTAAGGTCCCATGTATAGGTGTTGTTATACAAAATTTTCGCCAACTATACAAACCTTGTGACCTTATGTTTCCATAATCCCTGAAGTCCTTTTCATGGTGTTTGATCCTTGATTTATTTCCCTTGTAACTTAACTTATTTTGTTGCCTTGATGCGCTTTGCTACACTAGCAACTCACATCGAAAACCCCTCCACACAGTGTGTCTCATTGACAACTCGCGTTGATGGCACAACTTGACTTCAGAGAAACCTGCATCGACCCATATTGGTGCATGTTGCTCCACTGAAAACCACGTCGACCTTTGTACGTGTAGAAAATTAGGGTTTCAATATGCTTCCAGAGCGAAATCTCAATGGATAGCCTTTCCTTCCTATTCCTATGGATCTAGCACGAGCTCCACAACTCTTGGGATCATATCTCATCTCTTGGGATCATATCTCATCACTTTCCCTAATCTTCGCACCCCTCTCTTATCCTCATTGTCCTATAAATGAGACCTTTGGGCATGGGTGTGAGGAGGAGGAATTGATAGCAAGTAAGTGTTGGAGAAATTTTCCTAGAGTTTTAGACTCTTGATGTGCTTCCTTTCAAGACAAGGGTGACATGTTGGAATAGGAGGAATCTACCAGAAGGAGACTACGAAACCAAGGCTCACAATTGTAATTCTTCATGTTGTCTTTAATACAATGATGTATTTCCTTCCCATACTTGATTGTCAGTGTCATGTATAGAAAATATCCTTGGTCATTTGCTTAGGTCATGTATATTGTTTCTAGTTCAGTCCACTTGCTACTTGTTTGTGTTGGATTTGTCACAAGTTCTTTCATATACGAAATTGGATTGCAGAAGCTTGCAGATAACAGGGACAAACTTCAGATCAGAGGTAAGCCTTCTCTATTTCATCTCTTGTCAATACTTAATTGATATAGGTGAGAGTGTGCATGTATTTTCCCATGTTGTTCTAGTTTCGACTCATTCGAACTAGGGAGGTTAACTCGTGTCCACACGTGAGGACTAATCCTTCAACAAAATTGGTGACTCTGCTTGGGAGTAGCTCATTAAATCTCCCTTGCTTTGCCTTGGGATTTCTTTCGATCTTGTCACTTGTCTTGTCTTGTTTATTGTTATTTTAGCATTCTTGAGTCACTAGGTGATCTGGATTGGATCTGACATCTAAGATCTACCTTGATCCTTTGGGGTTGGGCTTGTTTATCCTCGTTTTTCCTTTTGAAAATCGCTCTCTGTTGACATCGACACACCATATGTTCAGATACAATGTTCATAATTAGGTTTTGGCACTTTGTGTTCCACAACAGACCGCGACTCTGTGAAAATTTTTGCAATAGGGTCAAAATATCCTCTTAGGATTGGATTGGGTGTTCCTCTGAGATTTGTTTTTTGCTTGTATCAGTCACAATCTCAGTTCAGATTTGTCACTTACCTCTTCTCCTTGCATTTTCTTGAGATTTAAAGCTTGTCTTGGTTTCTTAGTGAGTCCTAGGTAGTCAAGCAGTTTCCTTGCTTGCATTTGGTGGTTCCCATCCCCCATTGAGGCAACTTGTCTTCACCTTGTCTTGTGGCTCTTTAGAAGCCTATGTTATGCTTTGCTTTAGGTTTTAAGTCCTCTTAATGTCTGATGTTGTGAAATTTTTTGTTGGTGAGAGTTTGGCTTGAGTCATTTTGAATCTTGAGATTGTATGCTTTGGGTGAATGTTTTTCTTGTGAACTTCTATTGTTGATTACAATTGTAGAACTATTGGATCTCTTGCATTTTGAATTTAAGCAAGTGAATAAAATAATTCTTAAGAGTTTTTGAATGTATTGTTGAAAGACATTGTATTTTTGTTAAAGAATCTTTAAATTGTTTTTTAAATCCTTCGTTTCTTTATTAAAAAAGTAAGACATTTTGCAATTAAAAGAAGTTCATTCTTTTTTCCATTTTAGATTATAGTTTCGAATCTCTTTTGGAAAAAAAAAGATTTTTTTTTGCTTTGGTGTTATTTTTTTGGTTTCTTTGGGATTAATCGAAAGATAGTTATGTTGTATTTTGGTTTTTCTTGATAACAAAATTGAAAGAGTAGTGTTTTATTTTGGGAAAGATTTCACTTGTCTTAGGAAGGAAAAAGATCTCCCTCTCTCCCATAGATAGTTTTCATCAAAAGAAAAGTTTTTCATCTCATTTATTTTTTCGTGCAAGATATTAGGATGAGTCCACACTTCATTGGTCCACTTAACCATATAAGATAAAATCAAGCACTAGTTTAAGTTAGAAAATTTAAAAACATGACTGATAGGTTAGAGACATGTTCCATCCTCTTTAAACATAGGAGCTTTCGTTATTTTCCTGCACTACATTCTGAGGGCTTGTAGTTCTTCCATGTACTAGTCGGTATATAGAATGACCTTTCACGTACCTAACAGTATATATAAAGGTTCTTCACATACTCGACGGTATATAGGAAGGCTCATGTCGAACGATTGTGCATTAGACATCACTACTACATATTGGAACTCCCATGTACCTTGGGTGTATCGGGAGACCCCTTTAGGATCCTGAAACCAACCGAGTAAACCATCACTCGTCCTGTTCTTGCAATACACCGAGAACAACACTCGGAGAGATACTACGCCCGTAATGCTAGGTAGTCGAGTAATATGGTCAGGGGTACGGTCATAATCCTCCCTAGTTAGTGGTCTCAAATATTGGGTCGAGTATTACTGTTGGACCCTGCGATATATTGCGAGTTACGATGACTTGACACTCTTGTGAGGATCCAGATTTTCATCCCGCATGTTACACTAGTTTTTTTGTGGCCTTTAGTTTGAGTAGGACTTGAAGTGTGTATTTTGTTTAAAATACTTTTAGGGAGATATTTTCATTAGTCATTATGGATATCTCACAGCATGAAAAATTTTCTACTCGAATATCCCCCCACTGGGGAGGGAAACACATGGGAAAATATGGACCAACCTACTACATCTCGTCCACATGAAGAAGGAATTCCAGTTACTGAATCAAGAATAATTATTCTCCCCCTCTAGATCCACCTATCACCGATCCCACGAGACCACTAGTGGTAACACAACCTTCTTTGCACGATATCTCTTTTCACTATTTGCTTGAAGGATATTCTGGAGCCGTAGATTGGATATTTACTCGACCTCCAGATGACCTAGTAGCAATTGCTTTTGGTCCAAATTCTTCATTTTGGGGAACTTCCTTAGGATAAGATATTTCTGAATTTGGTTCACAAATTGTAGAGGAAACTCCACCTCTGTGTCCTACCAAATTTATCTCAAACAATGAATTCTTAGCCCCACTCTAAGACACTATATCCCGCATGCACGCTCTTGAAGAAAATATAAGACATTGGAGTTTTAATCCTCCTTTACCATCCACTTCAGAAGTAGTTAATCCTGAATACCATTCCCCCATTCATTCTTTTACTCTTTCTTCGCTAGGAATGTCTGTGCCTAACATGGCCTCTTATGAACTAGGATAACCATCTTTTCTGGTTGTATGGCCTCAAAATCAGATGGCTGGTTCTAGAACTCTTTTGACCTCAATGACTGGAGGGAAACCTTTAGCCAATGTTACCTTTGTAGTTGAAGTACAATCTTCAATTACGAGGAAAAGTGCAAGTCGGGGCCAACCTTTGGTCAGTGGTCAAAATGTGACTACAGGACAAATTGTGGTCAGTGGTCAAAATATGACTAGGGGAAACCTTTGGTTAGTGGACAGAATGTAATTGGAGGGTAACCTTCATTTACTGCTTATAATATAACTGGAGGTCCACCTCCAGCCATGGGAAAACCTTCGTGGGGACATCACACATGGGGGCCATCTACATGGGGTCAAACCTCATGGGTTTATACATATCCAGGTAATCAAAATATGGCGATGAGTCAAATCTATCAAATCGCTTTGGGAAACCTTTATCCCAAAGAATATTACTCTAGAAACATGAATACCCCATGCGGTCAACAGAACTTTCCTTCGACCGGACCTCCAGTTGGAGGACCACCCCCACCCTCAACACCTCCACTCCCACCCCCACCCCCACATCCACCTCCATCACATGTCCCACCTCCACCCCCTCATTCGAGGGGAAACCCACCATATGGCCAACGCCCTATGGGAGGACCATCTCCATATGATCAATCGATTTGTTGTCCTACTAGTAATCAAATGTCGTACCATTATTATGAGTATCCGCACCCAAACCATCAATTATCATTTCGGGCTACATTAGATATGCCAATTCTATCATGTTTGATGAACAATCCCATTCAGCATGGCATACATTTTCCACCCCTTCCTGTTAAGCTTCCATCAGACATACCCAAGTTTGACGCAAACTCTGTGAGGACCCCAAAAACCACGTGATGGCATATCATTTGTGGTGTTCCTCGAACTCTTTAACGGATGATTCTATTTGTTTGAGGATATTTCAAAGAACTCTCACCAACACTTCCGCCAAATGGTATATTGAATTTCCACTACATTCTTCCGTGGACTTTCAATCCTTGGCTATGGCCTTTCTCACGCATTGTCAATTACCAATCCGCTACGAAATTGGTACAAACCTTTTAACCTCACTCTGGCAATCTACCTCCACCCATATCTCCGATCATATTCATGAATGGAGGAGAAGCCACTGGCTAATTAAGGATCCTATTCTGGACCAATTACTAGCTGATTGGTTGACCAAATCACTATTACCCATTATAGCCAAAGATGTATCCATGGGTGGGGTGGTTACAGAGGAACAAGCCATTGCACGTGTCCAATACTTAGAATTAGTCTATGCTCAATATGGAACCCTATATAACATAATTCCCAATGTCCCTCGCCCCACCAACGACCCAACGAAACCAACCATGGAATCACATGCTGATGGCATAGTTGGTTCCATCAAAATCCATCCTACCATCAAATCGACTGGATCAGAAAGCCACATGGATTAAAATACAAATCCAACATAGGATTGCAATAACACCATCAATTCACCCAATCCTTCTCCCACCACGAAGGTAAATTCAGTACAATCTGCTTCATCTCAAGAATCCGGTGGTAAGAAGAAAAATAAAGGTAAATCCAAAAAATCTTCTAACCAGCAGGAACAAAAAACCACTCAAGACATGATTGATGCTAAACCAAAACATAAGGCTAAGTATCCATGTTTACTATGTGGTGATGACCATTTCACGAAAGAATGTCCTCATGTGAAGAAGTCCAAAAATTCCCAAAAGGAAATCCTCAACACGTAGTTTTAATTGATCCCTTCCCACCACAACAACAACAGATTGTTACACAATAACAAACCCCTTCGCAAGTGGAAACATCCACAACCGCTCATGTGCTTATGATGCATAGGGAGACGATCAATTTATTTACCAGGGCACATACATACGATTCCATTCCAAACAAAGAATCAAATGGAGGTAATGTTGAAAAATACTCCACTTCAGCATCCACTACCCCTCCCCCATAGGGTCCTCTATCAATAGAGAAACCCATATCAGATGCAACATTGCGTCCACCTAAAAGCACAATTCGAAAGGTGATTTTCAATCCCAATGCCTGGGCTGCTCAGAATTACAATGTTGTTGAAGATTTGGCCCAAGAACCTTGTGCCATCTCGACTCTCGAGGTCTTACAAAACTATCCTAATCAATGTAAGACCCTTCTATCTACTATTGGAGCAATGGATCCAGAATCATCTAACATCATCATGTTTAGACTGGAATACTTTAAGCTAAGGATTTCCCATCAACTGGCGTTTGAAATCATCACCAAGGTTGCTGGGAAAAATATCCATCGTACCATTCTAGACGAAGGAGTCTCCACTTCTGTTATGTCTTTGTCCTATTGGAGAGCCATTGGCTCTCTTGAACTCAATCGTTCTCCTACCACTTTGAAAGTGTTTGACGGATGTGGATTCCAACCACACGGGATTTTACAATCCTTAGCCATTGAGTTGGGAGGTAAGATTGTCTCTGTTAACGTGGAACTAGTTGCTACACCCATAGACTATAATTTATTGCTGGGTCGAAACTGGTTCTATGTTATGACTGCGGTTGCATCATTAGTCTTCTGCGTTATGTGGTTTCCCCACCAAGGGAAAATTTTCACCATCGACAAGCTAGATTTTTGTACACCTGACACCAACTCTCATCCCGCAGATAATGTCCCTCTTTTAGGATATTCTTCGCACATGTATGAGAGTGTGGGGGTGGGAATCCTTAAAGACCCATCACTGATGGTTTTCTTTCCAATGCCTGATCCCTCATCACAAATTGCCACAGTGAACATGATCTCATCCTCCAACTCAGCTGATCTTTGGATTGTTCCCAATTCTATTAAAGTTGATTCGATGAGAGACCTGATGACCATCCCCTGTTGGCATCAGACCCATGTTCTCTGTCGTCTTGGTTAAACTCATCCTCGCCATCGCTCGATCATCTCCTCCAGACATTTCACTCTGATGAATCCATTATGGATATTATTAGCTTGGATGAGGTCCCTTGGGAGGACCATCATCATCGATCATCCTTCCTCCCACCTTTAGATATGGTAGAGCATGATATTCACTCTATTGTTTCACCATATATTGTTCAAAACCCTCAACCTACTATTCTCACAAAGGATACGGTCACTGACGGGAATTTGGAAAATATTACGCCTACCATTGTTATTTGCATCTTAGTGAAACCTAGTGTCGTGGAGCATATTCATATTGGCCAATATTTCTCATCTGAAGAAATCGAAGCTTATACAGACTTATTTAAATAGTTCCACAACGTATTCACATGGATCTATGAAGAAATGCCTAGGATTGATCCTGCTATCGTTTTCCATGAGATCAAAACTTATCCTGAAGCAAAGCCTATCCTGCAAAAACTACGTCATGTACACCCTCGAAAGACTGTGGCCATAAAAGTAGAAATTGAAAATCTCTTGAAATCTAGCTTCATTTATCCTGTCCCCTTGACATACTGGGTCTCTAATATTGTTCCTGTTCTTAAAAAACAAGGAACTATTAGAGTATGCATCGATTGCAGGGATTTAAACAAGGTTTGTCCCAAGGACAATTACCCTGCCCCATTCATCGACCAGATTATCGACAACTGTTCCAGTAGTGTCATCTTCTTATTCATGGATGGCTTCTCTGCCTATAATTAGATCGAGATCCACCTAGCTGACCAACACAAGAATGATTTTATATTCCCATGGGGCATATTTGCATATCGCAAATTACCCTTTGGCCTTAAAAATGTTGGTTCCACATTCCAGCAGGCTATGTCATATGCCTTTCACGATATTAAGGATTTTTTGGATCCTTATCTCAATGATTTTCCAGCCCATTCAAATCATCATGAATTTCATATTGACCATGTAACGACAGTTTTACTCAGATATTGACGCTATAATATCTGCCTAAATCATCACAAGTGCATTTTTTGCATTGAATCCAGATGCATTCTTGGATTCATTGTCTCAAAATATGGGATTTGTATTGATCCCCTGGAGGTAGAGGCTATTCTAGCCCTAACCCCACCAAAATATATCACTAAACTTCAAAGTTTGCATTGAATCCAGATGCCTTCTTGGCTTCATTGTCTCAAAATATGGGATTTGTATTGATCCCCTAGAGGTAGAGGCTATTCTAGCCCTAACCCCACCAAAATATATCACTAAACTTCAAAGTTTGCAGGGAAAGGAAAACTATTTGCGTCATTTTGTGTGTAATTATGCAGAGAAGACACAAGGTTATATGCGGTTGTTAAAAAAGGGAGTTCCTTTTTTTTAGGATGACTATGCACAAAGCGCATTTGAAAATATAAAAAATGCCATTATCCATGCACCTGTGTTACAACTGCCTGACTATACCAAATATTATATCCTTTATCTTGTTGCCTCTACATCCACCGTTGGTATGGTGCTAGTGTAGGAAGATAATGAAGGGAAAGAACATGTGATTTATTACCTTAGTAAGAGTCTTTCTAGCTCTGAACAATGTTACTCACATGTTGAGAAGTTGGCTCTGGAAGATTCCATAGCCATCCAGATATTTCGTCTTTATATTTTTCTCTACACAACTACTATCATCACTTATTCAAAACCCATGTACCATATCCTAACCCGTCAAGTACTAGGGGGGAATACTCACGTTGGATCGTAATTCTTCAAGAATTTTACCTATAGTTCGAAAAATCAAAAGCGAAAAAATCATTAGTATTTTCGGAACTCATTTGTGAACTTCCTTGTGTTGATCAAGAAATTGAGCCCATCGACTCTCTTCCTGATGATTCATTGTTCCTGATTAGCACACCTAACCCATGGTATGGAGATATTACCTTATATCTCCAAACACAATGCTTTAGGCCTCAATTATCTCATGATGAACGTCATCGTATTCGCCACCATGCAAAATACTATCTAATCATCGATGATACCTTACATCACCACGATATTGATTCGATCTTATGATGTTGTTTAACCCATGATGAGGACAAGTGTTTTTTGAATTGCTTCCACTCGGGGGAATGTGGAAGTCACCTCTCTAGGATGGCTACAACCCAGAATATTTTACGTGCTGGATACTTCTGGCCATCAATTTTTAAAGATTGTGTGGAAATTGTCGAGAAGTGTCCTACTTTCTAGCTTTTTAATTCTAAAAAGCATGCCCATCCTACCCCTTTACACCCAGTTATTTCCCCCTTTGCAAAATGGGGCATCGATTTTATGCACTGTAAGCCTACCTCGGCCTACGGGCATGGCTATGTTATTTTCGTCGTAGATTACTTCACAAAATGGGCCGAGGCTATGCCTACATACAAATAAGACAAAAAAACTGCTGCAGTCTTCATGTTTAATCATGTTATCGATAGATTCGGGGTTCCACAAGCCATTGTCACTAATCATGGATCACATTTCCAAAATAGAATGGTAACTGAATTAATTTCTAAGTTGGGTTTTTTCCATGATAATTCAACCCCCTACTACCCTCAAGCAAATGGACAAGTAGAGGCCATCAATAAGGTCTTGAAAACCATGATACAATGCATGGTAGGGGCCTATAGGTCAAATTGGAATTTAATGCTCTTTTCATCCCTTTGGGCATATAGAACCTCCATAAAAAATGATACCGGATTTACACTCTTCCAATTGGTGTATGGTCTGGAAGTAGTATTACCTATATAGTGTGAGATCCCATCTCTTAAACTACTCGTCGAACTCTTTTCAAACACTACGACTGAGGAAGAAATATTTATATACTTATCCTAACTTGGTGAAACTCGCCGTGATGATGCTCTTGCTAACGAAGCACATAAGAAGTGCATCAAATCCCAATATGACAAGTTAGTCAAACCCCACATCTTCAATGAGGGTTATTTGGTCTTGGCATATGATCAAATGCACGATAAACTACGGGCAGGTAAGTTCGAGTCCATGTGGCATGGGCCCTGCATTATGAAATGTGTCTTAGAAAAAGGGGCCTACGAGTTAGTTGACTATGATGGGATACCTTTGGGGGATGCTACAAATGCTATCTACTCTAAGAGGTACTATGCTTAGGGTAATCCTCCATAAGTTCCTTGTACATTTTTGTATATAACGTGTGTTTGATATGGTGTGAAGTTTTCTTTTCTTTCATAGGTTAGGGTCTCATATCCACCATGACTGCTTATACCATGTTCTGCTTGAATGCATAGATGATAACCTATTCCGTATTTGTAGACGGTGCTAGTAGACACACTAGAAACCTTGCTTCAACAACTTGGGTACTGTATTCCCCTGCTGGTGAACTTATAAGTTTAAGAGGAGTTTTCCTAGGTCCTGCAACTAATAATACCATTGAGTATCATGCTCCCATTGGCTTGTTAACCGATGCCTCCTCCCATGGTGTGAGCCACATTGTCATCCATCTGGATTGTCAACTTGTAGTCTCCCATTTAAACCAATTCTACACCATTCACGACCCTACACTACATCTTTTTCGACAAGTGCATCTCTTGGAGAGATCATTTGATTTTATTCAATATCAACACATCCCAAGACACATGAACACGATTGCTGATTCATTGGCCAATTTTATTTTAGATTGGTACATCTCACATTCTTAAACATTTTATTACTAAAATGTGTAAACACGCATAACAGGTAAAACCATTAATGTATAATAAATCAGCAGTCTACATGAGATCCACATCTACCATAGACACATTGTATATAAATAGCCAGAAATAGTTTTTATATTAAACGTTATAAGAGTTTCACAAAGAGTACTAAGACAAAAGTTTGAAGCTCATAGCTTTCAGAAATCACTACATATAAATAATAAGGCTAATCAAGGCGCTCGTGATAACATATCACTACCATAGCTACTCGACGGAGCAAGCATCCAATACTCGCGGAAACTCCCACTGTGTGGCGCTAATAACACCATGGAAAATCATCCAGTGAGATATATGGGATGTCAACAGTCAACTTTTCCAGGTTCTCCTCAGTATTCATGAGCTCTTCACTTGCCTCTCGGTCACAAGCAAAAATGGCCCTACCTTATCCTCGCCGCTGGATAGGGGATGCTCCAGGTGGCCTCTCTAGCTCGACATCTACATTAGTGAAACATAAAAAGTCTTAGCACATCAAACAAATTATATATCCAAAACATATACACATAAATTGGAAAAGCATGAAGATATTTTCTTACCTATTTCGCACCAAATGGACCCTTTTGGGAGAAATAAGTCAGGATTTCCTTGGAAATCCATACCCACATACGCATAGTCATCTACCATGAGTAATTGCCTGCACACCCACTGGAAGAAAGCTGGAACTGCATAACTATGGATTGGGACACCATGACAACCGCATAGCTCAACACATATTCTCATGCGCGATTCCTGTGGATCTAGTCTAGATACTTCTATATGTTGTAGACAAAAATGAGGAACCTGCTCCATAAAGAAAGATACTAGAATGGACCCATAACCAAATTGTTTGGTTTTTCCAAACCGACACTTAGTCAGCATATCTTTCATAATACTCAACAAACTCTCACACCAGTTGAATATAGTAGGTTGCATGCACTCTATCGCACATAACATCTGCGATCTAGTTGCTTGGTGGTGGGACTTGGTTCCTACTACTCGCACCATGGTGAAGAGAACGGTCCTCAACAGAAAATTGTGGACACTTTTGATCGGGATCTTCTTGCTCGCCTTTCTAGTCCCAAGCACACAATATTGACTAATGAGTGCATTAACATCCTCGTCACCGTCACTATTGCCAGATAGAGATGCACGAGCTCCCCTTCTTGAGAGCCCAGTCAGAAAATGGATGTCGTCTATCTCCAAAGTGAGGATATGGTCCCCCACCTGAAAATGAAGCTCAAATGGATCCCACATTCCCACCAAATATTCCAACAAAGGCACTTGGGCCCTCATGCTCAGAGTGAGAAAATATTTCTTGAGTCCACATTCTTGGAGGGCCAACATAGTGTTGTCATCATTCAACCCTTCTAGATCCTCCAACTCATGATATCTCTCTCTTCACTCCAACATTCTTCTTGATTGAGACCTACAAGACCATAAAATGAGGGCATTAGAAACTATTCATCTAAGAAAACCCCCCAAAATTTGTTGTATTTATTTTTTGGGCCGCATCTTGCGATCAATACGATTTGACTTCACATATAGCGCGTCATTGACACAATTTTCCCTTTTGGGATCCGCATTGACCCTGATCAACGTGTTTCCCGAAAGACGCAACCACATCGACCCAAAGATGCATTTTTACCCAAAACCAACCCCAAATTCACTTAAAACAACAAAAATAGCAGTGTTTAAACTATGTAAATGAAATGGAGGACAAGATTAGTTACCTGGACCTGACAAGATGAAAATCCACTGCCTAGAATGCCCGGTATCTCTGACACAAGTTTCTACCTCAAATGGATTTTTCCCTCTTTGGTAAGAATCCAATGGTAAAACGAGTCCCTTTCACCTCTATTTATTGACTTGGAAGGCAATATTTTATTATTTTTACCTTGTAATTTTTTATTATTTTTTACCATTTGTTAGTGAAATCTCTTTATTTATTAAATATTATGGTTTCTTACACTTGTTTTGAGATTATAGGTCAAACATAATGATTAAGTTATGGTCCAAGATTATTTTCATGCTTAAGAACACCCTTAGAGTTATCTTTAAGCTCTTTTTCAGACTCTTGAAATAGGAAAATATTGCCAAGCGAGCTTGTCTCTTTCGCGCTTGTAAAAGGGCTTGAAAGGTCATCTATCCAGTGATAGTTTACCCCTTTTTGGACAGTGTAGACTATTTATGAAAAAGGAATACCTTAGTCAACCATTGACTAAGAGAGTTCTTTTGGGCACTATTTTACACTTTTTTGGCTTAGGGGACTAACTTTATGAAAAAGCTCACCCTAGAGTTTCCTTTTGACTGTTTCAGACTCTCTAAATGTGAAATGTCAACGAGCTTACCTTCTTTGGACTCATAAAATTTAGCTAGGGTTTTCACCCTAGCTTGTGCAAATGAGCACCTACTAAGGAGAAGGGCCTCCTTAGTAGCAATTCAGTATAACAGTAAAATTCAACAGTAAAACAATATGAGATCTAAACTAACATGTGCATTAATAGAAATAAAAGACAATGACAAGATAATAAAGATTTTCTTTTTGTATTAAATTTACCTCAAATGTTGAGGTTGGTGGAGCTCTTGCAGTGGTCCAGGAGGGCTGCTTCCGTGCTCCAATAGGTTCCTTCTCCTTCTCCAAGGTGTTTGGATAATGGGCCAAAAGGGGCACTCAAATGGTGAGCTAGGGTTTCAAGAGTGATTTTGGTAGAGTGAGGATAGGATAGATTGTGAATATGAAATGGGGAGCCTCCATCACCTATTTAAAGGTTTTTAGTGGTGGAGTGTTGACCCATGGTTTTTGGCACCATATGGTTTAGGTCAATTGTATAGGGTTTTTGCTTCATTTTCCCCTCTTTTTCTTCTTTTTTTATATTTTTTATTCCCCTTTATTTGATTTTTGGGAATTTAGGGCCCTTTTAGAGGGTTTTTGCTATCTTTTGAGGAAATTTAATTTATTTTGGGGGGAAAAGGGTTTTTTTTGGCCTTTTGGTGCCTTTTTAATGGTTTTTTGAAGGTTTTGGAGGCAAATATGGTAGGAAATATACACAAATGAGTCATGTAATGAGGGAGATGAGATGGTGATCACTTTTTGGGTGTTAACAGATTGCCCCCTGATGTGTGAGGGAAGGAGTTCATCGTATGGCCGATAGACATCATAGGTCTTTTATGGTTTTCCTGGGGTGTGGAGAAGAGAAGAAACGAACTAGAGCCCAGAACAACGGTCCCGAACAAACTGCAAAAACTGAAAAATACATGACCTCAATAATGAATGAGGAATAATATCAATATATGGACGAGGCGAGCATACCCATGCTCGTATCAAGATATATAAAATAACAATGAGGCCCAAAAAAGGGGACCTGAAAGATACATGGAGAATCACTGTGTACATCATAAGGGTCCAGAGGGGACACAAATCTGGGACATACTGCCGGGATGACCATGTTTGATCTGAAGAACTGATACACTGGAATAATAATAGTGGTGCTGAGTGTGGTACCAGAGGAACCGATGAACTGTAGGATCATAATGACGGGGTGTCATACCCTCAATGGTACACTGAACTATAGTTGAACTAGGTACTCAAGGAAGCATATAAGTGGATGGATTTCGAATACTGTCACCAACGCAACTCAGATATCCACGGGAACATATAATTGGGTGTTCCAAAGTGACTCACCAATGTGCTAGAGTCAGGGGAAGTCCGGGGTCTTCGACAAATAACTGAAGGGATATATACCCTGCACAAATCTCAATGATGCGATCAAGGTGTTGAAGTCAAGCATGTGAGAAACAACCATTCGGAGAGGCACTGATGACTCCACTCAAAATGGTCCATAGGCACTCACCACAGATGGTGATGAGTCCAAGGTGCAGGGACCTCTGGGTCTATCCTCTGGAATAGATGGGCTGGCATCAACAGAGGGAGACCTGTAACTACCAAGGCAATGATGTTTCCTTGATAGGAGCATGAGGTGGAGAACTGAAGTGTGAAAGTACTGATGGTAGGACTGACATACTGTGTTGGTGGGGAATAATTGGGCAAACAGTGTGGGTGGACTCAAACTTCCTTTGTTTAGAGTATGATGGCGGGGATGATCAGGAAGCATATGAAACTAACTGATGGGAAGGGGATCATAGCTTTTAAGGAATTAGGGATGGTGACTGGGATGAGTGATACTCAAGTTGGTGGAGGATGGAAAGAGACTCTAAGGGTGGTATACTATAGAATACTCTAAACAAAGGCGACCTTATTGGAGGTGCTGCTGAGCTGATTGATCATAGTGCCGAGAGGCACCGGTGGGGACTTATTTATGGTTTAAGGAACTGGAAGAGGTGTGCTCAAAATGCTATTTTCATGTGGATTTATACGAGCCCAGGACAGTTCATGCCCATGATTGCTTTCAATTTTAAGGAGTCTGAAAGCGATAAGAAGACTCTAAAATAATGGAACGGTACCGTCGTGTGGATTTATACGATCCTAGGACGGTGCATGCTCGTGGTTGCTTTCAATTTTAGAGAGTTTGAAAGCAAAAATAAGACTCCAGGGGGGTTCTTTTTTGTGTGTTAGTCTCCAAGGCCCGAAAAAGCATAAAAGGATGCAATGAAGAACTCTTCTAGCCAGTGTGACTAGAGTATTCCTTTTTCATAATTAGTCTACCAAGTCCGGAAAATGGTTAAACTTATACCAGATAGACACCCTTTCAGGTACTTTAACAAGCATGAAAGGAAGCAAGATTGCTCGGTGATCTCTTCATTCTTTTAGGAGTCAGAAAAGAGCTTAACAGAAATTCCCTAAGTGCCTTTTTCGTAAAGGACTTGTCCGGCCCAAAAAAGGGATAAAATTATACCAAACAAAAGGAATGGCCAAGCAAGGAGAGAGTGTTCAATCAAGGAACATTGATGAGAACTAAGAACAAGGGTTGCGGGGGAAAATTGGTGGGCCTCCTTGCGGGATTATGAATGGTGGAAAAATAACGAAATAATTGCAGTATGAATGGAGTGAATGGCTCATGTATAAATGTGTAATAATTCGATGGCGGCCGATGTGGCGCGTAAACTGAGGCAGCAAGGTGTTGGGACACAATGTTGAAACTGTTTCTGGTGAGAGCGAGAAATGATCTCAAGCATCATCATGAGCTTAGAAAACTGAATTTGGTGATATAAAAAGTGTCAAAAACGGATAACGACCGAGGTGGCACGCAAACTGAGATGACTAGGGGCTGGTGAAAAAATGCCCGAAAAATATGGGGTGAGAGTGAGAAATGATATCAAGCATCATCATGAGCTCATAAAATTGAATCCGATGGTATTAGGAATGCTAAAAACTGACAACGACTGATGTGGTGTGCAAATTGAGATGGCGACATGCATGGAAAAAAAATTCCAAAAAAAAACGGGTTCGTAGAAAACAAGAAACCGAGTCGACCATTTTGAAGGTCTCGTCATTCTGATTCCAGTGGTGGAAACGGTTTGGAAAACGGAATCTGTATGGATCCATAATGGCCAAATCAAGAAAAAGTCAACTGTCTATAAATAGTAGGTGGACCCATAATGCCAAGTGTCATTTGTGTGGTTGACTTTGATAAGAGAGTGTGGTGGGCTAGAGCGGATTTGGAATTTCTTGGCCATTGGACCGGTCGATTTCATTTCTGTGAGTTGCAGGTATTTCACTGAACTCATACCTTTAATTTTTTCTTGATTCGGGTGGGTAGTGGGTCCTCAGGGAGGGTGGTACAGTCCACGCGGGTGTGGATCATGGGTTTCGAGGCGATGGCCGTGATCTGCGATCGCGACTGTGGCCTCCACAGCTACAATCCGGGATCGTGGCTATGGCCTAGGTAGTCGCACGTGGATGCGCCTGTGTTGTCTTGTATGTGTTTATTGCACGTGGATGTGCCTGTGTTGTATTGTATGTGTTTATTGCACGTGGATGTGCCTGTGTTGTCTTGTATGTGTTTATTGCACGTGGATGCAAAATGATGTGTTATGATAGGCACGTGGATACCCCTGTATGGTTTTGTGTTATGTTATTGCACATGGATGCAAATGGTTTGTTATGATAGGCATGTGGATGCTCGTTGTTGTAGACATCTTCTTTTTGGGATTTTGATGTTTTTGATGTGATGATTATGCATGATGGATGATTTACATGGTGTGATTGATATGCCAGTCGAGGATGTTGTTAGCCATTTGATCTGCGACGCTATTCTGAGCTCTTGGGGCATGAGTGAATGTTATGGATTCAAACTGTCGGCTTAGCTGTTTTGTGCATAGGAACTTTCTAAAGAGGCAAGGATCACACACCTGGTAGCAGTTGTTGAGCTAGGAGACAAGCAGCTGGAAGTCAAGGAACACATGAAGGTGACGTATATCCATTTGAAGGGTAGTAGTCAGGAGATCGGTCACAGCATCATACTCAACCTGGTTATTTGTAGCAGCGCCTATGCACATTCCGTCAAGGTGAATAAACTCATGTGAAGGGAAATATAAGACCCAAGCTGCAGAGGCCAGGTTAGGAGAGCAGCCGCTTGCTCCATCGGCGAAGCCAATGTAATAAGGTGGAAGATGGTCCATCTGTGATCATGCAAAAATGATGAATGTAAGGTTGCGGTAAAAGAGTGAAAAACAAAAAGAAATCAAATTGTACAATACGGACCAACGGGTCCACAGGATTGTTAAGGATAAAAGTGTTTAAGATACAACCCATTACGGGGGTTGCGCAAGGGGTGGTCTTCTGAGTCAGTTAAAATATATGCCCCATGTCCAAGGAAGGTATGCACTATATAAGGACCTTGCCACATGGATTCGAACTTCCCTTTACCTGTCTTGTCATGGGCTTGGTTATAAACAAGGACTAGATCACCTTCATGGAAAGCTTGTGGGTGGACATGTTTGTCATAACCAGCTTTGGAGCAGTTCTTGGAAGCTTCAATGGTTTGGAGGGTTGTGCGATGGTCCTCATCAGCTTGTTCTAATAACAGTAGGCATTGTTCAAGTGGGAAGGTGTCGGGGAGAAGTTAAATAGCGATGTGTAGGGAGAGGATCTGACACTCGATGGGGAGGACAGATTCGACACTGTGAACTAAGTGAAAAGGGGTAAGACCGGGTGGCGGTCTTAGTGGATGTACGGTAAGCCTATAATGCGAGGAAAAGCATGTGATGCCAATTGGACTTATGTCGGTCAATAGTGCATTGGAGGATTGTTTTCAAGATTTTGCTAATGGACTCAACCTGGCCGTTCTCTTGGGGGTAGTAAGCAGAGGCATATTGATGTTTGAACTTGAGGAGAGTTGACAACTCGCGCCAAATGGCATCTTCAAAATGTGAGCCATGGTCTAAGACAAGCTGTTTTAGGACCCCGAATCGTGTAATAACATGGTTAAAAAAGAAACGGGCAGCATTGTCAGCTTTACAGTTGAAGGTGGGCATGGATTCAACCCATTTGGTGAAGTATTCAACCACGACAATGATGTACTTATGGCCATTTGCGGATGAGGGTTTACATTCCATGAAGTCGATGGCCCATTTGCAAAAAGGGCCAACGATGATGACTGGGTGAAGTGGGGCCAATGCTTGACTGCTGTAATGTAGTCGATAAGAAGTGTGGGCCAGAAGTATCCGGCGTGGATGACCTTCTGGACGACTGCCATCCCTAAGAAATGTCCGCCACAGGCGCCGCTATGACAGTCGTTGAGAACTTGTTCGGCTTCCTCGCATGTAAGGAAACGGCGGAGGATAGTATCAACCCCTCGCCGGTAAAGGACATCGTCCAAGAGGAGATACTAAGAGGCATGGTGACGGATACAGCGGCATCCATCGTGATCTATGTCTGGTCGAAACTTCGGCATGCGAAGGTATAGCAGGATATCACCATACCACGGGTCGTCAGATGGGATGATAAACAAATGGTCATCATGTAATTCAGTCGTGATCGACGGTGACAACAAAAGAGATGGTAGGTCGGTTATGAGTTGGGCAAGCACGAGGGATTTAGTACACTTAGGAGTTGTGAAAGTTAGGTCGTATTCTTGGAGGATAATGACCCATTTAGCGACATGACCTTGCAGAAGTCACCGATTCAAGAGGTAGACCATGGGGTTGGAGTTGGCGACAACTGTAGTATGACTGAGTAAAATGTAATGGCATAATTTTTGGACAGAAAAGATGACGGAAAGGGCAAGTCTTTCCTCATATGGGTAACTTAGGGGTGGTCCAGACAAGATTTTGCTGACGTAATAAATGACATGCTCCTAGCGAGCAGCATCTTCTTGAACAAGCACCCCTGACACGACGTGGTCTGATGCCAAGACGTAAACGATGAAGTCCTGAGAGAAATCCGGAGGGGAGATCAAAGGGGCTTGTGTGAGAGATTTTTTAAGGGCTTTGAATGAAGCTTGCGCCTGGTCATCCCAAACAAAGGGTATGTGAGTATGAAGCAAACGCAAGAAACCATGAACTATGGTGGCATAATCAGGAACGAAGCGGCGGAGGAAATTAGCTTTCCCCTATAAGTTTTGTAGCTGTCGGAGCATGCATGGTGCAGGAAGGTCTAATATGGCTTGAAATTTGAGAGGGTCGACAACGATTCCTTTTTATGAAACAATGAAACCTAACAACCGGCCTGTCGAAACACAAAAGACACACTTGAGTGGGTTCAAACGAATCTGATACTTGCAACAATGCAGAAAAACTTGCCGGAGGTCGTTAAGGTGGTCTGATCGTTTCTTGGAACGTGCTGTGAGATCGTCAAGATAGACTAATAGGATATGAACCAAGTCGTGAAAACAATATGTCATGGCCCAGTAGAAGGTGGCGCCAACATTTTTAAGGCTGAAAGGCATGACACGGTAGGAAAAGGTGCCCCATGGTGTAGTGAAGGTGGTCTTGTATTAATCTTCCTTGTGGATCTGAATCTGATTATACCTAGAGAAACCATCCATGAAGGATAGGACTTCATGCCCTACACACGCATCGATGAGTTGGTTAATAAATGGCATGGGGAATTTTTCTTTGGGACATGCTCGGTTTAAATTTTGGAATTCAGTACATACCCTGATGATGCCTTGTTTTCTGTTAATAGGGATGGGGTTAGAAACCCAAGTGGTGAATGCGATAGGATAAATGAAACCTACGGTACGAAGTTTCTCAATCTCTGCTTTAACAGCAGGTAGCTTTGATGGGTGAATGGGGCACTGTTTTTGGCGAACAGGAGGCACATCTGGCCATGTGTCAATGTGGTGCTCTATGATAGCGGGGTCAAGACATCGGTGTAGGACCAGGCAAAGACATCGCGGAACTCTTGGAAAAGTTTTTTGTATTCTCTGATCTCATACTCGGTGCAGGAGGCTCCCAAAGTAATGATTTTAGGGGCACCAACTAGGGTAGAGATATCAATGTGGAACGTAGGTGAGATGTTGGCCATGTTACCTTCCTCGAAGGCATCGGGAGCAGGAATGGGCTCTTTAAACCAGTCGACCTTGGGTGGGAGGAAGTCTTTGGACTCAATAGAGAATTGGGTAGCTGTGGTGGGGGAGGACTCTTCTGGGAGGAAGTAAGAACGATAGTGCATATCCTCCCATGGGTAATCAGGTGCGGTAAGAGCCTAGATAATTTCCTCATCATTGTGGAAACGTTTCATAGTCAAATCGGTTGACAAGGGGATGCTGGCAGTAGAGATCATATAAATAGTATTGACCTCTCCTGTTGGTGGAGATGCTGGGGGGTGGATCTCTTCAATGGTGGGAGGAGATGTCTTGAGGTCCAAGTTATTCATCTCGTAGAGGGTGGCTCTGTAATCCGGGAGATCAGGGCATTGATGTGAGTAATGGCCGTAATACCACATATTGCACAAGGGTGGTTGGTACGCAGTGATTTATCACGAGGCTTAGGGGTAGGGTCGAGTTGGACAACCGGGATGTTGGGGTTGTCGTCAAGCATTTACATGTGCTCCTGTAGTGCAGGTAATTGTGGACATTGATGGGTAGCATGGCCCAACTCATCACACAAAGAGCATTTTGGAGGAGCTCTAAATGATGGAGGGATTTTTACCATTTTGGGCGGGGGTAGAGCGGTGTATGGTTTTGGGCCTCTACCCCCAGTGTGTTTGGCAAGAGGGGGTGGGTTAGTGGATGAGGAAGGAGTTTTAACACCTGGAGGTGGTTGAATCGTAGTGGTAATGGGTTGTACCAGTTGTAGGACGACATTTGGTGTCGGAGGGGAAACGGGAGGTGTGATGTACCACACCAGTAGTCCTACAGTTAACCCTGGTAGGATGAGAGTGGCCATAACTAGGGCACTCACTATTCCCGAAGGGGGGAATAGGAATGGGATTGTATGGATGGGTGTTACACCGACATGACTAGGTACCAATGGGGGTTGGGGAAACAAGGGCGGTTGATGGTTGGGTGTTTGGGTATTGTGGGAGAGGGTACATAAGTCAGATATTTCGGTCGTTGGTGACGGGGGTGGAATAGATTGGAATCTGGAAGTCATTGACGTATCTGAGTAAACTCCGGGTCCAACTAAGGAAACCAACGAGGTAGATGCACCGCAAACAGGTTGTTCAACCATGGGGAGAACGTTTTCAGGTGCAGCGGGGGCATTGGGATCGTAATAGGTGAGTTGATCAATCTTGACCACTCATCCTTCATGGGGGAAGATCATGGTACGAAAAACGGATGAGGCAACCGCCTGCATGGCATACATGTAACTGCGGCCAAGTAAGAGGTTATAATCAAGTTGGGTGTTGATGTCCTCTATGTCAATAAGCACTGTTTTACCAGCCAACTGGACGGGGACATTAGCTAAGAGACCTTGGGGTTGAGCCGAACGACCGTCATAGGCTCACAACGCAGTGGTGGACGACTAGAGAGTAGGGGATCCCAACTTCTACCAAATGAATGTGGACATAACGCATGTAGAGGCACCCTCATCGATGATGCACTGATGGATTACAAGGTTCCGAATGGATACAGAAACTTGGAATGCTAATGTGGAAGGCATGCATGGTTCAGATTGGTCCAAATCAAAAGCCATCATTTGTGAATCAGTTGGGTCAATAGCTTCAATGGATGATAACAGAGTCTTGCGCTGTGTAGGACAATTTTTTAAGAATTCTAACGCAGACATGGTTGCGGGGGACTGGGCTAAGTCGTCTATAATGCTGTAATTAGACGCAGAGCGAGCATTGGGGTTATTGTTGATGTAGCGAAGTGGGAAGCGAGGGGATTTTGGGGCTCCATCTAATGGGGCCAGAGGTATGCGTAATGGTTGATCGGTGGGAAGAGCATTGGTGGTTTTGTCGGTGGGAAGGGCTTCAGGGGTGGAGCCATATTGGTTCTGGTGGGTTTGAAGGTTGACATCGACGGATGACATCATCAACAAATGATGAGTGCCTGAGTCTAAATTGGGGTGGGCAGGCGCAGCGTACGTGACTTGTTGTTGTGGTGGCGTGCTTCCTTGAGGGGGAGCTAATGGTTGAGTGTTCACCACTCCTTGGATTGGTAAAGGGTTCTTTAACACCAAGGGTTGAGTCTGAGGTGGTGGGGGGTTAGGTGACGCCTGAGGTGCCGCGTTCCCTTGGAGATGGGAATCATCGGTCCAGAGTTATCAGGCCCGCTCCAAATGTGGGCAGGCGTGTGTGTAATGGCCATAGACCCCACAAATAGAACAAGGATGGTTCGTTCACAAATTAGGGTTTTTAGCTTGTTTTGGCATCCTGTCGGGGTTTTGGTTGTTAGTTGCCGCGTTATTATTGTTTGGGGGATTAGGTGGCTGGCCGCCTTGGTCTGGAGGGGGGTTGTTCCCGCGGTTACGTCTTTTTTTGCAGTTTTGCTGGCCTTGTTAGGCTGCGGATTTTGTTGCGCATACACTTTCCCTTGGGCGGCAGGTGGGTTCTGGGGTTGTGTAGGTGCAGAAGCAGGCTGGGACGGATAATAAGTGGGTGGATGCGTTGTAGGTGTTGGAACTTATGGGGGTTGTTGATACGTCTGTGTGACGGGTGGTTGATTTGCCGCAGGTGCTGCCTATGGCAGATAATAACCGGGGGGGGCTTGAGAGGATATAGGAGCATGTGCGACCTACGGGTGGTAATATGGTTGAGGTGCAACCGGGGGGGACGTAAGTGGGGTATGCATGGCCGAAGCACTAAGGTGGACATGAGGGTCCGTGGGAATGGTGGTTATGTGCCATGGGAGCATATGAATTGGTTTCTCTAGAGTGGGATGTAGCCCGTGAAAGTTAGGGGCCATTACTAGTTCTTGTTATGGAAAATGGCTGGTTATGCGATGCAATGCGGCCAATGATGCCATCGCCGGCATGGGATGCCCCCAGCATGTCGTTTCGGGAATAATCGCCACAGGGGGCATCGGGTATAATAGTATATAAGTAACCAGATTGGGCGTAGATAAGGTCAAACGGCTGGGCTTTTAGGATGGCTTCTTCCTCGGACTAGGGTCGCTCGGATGCCACATCCTTGGCAATGATAGGAAGGAGAGATTTTAGAAACCAATCTAGGAAGAGTCGGTCATCTAACTTTATTTTGCACAGGCTTCGGCGTAGACGCCACTCATGAATGTGGTCAGTGATGTGGGTGGTCATATTCTATCTGGAAGACAGTAGGATCTCAACTCCCACGTCATAGCGGACAGGTAACTAAAAGAACTGCAGGAAGGTAGAGGCAAGGGAAGTAAAGGTGGCATGGGTCCCATGGGGCTGCTCGATGTACCACTTAGCGGCAGAGCCAGTGAGAGTGCGTTGTAACAGACGGAGGCGGACAGAGTCATCCACTATGGAGTTGGAGGAACACCATAGATGGAAGGACATAATATGGTTCTGGGGGTCTTCATCTGCCTTTCCCTCAAACTTGGGGATGTTTGATGGGAGCTTGGTGGGCATGTGAGGCCATGTAGGATCGTGTCTGATGGGATCGTTAGTCAGTTTGGCCAGGTCAGGAAGGTTGAGACTAGCCATGAATGGAAAACTAGTAGAAGGATGTGACATGCTGGTGGTGGTGGCCACGTTAGGGCCAATGTCCCCAAGTGTGAGAGCTGCGTTCAGGTTGGGGATGTTGCCTCCAGGTAGGGGAACGAAGGTGCTATGGGAGGGTCCAGTGCCGCCAAGTGTAGTGTGAGTCACTAGTGGGGTTGGGTTGGGTATGCTAGCCACTGGGATTGGCACAATGACCGGAATAGTGGGTGTGGGCCCCATCGAGGGCATACTCAAAGCAGGTGTGGTGGCTAGGGTGGTTGTGGACGCTCCACTGAGGGTCCCTACAAACAAAAGGTTGGAATTCATGCCAGCCATGGGGCTGGTTGGTGCAGTATAAGTAGGGTTTTCCGACTCTAGCTCAGAATCAGATGTGAAATAAG
Source organism: Larix kaempferi (assembly GCA_027924585.1). NCBI lineage: Eukaryota > Viridiplantae > Streptophyta > Pinopsida > Pinales > Pinaceae > Larix > Larix kaempferi. The sequence goes on along the minus strand of BSBM01000723.1, from coordinate 3,420,679 downwards.
AGGCGTCAGAATCAGTGGACGGAGCTCTATGGCACCGACGAATGGAGTTGAGTGATGAAGCTCTAGGTCTATGATGAGTGGTTTCAAGTGATGAATCTCTATGTCTATAACGGGTGATGTCAAGTGAACCATGCTGCGGGGGCTTGCCCCGGAGGAACTGAGAATGTCTCGGGGACTCAATGGTGACAGATGGTGTCAAGTATCTGGGGGTTGTGTCGAGTGAAAAACAGCTCAAAAACCCTAATGCAGTCGAGTGTGCAGAAGGAGAGCGCAAAAAATACGGCACTCAGGCCAACAACCGACTCAAAACGCTTACTGTAATAGCTGTGCTACAATAAGTGGAGTGTCAACAACAATGGTCAGAATACCAACAAGCAACACGTTTCCTAAAAAATAAAAATAGTGGACTCGCTAGACCAAAGGGAGGTAAGGGAGCATGAAAACACCTAGCTAAATAGTATTCTCAATGGTGACAGATGGTGTCAAGTATCTGGGGGTTGTGTCGAGTGAAAAACAACTCAAAAACCCTAATGCAGTCAAGTGTGCAGAAGGAGAGCGCAAAAAATATGGCACTCGGGCCAACAACCGGCTTAAAACTCTTACTGTAACAACTGTGCTACAATAAGTGGAGCGTCAACAACAATGGTTAGAATACCAGCAAGCAACAGGTTTCCTAAAAAATAAAAATAGTGGACTCGCTAGACCAAAGGGAGGTAAGGGAGCATGAAAACACCTAGCTAAATAGTATTCTAACTCAACCAGACATATCCTCTACAAGGTGATGAAATCCAAGTCAGACAATATGGATAGTAGAGCCAAGTGGCTACAGATATCCCCCTACCGGGAGGGACACCGGGTAAGACAATCCTAGAAGAAAGGCAACTAAGATACCCCGTTCATGACACGTCCAGAAAGGTGAATTTGCAGCTCTGGTCCTATCACCGTGTGGGCCTAAAAGGAATCACCACATGCAGACCAATGAGTAGGTAGCCTTTGGTTACTGAATGGATTGCGGTATTCCACTTAGGCCTCCGGAACCAGTCTGGCTACTTCAACCCTCTTAAGGGAGAGGCCCTCTGATAAACTGGTTGTGACCATGTCAAAAAATACTAGGGGATTTTGGTTCCTTAATGGACAACAACTATGTTTCAAGTGTAAGCAACCGAGGGGTGTTATTTGGATGCCTACCCCCTATTGGCCCGGTTTTGCAACCAGGCTTAGTGCTATGGGCACCTGCTAACTAGTAGCAGCAGTTTCAATGGAAATAAATAACAATAAACTAATTAAACAAGACTAACTATGGATCTATGCAAAGATATTAAGAAAATAACAAAAATAATTTAAAATCAAGAACAAGATAATGTAAAATAATGAATTTGTATTGAAAGAATGGGGCAAGCAAGTGCTTGCGGAATCAATACCTCTAATGGTGAGGTTGAATGGCTCCAAGGATGAGCAACTCCAATCTCCAATGGTCTCTTCTCCAATGTGGTTTGCAATGGCTAAAATGCTCAAGGGAGATTTCAGCAGCATAAGGATGAGATAATGGATGGATCTGAAATGAGGAGCCCCTACCACCTTTTTATAGGTTTTGGTGGTGGGAAATACCATTTGTGGTTTTGTGGAAACCAAATGGTATTGACCAACATGGTTTAGGTACTTTTCCCTCATTTTTCCTTTTTTGAATAAAAATAATATTTTAATTCCCTTTTTAATATTTTTGGGAATTTGGACCCTTTTTGAGGGTTTTTTTATGCTTTTTTGGGAAAAATAATATTTTTTAATGGAAAAAGGGGTGTACTCAGGTCTTTTGGTGACCTTTTGTTGGTTTCAGAGGCTCTGATGGTGAAAAAGTGGATAAATGGGTCATGTGAATAGGGAAATGAGCTAGTGAGCACTTTTTGGGTGTTAACACCCCCCCTGTCCTACCTAACTACAATACTCTTATGTGTTCCCCAAGTGGGGTTAGAATGTTGGCTGTGTTAAGTAGTATTTTAAGGCTCACTTGGATTAGGTGACAGAGTGTGTGCGTGTGAGGTAATGAACCCAATCCAAAGTGCCATGCGTGGGCAACTTTTTAAAACAATAATAAAGCAGAAATTTAACTTGCAATGCAAAATTTTCTTTTTTCAATGTAAATGCTTAAACTTAAAAAATTATGTAAATGGAACAGAAAGCAAACTGCATAAAAATGCACTAGGTAACTGTGGCTACAGAAAGGACAGGTGGCTGTTCAGGTGCAGAAAATATTGCAGCAAAATTCTGGGTTCAAAAAAGGGTAAAAAATGCAGAAAACAGAGCGCAGGTCTGCGACTGAAATGCGTGGTCTGGAGCGCGGCTGTAGGGGTGAAACCTGCGGTTGGATCGCGGGTTTGTGGCCGAAAGGCAGGGTTTGGGGTTCTGCTGTAGGGATGAACTCTGTGGTCGGATCGCGGGTCTGTGGCCAAAAGGCGCGGTTTGGGGCACAACTATAGGGCTGAACCCTGCGGTTGGACCGCGGGTCTGTGACCGAAAGGTGTGGTTTGGGGCGCGGCTAAAGGGAGAAGAGCTGCGGTTAGATCACAAGTTGCGACCCCAATGCGCACTTTGGGGCGTGGAAAAGGGGCAGATAGCCGTAGTCAGATCGCAGGTCTGGGGCTAAAATGCACAGTTTGGAGCACGACAAAGGTGCAGAAAGTCGTGGTCTAGGCCGTGGGAAAGAGGCAGAAGGCTGTGCTCGGGTCGCGAAACAATGGCATAAAGTAGCAGTCTAGGCCGCGGGAAAAGAGCAAACAATTGCGATCTGGATTGCGGAAAAAACGGCCAAAAACTACGATCTGGGTCGTGGCTGCAAAGAACAGAACCGCGATCTGCAGCAGAAAACCCAACTGGCCAAAGCCACAATCGAACAAGGAAAATAGAAAAATACTTGCAGAAAATAAAAACTTGTAAATTTTTAACCAAAAATTCAAAGGAACAATAGTGGAGTCTCCAAAACTGTAGCTAGGGTTTTCACCCTAGCTTGTGCAAATGAGCACCTACTAAGGAGAAGGGCCTCCTTAGTAGCAGTTCAGTATAACAGTAAAATTAAATAGTAAAACAATATGAGATCTAAACTAACATGTGCATTAACAGAAATAAAAGACAATGACAAGACAATAAAGATTTTCTTTTTGTATTAAATTTACCTCAAATGTTGAGGTTGGTGGAGCTCTTACAATGGTCCAGGAGGGCTGCTTACGTGCTCCAATAGGTTCCTTCTCCTTCTCCAAGGTGTTTGGATAATGGGCCAAAAGGGGCACTCAAATGGGAAAATAAGGTCAAATGGTAAGCTAGGGTTTCAAGAGTGATTTTGGCAGAGTGAGGATATGATAGATTGTGGATATGAAACGGGGAGCCTCCATCACCTATTTATAGGTTTTTAATGGTGGAGTGTTGACCCATGGTTTTTGGCACCATATGGTTTAGGTCAATTGTATAGGGTTTTTGCTTCATTTTCCCCTCTTTTTCTTCTTTTTTTATATTTTTTATTCCCTTTTATTTGATTTTTGGGAATTTAGGGCCCTTTTAGAGGGTTTTTGCTATCTTTTGAGGAAATTTAATTTATTTTTGGGGGAAAAAGGGGTTTTTTTGGCCTTTTGGTGGCTTTTTAATGGTTTTTTTAAGGTTTTGGAGGCAAATATGGTAGGAAATATGGACAAATGAGTCACGTAATGAGGGAGATGAGATGGTGATCACTTTTTGGGTGTTAACAGACATTTTTTGGGACCTAAACCCTCCTTTATAAAGTTCGTTAAACATGTGATATTGGATTGGTCCGAAAAGATGAGCTATATCGAGCATTGTTATCCACCTAAAGCTCATTAATAAACAAAAAGGTACTCGTCAGTCATTCTGGGGAATAAGGGAAGGGAAATGCATATGAATTGTATTTATGGCAGCTTATTGTCGCCCTTGAACATGGCACCTGTTTGTATTTCATCTAAATAGTGAGGTAATCATCTTGTCTCCAAGTCATGTCAATTCTATGAGTCTCTTTACTCCTTTTATTCATCCAAATAATGCTTTGTTAATTTTGTATTATATCTTGATTTCCGTTTCACCAGTTCAATGTTGTTAGGTCATTTTTCATGCCGTAAAATGTTCAAGGGATGTCCTCCATTTGATTCAAACATTGTAGTTGTCAATTTATCCTTCATGTCGGTCATCCCTAAAACAATCTCTCAGCAACACTTGTCCATACACCTTCTGTCAGTCCATACTCATTTGATCTACCATCCAAAATCATCTTCCTATATCAGTTTCATTTTGATGATGGGGGATACATCATGGCCCTCCTTCGATGAATATATCCATGTCGACATGAGCACATCATCCAGGGATTATATTTAGAGAACACCTAGTACCTTGAAGCCCGTATGCCTCAATGGTAGGTTTTCTCTCCTTCGACAATAGGGTTTACATCATTGACCTTTGATCGAATGATTCCACAGATGTTCGACTCCAACTCATTCATCTGCATTCATCAAAATGTACTGAAATACCTTGGGGATCATTTTCATCACTAGTGATTTCCCTCACACTTGTTAACGGTTCACATTGTTGACTGGTATTCAAGTGGTTTCTACCATTTTCGACCTCAACACATTGTAATCACATGGTTAGATTCGTATCATTTCAGGATCAAGTATAATATCCTAGGTCATTCTGATGTCTTATTATCATACCCAATTTGTGATGGATATTTTTTAGTAGGTTTCCACACATATGTTGTGGTGGAGTCCTCATTAATGTACTGTCACACATATCCACTCTTGTATTGGTTGTGGTTGTGTCATGATTTCATCATGGATATACGCTTGTATCTTAGTAGCCATGATTGTGTTCATTCATTTAGGTATGGATCCACACTATATTTTTGGTGGCCATATCCTCTGTCAGTACCAACATGGATCTGCAATGTATTGGTTGAAAACCATTTCTTGAGTCATTGGTATGATTAGTTTAGAGATGTCTAAAATTGTCTTGCAAAGTCCTTGATCATTGTTGTTACCTCTCCTATTGGTGATTCCCCTCTCCAACGGTCACATCAAAGTACATCACCTATCCTGTTTCTCTAGCTTCATACTTTGGGGGGGAATATGTTATATTGAATTTTCATTATCTATACAAACCTTGTGACCTTATGTTTCCATAATCCCTGAAGTCATTTTCATGGTGTATGATCCTTGAATTATTTTCCTTGCAACTTGACTTATTTTGTTTCCTGGATGTGCTTTACTACACTAGCAACTTGTGCCGAAAACCCCTCGATGTAGTGTGTCTCATTGGAAAATCGGGTCAATGGTGCAACTTTCCTTCAGAGTAACCCATGTCGACCCATATTGGCGCATGTTGCTCCACTGCAAGCTGTGTCAACCTCTGTACGAGAATAAAACTAGGGTTTCGAGAAGCTTCCAGAGCGAAATCTCAATGGATATCCTTTCCTTCCTATTCCTATGGATCTAGCTCGAGCTTTACAACTGTTGGGATCATATCTCATCCACTTTCCCTAATGTTATCACACCTCTCTTATTCTCATTGTCCTATAAATGAGACCTTTGGGCATGGGTGTGAGGAGGAGGAATTGATAGCAAGTAAGTGTTGGAGAAATTTTGCCAGATTTTTAGACTCTTGATGTGCTTCCTTTCAAGACGAGGGTGAGATGTTGGAATAGGAGGAATCTACCAGAAAGAGACTACGAGTCCAAGGCTCACGGTTGTGATTATTTTTGTTGTTTTTAATACAATGATGTATTTCCTTCCCATACTTGATTGTCAGCATCATGTATAGAAAACATCCTTGGTCATTTGATTAGGTCATTTATATTGTTTCTAGTTCAGTCCACTTGCTACTTGTTTGTGTTGGATTTGTCACAGGTTCTTTCATATACGAAGTTGGATTGCAGAATATTGAAGATAACAATGATGAAATTCATATTAGAGGTAAGCCTTCTCTACTTCGTGTCTTGTCAATACTTAATTGATATAGGTGAGGGTGTACATGTATTTTCCCATTTTGTTCTAGTTTCGACTCATTCGAACTAGAGAGGTTCATTCGTGTCTGCACATTAGAACTAATCCTTCCACAGGTGTTGACCACAATGTTGAAGTAATCTAGGAAATCAGGGTCCTCTATAGAAATTTTGGTTGTGACACTGAAGTAGTAAAATAATTCTTACAACAAAATTTTCTCTATGTTTATGAACTAGATGCCAAAGAAAAACCATTCAAAGAAGAGTGGATATGACATTTCCAAATTGGGTTAATAATAGAAATTCTAATCAATATCAAGGAAGTTATGGTTATTTTATCACAACCTTAAAACCATAGTCTCATAAAGGATCTCTATTAAATGTAAACTTACTTGATTTTGATTTTAAAATGTTGTTTGTCCTAAGTACATTGGAATATTGCATTTAATGTGGATATATTAGCCCCCATCATTGAGCCATATCAAGGTCTATGTGCAACTTGTGTGGAAGAACTATATCTTATATAAGTTTTCTTGAATTTTCTATGGAATATGAAGAACATCAAAAGAAGGGGTTATTTGAAGTTGAGAAATATCTATGATGCACCCACATTATGCAAACCTTGAAGTAGTTTGTATACAACTCTTGCTTGTAGTTAATTGAGTACAAAAGATACAAGGAGCATGTGAAGCTTGCAAGGAATGGTATATAGACAATTGTCATTTATGGGAAAAAGACTAAATCTAGTTTCTATTTGATTATTTATGAAGTGGCCATCATTTAGAGGAATCATGGGAAGTTTTTTACTATGACTATGGTGAGTATATTTAGAAAAAAACCTCATTCATTTATGCATTTCATGTGGAGTCAATGGGAAGCCAACATGTGCACCCATATATAGGAACCAAGACTATCTACTCATTTCTTTGATGACTTCATTTTCAACATTAAAGGTAGCATTCATACCTAGGAATGTAGCATTGGTACCAAGGATCTAGGTTTCTGGACGCATTTCTTAGACGAATTCACTCTTAACATTGAGGAGAGAACCCATACATGGGACACTGGATTATTGATGAACCCCTTATACACACTTCTTGGACTATTTCACTCTCAACATTGAGGGTAGCACTTGTACATGGGACCCTATCTTACAAATGTGGGTAAACCTATTGGGTGTAGCACTTCTTAAAGGGAATGGAGTGTTGGGATCCTCCCAAGCAATGTATTAGGGATGAAACGACCCATTAGATTTAATGATAGTATAGGTATGGTGGACATGTAATATAATGTGGATTGGGTCCACTATGTTACATATTATTAATTAAGGTCCAATAGGTAGCAAGGATAATTTTAGGGGCAAAATTTAGCCCATGGGCTATTTTTCTATGTTTTTTTCCAAAAAAGATTCGCCAATTTGCATTTTTTGAAGCCTCATTTCGCCCAATTTTGATAGGGTAAAATTTTTTCACTCTAAAAATCGCCAAATTATTTTATAAACTATATAAAATCCTTAGAAAATGAAATAATTTTAGAAAAATATCACCAAATATTTTATAGTTGACATTTTAAGTATTGGTAAGATTCGCCAAGGTTTATACACTTTTAAATAAGTATGGGTCCTTAAAAATATCCCTGATAGGTAGTATCATGCAATAAATGTAATATGGCCCATTCATAATGTATATATGGATAATGATTAGGCCCAATAGGTAGTATCATGCAATAAATGTAATGTGGCCCATTCATAATGTAGATATGGATAATGATTAGGGTTAAGGTTTTCGAGGTATAGAATAAATAAGGATGGACTCATCCTTATGAGATGTCAAGCATTGTTATAGTTTTGGAGCATTTATCATTTGGAGGTCGTCCCCTAAAAGAGGCAAGTGGATATGAGTTTATCCTTCCATAAAAGGAGTGTTGTATGGCGTTTCCTTATGTTAAAAGGGTTTACGATTTAATGAAATAAAGGGGATTTTATATCACAATGTTTGATATATAGTTTGTTAAACATCTTTAATATTAACGAACATAAAACATGACCTCCCTTAAATGATAGCTAACATGGGCATCAACCATGAACCCTGATAAGATAACCCAACCAAATGTTAATGTGGACATTAGAAAACAAGTAACTTTGACAATGTACTGAGACCAAAAGAGATGAATCTAGGATGAAGGTGTGAGTGTGACTCAATGTACTAGTGTAAAAGGAGAAATTTAAGATTAAGAAAATACCAAAAATCGACAACTAAATACCATTTTTTGGGTGGTTTCCAATGATATCTAGTAACTAATACTCCTCAAGAGTCCTCAATATACCAAATTAAATAACAAATATGATACAAACAAAGATACCTATTGTAAAATTATGTATTCAACAAAACTGTATCATTGGTATCCACATACAAAATAAAAACATATAAGTATGAAATCCCTACTTGGTAGTATATAAAATATTTAATATTCTTATTTTGAATATTTTAATTTTATATGCCTATTTTATTTTAGTTAATATTTTATTAAGTAATTTGTTTATATATATATATATATATATATATATATATATATATATATATATAATTTTAGTAATTAATTAATTTTACATATATTTTATTTTTATTATATGATTTTATTGTACAAAGAAACTAGGTTCTCGAAGGGAAAAGGAAAATGTCATTTTGCTTTGCTACAACTTTGTAAAAATAGAAATAAGTTATTTTAAACATTAAAAATGATGAATGAGATGTCTTTTATACCACAGAATTTCATTTCAATTTTTGAATGCCATGGGGTGGCCGTTTTGGTAATAAGAAAGGATTGTTAAAATTCATGACATAATTTTATTTAGGATTTATTTTAAACATGATTTCAAGGAGAATGTTAACAACCTACAACATGTAGAGCACAACCGATGATGAATGACTTGGATTTTATTCTACGTTTTTCAAATGCTTTAAGGCAAGGTATAAAGCTATATTATATCCCTAGGAGGTATATTTTAATGACTAGTTATTTCGATTTTGTATGATAATTGTATCATATTTTGTTGTAAGATACATAATGAATGAGTTGGGAAAATGATGTAGGAGGAAGAATTTAGATCAAGCAAGATCATTAGTCAATAAATACATTTTCTATTTATTTATTGTTATGGGTATTTAAATTTATAAGACTATTTATGTTGTACGGAAATTGCATCAAAATAGCTATAAATTAATTAAGCTTTTATATGCTTGGGTTGTAACAAACTGAGCTTTTATATGGTTGGATTGTAACAAACTCCACTTGATCCGACGGTTACGAATGATCGAAATTTAAAATTCTCTGACACCGCGGCTGTCAAAAGCTTGCTCGCACACGTAAGGATGGGAGGAAAATGTTAACGTTGGGCGAGCGCAGCTCAGCGAAGACCTATAAAAGCCAACAAATTCATTTTCTTATTTCTTGAATTTGAATCTCCTCTGTGCGCTCTCTCCTCTCAGGCCGTGTTTTATCTCTGTGTTTGTCCGTGATGTGTGTTATGTATGCCTGTATTGTGCCGTGTGTTGTAGTTTGTGTCTGTATTGTGCCGTGTGTTGTAGTTTGTGTCTGTATAGTGCCGTGTGTTGTAGTGTCTTTGTTTCGTTTGTAAATGTTACGTTACCTGCAATAACCAAGAGGGAGGGAGGCGCCATTACGTTTCGACATGGCATGGCATTTCGGCATGAACAGGAATGGCTTTCAACATCATCTCCATATGCTGAAGTGAGGAGATCCTTTGCCTTCCTTTGCTTCTTTCCCAGATCCATAATAATTGAATCTGGCTGGTTTTTTACAAGTTTGTCAATTTGTGAGTGAATAATTGACATTTCAGCCAATCTGGATTTAGAATTTGTGGTTTATACTGTATTCCATGAATGATTTTATGTTGCTCTGTTATTTCAAGCCAATGGAGATCAGACCGGAAGGCATGGCGCGCCCGAAGCTGTCTGATCTAGGACGAACAGATCACGCAGAAGAATTGATTTCCTCCATCAACAACGACCTCTCATATGGTTGATGATGAGGTGAGAGATCCGTCTCCTTGGGTCTTTCTTTCTTTCTTTTCCACAATCCATAATCAATTAATTTGGCTGAGATCCTTGGAGGGATGGGAATTTACTTTTTATTTTTCTCTTTACTTTCTTTTCATTCGGACTATCATAATTTTAATTTTAGATGTTTTCAAATTTTCTTAAACTACAAATTTATTTATTTTATGTGTGAGCATTTTATTTTAGTATTCTTCATATCCTAATCTAATCTGTACATTTTTTTAGATTATTGTCGACTTTTGTTATTTAGAATTACTTTTCAATTCTCCTTTATAGTTTTGTTGTTATTGATGGCGGGTTGTTGTTAGATTCTTGTGCTTTAATTAGTTTTATTGATGGAGGATCTTGTTCATGTAAAGGTAATTTAATTTATCTTATTGTTTCTCAATGGAAGTCTCGGGTTCAATTCCTTTGGAGTGTTATCTCTATAAAACCCTCAATCCACAATTTAACTCTCCGGTAGTGCATGATAAATTGCATCTAAATTCAGTTTAGTTTGTCTGATCGTTGCTCTTAATTTAATATTAAGCTTGCCAGTAGAACAGATGTTGCTTCAATAGTATTAATAAATTGCATCTAAATTCAGTTTAGTTTGTCTGATGGTTGCTCTTAATTTAATATTAAGCTTGCCAGTAGAACAGATGTTGCTTCAATAGTATTAAAAAATCTAGTAGTATCAAATGTATTTGCAGCCAATACAATATAGATGAGATGAGATAGCAGGGCACGGATGAGAAGAGAGCACTCTTTCAATAATATGATTTTTCCTTAACCGCTCAGTTAGTTTTTATTTTTCTCTTTTCTTTCGGGCTATCTTAGATTTTAGCTGTTTGCGAATTTTCTTAAACCTTCTTTCCATCTTTTACTTTAATTTAAATTTATTTTTTTAGATTTACTAGCATTTTATTTTAGAATACTTCATATTCTAATCTAATCTGTATAATTTTTTAGATTCTTTTCGATTTTTGTTATTTCCAATTCCTTTCCGATTCTCCTTTCTAGTTGTGTATAATTTTTTAGATTCTTTTCGATTTTTGTTATTTCCAATTCCTTTCCGATTCTCCTTTCTAGTTGTGTTGTTATACAGTGGTAAATTGTTTTTGCCTTATTTAGTTTTATGATGGCGGATCTTGTTCATGTAAATGTAATTTAATGTCATGCTATTGTTTCTCAATGGAAGTCTCGGGTTCAATTCCTTTGAAGTGATCTCTATATAACCCTAAATCCTTATATCAAAACTTCCGATAGTGTCTAAATTCAGTTTATGTTGTCTTATCGTTACTAAGGTTGCCAATAGAACATTACTCCAAGACGCTTTACTTATTTTAAGCGATCCCAGCAGTATTCGATTTATTAATATTGTTTATGGCCAAAAGGTAGAGGGTTGGATTTTCGGGGAATGGTTTTGCGGAAAACCGCCTACATCCTTTGGACTGCCATTGTATTATGCTTTAAATAAACTAGGTCCAGCGTTGTTTATAATGGTTTAAATAAACCAAGTCCAGCGTTATAGCATTGTATTGTCTCCCTTAGTGTTGCGGTTATCATGAATTATTCTTGGCCGACATTACTGTTTTTTAAGTATTATCCTTTGCGGCCTTGCCATCATTGAATAAAACCGGAGCATCGTTGAATTTAACAGTTCGATTCCCGTTCCACCTTAAATGGTTTCCGATATAGGTTGATAGTAAAGATTTTAATGGGCTGATTTAAGCCATGGGACTGATGACGTAATTAAGTGGGGAAGATATTCTGCTCTATGATGATATATTTAAGTACTGTTTTGATTATGGCCGGGTGACTGGGGCCGCCGTTATGGCCGGGTGGCTGGGGCGGTCGGCTGTGGCCGTCCCCACCCAGGATCGACCCCGACACCCCGTCCGATTAGGTCTTTTTAAATATTATGTTTCGTTTAATTTAAATCTTTGTTCTATTCATATTATGTTTCGTTTAATTTAAATCTTTGTTCTATTCATGGAACGTTAGTGGATTTTTTCTCTTAAACTCTTTGTCCTTTGCAATCTGATTTCGTGTCAATGACGATTCTAGTTTATCCCAATCTAATCAATTTCACAAAACAATGTCAGTCAAATTAAATTCCGTATATCGTTTGCGTATTTGGAACATCTTTTTATTTCGTTCATGTACCACATTTTACAAATCCTCTTATTCTTTTAGTGATAATTGAGCGTTCAGGTTATTTTAGTTTTATAAAATCTGATCAATTTTAGCATGCAGTGGTAGGGTAGTTATCATTGATGAAGGTTAAGACTTTCAGTTAGGGTATGTTATTTGTTCAGTTTCTGTAAGTTAGTGTTGAGGGTGGGATTCACTCATAAGGAAATTAAATTGATATATGAGAGATATTTAGGATAGTCCTCATCTTTACACAAACCTAATTATAACATTTTTTAGAATAAATATAATTTGTAAATTCTTAATTGTAAAAAAAAAAATTAATTTTTATTATTTTGAGATTTTTTATTATTATTCTCAACTTAATTCTCTAAATTACTCAAAATATAAATATAAATATAAATATAAATGACTATTTATTTAGTGATATGGACTTTACATTCGGAACAGTACCACAGGTTAAATTCCCATATTACCTACATTCTATTTTAAATCAACTGCAATCCCTCTAACTCAGTTTAAAATGGTCTTCCATGTAATTGGGCAACTTTTAGCCATGAGCCACAGAACTGGGAATGAAGATTTTGATTGTAAATTCATTGGAAGTCTCAAATTTCAGTTCTCCAAAAAACTACCCTAACTAGAGACTACCTTAACGTAGCGGGTTCCATTCGCACTCAATATAATTCTGTGTGTCATTGAATAGACCACCCTCAAATTTGATAATATATTTTGGTGTCCGCATGTCATTAACTTGAAGACAATTAAATTTGATAATATATTTTGGAGCGGAAACGCCCTGGGTTCAATTCCCATTGTTTTCGTCGTTGATTTTACTTATCATGGTTAGAATATTGAGTAATTGAAATAAATTTTACTACATTTTTGGTGTTTTGTTTAATCTTGATTTGAATCTCTAATCTTATAGGAAGAATCACATGTTCTTATCATAATATAATTCAATTTTCTATTATTATTTTATCTATTAAAGTTATGTCACCCAATTTATTTAAAAAATATTTGTATTACTATATGAAATAAAATAAAAATATATATTATAATTTTTATTCTTTAATAATATTGGAATTTTTAATTATAATTTTTTTGATTTATGAAAATGTATAAATATTATAATATTTCTTTAAGTTAACAAAAACTTTATTTCATATATATAGATTGATATAATTGAGTAACTTACATTTTTTTTTTTTACTAAATTTGTATATTCTTGCCACTATATTATATTATGTAACATGATGTTTTGTAAAACTTTATATTCTTGCCACTATATTGTATTATGCAACATGTCAAGAGCCATCAATAGCCATCCACTTAGTGGATTAAAGTCCTTTGATTGCATATTTTATATTGTTTTTTTCAATATAAATGACAATTTTATTATTATCAATTTTTAATGATTATTTTAGGAAATCTAATTTCTATGAGTAATGTGGCTGAATAAAAATAATGAATGTCATTCATGTAAACATCATCTAATTTAACAGTGTTTTTTGCAACTCATTAATGAATGTCATTCATCTAAACATCATCTAATTTAATAGTGTTTTTTGCAACTCATTGCACATAATTCAATTGACATCACTCAAAAATGTATAATCTATACTAAATCACTCTAAGAATGTACTCTTTTTAACATTTTTTTTCTTTCCATCAACTTCATGGTTCCTTTCTTGGTGGACACAATGTTGTACTATGTTAAAGTAGTTTTGTTGAAAACTCACCATTCTCCACTATCCCAACTCCATGATCCCAACAACAAAGTTGAAATGAGGATGGATAAGAAGGATTTTATGGGAATAGACTCCATAGCACTTTAATTTATAATGACTTTTCTTATAAATGAGTAACTTTTTAGTTATAAATTAGAAATTTCTCTCAATTTTTGAAAAGATATTTTCTTGATTTTATAAATTTTACAAATAAAAATATTGTATTTTATAAATTATTAAAAATTAATAACTTCACTTTCCTCCTAAGTTTGTTATTTTCCATTTATTATCATTTTGATATCATATTAGAATTTTCTAATTTTTACAATCACAATTATTATCTTCTTTTTTTTATTCCAATTGAAATTCAATTTCATTTAATCAATTTTTAACATAAAGTTATAAGTTTAAGTTTCTTAGAATGTTCTTTGTCAGTATAACCATACATAAATGTCAAAAATTCAAAATTAAAGTTCATTTAGTATTATCAATATAACTCTTTTTCTTCATAAAAATAACTTTGTATTCAATAATTTTTTTGATAAAAAAGAAATTAATATAAAATCTCCATTCATAGTATCTAAAAAAATATGAAGTAAAAATATCATATCATTATTTTAATTTAAATAGTTAAATACATTATTGTTATCATTGAAAACTATTATTATCATTTTAACTTAAAAATCGAAAATTCGTTACATTATTATTATCATATTAAATAAAATTTCTAATTTCTAAATTCTAAATATTATGATGATTTTTATTAATATTTAATTTTTTATAATTTTATAATATGTTTATTAATAATTATTATTGTTGTTATTTATTATTATTATTGTTTATTTTTTTATAATTTTTTAACATGTTTATTTACTACTACTATTATTATTATTATTATTCTAAAATCATGCCCATAATATGTTTATTAACAACAAGGTTATAAATTTGATATCTATACATACATATTTTAATTAAGGTCATAGATATTTTAATTAAGGTCGTGAATTAGATATTCATATATCTTTTATTATTCTACTACTAACTTGTATAACTTCATTTTTCACCACATATATGATTATTTATTTCATATTATCCTTTTATAATGATAATTTAACTTCATACTAACTGCGAAAGGCACGAGTTCAATTTCTATGAAGTGCCATATCTATAAAACCATCAATTCCTAGGTAAAACCCTTTGGTGGTGCCAAAAGATGGCAAGTTGGATTTCAGAGAATGATTTTGCTTCGAAAAACCTACACTCGTTTGACTGCCATTCAATTATGCTTTAAACTGGGTCCAGCTTTGATTTTATAATGATTTATATTCCTTCCTTTCGTTACGACGTTGATTTGCATCTTTTACTATTGCGGTTATATGTTGTATCACTATTTTGATTAGGGTTTTTAAAACATTTTTTCCGTTAATTTAAATGTTTGTTCAATACCTGAAACTGTGATAAGCTGATAAACTGAGTTTAGTGGATTTTGTTTACAATTCTATGTTTTCCCTTAAACTGTTTTCGCTTTTCACTCTGATTTTGTGTCAATGATGATTATACTTCATCCAATCTAATCAGATTCATAAAACAATGTCAGTCACATTGAATTAGGTATATCGTTCGCGGGTTCAATGTTTTCCTCATCATCCCGATTCCTCGGGTAAATCAAAGAAACATTTATCCTTACCTCGTAACAAAAAGAATCCCAATCCCCAACAAATTAGAAGCTATTTTATTTGATCCTTCATAATGATGTCACTCAAATACCATTGTTTGTTATTTGTTATGGGATTTTCATTATTGTTCTCAATCTAAATTGAGAGATTCTCATGATTGCTTTTAAACAAAAATGCTGTTTTCTTTAATATTAAGATTTTGATGGGAAGTTCAGCCGTAAGTCAAAGAATTAAGCATATAATTTTGGCCATCTTCTGAGTTGAAAATTCAATTCACATGCTTCAAAATTTGAAGTATTAATATAAATTTATGTTATTTTATTTTAATTTTTAATTATTAATAGAAATTTATGTTATTTTATTTTGATATTTTTTATTTTTCAATTATTAATATAAATTTATGTTATTTTATTTTAATATATTTTTAATTTAAAAATAATATATCACACTTTTTATTAAAAATTTATAAATGTTACATACAAATTTAAACTTCAAGAGAAACAAACTTGTCACATTAATTAAATATGTAATTAATGTTTTAAATAATGTCAAAATTATCCGGAATTTTATATTTAAACTTCAAGAAAAACAAACTTCTCACATTAATTAAATACTTGTCATATTAATTAAATAGATTTTAAATAATGTCAAAATTATATCCCAAATTTTATATTTATAAAAACATTCATTTCACACTTTTAAAAAATTTCATTTCACGGGGATTTTTTTGGAAGATAATTCAAACTATTAAAATTAAAAAAATTAAATGAAAAAATTATAACTTTGCGTTCAGAAAAACTATCCAAAATAGAAATGGGGCTATTTGAATATTCAACATAGATAACTATGCTTTTCATACTGACATGGCGGGTTCCATTTCTACGTGATAAAACTGTGCTTGTCATTGACCTAACCTGAGCATCATTAAATTTGATAATATATTTTCAGCGTCAACGCCGTCGGTTCAATTGCCATTGCCTCTGACGTGGTTGATTTTATTAACGGTTTTTATATAGGTTAGCAATAAGATTTTGATGGATAATCTTTTCGCGTTTGGCGATTTGAGAAGGGTTGATAAGGATCGAATTAGGGCGGCAATCTTTTGTCTAAGCTATGGATCTTCCAGACTCAGAACTAGAAATTGTTTCTGAATATTATCATTCATCTTAACTTGGCACATTTTTTCTTAACCTTTTTTTGTCTTTAATAAAAATATGTTTTCTCTTGTCTCCAGTCAATGTTTCTTTTCAATTATATTTTTTAATTAAACTCCATTCCCCCTTTAGCTAAATTTTATATCATATTCATGGCAAATTCACATCATTTACGATGCCCGTTCATCTCAGTGTAATTCAAATTCAGATTATTGTTTTTGCATTCACGGATTTGATTTTCTTCCAAGTCACCGGTTCGATTCAATGTTGATGTTAGTGGAACATTTTTTGTGTTTTAATGTGGTTAGACTGTTTAAAATGCTACGCCTTTAGTAATATATATGGTAAATTTTAATTATATATTTTATTTAAGTGATATGAAAATAAATAAATTAATATAATAGTAATTAAAAATATCATTTATAATAAAATAATAAATGTTATATATTTAGATTGAGTAAAACTTTTTATTTAAATGATTTAGAATAATTTTATTATTATTGTATTTATTATTATTTTCAATATGAATGAATTTTATTATTATTATTATTATTATTATAAATTTTAATGACCATTTAATTATTATATTCTTTGTAATTGAACTAGGCCACATCAACTCCCATATTAAAATGATTGAATAAAACTTCAAATGTAGTTTATCAAAAAATAAGATCCATGCCACAAGCTCATACCAAGCTTCATAATAGATCCAAGATTTCATGTGGTTTATCTACAAATAAGATCCATGCCACAAGCTCATACCAAGCTTCATGATAGATCCAAGATTCCATGTGAATAGAGTCTAGAGCACTCCAACTTATAATGATTTTCCTTATTAAAATGATCACAATAAAATTTTATAATCTCTATAATTATAATTTTTATTTTTATTTTTTTATAATAAATTCAATATAACTCTATAATTTTATAATCAAATTTTTTTTTTTTTTTTTTTCATAGTAAATTCAATTTCCTATCAATTTTTTAACATAAAATTATAAATCTAATTTTCTTAGAATGTTTTTCCTCAATAAAATCATATACATAAAAATCATAAATTCAATTCTTTTAAATATTGTTTCTCAACCAAATATGTTTTCATCGTAAAAAGAAAAGATTTTTATATATTTATTAATTATATTAATTTTCGATCAAACCTTACATTAATACCATCATCACATTAAATGTGTTAATATATTTTATTTTAATGTCATGTTGATATTTATTCAGTTTGTTAAAGTAAGTTTTAATGTTGCTTTGATGTTTATATTATTTAATTGAATAAAGAATATTTAGGTGCATGATGAAATTTACTTGATAATGACTAACCACTTCTTGTCTTGTTAACCAACTATATATCTAGCAGGAGTAGTTAGCACACTTTAATAGTTTGTGGAGGGTTAGATTTCCACATAGTGATGTGGTTGAGCAAAAACCAGTTGCCACTTTCTATTAAACCATGTTTAGAGCTCTAGCCATATACTCTACATAGTGAAATCAAGATATAATTTTTTTATCACTAAAAAAAATGGAATTATTATTGATACAATTATTTTTCACTTAAAAGTTGGAACTATTATTGAGCCTAAGTCAAATTAGAGGATCAAAATAGTCAAACACTTGACCTCCACAAATTTGGGAGGAGAGATCTCATCTCTCACTTAGTTTTGTTCACTTGAACTAACCCTCGAAGATAAGTAATGTACTAATGTAGTACTTATTAAAGTTAATATTGATTATAAGTGTGCTTTTTAAAGTGGCTTAGATTCCTTCAATTACACCAAATTGTATTGGTTATGTTTTTGTTCTCAGAATGACCATTTTATTATTATTACCCTTTGTGATTGAACAATGTGAGTTTTATCCCCATCTTTAGTTGAATAAAACCTGAGTGTTGGTCATCTAAGCATCATCCAAGTTGATAGTGTTTTTTGCAACTTAATGTAAGGGTTCAATTTCAACTGAATGACATCATTGACAAAATGTACAATTTGTAGTAAATCACACATAAAAAGCACTCTAACATTTTTTATGTCGACGAAGAAGTTCCCAACAGCTTAGGTATGGTTCAATTTTTTTTTACTTATCCAACAACTTGATTAATATGATTGTCATTGATGACAATAAATTAATGACAAAGGCCAATGAGTGGATGACATAGACAACATGACAAAGATTGAAGACATGACATTGAAAAAGACATGATGGTGCTGGAGACATGGCAAAGAATTGAAGAACAAACATGGAAGACAAAGGACAATGAAGGACATGGCTTGACGATATGGAAAGAACATTGAATGACATGGAAAAGGTAACATGGATGACATGGAAAGCATGCCAAAGAATTGTATGACAAAGGATATGGCTTGATGATGTGGAAGATGCATTAAGGTAGACAAGACAAAGGAAAAAGACTATGATGATGACAAGGACAAGGATGACAAGTGACAAACCGGCATGACATGGCTAAGGACAAGACCCTTTATGAGCATTTTAGTAGTCCTGCGATCATTTTAAGTAGCCTTGCGGGCATTTTGTGGACATCTTGTAGGCATATTCTGGACAGTTGAAGACCCCTTGCGAGCATCCTAAAATCCCCTGTAGGAATTTTAGTACCCTATTGCGGGCATGATCAAAAGACCCTTGCAGGAATATCTGAAGGGCTTGAAGAGTGTGCTTGGTGGTATTGCGGGCATATTTGAAGGGTAAGTTGATGATGTTGAAAAGAAGGTTAAAAGAATATATATACTTGAAGAAAACAACATGGGCATGATGAGGTTAGATACCTGTTTGATAAAAATGTACTTGATTGATTATTTCCTTGAATAAAGGATGACCACCATTAAATAATTATTTTAATGATAAAATAAAAATAAGGACAAGTCGACCTCCTATGGAGAACAAAAAGCAAGGATAATTTTAGGGGCGAAATTTAGCCCATGGGCTATTTTTCCATGTTTTTTTCCAAAAAAAGATTCGCCAATTTGCATTTTTTAAAGCCCCATTTCGCCCAATTTTGATGGGGTAAACTTTTTTCACTCTAAAAATCGCCAAATTATTATATAAACTATATAAAATCCTTAGAAATTGAAATAATTTTTGAAAAATATCGCCAAATATTTTATATTTGACATTTTAAGAATTGGTAAGATTCGCCAAGGTTTATACACTTTTAAATAAGTATGGGTCCTTAAAATTATCCCTGACAAAAAGTATAAATAGAAGACAAAATTTTTATTTTGATTGTGGGAATTCGGAATATTAGATGATAAGCTCTGATTTTTGGTGAGGATGCCTAAGGAAAATTTCGAGGGCTAGTAGTAGAAACAGTAGGAGAAGCAGTGAAGAAATTCATGTTTATCTCTCTGATTTTTGGTCTTCACTGAGGCAGCAATAGATTGATGAAGACATGGACATGTGATTGGAAGAAATAACAGATGACAATTTTGTTTGAGGACAGATTGGTGACATTGTTGTGGATCAGTTTGTGGACAAAATGAGGACATGTTGGTAAACATAATAATATACTATATGGACAGAGCGATAATGTACTTGTAGATAGAGTGATGATATGGACATAATTATGATGATGTGTTATGTTTGATGACAAGAGTTTTTATTGTAATACAAGCTGGGCCTTGTACTATTTTTCTTAGTTGGATCTGAGAAAAATACCAAGCTGAGTCTTGGAATGGGAGTTGATGCTTCTGATTCAGTTGTAGCTGATAAAAAACCCTTGGTTGTAGCCGATTGAAGAAATATAAAAAGATTACAAAGCTCATATTGTGTTGTGTCTCTACTGGTGTGAATTGATGTGGTAAATGACATGTTTAAAGGTTGATGATTATTGATGTATAGCTTATTGTGAATGATGATATCTGCCTAAGTGTTAAGGTAGAAATGTAAACAATATATGTTAGGGTTAAAAGAAATTGAAAATTGGAATTAAGTGCAAACTCACTAATTCACCCGCCCCCTCTTAGTAAGCCATTGTGTCCATCAATTGGTATTAGAGCAGGCCTTCATCACAATCCTAGCAAGCTTGAAGGGATCCGTGGACACAAGATGAAAGGACCAGCAGATTTCAACCATGAAGGTCCAGTCTTTGACATATCAAATTATTTTGGTTGGAGAAGTAGAATGAAGGATTATTTGAAGAAATTTGGTATTTGGAAAATTGTGGTTAACCCACCTGTCCATCCCAACAAGAAGACAAAGATAGCAATTGAGAAATACAATATTATTGCCTTGAAGTTTCTGATGGATGGACTCTCAAGCCATATCAAAGAAAGTGTAAAAGAATACACATTTTCCAAGGATCTCTAGTTCAAGATGGAAGAAGAATACCAAAAGAGGAGTCAAGACAAAGAAAAGGAAATAGAAGTCAAGGATGAGAAGCAAGAAGAAAAGTCGGTACAAGATTCAGATACAAGTGAAGATAAGTACTCTTCAGTTGATGATAATTCTAAATGTGATGATATTGAAATTCCACTTACAAAAGATGAAGAAGGATATTCGTTAAAAAACAATAATGCATTTGCATGCACCCTATTGGATGTTGATCTCAAATTTAACCCAAGGCTTAAGAATAAGATTTTGGGGTCATTTGAAAAATATAAAAAGGAGACAAAGGCATTGCTCATGAGATTGAAACTCAAGAATAGAGTTTTACAAGATGAGCTAGAAGATCAAAATGAAGAAGTTAGAAGATTGAAGATTGAATTAGCAAAAGAACAAGAAGAGATCTGTAAAGACCCTACAGAACTTGAGGAGACAAGAAGGGCTAATATTGATCTAAAAACTTAGTTGGAGGAAGTTAAAAGAATAGAACAAATCATGAAGCTCCAGCTAGAAGAAAAAGAGAAGACAAATCAGAAGCTTGAGATAGAAATGGTTCATCTCAGAAAGAAAATTGAAAGTTCAAATGCTCATATGAAGTTCAATGAAAGTTCAGTCATCTTGGAAGAAATTTTGAATTGTCAAAGATCTCCCTTTGAAAAATATGGTCTTGGGTACAAGAAGGAAGAAGACAAATATGAAGATGACACTTGGTCTCCCAAGACTTCGGAAGCAGGTCCATCATCATCCAAAGCCACTCTGCATGCACCTGCACATGACAACAAAGACATTGGAAGTTCAAGAATGCATCAAGGAGCTAATTCTATTCCTCAAAGTAAATTTATCAGAAAAGAGACAACTCCAAGATGGATTCAAAGTCCCAGGTATGAAAATGGATTTAATGGTTATTGTTTTTCTTGTTCTAAATTTGGTCACAAGGCTATGGATTGTAGAAGAAGTGATGGAGGTCACAATGACAAAGTGAGATGCTAGACATGTGATCGAATTGGACATTTTTCTGCTAAATCTCATCCATTGAGATGCTACACTTGTGGTAGTGTTGGCCATAAATCCCAAGTATGTGCAAGTCCAAAAAGAAAATCAATGAGAAGTTTTTCATACCCACCAGCAAGAAAAGTTAATGAATCTTGGAAGAAGAATGACACAGAAATATTTGAAGAAAAAGGACAAATACCAAAAGTGAAGGACACTCTCAGGTTTGGATTAAAAAGAATGTTTTGATGAATATGAGAAAAGCTAATGATCATTGCACAAAAGAAGGTGGCTACCATATGGAAAGCCATGCTTGAGGTCATTCAATGACCTAAGCATATCTTGGGTCCATGTAGTTTGGAGGATGGACTCAAAGGTAAATAATAGCTCTCCAGGCATAAAAGATAGGTCCAAGGATTGTGGCATATTGATAGGGAGAGCAGGAGTATAATTTTTCTTGAAGTAACAAGGTAGTTACAGGTGTAACCACAAAAATCAAAGAAGAAGAAGGCATTCTGAGGATTATTGCAGTAGGATTTCATAAGATCAATTCAGACATCAAAATTCTTCCTTGGGTTCGTATGTGAGTAAGTTGATAGATAACATAAATAATTCGGACTGAAGCATAGACAATTTATAAATGTGAACTTGGTGACACCTAAATGTAAATTTGGTAGCTGAGATAGTATTGCAACACTATATATCAGAAAATTCTGTCATGGAAACCTTGAAAGATCAAAGTCCCCAGATAAACAATCTAAACTTAAAACAGAAAAACAAAGTTTTAAAAGAGGCCTGTGTGAGGACCAAGTTGAACTCAGTTGTTGAAAGATCCCTTTTTGGACGAATCTTTGTGCAAATTTTGGAGTTCTACTGAGATCAATTGTAAGTATTTGGAATCAATATTGTGAGATTGGAAAGTATGCCTACCAGATCAGTTTGATTTATTGAGCCTAGAAGCCAGCTTGAAGAAGCATTGTTGATATCTTGGGAGTGTTGTAAAGTCAAAAGACTATTGAAGAGAAATTATTGATCAAAAGAACTTTTTATTGATGCATGCTGTGAAGAAATTTTTGTTGAAATTCTTGGAAGAAAATGAAGCTAATCAGTGTAATAGTAAAAGTATCATGGAGTCATTGAAAATTCTGTCAAGGCACTGGGATTAAGAATGTTGATTAATAGGGGGAGTATGGATAACAAAGGAAGTGAATCAACATATTGATGTTTGGAAAGTTGATACATGCTTACCTTTTATGAATTTACTAGATGATTGATTTGGAAATACTTATTACTGGCATTTGATTGTATGCGTTATATTGAACAACTAGAAATACTTTCATCATCAATTGGTTTATGATCCTAAGGATAACAAGAAAGCTTCAGTAGAGAACAATCTGACTTGACAACTATAATAGTGAGTAAGATCTCAGGGAGTATGCAAGTTTACTTGAATATCAATTAGTATTGGAAGGTACATTATATTGGTCTCCATGCATCATCCTGAAGACCAAGGATACAAGAAAGACATGTCGAGATAGGTTGAGCACACATTCAACGGGCTGATTGAAACAAATTTGATTCCTGTAAAACATCAATTGATATCAGCAGCAATTTTTCCCTGAAGTATCCATAGAAAAGGAATAAGTATACATGAAAGGGGGAGCTAGTTCAAAAACTACATCAACATACTTAATGAGGGAGCAGGAAGACCATATAAGGAAGATCAATCTCAGCATGAAAGGGAGAGAAATTATAAAAATTTAAAAATGCCAAGTGAAAAGCTTGACACTGATGATCTCCAAGAAATAATGCCAAGCTTAGTCAAAGGGGGAAATCACCCAATGAAGAATTGACATAGTATGATTTCATGATGTATTCAACGATACAATTTGTTTGGGGCATTGTGAAGCTTTTGATGGCTAAATGATTATCCCTTTGCCATTAATGTCAAAAGGGGAGAGAAATTGAAGTCTCCATCATTGACAAAGGGGGAGATTGATGAATATGATTTTCATTGATGACAATACATTAATGACAAAGGACAATGAGTGGAGAACATAGACAACATGACAAAGATTGAAGACATGACATTGCCAAAGACATGATGGTGTTGGAGACATGGAAAAGACTTGAAGAACAAACATAGAAGACAAAGGACAATGAAGGACATGGCTTGATTATATGGAAAGAACATTGAATGACATGGCAAAGATGACATGGATGACATGGCAAGCATGGCAAAGCATTGGATGACAAAGGACATG
Source organism: Larix kaempferi (assembly GCA_027924585.1). Classification (NCBI taxonomy): domain Eukaryota; kingdom Viridiplantae; phylum Streptophyta; class Pinopsida; order Pinales; family Pinaceae; genus Larix; species Larix kaempferi. The sequence continues at coordinate 3,396,317 of BSBM01000723.1, read as the reverse complement.
GCCTTGACGATGTGGAAGATGCATTAAGGTAGACAAGAGAAAGGAAAAAGACTATGATGATGACAAGGACAATGACATGGCAAGGTGGAGGACATGGCAAAGACAAGGATGACAAGGATGATGACAAAGCGGCATGACATGGCTAATGACAAGACCCTCTGCAGGAATTTTAGTAGTCCTGCGGGCATTTTGTGGACATCTTGCGGGCATATTCTGGACAGTTGAAGACCCCTTGCGAGAATTCTAAAATCCCTTGCGAGAATTTTAGTACCGTATTGAGGGCATAATTAAAAGACCCTTGTGGGCATACCCGAAGGGCTTGAAGAGTTCCCTTGGTGGTATTGCAGGCATATTTGAAGGGTAGGTTGATGATGTTGAAAAGAAGGTTAAAAGTATATATATACTTGAAGAAAACAACATGTGCATGATGAGGTCGGATACCTCAAATAAATATTATTTGATAAAAATGTACTTGATTGATTATTTCCTTGAATAAAGGATGGCCACCATTAAATAATTTATTTTAATGATAAAATAAAAATAAGGACAAGTCAACCTCCTAATTTTATGGAGAACAAAAAGTATAAATAGAAGACACGATTTTTATTTTGAGTGTGGGAATTCGAAGATTAGATGATAAGCTTTGATGTTTGGTGAGGGTGCCTAAGGAAAATTTCAGGGGCTAGTAGCAGCAGTAGTAGGAGCAGCAGTGAAGAATATCATGTTTATCTCTCTAATTGTTGGGCTTCACTGAGGCAGCAATAGATTGATGAAGACATGGACATGTGATTGGCAGCAATAACATATGACAGTTTTGTTTGAGAGATTGGTGACATGGTTGTGGATAGAATGAGGACATGTTGGTAAACAAAATAATATATGGTATGGACAGAGTGATAATGTACGTGTAGACAGAGTGATGATATGGACAGAATTACAATGATGTGTTATGTTTGATGACAAGAATTGTTATTGTAATACAAGATGGGCCTTGTACTATTTTTCTTAGTTGGATCTGAGAAAAAGACCAAGTTGAGTCTTGGAATAGGAGTTGGTGCTTCTGATTGAGTTGTAGCTGATAAAACCCCCCGGTTGTAGTCGATTGAAGAAATATAAAAATATTACAAAGCTCATATTGTGTTGTGTCTCTAAGGGTGTGAATTGATGTGGTAAATGACATGTTTAAAGGTTGATGATTATTGATGTATAGCTTAGTGTGAATGATGTCATCTTCCTAAGTGTTAAGATAGAAATGTAAATGATATATGTTAGGGTTAAAAGAAATTGAAAATTGGAATTAAGTGCAAGCTCACTGATTCACCCCACCCTCTTAGCGAGTGATTGTGTCCATCACAACTTAGATGTGGGTCAATATTTTTTTACCTACTTGAGACTATGTAATAGGCCACTTGTGTAACTATGTTTAACATTTTTCCCATCGAACACAATGCTCCATGATCCTAGTAATTCAAATTAGGTGAGGACAGATAAGGATCCCATGGGAGTAGATCTAAGATCAATCCGATTTATAATGATTTTCCATAAGTTAGAAAATTTTAGAGATTGATCTTGAAGTCTTACCAATTCTTTTAGAAAAATCCATCCATCAAACTTTGAAACTAAATATGTGTGTGTGATTAGAGATCGAGGTCAACGTCCCTACTCAATTTGGCTATTCAATATTTACCAACTAGGGCGAGAGGCTAGTAACTCAATATTAGGTCAAAGTAGCCAACATCTGAACTCTAAGGCCCACAATGGAGAGCTCCTTCAAGAGGATTAATGTCTCCTCAAACAAAGTTGACAAAATGTCAATAAAAAACCTAATTTACCTTGCCCAAGGTTCAAAAGCAACGTCAAACAAGAAAATGGAGAGCTCTTAGTAACATCAACCAAGAAAGAGAGCAAGCAATACTTCTTAGGTCCTTCCTTAGCCACAAGTTCTTACAACCATTCTTAGGATCAACTTTGCAAGATAGTAGAAACCCTAGAAAATTCACCATTCACCATTTATCGCAAGTCAAAGAGAGAGGTGAGCAACACTCAAAATATCGAATAGACTAAGATAAAAAGAAAAAAAATACATATTTGAACCCTTGTCTGTGTTTACAAATGAAAGTTAGAATCCTTATTTGTATGAGGCTTCCTTGACTTTTTGAATCTTTAGAGATTACCTTTAAAAAGTAAAAATAACTTAAAACTAGGTAGGGCTTGTCACCCACAGGTCGAGGACTAAACCATTAAAGACTAAACATAATGATAAAATGATGCAATTGGCTTCTTCCGGATGAAGTGATAAGCCAAGGGAGGACGTCATGCCCCAACTAACCCCAAAAATGTAGAAGACCCCTCAACGCCCACCCCTTTAGCAAATTAAATCTCTCTTAAAGAAGAAGACGTCATGATGATGCGAGCACATATGGACCAAGAGGAGGGGTCATACAATATAAATTAAGGTCCAAGTGGGAATCAAGAAGGTGTACTAAACCAGGTATAACAACCATTACACAAGTAATAACCTCATACATAGAAAAACATAAATGTGGCTAGGAGCCCCTAATCCATGTGTCCTAATGGACCTATCCCAAGAAGCACCAGACACCAACCTAGGGCCCAAATGGCCAGAAAAAAAGGGGGACTTCCACCCATCAAGAGGCAGTTAGTAATGCCACAAAGGAAACACTTCCTGAAATGAAAACCAAGAGGACCTACCATGGCTAGACCATGGATCTCAAGCCTTGCTAGATCACCACTTTTACATAAACAAGCCTAGACTTGGCCTTTTACAATGGTAGAAGACCCCTTTCACTCTAGCATACCTTAGCAAGCATGTTTTAGATGATCTAGGTTGTAACAAGTAGGTCATCCTAGAGGAGAGATAAATTTATCCTTTTCCCTTATAAATAAGGCGTCCTCATCTCATTTGTAACCAATATCATAGGATCAAATATGGCTGAATTTTTATTTCTTCTTGTGTACACATGAGAAATTAAGTGGTGCACACCTCTCTTCTTGGCTCTTTTAGGGTTTTCAAGGATCAAATTTTACTATGTGAGGCTTCTATGCAATATTTCAACACTATTCCAAGGTGCAAGGATTGTGCGATTTCTTTATTTACCCATTTTCTCTCTCCATTGTGGTAAGAGTTTGTTGCTGCTACAACCTGATCCCCATTTTTTTTTTTTTTTAAATTATAGGGCCCCTCCTTTTATTTTTGATTTGCTTAGAATTTTGTTCATCTTTGATAGGCTTACCTTTGGTCACTTAGATTTTTTCTTGAAAACAAGTGAAAAGGAAAATTTTGGAATCGAGATAACTTGTCTTTTTCGCCGAAATAGTCGGAACAACTTGCCATTCTCTGCCGAAATGGTTGGGACAACTTGGCATTCTTCATTGAAACAGTCAGAGCAGGTAAGAAAGTTTTCAGAACACTTAGATTTTGATTTTGGAGTTGGAATTTCGGAGCAAAATCGGAAGTCTCGCCGATATGATCGAGAGACAAAAGGAAAACCGACACTTGGGTGTGAAATGGAAAAGACGCTAAAACATTTCAGCGTGAAATGGAAAAGACGTCAAAACACTTTAGCATGAAATGGAAAATATGCCGAAACACTTCAACGTGAAACGAGAAGGGCACTGAAAAGACGCTTCGGCGTAAAGAAGATCGACGTAGAATGAGAAAGGCACCAACACATGTCGCTGCCAAAAGAGAAGGGCGCCAAAACGCATCGTTGGAAAATAAAAAGCCCTCTGATCTAAAAGGAAAAAGGCTTCGAAACGATGTGAAAGCAGAATTAAAAAGGTTCATATAAAGAAATTGGCATAGGTTTAAAGAAGGACGCCGAAACGTTTCGGCGCGAAATGAAAATTGCTGCGAATTTGGATTGGTGGAAAATTAAAAATGACGCTGAAATATTTCGGCGAAAAGTGAAAATTGTTGCGAAATATGATAGGTGGGAAATTTTGAAACTGCTCGAAACGGCCTCAAGGAACATGGTGGGCCCCGTTATCATATGTACTTTGTGCATTTATGACTAGGGTTATATTGTTATATATAAAGGATGAAATTTGTCTTTTGTGAAATTTGTAACATCGTTCACAATAGGAGCTATCACCAGACGCCAGCAAGCACCCAATGTCGTTGAGCATCACAGTTGGACCAATATTTCACTGCCTGGTAGGTTTTTCTTTTGGATTTTAGTCCATGTTTGGAAACGGCGTTTCTACCCTGGTTAAAAGTAGTTTGTAACCCACCTTTGGCGCCTTATTTATGTTTAAACTATGAGTTTTGTTACGTTATGAATGCACATTAGTTTTAAATTGGCTTCAAAACCCAAGGAAACCACTTTTTTCTTCTTCCAGTTAGGAATAGGGTAAATATTATTGATAGCTTCTGGTGGCATTTGGATGAAACATGCTAGAGTTTTTTCCTTTCGAAGACTGCATTAGGCCATTCCTTTTTCGGAATTCATGCTTTTGGGTTCAAAACATAAACACTAGATCCTAACCACTCAAATGATTCTCGACTAAAGCTTGCTAAGCTTAACTAATTTCCTTGTTTCTAATACCCACAACGCCGATTATTTTTACTTCCCGTCATCTCATGATAATACACCGCCTTAGAGGCAAGCTCATTGTCACAACCTGTTTAGGTAGAAGGAACCTGTAGGGGTTTTGAATGAGATTTTAGGTTTGAGTCACATCTTGAAAGAAGCCTGAGTTTAGTTGAAGCAGGGGCAGTCCCCCAAGTCAATTAAACAAGTGAAACACACTTTGCTTTCTGGATAAATAGTCTAGGTTTTGTGTCACCATGACACTGACATGCTATATCACTGATACACCTCGTTCGATAATTTTTATAAGTGAGGGCATATTTGCATTTTTAAATTGTTATTGTTTTAGATAATGATGCATTGAAAAATAAGATTTACTTCACATAAAGATCCATGGATGCATTGTATCACTCACTGTGAATTGGGTTGTCAGTACTGTGATAAACCATAACCCACATCAGACTCAGCAGACACCATGGAAGTAATGGATCTCCTAACTCTATTTTCTTGTAAATAATATTGATAAGGGATATCCTTGCATGTTGTCTAAATTTGTTGCTTTAACATTAAAAGTATGCTTAGACAATGAATTTGTTGTATCCTTAGGACTCAATGATGCCAAAGAAAACTTCCAAGCGAAAGCTCAAGACAACGGAATTAGATTCTGACGTCGAAATTGTATCAGAAACTCAAATGGAGACAGTATTTGAAGACACTAGAGTAGTGGAGGGGATCATCCCTGAATATAAATGGGGGGAACTATATCACCTCATCTTGGATCTGAATGTACCAGATGCATCCATCAAGGAGATGATGGTATACCAAAAAATCAAAAGATCTGGTATTCACAAGGGTGCCACCCGACCAGAGCTCTTCCCATGCTTCGAATTCATTGGTTGGATTTCGCCTCATGTGGACGTGAACTCCAGGATCATAGTTGGGGCAGGTGGGGAAGGATTTGCTTCATTCCAACCCAGTCATATTGCTGCAGGATATAGGTTACCCTCTGCCAAAGGCATGTTGATAGATGACTGGATAAGAGGAGTCAACTTAAATCACTTTGGATACGCCAAGAAGATGTTGATTCCAAAAAAGAAACTAAGACATAAGGCGAATGAAGAACATGACACCTAGAGTCTGAAAACTCCATTCAGAATCATAGCCTTGATGCTAAGTAGGATATTTGGTAGGGTGAATGGAAATATATATAATCTCAGTTGGGTACCCCTTATGTATCACATCGCCTCTCATGGTACCATCTTTAATTGGGCAGATATTATATCAAAAAGTATGGCATCAACGATAGAAGCAACTCAAGGAGGAATCAGCCAGACGAAAGCAGAATTCTTCATGTCTTCATATCTTATTGATTGCGTCTTGGTTAGACACCCATTCCCTAAGTTGGGGTGTTTTTCGATCCCAACTGAGACACCACTTTATGTGGCTTACCAGATCACATGGGCTCACAAGTATGCAAGCTATTACAAGCTCATCTGTGAAGAACTTATCATCCCTCTATATTGGGAAATTTTTAATGAAGAACCAAATTGCTTGTCAGATGATGCCATGAATGTTAGAAATGAATATGGGGATTTCTACATTTCCTCATAAGGTACTTACATCAGGATGTATGGAGGTTCAAAGGATCCCTCCCTAATGCCGAAATATGTAATTGATTATGTGGTGCACAAGGAGGCGGTGAGACAGGTTTTCATTAACGAGATAGGTAGTTTTTTAAATGAGCATAAGAAGGCCTCCTATCCACCATTGCCTTTTTCATTAGGGCATATAAGTTCCCCAAGGTTAAAGGGGCATAAATCTTTGTAAAATACCTGGAGGCATTTCATTTCGGAGAAAAGGCCTTCGTAAGGAATGATAGTCAACAAAAGGTCACCCAACATTGTGCTTCATGCAAGATTCATTTTGAATACACATACCATTTTTTTAAAGATGAGGAAGTGTATCGGAGGGCGAATAATATGAAAGCGTTAAATAAATGTTTTGGTCAAAAGAGTGGCGAAGGCTCTTGTCATGCCAGAGATACTGCTAAAGAAACTGAATTTCATAAGTCAAAAGAAGAAGCAGAAAGGCTACAAGCAGAGGAAGCAGAAAAATAGTGATTAGAGGAAGTAGAAAGACAAAATAAAGAAGAAGAAGATAAAAGAAAATAAGAAGAAGCAAGAAAAGAGAAAGAAGAACAAGAAGCAGTAGAGAAAGAAACAAAATTAGAAAAACAAAGGGAATAAGAAGATAGGATCAAGAAAGCTATGGAAGCAGAAGAAGTCCAAGAAGGAGGAAAAAACCTCCCAGATATGGACATAGACCCACCTGGTGTTATTGGAATCACAATGACAGGAGGACACCTCCCATTTGTTGAGCTTGGGCTCACCCCGTTCACTCCCTCAAAACAACATTCGGTGGAAAAGCTATATACGATAGTCTTCGACTCAAAAAGGAAGACAATAACCAGCAGGACAGAAAAAAAGATTAATGATGCGCGTGCAACCCGATGTAGTGACCATTCATGAGAACACTATAATGGAAGGCACTCATAAAGACCTCAAGTTTATGGCATCAGTTAATATAGAAGCTACTCAAGCAAGTGTTGATAATGTTGATAAGCTAATGAGCGACTTGGAGCGTAACAAGGAGAAGATGTTGAAGCTGAAGGACAACCTGGTAAAAGTGAGAGGTGAAGGGATAGAATTGAAAAGAAAGAATGATGCTATAGTATCTGAAAAGGACAGGTTAATGTCTGATTATCAGATTCTCAAAAATGAGAAAGACGCTCTAAATGTATAGCTTGTGATTATGGAGGGTGAAAGAAGTGATTTTGACGCACGCATAAATGAATTGAAGGGAAAAGAATTAACAACAAATCAACAAGTAGAATCCTTGAAATTTCAGATAGATGAGTTGGTTAGGGAAAAAGGGTCTCTATTGGAATAGGTTGGGTTGGCACAGAATCAAACGCAGGACATGACTCCTTTTCATGAACATGCGTGTAAGATATAGGAACAGATATGCCATTTACGGGAGTTATTAACTAAAGCAATTTATAAGATGAAGCAGATGATAGTCCAAATGAAAGAGATATCTACAGGTGCAATGTCAGTAAGACAAAAGTTGGTTAATACTTAAATAAAAAGCTAAAAAGGGTGATACCCTGGAAGGAAGGGAATCCAGATATCCCTGATGATTTTCCAAACAAAACAGCTGAGCAAATCAAACTGGATATAGCACTCTTAGAAAGCTGCAAGAGGGTTTCCAGGAAAATGCATATAGAAATACCAAAATCCATCACAAAATGTGAAGAGTTCTACAGAAGAATCCATCAGATACATGAGAAATGCCATATTACACTGACTCTAGATATGAACGAGTTTCCTACGAAGGACCAGTGCTTGATGGAATTGAGAGGCAGACTAAAAGAAGATCTGGAGTATATCAGGAAATTACATGTGTTAACTGAAGAAGACCTACACCAACACATTGGTCAAGCGTCTATCAATGCGTATTTTCTGGAGGAAATCTACAAAGTTGCTATTGAAGGAGTGAAGAGTGTGGAAGGGGAGTTATCAGTTCATGAGGTTTCCTTAAAATTATTAGAGCCAGCACAAAGTAATATCATATTTCAGGAAACAGATTTGTGGGATAATTACATTTCCGGCTTAGAGGTCCCATCAACAATTTGATTTTTTGTAATTTTAATTAATTGTATTTTGTGCAAAAACAAAAGGACAAATTTTGGTAGTCCAAAAGTCAGGGGTAGTTGAAGTGATAGGTCATGTAGAGACAAACTCCATTGTAATATAAATATAGGAGGGGGGGACATTGTAAGGCAATTTTTCTAGCATAATAGAGTTTGGATACATGTTGTATGAGAACTAATTCTCTGCTAATGAGAAGGACTTGTTTGCTGGGAAAAGCTTGCACATAATTTTTTGCATGGGATGTGTTGGATAACAAATTGGAACTATTTCCTCTTGTATTCGTAACTCATACTGTGAGATTGTTCTAACTTTATTGAACTACTTCAAATTGTGATGAATGATTTCTTTATGCAAATTTTTATGTGTTAACAGAGTAATAAATTGCTTAAATTTAGACTGAAGTTATCTTTGGTATTTTTTCTACTGTGAATGTGAACACTTTGTCTGAGCACTTATCTATTGGATTTGTAAGAGCATTGTCATATTATTACACTTACTTAAACTCGCTCCTTGTAAGGATAGATTAGGTAGTTTAGAATAGATTTAGCAAATTGATAAGGTAGAAGTGATAAGACGGGAGGTAAGAACCTATGCATCACTTCTTAGGCTTTTTCCTGTCAGTTCTAGGTTAAATGCATTAGTTAGATTAGAAGCACTTGCATATTCATACTCTTAAACATAAAATATAAACGGTGGGTCGGGCCGCAACTGGTACATAACTAAACAAACACACCTACGGTAGCCGGACCATTATCCAAACGGATTCTCCATACTGAACAATGAGTAAGATGATTGGGATATTTCATTAGGGAGAATCCCTACTGTCAATGATAGGATTTTTCGGGCATCAACAGAGTCTTGAATCTCTTGTCCTGCATTGCCAAACATATCCAAGGTAAGAGGAATTTAGGTTTTACGCATAATAGTTTAGTCTTGCTGGGTGAGACATTCCTCTTGAAGGATCTATCTTGTTTTGGGCCTTACATCTTGTTTTCCCTAATCAAGTGCTAACATAACCTAAGGTTTCTTATCCTTACCCTAATTCATTCAAAGATTGAATTGCCAATTTTTGAGAGAAGATGCTAGCTTTGATCTTTCTCATTGCCCTTCACCTTTTCAAATTTACAAATTCTATGTACTATATTGAAAAAAAAAAAAAAAACAGATATATAGAAAAATCCCAAAAATTAAATATTTATTGTCATTGTACTTTGAATTATTTTGAATTTCTTTGCAAAAACCCTAAAAAGTTACCACTATTATTTATTTCTGCATTATTTTACTAAAAAAACATAAAAAGTCAAAAAATTCCATAAAAAATGTGTTTTGCAGCTCGTTTTAGGCCCAACTTAGGGTGACATCAACCCTAAAAGTGTGATGTCAGCTTTTAGGGTTTACTACATCCTAGCGCAAGTCTTCTATACCCTTTTTCTGCATGCCCATAGTAGACCGAGGACAAACCCTGGGGTGTTAGAAAAAGGTTAATACTCCATCTCCAAGCTGCATTGGGTGCCCTAGGGGAATTTTAAAGCACCAAATCAAGGTATCTTTCAAATTTGCAGGCTGGTACAGATCTAAAATGTTTGAACATACATAAATTGTAGCAAGTATCTATCAACCTAAATCCCCTAAAGAGGCTACAAGTCTCGCGTTGGTTGGTAAGAAGTAAGAGGTACATATTGGTGACCTTTTCAAGGGCTTAATGCAAGCATTATCGCAAGTTATTGGTGTTGGTTTTATACTACAATTTACAATTCATTGAGCACCCAATCATATTCCTCCTAACCTCTGAGGGAGTTTATGCGTGATCTTTTAGTTCTTTTTATTGAATATCTTATGACTCCATAAGGCACTGGTCTATTAATCTAGAAGGCACTGGTCTACTAATCTAGTAGAAGAGTTTTGTTAGAAGTAGAATTGTCCTCGTTGTTATACTTTACAAAGCCACCTCTATCCGCATATGGGAAACCTCCCATTGCTAAAAGAGTGGGTCTAAAGAGAAAAGAGAATGCATTGTAGTGACAGTGGCCAGCAAAGTCACATGGTTCGAATTTGAATTCAAGTTTAACAAGGATAAAATTCGATTCAAATTCGACTTTTCAAATGAATCGAATGAGTTTCGTCATTAAATTCGTCTATAAACATACTTCAAAATATATATTATATTTTATAATATATTTACCTTCCATAGTATCAAGAAGAATGCTGCTCTCTTCTCCATGGAATCCATGAACGACGACGAGCTCCGGGCAATGATCGAAGAAGGCGACTTGGACGGCGACGGGGCTCTCGACCTCAACGAATTCTGCGTTATCATGATCAGATTGAGACCGTCCTTCATGGCGGAGGCCCAAAAGTGGTAACAAAAAGCAGCCATGGATACTATTCATACGTTTGATTTTGATAGAAATCCCATTCCTTCTTCCTGTTTTTATTTATATTTCTCATTATTCTGTGCCTTGTTGGGGCCATCTTTGCTGCTGACTTTGGACACTGAACCGCTTCACTTCACAGACATGACATGGACTCTTTCCAACCCGGTAGACGCGCACCAATCGCCATTTGCATCCAGGACGTGTTCCCTACGGAGCCGTCGTCGTGTAGGAAACTTTCCTGTCGTTTGGAATGCACACAAAAAGTCAGAGATTGGAAAAATCAGAGTTTTAATTCATTTGAAATTTTGATAGAAAAAGCTTCTTTAAATTCTTATATTATATATAAGAATTTAAAGACTTTAGAGATAAATATGATTTTATCTTTACTAATAGGGCATTCTATGATACTTTGCAGAGATTGGAAAATAAACAAAGCACAACAATATATTTGTTTGATGCCCATCATAAGGGTCATTCATTAGGCAAAAGAGTAAGCGAGGGCAACCTGTTGATGATTTATTTAGATTTAGACGATGATAGAAGTCCACGGCTGTACGATTGTTTCTCTCCAAAATTTGACATAATTCTCCACTCTACAAGTGACGTAGGAAAGGAGCAAAACAAAGGCAATGATTATGACTTCCAATTTCTTGTGGTTGATTGTCATTACGGTATTGTTGAAATTTGGGCATCCTCCAATTATTTTTATTAGAGCGACTGAAATTTTCTGGCCCTCAACCACGAGCTGGAGCAGGGTCTTCAAAACTTCATTCTTTTCTTTTCCACTGATATATTTAATTAAAATGACATACTAATAAAGGCTACAACACTCGCTTTTCTGGGGAATGCTACAACGGTTGAGAGGGAAGTCTGCCGGATGTTTGGCATTGAGCCTCCCAAAAAAGCTCACAAACATCACCTCGGCCATAAAACAAAAAAGTATAAAAGAAAGCCTGCTAGCAGATGGAAGGAAAAGTATCCTCTAGACCCAAGAAAAGAGCCAGAGAAAAGAAAAATGAAATGCTTCTATTGTGGCAAAGAAGGCCACTCTGCTTCTGAATGCTACAAACGAAATCAAGATTATCAGAGGAAGCAGAAAGGAACAAGGACTTGGTCTAACAGAGAAAAGGTATTCCCCAAGGTGGAACCTTTTGATGATAATCTCAGAGGAATACCCAGAAGAGCCCCTCCAAGAAAACACAACTTGATGCATATAGCAGCATCAGAAGAAGAGAACACAGATGAGACCACTGCAACAGAAAACAGTGAACCAGAAAACACTGATCTCATGCATGTCCACCAGATGTACAATAATCCTTGTAAATGTGGTGGCAAATGTACTGAATGCCGAGAAGAGCAAGTGACTTATGACTCAGATAGTTCTTTGCAATCACATGAACAGGAGTTGTTTGCCGCTTGGACTAAACAAAATACTCGAACAGAGTCTTCCTCTTCCTCAAGCGACTCGGAAGCAGTAAACTGTTTCATGGCTGGTACCGACGATGAAGATGAAGAAGATCCTAAAGAGTTGATGAAGAAAGCTATTGCCAGAATGAAAGAAGGCAGTAAAAAGAATGACTTGGTAAATAGCTTCAACAAGATTTTCTTGGACGACAAGAAAGGCAAAGGAGGACAAAGCTCAAAGCATAAATTCAGGAGAAAATATGTCCAAGAAACAGAATCAGAAAAAGAAAGCTCAGGAGAAGAAAAATTCAGATGGTCCTGGAAAGCTGCTAATCTCTCGAGCATGGAAAAAAACGTATACCCTCTCTTGGCTCAAATGCAACAAGAGCCACAAAAGATTGACCTGGCTACCTTACATAAGGAGCATCTAAAGCTGGTACAGGAGGTTAAAGAGCTTAAGCTCTTGATTGAAGAAATGAAACAACAACCAGAATCATCACGATCAAAGCCTGAACAGTCTGAAGAAGATATGCATTTAATGGTCGCCGTACACCAGCAAACTGTGGTCAACTTGCATATCAAAATCCATGAAGATGAAGTCAAGGTACTTGCACTAATTGACTCCGGAGCAGACCTGTGTTTCCTAAAAAGGAAATATGTTGATCCTCACTACTGGGAACCATGTCGAACTCCAGTGCGGGGATTTGGAGGAAGAAAAGCAATTGAGTATAAAACCAGCTTTGGAAAGGTATGTCTTGGAAATTTTTATATAAACTGTATCTTTCTGCTGGTTGAAGATGACTTTACTCATGAATGTATTATTGGAACTAGTTTGCTATCTACCACAATTCCCCATGGTGTCAAGTATAATAGCAGAGGCCAAATTGGTTATCATTTTACTGTTAAAAGAAAAGAAATATTTCTTCCACTAGTGTCATCTGAAGAAAAGACCCACTCTATCTGGACCCTAGAAGTAAATTCTGTGAAAGAAAAGATAAAAGAAAAGGGGATCCAGATTAGAGCAATCAAGAAAACTGAGCACCTATACAGGCTAGAAGAAGAATTAAAGAATCCTAGTGTACAGCAAAAAATTGAAGAAATAAGAAAAGAATTTGCTGACAAGGTTTGCCATACATCTCCTAATGCATTCTGGCATAGGAAGCAGTTCTGGGTAAACCTAAAATACAGAGAAGAATTCCAAGGAAACCCTAGCAGAAGTAGAGCCATCCCAATGAATAAGGAATACAGACAACTCTGCAAAAGGGAAATTGAAGATTTGCTGCACAAAGGACTCATCCAAAGATCAAGAAGTCCATGGTCGTGTGCATCATTTTATGTCAACAAACATTCAGAGCAGGTTCGAGGAGTTCCTAGAATGGTCATCAACTACAAACCTCTGAATGATGCATTGGAATGGATACGGTATCCAATTCCAAACAAATCTGATTTGATCAAACGAATAGCAGGAGCCAAAATCTTTTCAAAGTTTGATCTCAAGTCTGGCTTTTGGCAAATCGGCATAAAACCAGAAGACCAGTATAAAACAGCCTTCAATGTGCCTCATGGACAATATGAATGGAAGGTAATGCCATTTGGTCTGAAGAATGCCCCTTCAGAGTTCCAGAGGATTATGGAGTCTGTCCTGGAACCATACATGGATTGGCTGATGGTATATATTGACGATATTTTAGTATTTTCAAAATCCATTGAGGAACACATAAAACATCTTAGAACACTATTGCATGTTATACACAAGAATAGGTTTGTTCTTTCGGAAAAGAAAATGAAATTGTTCCAAACTGATATTGAATTCTTGGGACAGAGAATTAAACATGGAAAGATAGAAGTTCAGAAGCATGCCATTGAATTTGCAGAAAAGTTCCCTGATGTAATCACAGATAAAAAACAATTACAGAGATTTCTAGGATGCTTGAACTATGTTGCAGCTTACTATGAAAATTGTGCTCAAGACAGAAAGCTGCTTAATAAAAGATTGGGAACAAACCCTCCTCCATGGTCAAAGCAGCACACTGAAGCGGTTAGAAGGATAAAAGCAAAGGTGAGAACTCTTCCTATCCTTCATGTTATTGATGAAGATCTCATGAAGATCCTTGAGACTGATGCTTCAGAAGAAGGCTGGGGAGCAGTACTGAAGCAGTGCAGGAAAGACTGCAATGGTAAAGATGAAGAAATAGTATGGTTCACTTCAGGAACTTGGAATGATGCACAGAAAAAATACCATACTATTGATAAGGAAATAAAGGCTTGTCTAAATGCAATCCAGAAATTTGAGATTCATCTAATGAATAAGAAGTTCTTAATAAGAACAGACAGCCAAGCAATGAAGTTTGTATTGGAGAATCCAATACGAAACTCTACTGCTAAAGCAAAATTTGCTAGATGGCAAGCATTGTTTTCTCAGTATGAGTTTGAAATTAAGCACATAAAGGGTTCTCAGAATTGTATTGCTGATTTTTTAACCAGAGAACATTTGCAGGAAAAATATGGAATCCAGACCCCAAGTTGCATGGTGATTATCACAGAATGGCATGAAGGAAGCAACACATGCAGATACTTAGATGAACAAATGAGCTGGAGTGACTACGCTAGCCAATGGAAGCCAACCTGGCAGCTTAGGTCTACAGAGGTACTGGATGAAAATCTGCAGCATCCCAACCTATTAATAAACCTGGTCCCAGAGCATCGACGGTATCCAACGTCAACAGTCACTGTTCCAAACATGGTTTACGGCAGACAACTCCGACAAGCCATAGATGCCTCCCATACTCTCCAGACACATTTCCAAGACTTGTGTCTTATCAGTACAGAATCTGCTTTAGGACAAGTCCTTGAACAATATTATTGTATTAAACAAATGCGTGGCCTGGCAGCTTGGCCAAGAAATGATGGTACCTTAAGATTCCCCCTCACGGATATCAACTACGGCAGCTACCAGAGGATGTGGTGGGATTTCTTAAAAAAGGACAATAGAGACCATGAATACTTTGCCAAAATCAAGTTTGGCCTCCAGCGAGCCCATGTGATCCATGAAATTCCTGACTGGATTCATTGTTGGTGGAATGATTTCGGCCTCAGCAAAAGCGGAGTGGACCCTGCAATAATTCAGCACGAACATAGCCAGTACTGTATCCCGTGCTCCAAGGTGGAAGACATGTATATAAGTGATGTGTGTGATAATACTCACTTACTACATACTTTTATTTCAAATAAATTCCAGTGGCTTGTGAAGACCAAAATTCAAGTACAAAACAGAAATGGGCAACGCATCATCATCCGGAGCATCTATACAAAAATGTGGGACCCCACTTATCAGCGTCAGTATGGCCATCCATACGACGATATGATAGAATGGCCCCAGACTTGTACATCCTACAGTCTTTTGATTGATGAAATTGCTAGTGTCCTCATCATGAAAGGGTTTTCGTGGGTTCCCTCTTTCAAAATCTCCACTGTGTAATGTCACTTCTGTCATAAAAGGTTTTCCGTGGGATTCCTTAATAAAAATCTCCACTATGTATTGTCCTCAGGAGGCGTAGAGATGCTTTCTTGCTGCACAGACACTCACAGGTTGGTAGTAACGCCGACAACGGATACCTGGAGTTTTAGTCAAGAGGATTTTTTACTTTTATTTACAATTAAAAAAGTTAGTATAAGCGCCATAGAAAATTAAGGAATATGCTGTAACACATTCGCTTATATACACTCATATACTAGAAACCATAAATTACCTAGTAAATATATTTTTGAAATCCAACCCAAATCAAGCCCTGTGAACCGATTACATGACTCCATGTAAAAACTATTTATACTTCATGAATGCGATTAACTAATTCTATTACCTGTTCACACTGAGATTGTTGTGTATCATATTTTCAACATAAATCGTTTATTGGTCATAAATTACCTAGTAAATATATTTTTGAAATCCAACCCAAATCAAACCCTGTGAACCGATTACATGACTCCATGTAAAAACTATTTAAACTTCATGAATGCGATTAACTAATTCTATTACGTGTTCACACTGAGATTGTTGTGTATCATATTTTCAACATAAATCGTTTATTGGTCATCATGGTATAGTGTAATGTTGTTTTCTTTACAAACGTGTAACATGTGTAATTCACTAAAATGCTTTTTTGTGGCATTTGCTTTGAAAAAAAATATATATATATATATATAATAACAATGTATATGCATAACGTATGAGTATTGGAATTTGGGATATGTATTGTATTAAAGAATATTTTAAGTAATTTTAAATTATGTTTTTAGTTTATATTGAAGAAGTGGGGTCCTTCACTTCGCATATCTCTTTATTATGTATTAGGTGAAAGAGTTTTGATGAAAATAGAGATTAACTATGAAAAAGGGAAGATCTTTTAACACTTTTATAAAATATATTCTTATACTATTAAACATATATTAATCGATGGAAGAACCGGAGATGTTTTGAACAACCTGTTACAATAGGAAAAGTTTATATGTCGAAATTGAGTCATCAAGTTGATGATAAAATACATGCACGTTCAAGTGGACCTTATGCAAGGGTTATAGCTTAAAGGGACTATTCAACCAAAAGATGTTGACATCACTATTTTCCCAAATAACTAAGCAAATTACATTAATATTGAAATGGCCAATCAATATTCTATTATCATCAATCAATATTCTATTATCATTGAATAAATTTTTTATAGCATATTATGTTATGGCAATTGTATTTTGTTATGATATTTTATATTTTTTTAATTTCAAGTGATTTTGACATAGTTTAAAAAAATAAAAATAAAAATAAAAAATATATTTTTATTGGTATTGTTTGGAAGAGAAAAAAACATTTATATTTTATGAGAATAGAAGTTATATTTTTTTAAAACAAACAACCTAATATAAACATGGCTTATTAAAATCTATAGAGTTGAGCATTCCAAATATTGTGACTATTACATTGCTTTTAACAAATAATGGAATTCAAAGTGAAATGGGACCTTACTCTTCAACCCTGTCTTGATTTCATAATTTCTAATTAAGGAATAATAAATACAAAGTTGTTACTATTTCACATTAGAATACTAGAACCACATCACTTTAAAAAATATATTTTCTTAAATTTTTAGGGTTTCATGTTGTCCATACGCATCTCTTTAAATTAAGAGCTCTCGCATCATGTCATAAGAGTGGTTGTCTTTTTATGTTTTTCATTCATCTCGCTTTTGCTTTTGTTCCAATATTTTAATTAAATATTGATAACTATACATGCATGCTAATGGTAATGATGACACTTTTACTCTCTGATTAGCCAATATTTAATTAGGCTTAGCGGGCATGCATGTTTCAGTGACCAAGAATGTTGGTGATGAGTTATGTTCATCCTTAAACATTATAGAGCAGCATGAGTCGTCCATGCTAACCTAGAAACAACCCTTTTTAATATTTTGGGGTTTAATATTTTGGCCAATGTTTACTTTCATGTGAAACACCTAGAAATACCACGTAGTTAACAACATGGTCCCGTGGAAACATCCCATTTCAACCACAACTTGATCTTGATTGACATGACAATACCCCTCAAACCACATCTCCTCACTGAGAGGAACTTCATAAAGCCTAAGCGAATAATCATAAAAATTACAATAATCTAAGTGACATCTTTAAAATTTTTATGCTTTTACTCATTTAATGGCATACACATATTCCTCCGCTAAACTATATTATAAGTGAATAATTCAATATCAGTAAATATTTTATAATTATTAAATTTAGAGTTTGAATTTGTAAATAATTATTAATATATTCAATATTAGTAAATAATTATTATAAATTTGTGTAGAGTTTGAAGATTCTTTAAATCACAAAAATTTCATACGCCAATTCACACTTTAGTTATGATCATTTAATCCCATGCATGCTACATTATACGTAATTATTGGTCTTAGTGGAATAAGTCCCGTAAGGTAGTAGCGCCTTTTTCTCTACCTCTCCTTCCTCGGTCGAGGCGGTCTAAATGCTGACTGGAGAATTCATAGGATAAGTCTACGTTAACTTACCAAATTACTTTATGTTTCCGATCCGGCCAGGTTAATAGCAACAGCGGCCTAATGGAAGTTCACAATCTTTCTTTTCCCCTTTCCGGTTGGTTGTTGAGTCGCAAGATGGAATAGAATAGTAGGATCATAGTTTAATAATTAAACTATTATTATAAACATTATATTAATCATATTAAAAATTTAAAGCACTAACATAATATAAAATTAATTTGATTTGAATTCAATTTAATATAATTTTATATAAATATTCCAAAAATAAAGTGTGTTTGGGATATGTTAAGTGTAAATTGTATGTTTTAACAAAATTATGGTTTGACAAATTGATTTAAGAGAAGTAAAATTTATATAATATATTAAATTATGATAAAATTTTAAGTTTCATTATCTTATTCATTGCACAAAACTTGAGGTTTGATGGCTAAGTAATTTTCTGGCAAAATAAATTTTTTCCCTACTACAATTTTGTGGTAAGAGTATCATATTTTCATGACTTCTATCTTATAGCAATAACTGTTATTGCCACTAGCAACTGTGGGGACATTGCCACCTCCTAATTCTTGCTGTTTTTTATTCTCGTTTGCTTTTAAATGTTGTTAAAATTAATAATATTATTTCCAAGAGAGTTTATTGAGATGGGGGAGAATGCTTGTATATGGAAACTTTGCCAAACAAATGGTAAGAGGTTTTCATAGAGTTTTGACTTTGGATTTATTATATGAAAACTTTGCCAAACAAATTGTAAGAGGGGCTTTCATAGAGGTTTGAATTTGGATTTACAACAAAATAAAGAAAACAAGAAAGTTATGTGAAATATGCTTTAATTAAGTGTAAGGTTATATAAATATAAGTATAAGTATGATTATAGACTTTTTTTTTTTATAAAATTAAGTAGAATGAGAAAAAACTTTATTTATATTAAAAAAAAGTAAACTATATTTAGTGTTATATATAAAAATGATAAATAGCTTTTAACTTGTCATTTGTTGGGCACTAATAAAATAATCTTAATGTAGAACTTGATTCATTATGCCAATGCATAACCCATGCAATAGAATTGGTTCTCTTGTGACTATGTGATGATAAATTTATAAACATGGAGCCAATAGATAGCACTTTGAATTACTTCAATGATATCGCGAAATGTGTTATCAAGAGAGATGGAGGCATAATGCCATTTATTATTTCGAAAGCTTAAGCATAAATTAATTAAATAAAGTAGTTCTCAATGCTTAGGTTATCTAATTCTTTTAATCTGCAATTAACAAGTAACGTAAGAAAAATGTAAACAAATCAAATTATTGCAAATGATTACAAAGTAAAATATAACAAGTGATAATATGAAATTGAAAATAAGGAGAAGGTCATGTTCACCAATTGAAACAAAAACATAAAAACATACACATGAAAACAATATATTTATAAATAAATTCATAAAAAAATTAAAATGGAACTAAGGGAACCTAATTTGACTTCCATGGATAAAAATACTACTCCATGTAATATTAAGCATGGATCATGTTGATTCACAAACATAAGGGATTCCACAATTTCCTAAAAAAATAACTCTATGATGTGCACAGTGATCCATTCACAATTTTAATATCATCTCATCAACCAAGAAAACAAAATTTGAAGGAAAAATTTAAATTTGAGGGAAAAAATTAAATTTAAAGGAAAAAAATATAAATGATTTGGATATCACATACCATTTTGGAAAGGTCATTCCAATTTATTGCAAGAAAAAACATCTGCAATGTTGATTTGTTGAGAGCCAATTGAGTAACTTCAACCTCTCTAGCCTTCACGTTGATAGTGTTTGTATTTTGTTGGCCACAAATTATAAATATTATTGATATCATTTCAAATCATTAACTCGATACATATGCAAATAAGAAAATTTGTAACAAGTGAATATGAACAATGATTTCAAAGGTAAATTTGTAATATGCAAATAAGAAAATTTGTAACAAGTGAATATGAACAATGATTTCAATGGTAGAGAGAAAAAAATAGTTCTAACTCTATCGAAATATTTCTCATTATACAAATGAACCAAATAGTTTTTAATGTGCGTCATTATCAACAAAGAAAACAATAATTAGCTTCACCCTAAAACAAGATCACATTTGACAAGGTGAAAAAAGGTTCAATGCAAATAATCAATAGCAATATTGATGATTTCAAGAGATTCAAGGATGGAGCTAGCTCACTTTTATGTTCATTCAATCACTTTATGAAATCATTCATATATTGTTTGGAGAACTTAAGTTTAATATTAACTTCTCATAACTTAGCTTTGATTTCTAGGTTGACTATTTCCCCATTAGATTATCTCGCTTTCGTATGAGGGATGCATTATGTTTAAGAATTGACATGAAGTATAATGTCATATAATGGCAGCCTTAATGGTTGTGTAGAGATAGATAATCATGGATTTAAGAGTAATTTAGGATTAAATAATCATTTTCAAAGTTGGAATGAGGGGTTATTCATTAATCAAATTTCATGATTTTGCTGATTCTTTTATGCAAAATATTATCTATGGGTGTAGTTGATTTTTTTATTATCTAATTTGGTACTTTGATAAATTAGAAACAATATGATCTTGTAAAAGGGATATATGATTTGGAAAACTTGGAATTCATTAAATTATTCCAATTCTTCGTGAGGTTGTCCATTCTAAAAATAAATAGTGACGATTTCATTTATCTCATAACATTTCAGCATTGTTTCAAATAGTTGGCATACATTCTCTAAAATCTTGCACTTCACATATATTGAAGCAAGTGTAGGCCCACATAAACATTTGACTTAATCCCCCCACAATGAAATATTAATGAATCGTCATGCCTACTTATAGATCTAATAGGTTGTCACATAAATTGATTACAAAAATAAATACTAACTTGTCAAGGTTTATGCTTGCATATTTCATTTGATAATACATTCTCAATTATTTGGCCTATAAATTGTTCTTTACATAACCTTTGATCATGTCATTTGATAAGAAATAACTCTAAGTTGTCCATTTGTGTGCATTATTTTTTATGGCATATGTGTCTTCATATGTTGAAACTTCTATTTCCTTTTCACTTTATTCTTGTGCCCATGTTTAACTATTGCAACAACAATAATGGAGGTGGGAAACTACTGAATAAATGTTGTTGAAAATTGATTTGTTTGAAGTCATTAATGTAGTAGCACATGGGATATCTACTATCCCAAAAAGGAAGGGCTTTGATATCTCAAATCCCTACCATAAGTATATTCTCCTTGCACTACTAACATAGTTATTGATTCGATGAGAAATACAACCTCAAAATGAGGAATATACCCCTAAAAACCAATATTTTTGCATCAACGAAACCAAAATCAATCCCCAAATATAAAAGTGGTGTTATTGGTAGCACCCTTTTTAGGGGGTTAGAAATTATAGCATTTTGAAACTTTCACCTTAAAACCTCATAATGTTTCTAATAAAAACCTTAAAATCAAACCTTGATTTCAAAGCGGTGTTACCATGAGCACACTTTTTTTTCCCAAGTTTAAAATTACAAGTTGTTTGAAACCCCGACCTTAACAACTAATATCGTTGCAAAATAAATATTAAAATCAACCCCAAAACAAATAGTGTCTCTAGTATATAGAACCCTTTTTCAGGCAAGTTAAATGCAACTTTTTGGAAATCGTGGCCTTAACAACTGGTATTGTGTACCAATGCA
Source organism: Larix kaempferi (assembly GCA_027924585.1). Taxonomy (NCBI): domain Eukaryota; kingdom Viridiplantae; phylum Streptophyta; class Pinopsida; order Pinales; family Pinaceae; genus Larix; species Larix kaempferi. The sequence continues at coordinate 3,374,479 of BSBM01000723.1, read as the reverse complement.
TTTTTTTTTAAAGAACCTCATTTTTATTTAGGGCTAAATTGCAATTTTTTAAAACCATGGCCTTGACAATTGGTATTGTTACGAACAAAATCTTAAAATTAAATAATGAATTGAAAAGAGGTGCAATGAGTAGCAAATATTTTGGGGGGCTTAAAATTGCAACATTTTGAAACCATGACCTAAAATAACAACAAAGGCATAAAAAATCATAAAAAGAGAGAAAGAGAAAATAAGTGGGATAAATAAATAATAAATAGAGGGAAAAAAAATTAAAAGGGTACAACATGTTTTAGAAAAATGAAAAAAAAGGACACAAGTTAAAATTAAATAAAAAAAGGGAAAATAGAAAGAAAAAAATGGAAAACCCACCCCCACACCCTTCTTTCCCTCCTTTAAAGAAAAAGAAGAAATTAATTTTGTTTTAAATAAAACACTTTAAAAAAATGAAAAACAATGTTTAAAAAAACATCACCCCCCACCTGGCTTTTTTCCCCTTCTACCACCTCAGTCCCTACTCCCTCCCCTGCCACCCCACCTCATGTTTCTCTCTTTCCCATCAACGGACAAATAAAAATAAAACAACAATGAAGGGGGGATTCCTACAATAACCTCTCCACACACATTTCACCCATGTTGTTATGTCATTTCCCCTCCCTCCCTTGCCACATACTCCCACCATTACTTTTCCCTTGATTTTCACCTCGTTCCCTCCCACCTCCCTCCTGGTCCTCCCTTTCCATTCATGCCTCACTTAGAGTAGCAGTGAGTCGCTCCTTTAAGAAGCATGTAGGGAAAAAACCCCTTCTGCCTCTAGACTTCCAAAGGGTTCCCTTCGGAAATGGAGGGGCAGGAACGGGGTTCCCCCAACATGCCACTTAAAGGAGTAGCTCGTTTCTTTTCTATATATGTTTTTTTACATAAAACAAGATTAATTTCTTTTCTTGGGTTTTTTAATTTTATTAGTTTTTAAAGGAAGGAAAGGGTGATGTTGCGGTGGTTTATTTCATTTCTTAAAATGATTTTTAATTATGTCCTTTTTCATCTAAAATATTTTTGTTAAAAAACATGTTTTTCTCCTAGTTTTGGGGTTCCCCCACCCACTATTTTAGTTTTCTTCCCTCTATTTATCATTTGTTTCATCGTTTTTTTTCCATTTTCTTCCTTTTTTATGATTTTGTTTGCAACGATACTAGTTTTTTAGGCCATGGCTTCAAAAATTTGCAATTGTATTCCCCCCCTAAAAAAGGTTCTACTAGTAGCACCTTTTTTCTATTCAAGAGTTGATTTTAAGATTTTGGTTGCAACTATACCAATTGTCAAGCCATGGTTTAAAAAACGTTGCATTTTTTACCCATATAAAAATGGGGTGGGGTGATATTAGATGCACCACTTCTTGATTCAAGAACTGATTTTAAGATCTTTATTTCAATGGTACTTGTTTCTAACACCATGGTTTCAAAAAAGTTGCAATTTTAGGCCCAAATAAATGTGGTGCTATTGGTAGCACCAATTTTCAATCAAGGGTTTATTTTAAGATTTCTTTCATAATGACACTATTTGTTAAAGTCGTGATTTCAAACAAGTTGCAACACCTCCCACATCCTATAAAAAAGTGTGCTACTAGTAGCAACACTTTTCAATTTGGAAATTGATTTTAAGGTTTTTATCATCAACATTACATGGTTTCAAGACCATGGTTACAAAAGGTTATATTTTTAATGCCCTTGGCGCCCCCACCCACCTTCGAAATAAAGCGTGGTATTGGTAGCACCACTTTTTGAAATGGGGGTGAAAACAATAAGTGAATGCAAACTCTAAAAACAAAAAAATTGGAGGGTTCTCATCAAATAGGTAACCATTTTTACTTGAGAATAATTCCAACTATTAATTTTCATTAATACCTTGTAAGCAACTTGAAGGGAAATTGCACAATATAAAGCATGTCAAGAAATTGGTAGAGGACAAGTACATGGAGAGAGAGAGAGAGAGAGAGAGAGAGAGAGAGAGAGAGAATTTTAACAACCTAATTTTTCTCATGTACTTTCTCTTCAGCATTATCACCACTATACATCACTTCCATTAGTGTCAACCCCATTCTCATCAATTATGTCACCATACAACCTCAATAATTTGAACAAAAACCAAACTAAATCCAAAATGTTCATTGTTGACCATAAAATTCATTACATGGAATTTCCATAAAAGTCTATATAGGCCTGTTGCACTAAAAGCCTCGAAAATCATGATGGACCTAAAAATATAATTTAGTTTCTCATAAGTACTATGTTCCTTCCAAAAAGGTGTGGTATCTAAATGTGGACATTCCCAAATTGTTATTTCTAAAAATAACCTCTAATATGATCTCCAATACCTATCATTATCCCATTAAGTCATCAATGCAAAAGAATTATTCACATTGGATATAGATATAAGAAGTGTCCACATATTTTAAATATATCCCTAAAGATCATTCCAAAAGGATACACATTTATTCATAAGAGAAATCTTATGCTACTAGATTTCCTATAGAAAGAGAGAGAACCTTTTGCATCGCTTTCCTTTTAACATTTGGAGTCCTTTGCATACATCATCTAGCTTGGAATAGAGCATCAAAGGAGAATAAGAACCCTCCCTTGGGTTGGATGCAAAGGTACACATCACTTTATCCAACATCAAGGTCTATCTAATCATCTTCATTCTTTTGTTAATATCAAAACACAATTCTTTATATATTGCCTTCTCTCCTTCTTTAGCTGGTTTCTTTTATGTGGCATTGAATGACTATTTAATATTGTTGTTCATTTCTTTTAGTTTTCAATCAAACCCTTTTGATATGATACTAAGGATTATGCAACCCATGAGTAAGTACACTTGGTATGGCTTGGTGTTAAAACACCAACACCAAATTTAGTGACCATACTTGGGATGAATTGTATCATTCATCCCTAGTTGTGTTTGTGTTATTTCCAACCCCTTTTTTAGGTTATTGTGTCATTTCCTTGTTTCTTTCTATTTTATATTTATTTTTATCTCTTTCTTGTTCCTCGAGATGTTCCTGGATTTGGAACATCTCCCAAGAACCCTATGGAAGTATTTAACGTACTTGCTTTAGGATAACAAGAAAAATCTAGTAGCCAAAGGGGGTATCCCTCATGGATAAGATACTTAATACAAATAATTATATATGAAAAAAAAAGGAAATATCATGTAGAAGTATAATAACACAAAATGAAACTAAATGCATAGTTTATCGATTCTAAGAAGTCATGTTTACCATGTCTCTCAAGATATTAAAATAATAAGAGGTGAAAGAAATATAAGAAGATATTTCAAACACTAAGAAGTAACCTTTGAAATATGACAAAAAAGAATAAATCACTAATGGAGGAAGGAAATCCAAAGAAACAATAACCACTAAGGAAAATGTACAAATATCAAATTGATTTTGTAGTAAGAAGGCTATTTTAAGCATGCATCTATAAAACCTAAAAGAAACAAAGTGCCTCTAGAACATGAACATTGAGATATTAAATATCATGGAACTATGATTAAACTTTCTAGAAAACTTACTGATATATTATTTTGTTTATTTCAAATCCCATATGATATAACACAGTGAGAAAATACACATCAGTCACTATTTGAGAATATGCCATGTAAACTTTATAAATATTTGGAAGGAAAGTGCATTGTAAAACAACATGTCAAACATTTATTAAATAATTGCACCTCTAACCAGTTCATTTAGTAATGATAAAATAACTTGAGAGAGAGACTATCAATAAACATAGTAAGTTTTACAAACTTGCAAAAACAAAGGAATGAATCCTCCTCTCTTTTCCAAAATTGTGCATAAGTCTTAAGTTATCCTATCATAAAACTTCTATTGACTATCAACAAACTTGAAAAATCAACCCTTTCCCAACTAACCCCTCTCTCGACAACTTTTTTGAGCAAAATAGCCCAAGGTTCCAACTATCATTCAATTAAACAACACTAACTATTCGCCCTAAAAAGTAGACAATTTAAATAGATTATAATTTACACAAATTACAAGTGAATTATCTTAGAACCAATTTTGTTCATTGGTTGGGTTACCAATTGTCCCTCTTTCATTTTCCCTTTCAAATTCAATTGTTCTAGCAGGCAACCTTCATTTGGGTATTTGATGACAATGAGGCTCTCTTGTTCATTTTCACTGCTTGCATCGGTTGTATCTTATAACATTAATACAAGTATTGTTATACCTCAAATTGTCACCTTCATCTTGGCATGCTTCATCACCATGAGGAGGATGGGGTTTTAATTTTCCCTAAGTGCGTTAGGACCCATTTTTCTATGGTTCAATCACTCCCTACCCGTGTTTTGGAGAGTCTCCTACCTTTTGGGGGTCGATTCCTACTTAACCTAACCTCACTTTGAGCCTTGGAAAGGGATTTTATCTCCCTATCCCGTGTCCGAGGAGCGAAAAAGGAAACATTGTCGCTCCTTAGATGCTTTTAGGGGAGCGAAAATTACAAAATTTTCACTCCGTGCTCTTCCTTAGGGGAGCGACAATCCTGTTGAGCTACTTTTCCTTGATTGTAGGATCAAGAGCGAAGCTTGATACTTGGATGGATCACCCTATCCTTTGAATATCTCCTCAATTTCCATTCAAGGTAACCTGAATATCCTTTGATCCACCTTATCCTGACCTGATCCAAATATTTCTCCTGAGTAGTTTGGACTCTCCATCCTATTAAGAGAGCCTCATACATTGGATCAAGGGTCTTAGAGGGAAATAAGCTTAGAGAGGGGGTCCTTATGATCTTGTGGTGCTCAAAGTGATTTGGAAGGGAAGCTTGAAGGACATGTTGTTGCAGAGACAGGTATAGCATTGTATATATTTCCATGGATTTCCTTTAATATAACTTGGCCTATTCTCCCATTTCATGTCTGTTTTGATAAATTTATGTGAATATTTCTACTAATCGATAGCTAGATCTTGTTTAATACACTTGGTGAATTTGAATTTGTTGTTCTTTGTCTTTGTATGCAGGATCGCAGGTTTGTATCTACAATATAGGAGTTGGATCAGTAAGGAGTAGCTAGGAAAATCGTCTGATCAGAGGTAGGCCATCTGTCCTCTTCCTTCCATCTCATTCTTTTGTTTGCTTGTGTATGAATGAAGTCTAGGAGATGTTAGGTACCATTTGTATACATTCTGTCTTGGATTGGGGATCTAGGGAACCTTCTTTTATCCAAGAGGGATTCAACCTATCCATAGGGGGATTTCCTGCAACAAGTATATCATGTTGGATGAAAAATATTAACATGTTCCCATATGTAGGGATACCCCCCATTGTGTGGTCGACCCTAAAACTAAATTGAAACACATCTAAATAGTATAGTACCGATTCCAACTTATCAATGGTAGAAAAACTAAATTACACATAAATAAATTTAATTTATGCAAATACAAGTGGAACTTTATACCTGTCATCTGTCGATCGATCCTGCTTTCCCTTTTCGTCTGCTTCCTCGTTGTCTCCCTACAGTTGAAGCTCGTTTAACCATAGGCACAACAACTGTTAGCTTCGCCAACCAACCGTAGGATTATGATTTCAGTCACATAGCCATCCCTGAGCTTCGGGGTCGTAGAGCTCACACACACAAATACTAGAGACTCATAAATGGGTTCCCCCCCCCCCCACCAGAATCTCTTTCCAAAATCCAATAGCAGCAAGTCACTCTCTTTACAAAAATTACGATAACCATCCAAACATTGGGTCCCTTCTCCATTCCCCAAGCCTTCCTTAAGTAGGAAATTTCATTGCGACACATGTCGCTTCATGCAAAAATGCCTAATTTTTAAATATTCAAATGTAATTTAGCTCACCTATCCATGTGTCAAGTTTTCTATGAGAGTGCACCAACTTTTCTAGATTTACTCAAGTTTGTCTCCCTGATGTTCCATCTAATTTCTATTTTTGTGGGTGCAAGTGGTGTTAACTAAATGCTCAAGCCTAGTATTCCATTTTCTCCTAAAATAATAATTTCTGTTATTCTAAATACTAAAAATGCATTTTCATGTGCAAATGGCCTAAATGCAATTTATAAGTTTTTACGCATAATGTTTATCAATTAATCCCTTCTAGGAGCTAGGTACCACACTGTTGGGTCCATTTGTCCTTTATGCTCTTTTGTTGATATGGTACCACTCCGTTGGGTCCATTCGTCCATCATTTCCATTTATCAGAAAGGTACTGCATCGTCGGGTCCTCGCGTCCGTCTTTTCCATTTATCGACAAGGTACCACATCGTCGGGTCCTTCCGCCGATATTCTTTCATTGCATCTAACTTGCGGGAACTTCATGTAGGAATTTTAGGATCCGTTACCTTCAATCCTCCATCTACACGCTATTGGAGACTAATGGAACTGAGGAGTAAGTTCATTCTTACTACGCACCCCTCAACTCGTACGTGACCAACTCCGTCATGGTCCACTTCACATGACCTCATGCTTCCCCTGAGTAAGAGGATCAATGCTTCTCTACTCATGCATGGAATTCCGTTGGAAGTTGAGATCGTCATAATTCTTCCGTGTGTGATTTTATCCGTACTCTACGACCCCTTTATTTCCTTTGTTAGTCCATCGGTGAATCGTTTCACCTGTCGCTACAAACATGCTCAAAAGTACACATTAATAGCTCCGCTCTTATTTATCATAATTTATGTTATAAACTGCTAGTCGTTAAGCATCATAATTTATTCATAACCATCGTAATTCATCTCATAAACTGTTAATCGTTAAGCAACTAAATTTTATTCATAATATCATATATTTCATTAATCGGTTAATCATTACATCAATATGCATTTATTCATCAGATTCAGATAAAGTCTTCATTTCCCCAATTGTCATTCAATTCATTATTTCATTCATCAGATTTGCCCCCATGCACATATTTAGGTGTTTCTCAATCGTTAAGACATATCAAGACTCAAAAGACCACTTTATCAAAGTTTGTTCAACCGGGTCACTCGACAGGTGTGCTAAAAGTCCACAGTCATTCTAGGGGAATTACACCATAAGTGATATCCAATTCAGAGTACATTTTGTATGAAATGGGTGGCTAATCTTAAGAAAACTCCTAACTAAGACCAACATACTAAAATTAGTTGATCCGTAGGGAGCACATTTCTTGTAATTTTTGTATATTATCCCTGTCTACAATTTATCCATTTCTTTTCTTTATTTTATATTTATTTAAGGGGGATTGCTTTGATGCCTAATATGTGCATGTAGTTCACATTGGGGATTTTCCCTGTTCCCTCAAGGTCCCTTTTGCATTCACTCCTTGTATAGTTATGTGATTGTTTATAGGGGGAGGTTGTTTAGATATTCAAAATGTTTCCTAGAGTAGGATTTGGTCATATTGGCCATATCCATATCTTGTTATGGGTCATTAGAGTCCAGTTTAGCATCACTTAATGAGATTTCTTCCTCCTCTTATCTAACTTGTATTTACATGAGGGATTCCTGATCTACAAGTTTTTTTCTTCTTCGTTTGATGTCTAGGTACTCTATTGGGTGGGTTGGGTTATATTTTCTTTGGTTTTGTATGAAATACCTCCTTCTCTTTTATGATTGCTACTGGTTTATCCTCTTCTAGGTTTCCCTCATTTTGAATAGGGTTTGATTTTGATTGCAATGTGTCAAAGGTAATTTTTCTTTGTAGTTCCTTAACATGTGGGATTCAGCCCTACTTTTACCTAGTTTTGCATTTACTTTGTAATTTATAAAGCCCCTCCTCATCTTTACTCTTTGATTCCTTGTATTTATCAATGGCCTCATTTTTGGGGTGGTCTTAGTACAAATGACCATGATCATGGTACTTTTTGCAATGAAATGGTATGTGCTCATAATATAGGGTTTTGATCCATTCCTTGTCTTCATAGTTGATGTGAATGGACTGAGTAAGGGCACTAGATGCAATCATGTAGACACAGATGCAAGTGTAGTGTTAAAATTTTAAGTGCAATAAAAATAAGGATCACTAAAAGATAAACAATCACATCATGAACAAAAGTACACAACAAAGTTATCCTAGGAAAACCCTCTCGGGGAAAAAAACCCAGCAAACTTCTTCTATATAGATTTGTCAAAATATACAATAGTATCTCTCGTGCAAAGACCCAAAAAAAAGAAGACTCCAAAAGAAACTACTCCAACTCACTCTATCTCTCCTAGTGATGCAAACTCAATGTGTGAATGAGGTGACCAAATGAAGAGTTCAACCTCCTCATTTATACTAGACAAAACACTTGACCTTTTTACTAATTAGGTCGACCTGACTCACCTAACTGGGATGACCTGTATACTTCACAATAAAATATTATTTTCTATATCTTTCCATGTCGACCTAACAGTTAGGGTTTACATTAATTCTTTCAATGAATTTTACATGATCAATTGCAATAATAATAATTCCCGTAGGGTGTACAATACAAGTAATACAAATGACTCAAATAATACAAATAATAATATCTAACGAAGTAACATTCTTCAACACTCCCTCTTAACAAGGAAGGTATTCTTCAGTATTTGTAACCATCGTCTTCCAATTGTTGCACTTCTTGTATGCAAACTATTGATATTTGACATCTCCCGAATCTATATATCATAAGAATTTTCACAGAGCCAACCCTTTTTCATGTTGGATGCGACCTAGACCATGTATAGGATTTTCACACATAAAGCCAACCATCTTTCATGTTGGATGTGACCTAGACCGAGTCTAGGAATTTTTCGCATAGAGCTTTCCCTCTTTCATGCTGGATGTGACCTATACCGAGTCTAGGACTTTTCCACACATAGCCAACCCTCTTTCATGTTGGATGTGACCTAGACTTGTTTTAGGACTTTTCCACCTTTTAGTGATCACCCCCAGCTAAGAAGACCAGGAGCACACATTACATCATGACAAGACTTGTGAATGATCACCCGGAGCTACAATGAGAAGACCAGGAGCACACATTACATCATTCCATTATTTTCCCCACAGAGCCAGTCCTCTTTCATTATGGATGTGACCTAGACCAAGTTTAGGATTTCCCACCTGCAAATGATCTCCCATAGCTATGCAGACTAGAACAACATTCCAGTATTTTCACCACAGAGCCAGTCCTCTTTCATACTAGATGTGACCTAGACCAAGTCTAGGATTTCCCACATGCAAATGATCTCTCGGAGCTACGTAGACCAGGAACATCATTCCAAGATTTTCACCACGGAGTCAGTCCTATTTCATACTAGATGTGACCTAGATCAAATCTATGCTTTTCCGCAGAGCTAGTCCTCTTTCATACCAGATGCAACTATACTCATCCATGAACCGAGCAAGCCATTCGGTGGGTCCAGCCTATGAGCGTCCATTACGTTGCACACCGCAACCACCTACGCTACCTCACCGCTCGTCCAGATCTCCTCGTCATCTAGGAGACTCAATTATGTCACATGACCCATGATTTCCTTCTACCTCATCTAATCTCATCACTCCCTCTTGATTTGGACCACTCCAATCTTGTCCCTGAAGTACCCAAACTTCACTCTCGACAGAGGCTTGGTCAACACATTGGCTATATGCTCCTTTTTCTATATACTGGAGCCTCACTGCTCCCTTCTGCACCATATCACAGATATAGCAATAATTGATCTCGATGTGCTTCGACTTGTCATGGAACACAAGGTTCTCCAACAATTCCACACAACTCTAGTTTTCACAAAAGATACAAGTCCCCTCTAACTCGAGATCAAACAATCCTGATAGAAACTTCCTAATCCAAAGTACCTCACATCTTGCCCAACAAGCTGCCATATACTCAGCTTCGGCTATACTGAGTGCCACACTCATTTGCTTCCTGCTAAACCATAAGATCATACCCGATCCCAAACTAAAGAAGCACCCTGATGTGCTCTTTCTATCTATGACACTCCCGGCCCAATATACATCAACATAACCTTGTAGGTTAATCTTATGATTCGATGCATACCTGAGGCCATAATCAATTGTACCTTTCAGGTACCTCAGCACATGTTTTTCCGCAACCAGGTGAATATGTCTCGGCTCTACCATAAATTGAATCAGAGTGTTCACCGCAAAGCATAAGTTTGGCCTCGTGTTCGTCAAATACATCAATGAACCAATCATCTGTGGATACATCGTGGCATCCACCAGTTCTGAAGTAGTATCACTTAGAAAATTCAGATCCGATGCCATAGGTGTGGCCAAGGACTTACAATCCATCATCCTAAATCTCTTCAGGATCTCTGCTACATACTTTCCTTCACATAAGAAAAGCTTCTATGGATTATGCCACACCTCAAGACCTAAGAAGTAATGCATCATACCCAGTTATTTAATTTCGAACTCAGCAACAAGCTTCGTATTTGTTTCTTCTATGAGATTCTCTTCACCTATCAAGAACAAGTCATCTACGTACAATAGTAGAATCACAGGATTTCCTTCCTCAACCTTGTAGTAAATATTGGAGACTGCTTTACTCTTGGTAAATCCCAATCTCATCAGAAACCCTTCTATCCTACTGTACCATGTCATGGGTGCATGTTTCAATCTATACAAGGCTATCTTTAATTTGCACACATGAGTCTGCTTGTGATGTGTCTCGTAGCCTAGTGGCCACTCCACATACACTTCCTCTTCCACTATGCCATTCATGAAGGCGGTATTCACATCCATTTGATGCACCTTCTAATTCATCACTTTGGAAATAGAAAGTACAGACCTAATCGAACTGTATCTCGCTGTTGGAGAAAATGTATCATCATAATCAATACCTTCTTTTTGGGAGAAACCTCGATCCACGAACCTTGCCTTGTATTTCTCAACACTTCCATCTGCTGCATGCTTAATCTTGTAGATCCATTTTGAAGACACTACTAACTTCCCTTTTGGTCCTGGAACTACTTCCCATACATCATTCTTCATGATTGATTGATACTCCTCGATCATAGCATCCTTCCAGACTTTCTTTTCAGCAACCTCTTCATAACTGGAAGGCTCATTATCAATGATGTCACTTAACAGTGCCACATAGTTGGAGTAAGTCCGAGGTCTCTTGCTTCCTTCTGAAGCACCATACTTCTTTGCATCCTGGATAATTTCTCGTTCTGAAGTTGGTTTTCTTTTATGTGAGTTCACTTTTTTTGGTGGATCTACCAGTCTCTTGGGCTCAGTCATATCATGAACCCTGGGTTCTTCTGGAACCTACTCTTCCATTATTGTATCTCAAACTCTCAGAGTCTCAGGTTCTTCATCTGAGTGAATCTTCCCTGACCTACTGAAAGCAGTGTCTTCATCAAAGGTTGCATCTGTACTGGTATTGATCTTCTTAAATCCCATTATGTATATTATGTAATCCTTTGATGAATCACTATAACCAACGAAGATTTCGTTCTTTCCTTAAGGCTCCAACTTGGTCCTCTTCTCTTTCAGAATATGAATAAATACTGGGCAGCTAAATATTCTGAGATGGATGAATTCTAGTTTGTCTCCTCTAATATTTCTTCTGGTGTCTTGTTCTCAAGAACTCTATGAGGAGTCCTATTCTAAACATATACAACTGTCCTTGCAGCTTCCGCCCATAAGTGCATAGGAAGGTCCTGATCATGGATCATGGCCTTCACTACTTCCATAATTGTTCTATTCTTTCTTTTTGCAGTCCCATTTTGTTGTGGATTATAGGGAGTGCTCATCTCCCTCTTAATCCCCGAGTCTTTACATAGTTCTTTGAATTCTCCTGAGGTAAATTCACCTCAATTATCTATTTTGTTTTTGTTTTCTTTCCAGTTTGATTTTCTACAAGGTCTTTAAACTCCTTGAACTTGCTAAATACTTCATCTTTGTATTTTAAGAAATAGATCCATGTTTTTCTTGAATAATCATAAATAAAGGAAACATAGTAGGCATACCCACTTAATGAGTTGAATGACACAGGCCCGCAAACATCTGAATGTATGAGTTCCAAAATAGCCTTTGCTTTGTTGTCGCTACTTAGAAATGGCTTCTTCAAACATCTCTTTCAGAGTCTTTAGAGAAGAGATGTGTGGGATCAAGTGATCCTTAATGGAATCGGCTATGATCCTCTTAGCTTTGATAAGATTCTTCTTGTGATTTTCCTTCTCCTCATCTCCCTATGGCTCCGCAACTACCTCTATAACAAACTTTTCCAAATCATGCTCTTCTAGGATGAGCATCACCCTATACTTCCATGCTCGGAAGTTCTTTGCCCCTTCAATCTTATCCTCAAGCTTGGTATTGTTTGTCATCTTGATAAAATTGATAAAGGAGAACCTCAAATGAAAGTAGATAAAGGATAACTTACCAAATGAGTTGCTCCAACCAAAAGGTTGACTTTTGAAAACTAGTTGCAGGGTGACCTAGGGTTTGTCAGAGAAACCCTAATTTTTCAACTTCGGGATCTTAAGAAACTAATTGGAGGAAAAGATGAGCCTCCCCGAGGAGAGCTTAGCAATGTACTTCTTTTTATGATTCTGTGGATAGATCCTCCAAAAACCTAGTACCCTAGTTCTCCGAGCTATAGTGGTGGACCCAAAAATGAAAATTCTTGGAATGAGATTATGCTTCGACAGAAAGATGTGCCCTAGTGAGGCAAGTTGAATACACCCTCTTTTTCAACTGATCTATGGAGAGAGATCCCGGAATTAGAAACCCTAGTTTCTGTAGTTGCAACATCTGCACAATGTTCTCTTTCAGGATAGCTCTGATACCATGTTAGAATTTTAAGTGCAATAACAATAAGGATCACTGAAATATAAACAAGCACATCATGAACAAAAGCACACAAAAAAATTATCCTAGGGAAACCCTCTCGGGGCAGAAAAACCTAGTAAACTTCTTCTATATAGATTCATCAAAATATATAATAGTATCTCTCGTGCAAAGGCCCCAAAACAAGAAGACTCCAAAAGAAGCTACTCCAAATCACTATATCTCTCCTAGTGATGCAAACTCAATGTGTGAGTGAGGTGACCAAATGAGGAGTTCAACCTCCTCATGTATACTAGACAAAACACTTGACCTTTTTACTAATTAGGTTGGCTTGACTCTCCTAACTGGGTCGACCTGTGTACTTTACAATAAAATATTTTTTTCTAGATCTTTCCAGACGACCTAACAGTTAGGGTTTACATTAACTCTTTCAATGACTTTTACATGATAAATTACATTAATAATAATCCTCGTAGGGTGTAAAATACAAGTAGTATAAATGACTCAAATAATACAAATAAGAATATCTTCCTAAGTTGCATTCTTCATCATGTAGGAGTTGTATCTTCTTGCTTGGGTTAGATTTGAGGATTTTACATAAGATTGAAGTGTATTTCCAATTCCTTTCATGGTTTCTTCATCCTAGAAATATTGTGGTAGTGAGTACATGTAGATCCATATGGGTGCCCAATTTAAATAATCTTGTTCTAGACTCAATCTCTTCACCCAATAGCACATATGGAGGATGACCAAGTTATAGAAGTATGGACCATTCTCAAATTCTTAGTCATGGTGTTATGTGCTAGTGAATATGGAAATGAATAATCCTTTGGATCCTAGCTTGAGATATACAACGCTTTGAGCTTCCATAGTGTGTTCATCCTCTAGGATGTGGATTTCTCTTTTAGATAGATTCCTAGAAATTTCACAATCACTAAACGATCATGGATGTATTGGATATAGTTATCAATGCATGCATAGGTGAATTCATAGCTTGGATGATTTGTTTTCTTTGCTCATAAGTTATCATTTATATTCTCCTATGTTTTCTTTGGCTATAGTTTTAAGGGGGAGGTTACATAGGTTGTTTCCATATGACAATGGCCTTGAAGGAGGCCATTCCCACCTCTACCATATCTGGGATGATTTGAAGGGTGGACATATTGTTGTGTTTAGGACCCTTACACCACAATTACTAGGGTTTCAATTTCTCACTATTTGATAAATATAAAGTTAATATGTTGAAATATTGTTAGCATCTATTATAAAACTATAGATGTTATAATCCTACCAATATCAAAAGTTGCCAAGTATCACAATTTTGATGGATGTTGGAAACTTAACTATTAAAAATTATATTGGTATTATGTTATAAAACATTGATTGTTTTCATTTCATTTTTTACATTTACTAGACAATCAAGCATCCAGAACTATAATACACCATAAAGAGCAATGCATAAACAACATAAAAAATGTGTAAAATATCACGTAATCATTGACAACATGGTTATATAATATTTCTAAAATTATTAACTTGTTCTTTATTTTTTGCAAGTTACTACAAACCATCAACTCAACTTTCAACAGTAATATCCAAATAAAAATTAAATTACAAATTTCAAACTCTACAAATGGCTACTAAAAATTTCAATCCCATGAACAAAATTGGTCAAGGTGGATTTGGTTCAGTCTATAAGGTGATTTACACATTTGTTTTATATTAATGTCATGTTAAAATACATGGATAAATTTATATCATCATTGAACAATACATATTGGACATGTTGGTAGGGAGTTATACTAGATGGAAGGAGATTGCCATAAAGAGACTATTTTCCAATAGAGAAGAGAGTGTAAGTGAGTTCTTCAATGAAGTGAATTTGATAAGTTGTGTTTAACATAAAAACCTTGTGAAACTTCTTGGGTGTAGTGTGGATGGCCCAGACAAACTATTGGTATATGAATACCTTCCCAACAAGAGCCTTGATCATTTTTTATTTGGTAATTTTTCTTATATCTATAAATTTATTTTTGTTATGTTCAATATTCAAATATCAAGAATTATTGTTGTTTTCAATGACATTTAAGTTATTTGAGATATAATTGTACTTTACCACAAATGAAAAAATGGGAAACATGCTGGATTGGCAAAGGAGGTTTGATATTATATTAGGAACTACTAGTGGGCTAGCTTATCTCCACCAAGAATCAGACATTCGCATAATCCATCAAGACATAAAAGCTAGCAATATTATACTAGATAACCATTTCAAGCCTAAAATTGCAGATTTTGGGTTATTTAGATACTTTGATGAAGATCAAACTCATCTCAGCACGGGAATCACTGGAACCAGGTGAGAATAAATTTAAAAAAAAAAAAAACACTCTTATTAGAAAATGTGGCTAGTACTTGTTTTGTTTTCACAGAGGTTACATGGCTCCAGAATATCTTGTTCATGGCCATCTAACATAAAAGGTTGATGTTTATGCTTTTGGGGTGTTAGTCCCGGAGATTATTAGTGGAAGAAGGAATAAATCCCCTACACATGCTAATGACATACCATCTCTCTTAACAATGGTAATGATCTCATCATATACACAATCATTTTTTCGCCTTCAAATAAATTGTAATAATATTCAAATCTTTATTACATGTAATATGCAGGTTTGGAATTGTCATATCTCGGGCACCATTTCAAACATAATTGATCCAAACATCCAAGAAAAATACCAAGAGGCTCTTCAAGTTGTTCGCATAGCTCTGCTTTGCACACAAGAATTTGCAACATTACATCTTTCAATGTCTGAAGTTATCATGTTCCTCATCAACAAAGACCCAAATCTTCAAAAAGCTAGCCAACCCCCCTTCATAGATGTCAACCATTTACAATCAAATGGAGGCACAAGTATTTCATCTAAATTAGAAACACATAATCCAGTATCAAGCATGGCTTCTTCCTCTATCGCTCTAGTGTCAATAAACACTATTTCAACAAGCTCTTTTGGTCCAAGATGATAGCAAGAAAATGTTTCAAAGTGAAAAAATTAGCCAATAACACATTGTGGGGGATTATTGTTATATGTTAAAAGTATCATGAACACATATTAATTTTCTTTTGAGAGAGGGTACCAATTGTTTATTTTACTTTTATTAGATTACAACTACTCCAATAGAAACATATATAGAATTCTTGTATTATAATGGATTGAAGAAAAAACCCATGTATTTAACATGGAATCTAGGGATCTAATATATTAAACTTTGAATCAGTACAATAATGTTAGAGTGCTCCATGAAATATATGGATCTAATATATTGTTAGAGTGTACATGCAATCTATGGATTTAAAATATTATTAGATTGTGTGTAACATGAATTTGATTTTGGACTGGAATTATAACTTTATGGTTATGGTAATTACAATAAGTGTAACATTATTAGTGTGGAATTAATTCAATATGAGAATATATCCTCTCATTTTATATGAGAACATGATTGGATTAAATAACATAATTTATAAATGAACATCACATATCTAATATGTATTAATTAAAATAATAATAAAAAATTATAACAACATAAATAAATTCATAAATTAAATAACAAAATTTATATGAATTTACAATATAACACAATACCTATCTTGAAGTGCCCAAAATGATTAAAGAAGGATTTACAATTAGTTCATGAGATCTTCCTTAAGGAATGATACTATGATTTTAAGGACAAAATGTGAAAAGGGCATCTCTCAAAACCCACTCAACTATCTCTATAAGTCGAAACATAAGGACTCTTAGGAAAATAAGGTACATGTAAAATTATAATATTGAAATCCTTGATAAACACAACTATATCAAGGGGGGGCAAGTTAATTAGGCCCATACATAACAAATACAAATTAATGATTTAATTTACTAACTAGAAAACATTTCTCACCACATTATCAAGAATTCCCATTTATCCCTAACTAATTCACAAGTACAAATCCTCAGTTCTAGTTATAAGTACCATAAATACTGAAACCAACACTTATAATGTCAACTAATTATCTTAATTCTAGTCATTGACAATCATCCTTCATGACACACCTATCCTTTCATTATAAAGAAATATGTGCATGAACCTGGTCACATTCTTGACTGGTCACCCACTTAGGTAGAAGCAGAAGGATAGATAAATCCTACATGCATACTTGACATGGAGGTCGCAATGCTTCATAGTTTTGGCCATCACCCAAGTAATATCCAATAGAATAATTACCAACATAACGACTCATTTTTCCTAGATAAAAAATCCATAGAGACACATCGTAGAACTTATTGTTTTAGTGAATTCACTTTCTTCTATTCCTTACCATTCAACCTCCAAGGAAAATTTTAAGGATCCATAAATTTCTTAAAGTGTTGTTGGCAGGCAGTTTGGTAAGATGGTATCGCAGCATCTCCAATGCTGTGACAAGGCAGAAGATGGCACGAAAGGTGACAAGCGGAAGATTATTTTGTGCATGTGTGGATCAACTATACCGCGGATTGTGGGTTTTGGGTCATTTGGACCACATATTATGTACTGTTGAGTCAGTTATACCGCAGAATGCGGGTTTTTGGTCGTTTTTGGACTAGGTCAGTTAGATATTGGGTCATTTGTCCATAGTGTCAGTTAGGAAGTCGTTAGTAAGTGGACAAGAGTTGTAAGGAAGAAGCCTATATATAGATAAGAATTGTAAGTGTTGAAGAGAACACAATTGGTTGGAGAAGAATGCGAAGCTTTGATGTTGGTTGTATGATTTTCGGGTATGTTTTGATGTCAAGAGTCATTGCGGAGATCTAGTTTGTGTAGAGACATTGTATTTGGGTTGAAAATGATAATATGATGAAGCTATTTTGGTACAATCTCTGTGTTCAATCCGTTCAGTTATGGTAATGCGATGTTGCACTTTAAAAATAATGTCATGCTTCTTTGATGCGATACTTGCTTTATAATTACTGTTTTTGCAATGATGAATGTTTGGGTTGAATATTGCTTTACTACTATGTTCAATACTTAAAGATATATATCCTAGTATTGCAATAAGTTTAAGATCTATGTCCGTCCACTATCCCTTGATCGCCTCGGGTGAGAAATCATCTGCTCTGCAAGTGTTGCTGGGCAGGGTCAAACCTGTACGGGCCGATGCTCAGGGAGATCATGGTGGGTTGGTGTCAACAGTGATGAGAACCCCTGTCGACTGGGTTTGAGTCAACAAATGGTTCCGTTGCCGGGACCGTGTATGAAGTGAAAGGAGGATATGTTGTGGCACCCGATGAAACCAGAGATCCAAGAATGGTTTGATTAGAAGTTGCAAGAATTCACTGAAGAGGAAATCCGGAATACTCGATTGACAGTAGGATAGTGGGTAGATAGATACATTCACGATGGTCCACACGAATGGTTCTTCTGTGAGTTCCCGGTCCTATTGTTTGAATGGTTAGCAAAGTTGACCTTCCAAAAGAAGAACTTCCAAGGTGGTGAATCGACGATCTGGACCCCCGAATTGATTTAGGAACTGCAAGAAGTTGATAATAAAGCATTGCAGGCTGTCGAAGTGTGGTTAGATAGCATCCTAGAGGGCTATATCACAGAGTTCGCGGTTGATACTAAGAAGTCCTATAGTGAAGCCGAAAGATATTTTTTTCGCAAACCTCGGGGCCAGTTTTTACTGTCGCTTCAACTGTCGATCAAGATGCTTATTTGTGAAAAAGGTATATTGAAGATGCATCTTGATCAGTAGATAGGCTGGTGGGCAGAGGCTGTGGGTACCACAACGGTTGGGTGGCAGTGCATGGAATGTTAAGGGGTAGGTGGGTACATGTCATGATGAGACTGTGAGTGAAGCCGAGGAAGAAAATGGTCTTATGAGGGGAGGAGCGAGGTTCCGACAGGAAAAGAAGCAGAGGACGGGAGAAGGTCTTGCTACGGTCGAACCGCAAGACCGTGAAGGAAGACCACATGGGACGAAGCGACCTCACAGTCCTGACAAAGACAACCAGGCTACGCCCAGGATAGAGGCAGGACCAAACCCCAGCACCAACGTGCCCACACCTTCGCTCACTATCTCTAAGATAGTAAGAAATACCACTTCGACACTGCCAAGTTCGTCAATTCCACATAAGCTAATTGGTAGTAGTACAACGAAAGGTGGAAGGAAGCCCAGGATGGCGGGCGATGATGCTAAGTTACCGTTGTTCCACTGGAGTGCCACAGACAACCCGGAACAGTATTGGTTTTTGTGTGAAGCAGTCTGGACCATAAAATAGATCACCGATGATGCTGCTAAAAAAGGAAAGTTAGTGATGACTCTGTGAGGTCGTGCATTAGATTGGTTTATGAAATTTGTTCTAGTCCCTACAGGATCCCCAGAGAAGTTGCTGGATGAGATTTGGGATGGGATGATTACTGAATTTAGAAGGCCCAAGTCTGAAGCTCAATATATTACAGAATTGAAAGAAATTAAGCAGTACCCTAATGAGACGGTACGGGATTTTGACCAGTGATTCAAGACGCTGATGGAAAAGGTTAGTTTTGATATGAGCGTCGTCCAACATAAAAGAATGGTTCATCGTGGCACTGCTACCACTGATGCAACAAAACATATCGATGCCCAGTGAAGCTCTGGAGATTGCAATGCGATTGGAGGCGTCACCGAATGGAGAAAATGCAGCCGGAATGTCGCAGATACAAACACAGCTCGCTAACTTAACTATATAGTTGCAAGATTTGAAGAAGGGCAAGGAGGAGCGTGAAGATGTCTGGTGTACGCGATGTCAAGGAGAAGGGCATACGAAGGACAATTGCCTGGACTTCCACAATTATTTGGTTTCAGGAGCACCAAATCCATTGAATGGTGGTAGCATGCCGTGGTGTCGCGTCTACCAGGTGTATGGGAACAGCCACGAAAATTGCCCATATATACATAAAATGGTCACCACCCCAAGGAATCTTTATTGTACATTCTACAAATTGGTGGGTCACGATGATAAGGATTTCCATGCATATGGGTTTCTACCAGAGAGAATGTGTGATATGTTCTATGTAAAGGACGGAAAGTGTGCCGTACAACATCTGCAACCGTAGGTAGCCTAGCCGCTACATCAACCGTAGATGCAGTTTGTACCGCAGTAGCAGCAACTGCCGCAGTTCATGCCGCAATATACTCCGATGTAGATGGCTCCACAATAGCCACAGTACGTACAACAACCGCAGTATGCACCATAAGGACAAGGAATGCAACTGACACCATTCTAGCAACAGTTTAATCAACCACAGTACCAACAGCAGGGAGGATTTTGGGGAGGATACTGGGGAGGCCGTGGTGGTGGATTTGGTCGTGGAGGAGGATGAGGTGGTCGTGGACCTGTTCAATGATATCACTGTGCAGTATGGTGACACTACCAGCGAGACTATCTTCTACTACATAACCAGTGTACATTTTTCTTTGTTAATGATCACATGGTTGAGAATTGTCCACAATTGATTACGCGCTGGCAAGCAGGAAATACCCCCCAGTTGCAGAACCAGCCCCAGGTACAGCAGCCTGCCCAGAACCAAGTGCAACAACCAGTACAGAAACAGAATATGTGGTAGAATCAAAATCAGAATGTGAACCCACAAGGAAATCCGCCACTGAACTAGACCCAGGGTGCAAATATCGCGACAATTTCTGCAGAGCCAAGACCGCAGGATGCCTCTGTTGCTGTGGTCACTTGTGGAGGAAAGACAACTGGAGTGGACAGCTCAATAATTAGATTAGCTAGACAAAATAAGGTATCATTTGACATTGATGCAGAGTGGGAGATGTTTCTTCAAACATGACGTGCACTAGAAAACGACCGAGGTAAAGCTGTTGTGTATGACATGCCCTCTACTTTTGATGCTACTTTGGAGGCCGGCCCTTCACAATGGTCTAGCACACTTCGAGCATTTTTGGAACATTATCTGTCCCTAGCAAGAGATCCCGACACGCTTCCTGCGATTGAAGCCTTGTTGCGATGACCGACCCAGACCGACAAGAGCTCACGGTCAATTCCCTGCAACGACGGAAGACGGGTAAGGAGATGCAGATGAATATTCAAATTGGCGACTACGATATTGATTCGGTTATTCTGGACCTTGGTTCGAATGTCAACATCTTGACCAAGAAGGATTTGCAGAAGATGGGGAGCCCCCCATTGAGCTGGTCTCCTGTACAACTTTGATTAGCTAATCACGCTAAAGTAACACCAATTGGGAGAGTTCCACGAATGGTGGTGGACATTGAGGGAATGAAAACATATGTCGACTTTGATGTAATAGAAGTAGTCGAGGGAGGCAGCTCTTATCCAACATTACTGAGGATTGGATGGGCTAATGATAGTGGAGCTGTAATCAACTTCAAGTGACGGATGATGAATTTTGAAAATTGCGATCTCAGACTTATCGCCCCGTTGGATCCGGCTGAAGGATGCCGCTGCATAGAGCCAGTGAAGACGACGATCCCAGCGGATGGGACCATACATTCAATATTTATGAAGATTATATCCATCCGACTGCCAACGGCGAGTTAGGATGGTGCAGTGATAGCTCCGTGTCTTTCGACTTTGATGATGCGCTAGAATATTGGCAGAATCACTTGAACAAGGTATCGCTTCATAAGTGCGGGTTTATCACAAAGTCATTATGCTGTGTCGCAACTGAAACAATTACACTTCCCATATATGAAGGGATTCCTGGCTTATCTTACTTTCTGATGGAGTTTGAAGCAAGAGTTTCCGAACCTCAGCGATTGCTGGCGTTGAACGAAGCATTGAAGGCTGCTCCAGCACGCTGGTGGGCAACACACAAAGCATCAATTGATGAATGGTCAAAATGAAGAAGATTGATGATGGTATGCTTTGGCGATACCGAGGTCTACCACATCGGGAAGTATGATGGTCAGGACAACCCTAGTGGTCATTTGATGGAGTGTCAGCGGTTATGGGTATCGCGACCAAAAGATGAATGGGTCCATGCTTTTATACATACTTTAGATGAGATGCCACACTCATGGTATACTGCAGCTGAGTTGCGAGGGGAAATTTATACTTGGCTGGAGCTCACCGTGTGTTTTACCCATACATTAAGTTTTGCAGATGCCGATCCCGAGGTCAATAATGCACTACAGCTCATCCGTGATGTAATTCTGCAGGTTGTCCCGATGGCCTATCCTGCGGATCCACTTACACATTGCCAGTTGTAGTCTCTCATGGAATGCTTCAATATCAGTGGTGGGCCATACGATGGTGGTGATCTGCGGAATGCGAATATCCTAGAATCTGAAGGAATTCGTGTTGTGGTACCCCCTAATGCGCTATGCAATCTTATCAGTCAACCGCTGAAGATCCGCAAGATCAACATTGGGACAAAGGACACTCCGAAGTTCACAAATGTCGGGGATTACTGGGATGATGAGCTGATAAGCAAGGTCACTGATATGCTCCTCGATTTTCAGGATGTATTTCCGACAAATTTTTCCGAAATGAAGGGGATCTTGGGCGACTTAGGGGAAATGAAGATTCCATTAAAACTAGATGCTAAGCCGGTCCGACAGCAACCCTATCGACTAAATCTGCGACATAAGGAGAGGGTCAAGGAAGAACTTGATCGCATGTTGGATGCTAGTATCATCGAACCGGTCGAGGAGTCGGACTGGATTAGTTCTATGGTGGTTCAAGATAAGAAGATTGGCGAGGTGCACAATTGCGTCGAGCTCAGGAAGCTAAATGATGCATGTTTGCACAATCCATTTCCAACCCTGTTTACCGACGAAGTACTCGAAGGTGTGGGTGGCCAGGAGATGTACTCTTTCACAGATGGGTTCTCTAGATACCATCCGATCCGCATTGCCAAAGAAGACTGGCATAAGACAACTTTTGTTACTGAATGGGGCTGCTTTCAGTACACCGTGATGCTGTTTGGTTTGAAGAATGAGCCTCCGATATTTTCGCGGGTTGTCGTCACTGCATTCAAAGATTTCATTCAAAAAAATTTCCAGGTATACATGGACGATTGGATGGTCTACGGATTGGTCCGCGATCATCTGGCGAATTCGCGGTTGATGCTGAAACAATACCGACAACACCAGATATCGCTGAATTTGAAGAAATGCATCTTTTGTGCACCATTTGGAATATTTTTGGGTCATATTGTGTGTAAGCAAGGATTGTTGGTTGACCCAGCAAGGGTTGCGCTTATTCTGAGTTTGACACCACCGACTACTGTTAAGCAGTTACGAGCGACGCTGGGACACATAGGGTATTATCACAAGTTCATCAGGGGTGATGCTGCGATTACCACCCCTATGGAGAAGTTGTTGAAGAAGGACGCGGCATTCCAGTGGAGCCCGAAATATCAGTCTAGCTTTGAAACACTGAAGGCGAATATGGCATCGACACCGATATTGGTATTTCCAGACTGGAGTAAGGAATTCCATGTCCATGTTGATTCCTCATTGATTGCGTTGGGCATCGTATTGGCTCAACCAGGAGAAGGGGATCTTGATCTCCCCATTGCTTTTGCTAGCCGGAAGTTGTCATCTGCAGAAAGGAATTACACTACTACTGAGCGGGAAGGTCTAGCAATGGTCTATACACTGCAGAAGTTCAGACACTATTTGTTGGGTGGGCACTTTAAAATGTTCACCGATCATTCTACGCTAAAATACCTAGTCAATAATCCTGTGTTGGGGGGGAAGACATGCCGTTGGCTACTTCTGTTTCAGGAGTTCGATTTTGAAGTCATTGTGAAGCCCATCCGGTTGAATGCCGGTCCTGATCATCTCTCATGGATTGATACAGGAGAAGAGCCGACCAACATTGAAGATGGTTTGCCGGATGCTCAATATTTTGGCTTGAGGTTGCAGATGGCTACTTTACGAAAATCATTCAGTTTCTGACAACGCGTACTGCACCAGACGAGTTCACCACCAGTATGAAGAAGCAGTTGGTAGTCAAGGATGCAGACTTCCAGCTAATCGCAGGAGAGTTATACAAAATGGGTGCCGATGAGGTATTGCGCAGATATGTCTTACCGCATGAGCAAGTGCAGATATTAGCAGAAGCACATGGAGGAGTAGCAGGAGGAGACTATGGCGGTAGGGCGACTTCTAGGAAAGTGCTACATACTGAGCTGTGGTGGCCCACACTGCATAATGACGCGACAGACTATGCACAGTCCTGTGATGTCTGTCAGCGAACTAGAAAACCATCCCGATGCAATGAGATGCCACTTATTCCTCAGTTGACATTGCAGCCGTTCGACAAATGGGTAGTGGATTTTGTAGGACTGATCAATCCACTAGGGATGTGCACGAGTGTGTGCTACATTATCACATCGACAAAGTATTTCACTCGATGGGAAGAGGTGGCACTAGTAGTTAATTGTTCCGTAGCAAAGGCGGCATGATTTTTGTTTGATAACATCATCACTCGTTTCGGCTGCACCAAGATACTGCTGAGTGACCAGGGTAGCCACTTTCTCAATCGCACCATTAGCGCATTGATGGAGGAATTGCAGATCCAACATAAGAAGAGTACACCCTATCATCCACAGGCGAATTGCACGATGGAGGCCTTCAAAAAGGTATTGGAGCATGCGCTGACAAAGGTGTGTAACGTGAACCGCAATGACTAGGATCTCAAAATCCCAGTAGTCTTGTGGGCCTATCGCACCACATGTAAACAACTGATAGGGCAGACACCATTTAAGATGGTGTGTGGACAAGAAGCAATTATGCCCATGGAGTATATTGTCCTGATTCTGCGCATCGTGGCTGCAACAGGCATGGATGATGCAACAGCACTAGATGAACGTCTAGAGCAGTTGGTGAAGTTGGATGAAGATTGTTTCCTTGCTGGGTTCCACCAGGGGGTAGAGAAGGATCGCCAGAAGGCATGGCATGATCGACATGTCAGAAACAAACAGTTTCAGCAGGGTGACTTGGTGCTGTTGTATGACAGCAAGATTATGAAATATCCAAGAAAATTACCGATACATTGGCTTGGTCCGTATCGCATCAGTAGTATTACTTCAAGGGGTGCGGTTCAGTTGCAGCAGCTGGACGAGGCGATGCTCCCCAAACTGGTGAAAGGTCATAGGTTGAATCCCTATCAGTTGGGCTTGGAACAGCGTGATGCCTGAGTCACATTAAAAAAAAATGTGTGTGTTTCAGGATGATCGGTGGCAGGATGGCACAACGACGGAGGAACAAATGTGCAAGCAGGAGGGCTTGTGTCGCAAGTGACGAATGGTCCGTGACAACTGGCTGTGTTATGACTAGGTCAAATCAACAATAAATGCCAAAAGTTAAATAGTTAATTAGCGGTGCGTGTTGGCATGATGGGAATTAATGGCAGATCCGGGTGGTCGGCTGACAGGATCGATGGTGGATTTGGATCATTAATACAGGATTTTGTTTGAATTAATGCATGATTTCGTGATGATTACGGAGGATTCGTCTAGAAGCTATAAAATCGGGAAGGAGTTGGTTGAAAAGCCCCAATATTTTCGTTGATTATTGCCTGTGCAGAGCCAACGCGTATTGGCATAAACTTGGTGATGTGTTGGGCAAGGTTCTGTTGAATTTGCATAGTGGTGTTAGGATGAACCAACTATTAGTTATAAGCACTGCGAGGTATGCCAGGCAAACTGGAGATAGTTGAGATTAGCAGCGAAGTGCAGTCTCCATTCATCTCAGTGGTTGTCGAGCAAGAAGTTGTGTCATTTGGAGCCGTCGATCTTGGAGCCGAAGTTACAAATATGCCGGTGGGAGCATCAGTGATTGCTAAGAGGTGGCAGGGGGGTCAGCCCTCTAAGTCCCCGCAGAGTAAGAGGGTGCTTTGGTCATCCTCCGTGATGGTGGGCGAGGCTCAGGAATAAGTGGGGCAGTCTAGTCGCCACATTCACGAGTTTGCCCCATGGGCGGGATTGTCAGTTGGTGACATCCTTGGGTATATCCCTCCCATTCGGCTGGATGCCACCCCATGCAAGATCAACCCAAAACAGAAGTATGGTGTGAAGATGCCGACGCTCCCGGCTGGAATGGAGTGCTCTGTGGATATTGGGTGGGAAATGATAAGCCTGCGTAACGACGACCATGATATGGTGGCCTACCCTGACATTGCATCCGCCCCATATGTGCCTAAGACAAGTCTTTCCCCGACACCGACTGTACAAGACTGGGCATGAGGATTGAAGCAAGCCGGCTTGTTGTTGAAATATTGTAACTTCAAATAATATTATATTTGTATATTATTTATTCCGGAGATGTTCCATACCTCCGATGTGATTATACTATAAATCCGGAGATGTTTATTCCTCCGAGTTGGGTGTGGTAACTAGGGTTATTAGACCCACCATGTGGGGGTCGGCCCAGTCAGTTATAATGGGGTATTTAACCTAATGGTTAAATACGAGCCCACATGTACTTGTGTAAAATACATATCAGAGTAGTGTATAAATAGAGGAGGTGTGTTCCTCATTTGATACACACACACTCACTTGAGGATAGCGCACTTGTGAAGGAGAGGTCTGCAATCATGGAGAAGGAGATCATGTCTCAGGGTTTCATCTTTGTATATTGCTGGTCATCTATATTGAGGAAGCTTTGCTGGGTTTTCTACCCCATGAGGGTTTCCCAGGATAAATCTCTGTCTCTTGTGTTTATGCTATGCTTGTTGTTTCTTCAGTGATCCTGTATATGCTATTATTGTGAAATGGAATGTAATGCTGCTATTTTCTATATTAGCATATTGAATTTTAACATGGTATCAGAGCTAACCTGAAGGAAGACAAGGTATGGCACTAACGACACTTGCTTTACTTACGACAATTTGAAGGTTAGGGTTTTACATAGCAAAAACCAGTCATCGTAGAACTTTCGCTATAAATCCGTTTTGGCGACGTTTTCGGATCTAAAATTGTTACAGGACGAAGATTAAATATCCAGGTACCTTGTGTCCAAAGGACAACCTCTAATTCGTTGTACTTTGTGATTTGTGATCTGTACAATATAGGGTTTCTGCCTCTTCCAGATCTGAGTCAAAATCAGGTGACCTTGGAAAAAAGGTCATATCTTGGGCTAGGAAGCTCCAAATGAAATTTCGTAAAAAGTGACAGGTAGTACACAGTCTGTACTATCTCAGAAAACGTTTTCAGAGGCCGAAGTTGAACCAGTGACACGTGGCACTCCGTACAAGTGCGCTCTCCTGTATTATCCCATAAACAGGTCATGTTGCGACATTTGGCATAACTCTCTCTCAGAGAGTCCAATTGAGGTCATACCTATCAGGATGGAAAGGTAACAGGCCGAGATATCTCAGGAAAAGTTTTTCAGAGGCCGAAGTTAAAACAGTGACACGTGGCACGCTGTACAAGTTCGCTCTCCTGTTTTATCCCAAAACAGGTCACGTTGCGACATTTGGCATATCTCTCTCTCAGAGAATCCAATTGAGGTCAGACCTGTCAGGATGGAAAGATAACAGGTCAGGCTATCTCAGGAAACTTGTTCAGACCCTGTGGATCAAAAATTTCGGAGTTACACCAGAAACAATCAGGTACATATTTCTGTCAAAACAGAATTATTTTTTTGGTACCTTCATTCATGGCTTCCGGAATTTAGGGCTTTGGAGAAAGTTGGAATTTTTGTAATCGGAGACCACGGCTGGATGCTACTCATCAAAATAGAAATTTAGAGACCAAGATCAGAATTTTTGGTTGGGCAGAAGGCCGGGCTTGATTAGACCCTAGTTCGGGACTTTGATCAGAAAAGTGGAAAATTAGGGCTTCTGTAAAAATGGGAATTTTTTGAAATCTGTGACCACGGCTGGAAGATCCTCAGAAAAATAGAAGCTTAGAGCTTTGGATCAAACATTTTGATTGGGAAGAAGAGTGGGATTCATCAAACCCCAGTTCAGGGTCACGTCCAGTGAATCTGGAAGTTTCAAAGGAAAAATTGAGGAGTGACACTTTGCAGTTTTCAAATTCTGAATATGCCAGTTTGATCAGCTCAGCAAGACATATTCTTTCATCCATTCAGAAGTGTGAAAGTCAAAGTTTGAATCTTTAGGGTTTCTCTAGCAAACCCTAATCAAGCTCCAAATCAAGTTTCAGGGGGATTTGAGGCTAAGGCCTTACATAAGAAGACTACAAGAAGTCTCGACAGGTATGACTTAAAGAGGTTCAGGTATGTCTTGAAATCTAATTCTTGATTAAGTTCATGATGTGTTTTCCTTCATATTATTTACTAGTACAATCTTGATTAATGTTAGAATTGTGTTATCACCCTAGTAACAATATGAATGCATGTGAATGATCAAAGACATTCATTGATTAGGGCTATATGATTGTACTAATGCATTATGGTGTTGTGTGAGGTTGATGCTGTCTACTAACAAGATATAGGTACATCACAAAAGACAAATCAAGTTCCATGACCATGACATCATGAAGACAAAGACTCATATATAATCTTTGTTCTACTTACAAGGTATGTATGACTTTATTATATTATGCTTAACCTATGAGACATGCAGGTTCTAGCTCAGGATCTCTAAATCATTGAAGAGATTGTTTAGGTATGTTGTACATAACTAAGCAGGTATACTAATCCAGGTATGTTTTCCTATGTCATGTTAAGAATCTTACCTTGTATTGGGATCCCTTATATAAGTATACTTGGTATGATTGGTTATGCTTATTCATAAAGTTAGTAATCAAGGGATTATGCATATTATGTCTTTTATCTTGATTGATGATATGCATGAGTAAAATAAGACTTCCCTGAAATCTTGAATACTAATGTTTATTAACTATAATCATGACTATACATTTTCAAGATTATTTAGAACTATAATGTTTTGATAACATTTAGAACATACTAATGGGTGTATGTTTGTGTATGAGATCATAAGGATGACACTTGAACATGCACAGTGGTACAGAATGAATAGAAGTTCAAAAGACATACAGAAGATCAAGCGGGAGGCAACCACACAAACATAAAAGATAAGTATTTATTTGAAATAGTAAATGATATTGCCTGTAATAGGTTGTATGCATATTTGTATTCCTATAATATATCATGCTAAGTGTAAATATTCATAGAACATTAAACAGTATACTACTAATATGCATATGATTGGTAAGTTGGACAAACATTCCATTGTTGCTTGTCTAGAATGAAACCTCTTTGCTGACATGCTGAGAGTTGTGCACACTCTCGATAGTATGTTCTGGTAGAGATGGAAGGCATCTAGATAGCCACTGTATGCATACAGGATATGGGAAAGTGTTGTGCCAAAGTATTGGTCAAGATAGTTGCATAACTATGTAAATGATATCCGTATGCATAATAGGTTATCATGTCAATATGATTTGATGATTATGAAGTATTACTAATCCTGTACTTAATTTTGATTTGTAGGAAAGATCATGATGAATGATGAACACTGAACAAGCAATGGATGTTCAACAAGAAAATTTACAAATCAAACAAAATATAGAAGGCTCATGGCTAGAAGATTCTCTTAGAAAGAGGAAGAGAATCATGATGAAATGTTTGCTCCAAGTGGCTAGATAAAACCATTCTCTTAATGGTGTAATCAAAGAAGAAGTGTGATTTAGGTTCTGTATGGGTACCCAGGATCGATAATCAATTGATGAGCTTAATGATCACCACGAGTGATGTGGATCTCAACCTTTGCTACAAGGTTGAATATGGTTTGTTATACATAGATGACATGGATGCAAGAAGGAACTCACCACAGAGTTCGAATAATATTGAGGCTCATATCAGTAGACCCATCTATCGAGAGATGGCACAGATAGATATGCAGAAAATCATTCAATGCAGAGTGTGAATGATGTTCAGTCACAAAGGGAGAATTGACAGTTTCTTAATAAGCTTGGGCTTTACCAAAAGTAAAGTTGTTCCTAACCTTTACCTTAAGGCTATGGATCATACTATTATTATGATATCTTTCTTATAGGGAATGAGAAACAGATCATGAAAAGAAAGAAGAAGATGGCTGCAGAAATGAAAAAATGAAAGATCTCAGATTGATGCATTACTTCCTAAGTCTGGAAGTATGGCAAGGCTTAGAAGGAATCTTTCTCAACCAGGGAAAGTGTGCTGAGAAATATTAAAAGGAATTGATGTGTTGGAATGGCCACTCTCATGAATTCCAACTTGAAGTTCTTAGCAGATGACTCATTAGAGTTAGTGGATATAACTCTGAACAGACAAATTATTGGGTCTTTGATATATCTAACATATACTAGGTTAGATATATGCTTTGTTATGAACACCTTGAGTTAGTATCTAGTGGAAGCTAGATGTGTTTACCTGATAGTTGCAAAGCATGTGATGAGGCACATAAAGGACACGATAGAATTTGATCTATGCTATCTTGAAGATCATGACTTCAGATGGCTATTCAGATTCTGATTGGGCAGGAAGTGTATCAGACAGGAAGAACACATCGAGAGGATGTTATTGTCTGGGATTAGCCATGATCTCGTGGTTTAGCTGGAAGCAGTCTAGTGTGGCTCTCAGCACAAGCGGAATATATGGCTGCTTGCTCTGCAAGTTGTGAAGAAGTTTGGCTTTAGGATTGTTTGACTTAGAGATAGAACCAACTGAGATCCTATGTGATAATTAGAGTTGTATCAAGATGACATAGAATCTAGTGTTCCATGATAAGTCAAAGAACATAGGGAACTAACAAGATATGACGTAGAAAGGAACTCTAAAGTTTGAATTTGTAACAGGTTACCATTGTACTAACCAAACCTCTGTCTCAAGTGAAATTTGAATACTTCCGAGACAAGCTTGGTGTAGTTCAAAAGGACCCTCCTCGAAAGGGGGAGTAGTATAGTCACTGATCATAAGTTGGTCTCATCGAACAACAAGGTCGATGATGAGGTAACCTGTTCTCTACACCTAGATACTTAGAAATATTTATATTTAGGACTCTTATGCTTAGAATACTTTGTTTTACATGCTTTTGATGATAGATGTATTGGTAAGAATACATACTTTTGATGACACATGTATTGATTAATGTACTTGTATTGATGAGAATACATGTGGGGATTGTATCATCCTTGAACACATGTTCTAAAGCGAGCCGTAGACGTATGGTCTCCGAAAATGAAGTCCTTAGTGGACAGGTAGGGATTGTATCATCCCTGGACTTCGGTCCCTGAATAGATCCGTAGACGTATGGTCTCCGAAAATGAAGTCCTTTGTGGACAGGTAGGGGATTGGATCATCCCTGGACTTTCAGTCCTAAAGAGAGCCGTAGACGTGAGGTCTTCGAGAATGAAGTCCTTAGTGGACAGTTGAGGGGATTGGATCATCCCTGGACTTTCAGTCCTAAAGAGAGCCGTAGACATGAGGTCTCCGAGAATGAAGTCCTTAGTGGACAGTTGAGGGGATTGGATCATCCCTGGACTTTCAGTCCTAAAGAGATCCGTAGACGTGAGGTCTCCGAGAATGAAGTCCTTAGTGGACAGTTGAGGGGATTGGATCATCCCTGGACTTTCAGTCCTAAAGAGAGCCGTAGACGTGAGGTCTCCGAGAAGTGGGGATTGTATCATTCCCGGACTTAGGTCCCTGAATTGATTCGTAGACGTGAGGTCTCCGAGAAGTGGGGATTGTATCATCCCTGGACTTAGGTCCCTAAATTGATCCGTAGACGTGAGGTCTCCGAGAAGTGGGGATTGTATCATCCCCGGACTTAGGTCCCTGAATTGATCCGTAGACGTGAGGCCTCCGAGAAGTGGGGATTGTATCATCCCCGGACTTAGGTCCCTGAATTGATCCGTAGACGTGAGGTCTCCGAGAAGTGGGGATTGTATCATCCCCGGACATAGGTCCCTGAATTGATCCGTAGACGTAAGGTCTCCGAGAAGTGGGGATTGTATCATCCCCGGACTTAGGTCCCTGAATTGATCCGTAGACGTGAGGTCTCCGAGAAGTGGGGATTGTATCATCCCCGGACTACGGTCCCTGAATTGATCCGTAGACGTATGGTCTCCGAGAAGTGGGGATTGTATCATCCTCGGACTTCCGTCCCTGAATTGATCCGTAGACGTATGGTCTCCGAGAAAGTGATTTTTGATGTGGTTACTTGTATCGGTAGGATACTTGTATTGATGATGTGGTTACTTGTATCGGTAGGATACTTGTATTGATGATGTGGTTACTTGTATCGGTAGGATACTTGTATTGATGATGTGGTTACTTGTATCGGTAGGATACTTGTATTGATGATGTGGTTACTTGTATCGGTAGGATACTAGTATTGATGATGTGGTTACTTGTATCGGTATGGATACTTGTATTGATGATGTGGTTACTTGTATCGGTAGGATACATGTATTGATGACATGATTACTTGTATCAGTATGGATACTTGTATTAATGATATGTATACTTGTATTGGCATGAATACTTGTACTAATGATGTGGATACTTGTATTGTTATGATGACGATGTTGATGATCGTGAGATGACGATGCTGATGATCGTGTGATGACGATGCTGATGATCGTGTGATGACGATGCTGATGATCGTGTGATGACGATGCTAATGATCGTGAGATGACGATACTGATGATCGTGAGGATCCAAATGTTGATGTTGTTGTAGTTGTTCGAGTGCTGCAGAAGATAAAGACTCAGTACTGAAGATGTTGATGTTCCAGTATTGAAGATGTTCCAGTAACTGCTTGAGTTACTGATGATGTTGAGAAAGCTTCCAATGATTTATAGATGTATCATGTATGATGTTGATGACTCCTTGCTCGTGCAGATACTGTTATAATATCCTTCTCGTTAAGGGGGAGTGTTGAAATATTGTAACTTCAAAGAATATTATATTTGTATATTATTTATTCCGGAGATGTTCCATACCTCCGATGTGATTATACTATAAATCCGGAGATGTTTATTCCTCCGAGTTGGGTGTGGTAACTAGGGTTATTAGACCCACCATGTGGGGGTCGGCCCAGTCAGTTATAATGGGGTATTTAACCTAATGGTTAAATACGAGCCTACATGTACTTGTGTAAAATACATATCAGAGTAGTGTATAAATAGAGGAGGTGTGTTCCTCATTTGATACACACACACTCACTTGAGGATAGCGCACTTGTGAAGGAGAGGTCTGCAATCATGGAGAAGGAGATCATGTCTCAGGGTTTCATCTTTGTATATTGCTGGTCATCTATATTGAGGAAGCTTTGTTGGGTTTTCTACCCCATGAGGGTTTCCCAGGATAAATCTCTGTCTCTTGTGTTTATGCTATGCTTGTTGTTTCTTCAGTGATCCTGTATATGCTATTATTGTGAAATGGAATGTAATGCTGCTATTTTCTGTCTTAGCATATTGAATTTTAACACTTGTTAGGGATTATTAACATGCCACATTTTGGGCGACTGGAGGAATTTAATGCGTGCATCAAGAAGCTCCTCACGTGCTTTCATGGTGGTTTGTTCTGGCTAGATAAAGAAGTCCCGGTCACCATTGAATTAATTTTGTATATAACCGGCTTGCCTAAAAATGGAGTCGATCCATTGCAATTCATCTAAGTAAAGGCAAACGACAAAAATAGGGCATTGCAGTTGGCACATAAATATAGCTTTGCAACGGATGGGAATTGGTATCACACTAGCACCTGCAATGATCAGGCGGTACTCATGAGCATTAAGATCCTATCCTGCAAGGTGATTAGGGGTGGTCGACCCAACTAGTGCAACTTGGGGATTGTTGCATGCGCAGAGCAATGTGCGTATGGGGTCCAAATGAACTGGTCTCTGTATCTCATGAATCAATTAACGGAGGACACTGTGGCGGTCCAATCAGGAAAGGGTGCCTTCACATACAGTTGGCTATTGCTGTTAATCATATTGATCGTATGGAATGAACCTGGCACATACCAGGGCATGGACTGTCCGGCTGCAGCAGAACGACGAGGTGAGCGATATTAGAATCTGTGGTATGTACGAGAGCCAGAGAGACTCCTGGATTGCCAATTGCAGTTTTGGCTGGTTTGGGAGATGCTTTGTGCTGCAGCAACAGAAGTCCCGTGAGTATCTGAAGAAACTGTAGTGTGGTTCAGACCAGTCATGGAATTTCCAATTCGACCGCATACCATACATATACAAGCCTGCCATGATCTTGATCGGTAATGGTTGCATACCTCGTATAAGGTGACGTCTGGATATTTGGAGGCTACTGTGAATGAGTGGCCGGAGGCATGGCGACAACCCATGAGCTTAGCAGAGATAGAAGTCGGTGGCTCGGTGTTGGGCCTAGATGATCGAGTATCGGCACAGGACTAGTAGAGTCACCATGACTTAGGGAAAGAATCGACTAAAACAATATCGGATGATAGCGACTTGGACCTTGAAGAAAACCACTTGAAAAGGTATCAAGAGCATGCAACGATCAGCGGGTTGTCCTTTCCTGCCAAGGCACAGTTGCGCCGCCTGCTCACAGCGCTTAATACTGTATCCTTTGCGGCGGTGGACAAGATTTCAAGGAAAGCGGATGAAGGGTTCCATGCAATCACCGCTCGGTTAGAGTCTTTCTATGATATGGTTTCCAGAAAGGCACCAGAGGAAGTAGTGGCCCCAACATTTGGCACAATCAGCACTGAGCCGCGGGTGAGGAATGTGGAGATTTCCCCGACTGCGATTGTGACTGAAGATGCGGCAGTAAACACGTTGCTGCAGTAGTTGAACATAGTGACCCTCAATGTTAACGCATTTCCATCAGAAGGGTTGACCACTATGCTGTCTACTACCAGCAAGGAAACGAAAGACCAACTGCGGTAGATCAGTGGTATGTGTGTATGATTACAGGCGAGTGAGGCTGATGTGAAGCGCACAATCGAGGAATTGACCGCTAGGGCTGCTTCCGCATGGCAGGTCGTGGATGACCTCGAAGCACACATAAAGGGAGAACGGGATGAGAAGGAACGCGAAATTGAAGGCCTGGAAAAGGAACATGATTTCCTTATTGCAGAGAAGGATCGTCTGTGGGATGACAGTGTATGAGTTGACCGGGCCATCACGAAAGCTTATCAACATGTGCCAGATCCCACTGAAGAGGTGGACATGCTCCACTAGGTGTAGGGACTGGGGGCTGCCATTATTCAGTTGCGACAGGAGAATCATGAGTTGAAGGCCAAGATGAATCCGGGTAGGCCTTAGGCTGAAGTTGATGAATGAAGAAGGGAAATTGAGGAAGTTGCCACTCATATGGAGGAGTTGGAGATGCAAGCAACCAGGCTCATGGATGACACTGTACAATTCTGGGGCTACATTGTTCATGACGAGCAGGTTGAACAACTGACTAAGTATCGAGAGGAAGCTAAGGGACAGTTGGCCACACGAAAAGTGACAATGCACACTATGCCACCACTGGAGCAAGTTGCTAAGTCTCAGGAGCTCAACTATTTGCAACAACGAGTCGCCAAGGTGGACGACTGATAGAAGATGTGCGCAACCCAGTTAGAGGAGTTCCAGGATAGTGGCGGCAAGTTCATAACACAAGGTAGTGAAGCTCTGCAGGCAGTGCAGAAATGTCGACAACAGGTAGTGGCAAAGCTTACAGATCACCCATCTGTCGAAGATGTGGTCGACAACCAGTCAGCGACTACGAAAGCCAAGGAGGTGGTGCGGAGAGTTGAACAGCTGTATGAGAACTTCAAAGTCAAAAC
Source organism: Larix kaempferi (assembly GCA_027924585.1). Taxonomy (NCBI): domain Eukaryota; kingdom Viridiplantae; phylum Streptophyta; class Pinopsida; order Pinales; family Pinaceae; genus Larix; species Larix kaempferi. Next base: position 3,338,905 of record BSBM01000723.1, on the reverse strand, counting down.
GACGGATTACATCGTATCCTCTTGACGTGGCTCGAGGGCGACCCATAAGATTGTGTTGGGGACCTATTGGCAGGCGGTTTGGTAAGATGGTAACGCAGCATCTCTGATGCTGGGACAAGGCAAAAGATGGCATGAAAGGAGACAAGCGGAAGATTATTTTTGGGTCAATTGTACCGCGGATTGCAGGTTTTGGGTCATTTGGACCACATATTATGTACTGTTGAGTCAGTTATACCACAGAATGCGGGTTTTTGGTCATTTTTGGACTAGGTCAGTTAGATATTGGGTCATTTGTCCAGTGTCAATTAGGAAGTCGTTAGTAAGTGGACAAGAGTTGTAAGGCGAAAGCCTATATATAGATAAGAATTGTAAGTGTTTAAGAGAACACAATTGGATAGAGAAGAATGCGAAGCTTTGATGTTGGTTGTATGATTTCCGGGTATGTTTTGATGTCAAGAGTCATTGCGGAGATCTAGTTTGTGCAGAGACATTGTATCTGGGTTGACAATGATAATATGATGAAGCTATTTTGGTACAATCTCTGTGTTCAATCTGTTCAGTTATGGTAATGTGATGTTGAACTTTACAAATAATGTCATGCTTCTTTGATGTGATACTTGCTTTACAATTACTGTTGTTGCAATGATGAATGTTTGGGTTGAATAATGCTTTACTACTATGTTCAATACTTAAAGATCTATGTCCTAGTATTGCAATAATTTTAAGTACTATAGCCGCAACCATCCTCCTTCATTCGGCAACAACATGGTTCCATCCACTAACCCTTGGTCGCCTCGGGTGAGACCTCATCTGCTCTGCAGGTGTTGTTGGGCAGGGTAAAACCTGTCCGGGCAGGTGCTCAGAGAGATCGCGGTGGTTTGGTGTGGACAGTGATGAGAACCCCTGTCGAATGGGTTTGAGTCAACAAATGGTTCCGTTGCCGGGACCATGTATGAAGTGAAAGGAGGATATGTTGTGGCACCCGACGAAACCGGAGATCCAAGAATGGTTTGATCAGAAGTTGCGGGAATTCGCTGAAGAGGAAAGTCAGAACACTCGATTGACAATAGGAAAGTGGGTAGATAGATACATTCACGATGGTCCGCACAAATGGTTCTTCTGTGAGTTCTCGTTCCTATTGTTTGAATGGTTGGCAAAGTTGACCTTCCAAAAGAAGAACTTCCAAGGTGGTGAACCGACGATCTGGACCCCCAAATTGATTCAGGAATTGTAGGAAGTTGATAATAAAGCATCGTGGGCTGTCGAAGTGTGGTTCGATAGCATCCTAGAGGGCTATATCACAGATTTTGTGGTTGATACTCAGAAGTCCTACAGTGAAGCCGAAAAATATTTTTTCCATGAACCTAGGGGTAGGTTTTTATTGTCACTTCAACTGTCGATCAAGATGCTTATTTGCGAAAAAGGTATATTGAAGATGCATCTTGATCAGTAGACAGCCGGTTGGGCGGAGGTCATGGGTACCACGACGGTTGGGGGGTAGTGCATGGAATGTTAAGGGGTAGATGGGTGCAGGTCATGATGAGACTGTGAGTGAATCCAAGGAAGAAAGTGGTCTTACAAGGGGAGGAGCGAGGTTCTGACAGGAAAAGAGGTAGAGGACGGGAGAAGGTCCTGCTGCAGTCGAACTGCAAGACCGTGAAGGAAGATGACATGGGACGAAGCGACCTCACAGTCCTGGAAAGTAAAACCAGGCTACGCTCAGGATAGAGGCAGGACCAAACCCCAGCACCAACGTGCTCACACCTCCCCTCACTATCTCTCAGATAGCAAGAAATACCACTTCGACACAACCAAGTTCATCCATTCCACAGAAGCTAATTGGTAGTAGTACAATGGAAGGAGGAAGGAAGCCCATGATGGCAGGCGATGATGCTAATTTATCGTTGTTCCACGGGAGTGCGACAGACAACCCGGAACAATATTGGTTTTTGTGTGAAGCGGTCTAGACCATAAAACAGATCACCGATGATGCTGCTAAAAAAGGACAGTTAGCGATGACTCTATGAGGTCATGCATTAGATTGGTTTATGAAGTTCATTCTAGTCCCTACAGGAGCCCTAGAGAAGTCTCTAGATGAGATTCGGGATGGGTTGATTGTCGAATTTAGAAGGCCCAAGTCTGAAGCTCAATATATTATAGAATTGAACGAAATTAAGCAGTATCCCAATGAGACGATATGGGATTTTGACCAGCGATTCAAGACACTGATGGCAAAGGTTAGTTTTGATATGAGCGCCATCCAACATAAAGAATGGTTTATCGTGGCACTGCTACCACATATTCGGCTACCACTGGTGCAACAAAACATCTCGACACCCAGTGAAGCTCTGGAAATTTCAATGCGATTGGAGGCGTCGCCGATTGGAGAAAATGCAGCCGGAATGTCGTAGATACAAACACAACTCGCTAACTTAACTATACAGTTGCAAGATTTGAAGAAGGGCTAGGAGCAGCGTGAAGATGTATGGTGTACGCGATGTTGAGGAGAAGGGTATACAAAGGACAATTTCCCAGACTTCCGCAATTATTTGGTTTCAGGAGCGCCAAATGCATTGAATGGTGGTAGCATGCCGTGGTGTCGTGTTTGCCAGGCGTATGGGAACAACCACGATGATTTTCCATATATGCAGAAAATGGTCACCACCCCGAGGAATCTTTATTGTACATTCTACAAATCGATGGGTCACGATGATAAGGATTTCCATGCATATGGGTTGCTACAAGAAAGAATGTGTGATACGTTTTATGTAAAGGACGACCAGCGTGCCGTACAACATCCACAACCGTAGGTATCCCAGCTGCTACATCAACCGCAGATGCAGTTTGTATCGCAGTAGAAGAAACTGCCGCAATTCATGCCGCAATATGCTCCGATGCAGATGGCTCCACAACAGCCATAGTAGGTACAACAACCACAGTATGCACCACAAGGACAAGGAATGCAATCGGAACCAGTCCAACAACAGTTTAATCAACCATAGTACCAACAGCAAGGAGGATTCCGGGAAGGATACTAGGGAGGCCGTGGCGGTGGATTTGGTTGTGGAGGAGCATGCAGTGGTCGCAGGCCTATTCAATGCTATCACTGTGCGGTATGCGGACACTACCAACGAGACTGTCCGCTACTACATAACTAGTGTACATTCTGCTTTGCTAATGATCACATGGTTGAGCATTGTCCACAGTTGATTGCGCGCTGGCAAATAGGAAATACTCCCCAGTTGCAGAACCAGCCCCAGGCATAGCAACCTGCCCAGAACCAAGTGCAACAACCAGTACAGAACCAGAATATGCGGCAGAATTAGAATCAAAATGTGAACCCACCAGGAAATCCGTCGCTAAACTAGACCCAGGGTGCAAATATCGCGATAATTTCTGCAGAGCCAAGACCGCAGGATGCCTTTGTTGCTATGGTCACTCACGGAGGAAAGACAACTAGAGTGGACAGCTCAATGATTAGATTAGCTGGACAAAAGAAGCTATCATTTGACCTTGATGTGGAGCGGGAGACGTTTCTTCAAACACGACGTGCGCTAGAAAACGACTGAGGTAAAGCTGTTGTGTATGACATGCCCTCTACTTTTGATGCTACTTCGGAGGACAGCCCGTCACAACGGTCCAGCACACTTCGAGCATTTTTGGAACATTGTTTGTGCCTGGCAAGAGATCCCAATGCTGTTGCTACGATTGAAGCCTTGTTGCGACGACTGGCCCAGGATCGACAAGAGCTCATGGTCAATTCCATGCAACGACGGAAGACAGGTAAGGAGATGCGGATGAATATTCAAATTGGCGACTATGATGTTGATTCGGTTATTCTAGACCTTGGTTCGGATGTCAACATCTTGACCAAGTAAGCTTTGAAGAAGATGGGGATCCCCCCATTGAGCTGGTCTCCTGTACAGCTCCGATTAGCTAATCGCGCTAAAGTAACACCAATTTGAAGAGTTCCATGAATGGTGGTGGACATTGAGGGAATGAAAACATATGCCAACTTTGATGTAATAGAAGTAGTCGAGGGAGGCAACTCTTACCAACATTACTAGGGATTGGATGGGCTATTGATAGTGGAGCTGTAATCAACTTCAAGTGATGGATGATGACTTTCGAAAATCACGATCTCAGAGTTATCGCCCCGTTGGATCCAGCTGAAGGACGCCGCTACATAAAGCCAGTGAAGGACGACGATCCCAGCGTATGGGACCATGCATTCAATATTTGTTAAGATTATATCCATCCAACTGCCAACGGTGAGCTAGGATGGCACAGTGACAACTCTGTGTATTCCGACTCTGATGATGCGCTAGAATATTGGCATAATCGCTTGCACGAGGTATCGCTCTGTAAGTGCGGGTTGATCACACAGTCATTATGCCATGTCGCAACTGAAACGATTACACTTCCCATATATGAAGGGCTTCCTATCTTATCTGACTTTCTAACAGATTTTGAAGCAAGAGTTTCTGAACCTCAGCGATTGCTGGCGTTGAACGAAGCATTGAAGGCTTCTCTAGCACGCTAGTGGGAAACACACAAAGCATCAATTGATGAATGGTTGAAATGAAGAAGATTGATGATGGTACACTTTGGCGATACCGAGGTCTACCACACGGGGACGTATGATGGTCAGAATGACCCTGGTGGTAATTTGATGGAGTGTCAGTGATTATGGGTATCACGACCAAAAGATGAGTGGGTCCATGCTTTTGTCCATACTTTGGATGAGATGCCACGCGAATGGTATACTGTAGCTGAGTTGCGAGGGGAAATTTCTACTTGGATGGAGCTCACCGTGTGTTTTACCCATACATTTAGTTTTGTGGATGCCGATCCCGAGGTCAATAATGCACTACAGCTCATCCGTGATGTAATTTTGCAGGTTGTCCTGGTGGCCCATCCTGCGGATCCACATACGCATTGCCAGATGCAGTCTCTCATGGAATGCTTCAATATCAGTGGTGGGCCAGAAGATGGTGATGATCTGCAGAATGTGAATATCCCAGAATCCGAAGGAAGTCGTGTTGTGGTACCCCCTGATGCACTAAGCGATCCTATCAGTCAGCCGCTGAAGATCTACAAGATTAACATTGGGACAGAGGACACTCTGAAGTTCGCAAATGTTGGGAATTACTGGGATGATGAGCTGATAAGCAAGGTCACTGATATGCTCCATGAGTTTCAGGATGTATTTTTGACAAAGTTTTCCGACATGAAGGGGATCTTGGGCGACTTAGAGGAAATGAAGATTCCATTAAAACCATATGCTAAGCCGGTTCGGCAGCGACCCTATCGACTAAATCCGTGACATAAGGAGAGGGTCAAGGAAGAACTTGATCGCATGCTGGATGCTGGTATCATCGAACCGGTCGAGGAGTCGGACTGGATTAGTCCTATGGTGGTACAAGATAAGAAGACTGGCAAGGTGCGCATTTGCATCGAGCTGAGGAAGCTAAATGATGCATGTTTGCACGGTCTGTTTCCAACCCCGTTTATCGATGAAGTACTCGAAGGTGTGGGTGGCTAGGAGATGTGCTCTTTTACAGATGGGTTCTCTGGCTACCATCAGATCCACATTGCCAAAGAAGACCGCCATAAGACAACTTTTGTTACTGAATGGGGCTTCTTTCAGTACATCGTGATGCCGTTTGGTTTGAAGAATGCCCCTACGATATTTTCGCTGGTTGTCATCGCTGCATTCAAAGATTTCATTCAGAAGTTTTTCCAGGTATACATGGACGATGGGATGGTCTACAGATTGGGCCACGATCATCTGGCGAATCTGCGGTTGATGCTGGAATGATGCTGATAGCACCAGATATCGTTGAATTTGAAGAAATGCCTCTTTTGTGCACCATTTGGCATACTATTGGATCATATTGTGTGTAAGCAAGGATTGTTGGTTTACCCAGCAAAGGTTGTGGTTATTCTGAGTTTGACACCACCGACTACTTCTAAGCATTTACGGGCGACACTGGGGCACATGGGGTATTATCACAAGTTCATCAGGGGTTATGATACGATTACTGCCCCTATGGAGAAGTTGTTGAAGAAGGATGTGGCATTCCAGTGGAGCTTGGAAAGTCAGGCTAGCTTTGAAACACTGAAGGCGAAGATGGCGTCAGCACTGATATTGGTATTTTCGGAATGGATTAAGGAATTCCATGTCCATGTTGATTCCTCATCGATTGCATTGGGCGTCGTATTGGCTCAACCAGGAGAAGGGGAGCTTGATAACCCCATTTCTTTTGCTAGCCGGAATTTTTCATCTGCAGAAAGGAATTCCACTACTACTGAGCGGGAAGGTTTGGTAATGGTTTATGCACTGCAAAAGTTCAGACACTATTTGTTGGGTGGGCACCTTAAAATGTACACCGACCATTCTGCATTGCAATACCTAGTCAATAAGCCTGTGTTGGGGGGGAAGATATGCCGCTAGCTACTTCTATTTCAGGAGTTTGATTTTGAAGTCATTGTGAAGCCCGACCAATTGAATGCCAGTCCTGATCATCTCTCATGGATCGATACAGGAGAAGATCCAACCAACATTGAAGATGGTTTGTCGGATGCTCAACTATTTTGGATTGAGGTTGCAGATGGTTGCTTTACAGAAATCATTCAGTTTCTGACAACGGGTACTGCACCAGACGAGTTCACCACCATTATGAAGAAGCAGTTGGTAGTCAAGGCTGCAAACTTCCAGCTAATTGCAGGAGAGTTATACAAAATGGGTACCGATGAGGTATTGCACAGATATGTCTTACCGCATGAGCAAACGCAGATATTAGCAGAAGCGCATGGAGTAGCCGGAGGACACTATGGCGGTAGGATGACTACTAGGAAGGTGCTGCGTGTCGGGCTATGGTGGCCCACACTACATAATGATGTGACAGACTATGTGCGGTCCTGTGATGTCTATCAGCGAACTGGAAAACCATCCTGACGCGATGAGATGCCACTTATGCCTCAGTAGACATTGCAACCATTAGACAAATGGGCAGTGGATTTTGTATCCCCGATCAATCCACCAAAGAAGCGCATCGGTGCGCTCTACATTATCACAATGACAGAGTATTTGACTCGATGGGAAGAGGCGGCACTAGTAGTTAATTGTTTCGCAGCAACGGCGGCACGATTTTTGCTTGATAACATCATCACTCATTTCGACTGCCCCAAGATACTGCTGAGTGACCAGGGAAGTCACTTTCTAAATCGCACCATCAGCACATTGACGGAGGAATTGCAGATCCAACATAAGAAGAGTACACCCTATCATCCACAGGAGAATGGCATGGTGGAGTCCTTCAACAAGGTATTGGAGCATGCGCTGACAAAGGTGTGTAACATGAACTGTGATGACTGGGATCTCAAAATCCCAGCAGTCTTGTGGGCCTATCGCACCACATGTAAATGGATGACAGGGAAGACACCATTTAAGCTGGTGTATGGACAAGAAGCAATTATGCCCATGGAGAGTATTGTCCCGAGTCTGCGCATCGTGGCCGCAACAGGCATGGATGATGCAGCAGCACTAGATGAACCTCTAGAGCAGTTGGTGAAGTTGGAGGAAGATAGTTTCCTCTCCGGGTTCCACCAGGGGGTAGAGAAGGATCGCTAGAAGGCATGGCATGATCGACACTTAAAAAACAAACACTTTCAGCAGGGTGACTTGGTGCTATTATATGACAGCAAGTTTATGAAACATCCAGGAAAATTGCAGATACATTGGCTTGGTCCGTATCGCATCAGTAGTATTACTTTAGGGGGTGAGGTTCAGCTGTAGCAGCTGGATGGGGCGATGCTTCCCAAACTGGTGAATGGTCATAGGTTGAAATGAACTAAAAGCATCTAGGGTGGGTGAACAGAAAGTTGAATTTAATCTATTGTTTCCAAGGCCATTGTTAGGAAGGCACCAGGGGAGCACTTATCTTGCAAAAACACCTCATTATGCATTTTAGTTTTATGAAATCTACTTTTTAAGGAAGGGGTCCAAGGAATCATCGGGCGGGGAAAACTAATGGTTTTTCTTATATAAATTGGCTTTTAAGGACATTTTTATATTAGCACGGGATCATTTAGATTGAGGGGTTGCGTAGCCTCCCTATCAGTCGGGCTTGGAACAACGTGATTCCTGAGTCGCATAATAAAAAAAAAAATATGTGTGTTGTAGGATGATCGGTGGTAGGATGACGCACCGATGGAGGAACAAATGCGCAAGAAGGAGGGCTTGTGTCGCAAGTGACAAACGGTCCGTGATAACTGGCCGTGTTATGACCGGGTCAAATTAGCAATAAATTCCAAAAGTTAAATAGTTAATTAACGACGCGTGTTTGCATGATGGGAATTAATGGAAGATCCGTCCGATCGGCTGACAGGATCGACGATGGATTTGCGTCATTAATACAGGACTTTGGTTGAATTATTGCATGATTTCGTGATGATTACGGAGGATTCGACTAGAAGCTATAAAACCAAGGAGGAGTTGGTTGGAAAGCCTCGAGAGTTTCATTGATAAGTTCCTATACATAGCCGACGAGTATTGGCATAAACTTGGTGATGTGCTGGGAAAGGTTCTATTGAATTTGCAGAGTGGTGTTAGGATGAACCAACTATTAGTTATAAGCGTTGTGAGGTATGCCAGGCAAACTGGAGATAGTTGAGATTAGCAGCAAAGTGGAGTCTCCCTTCATTCTGGAGGTTGTCGAGCAATAAGTTGTGTCATCCAGAGCCGTCGATCTTGGAGCCAAAGTTGCAAATATGCTGGTGGGAGCATCAGTCATTGCTAAGGGGCGGCGGGGGGGGTCAGCACTCTGAGTCCCCATAGAGTAAGAGGGTGCTTCGGTCATCCTCCGCGATGGTGGGCAAGGCTCAGGAACAAGTGGGGAAGTCCAGTCACCGCATTCGTGAGTCTGCCCCATGGGCGGGATTGTCAGCCGGTGAAATCCTTGGGTATATCCCTCCCATTCGGCTAGATGCCACCCCACGCAAGATCAACCCAAAACAGAAGTATGGTGTGAAGATGCTGGCGCTCCCCACTGGAATGGAGTGCTCTGTGGATATTGGGATGGCATTGATGCGCCTGCGTTACAACGACCATGATATGGTGGCCTACCCTGACATTGCATCTGCCCCATATGTGCCTGAGACACGTCTTTCCCCAACACCAACTGTACAAGATTGGGCATGAGGATTGAAGCAGGCCAGCTTGTTAGGGCTTATTAACATGCCACATTTTGGGTGGCTGGCAGAAGTTAATGCGTGCATCAAGCAACTCCTCGCATGATTTCATGGTGGTTCATTGTGGCTGGACATAGAAGTCTTGTCACCGTTGACTTAATTTTGTATATAACCGGCTTGCCTAAAAATGGAGTTGATCCATCGCAGTTCATCCTAGGAAAGGAAAACGACAAAAAGTGGGAGTTGCAGTTGGCACAGAAATATGGATTAGAAACGGATGGGCGTGGGTATCACACCAGCACATGCAACGATCAGGCGGTACTCACGGGCATTAAGATCCTATCCTGCAAGGTGATTAGGGGTGGTTGATCCAACTAGTGCAACTCGGGGATTGTTGCATGCGCAGAGCAATGTGCGGAAGGGGTCCAAATGAACTAGTCTCTGTATCTCATGAATCAATTAATGGAGGACACTGTGGCGGTCCAATCGAGAAAGGGTGCCTTCACATACAGTTGGTTGTTGCTGTTAATCGCCTTCGTCGCATGAAAGGAGCCTGGAACGTACTAGGGCATGGACTATTTGGCTGCAGCAGAACGACGGGGTGTGTGATATCAGAATCTGTGGTATGTACGGGAGCCAGAGAGACTCTGGGATTGCCAATTGCAATTTTGGCTGTTTTAGGAGATGCTTTGTGCTGCAGCAATAGAAGTCCCGTGAATATCTGAAGAAACTCTAGCGCGGCTTAGACCAGTCATGGCATTTGCAATTCGACCGCATACTATACATATACAAGCCCACCGTGATCTTGATCGGCAATGGTTGCAGACCTCGTATAAGGTGACGTTTGAAGATTTGGAGGCTACTATGAATGAGTGGCCAGAGGCATTGTGACAACCCATGAGCTTAGCAGAGATAGAAGCCGGTGGCTTGACGTTGGGCCCAGATGATCAAGGATCGGCACAAGACCAGCAGAGTCACCATGACTCAGGGCAAGAATCGACCAAAACAATATTGGACGATAGCGACCGAAACCTTGAAGAAAACCGCTCGAAAAGGTATTAGGATCACACAACGATCAACGGGTTGTCCTTGCCCGCTGAGGCATAGTTGGGCCACCTGCTCACAGCGCTTAATACTGTATCCTCTGCGGCGGCGAACAAGATGTCCAGGAAAGAGAATGAAGGGTTCCATGCGATCACTGCTCGGTTAGAGTCTCTGTATGATATGGTTTCCAGAAAGGCACCAGAGGAAGCAGAGGCACCAAAATTTGGCACAATCAACACTAAGCCACGGGTGAGGAATGTGGAGATTCCCTCGATTGCGATTGTGACCAAAGATGTGGCAGTAAACACATTGCTGCAGCAGTTGAAGACAGTGACAGTCAATGTTAACGCATTGCCATCGAAAGGGTTGACCACTATGCAGGCTACTACTAGCAAGGAAACGAAAGACCGACTGTGGCAGATCAGTGGTATGTGTGTATGATTACAGGCAAGTGAGGCTGACGCAAAGTGCACAATTGAGGAATTGACCGCCAGGGTTGCTTCCTCACGACAGGATTTGGATGACCTCGAAGCACACATCAAGGGAGAATGGGCTGAGAAGGCACACGAAATCAAAGGCCTGAAAAAGGAACATGATTTCCTTATTGCAAAGATGGCTTGTATGTGGGATGATAGTGTACGGGTTGACCGGGCCATCATGAAAGCTTATCAACATGTGCTGGAGCCCACTGAAGAGGTGGACAAGCTCCACCGGGTGCAGCGACTGGGGGATGCCATTATTCAGTTGCGACAGGAGAATCACGAGTTGAAGGCCAAGATGAATCCGGGTATGCCTTAGGTTGAAGTTGATGAACGAATAAGGGAAATTGAGGAAGTTGCTGCTCAGATGGAGGAGCTGGAGACACAGGAAACCAGGCTCACGGCTGACACTGAACAATTCTGGGGCCGCATTGTTCATGACGAACAGGTTGAATAGCTGACTAAGTATCGGAAAGAAGCTGAGAGACAGTTGGCCACACTGAAAGTGACAATGTGCACTATGCCACCATTGGAGCAAGTTGCTAAGTTTCAGGAGATCAAAGATTTGCAACAATAAGTCGCCAAGGCGGACAACCAACAGAAGATGCGCGCATCCCAGTTAGAGGAGTTCCAGGATAGTGGCACCAAATTCATGATGCAAGCTAGTGAAGATCTGCAGGCAGTGCAGAAATGTCGACAACAGGTAGTGGCAAAGCTTACAGATCACCCATCTACCGAAGACGTCGTCGACAGTCATTCAGCGACTACGGAATCCAAGGAGGTGGTGCGGAGAGTTGAACAGCCATATGAGGAATTCAAAGTCAAAACAACGGAATACACCATATCCTATTGACGTGGCTCGAGGGCAAGCCATAAGATTGTGTTGAGGGCCTCTTGGAAGGTGGTTTGGTAAGATTGATGCTACGACAAGGCAGAAGATGGCATGAAAGGCGATGAGCGAAAGATTATTTTGTGCATGTGTGGGTCAATTGTACCGCGGATTGCGGGTTTTGGGTCATTTGGACCACATATTATGTACTGTTGAGTCAGTTATACCGCAGAATGAGGGTTTTTGGTCGTTTTTGGACTAGGTCAGTTAGATATTGGGTCATTTGTCCATAGTGTCAGTTATGAAGTCGTTAGTAAGTGGACAAGAGTTGTAAGGCAGAAGCCTGTATACAAATAAGAACTGTAAGTGTTGAAGAGAACACAATTGGCTGGAGAAGAATGCGAAGCTTTGATGTTGGTTGTATGATTTTCGGGTATGTTTTGATGTCAAGAGTCATTGTGGAGATCTAGTTTGTGCAGAGACATTATATCTGGGTTGACAATGATAATATGATGAAGCTATTTTGGTACAATCTCTTTGTTCAATCTGTTCAATTATGGTAATGCGATGTTGCACTTTACAAATATTGTCATGCTTCTTTGATGCGATACTTGCTTTACAATTACTGTTGTTGCAATGATGAATGTTTGGGTTGAATATTGCTTTAATACTATGTTCAATACTTAAATATCTCTGTCCTAGTATTGCAATAAGTTTAAGTACTATAGCTGCAACCATCCTCCTTCATTCGGCACAAACATGGTTCCATCCACTCTCCCTTGATTGCCTCGGGCGAGACCTCATCTACTCTGTAGGTGTTGCTGGGTAGGGTCAAACCTGTCCGGGCCGGTGCTCAGGGAGATCGTGGTGGGTCGGTGTCGACAGCGATGAGAGCCCCTGTCGACTGGGTTTGAGTCAACAAGTGTAGAAACTAGGGAGATTTTTAGGGGCGAGATTTCACCAATTGGCTATTTTTTTGCCATTTAAAAAAAATAAAATCGTTATTTGGTCATTTTTAGTCTCTAATATCACCTGTATTTACATAAAATATGTTTTTTTAAGATTATATTCGCCAAAATTTACAATTTTCAGTAGTAAATTTTATGTTTCATAATTAATATTCGCCTACCTATCTATATATATGTTTTTTTTAATCCAAAATAATCGCCTAGAATACTATTTTTAAGTATACTGTTAGAATCCTTAAAAAATACCCTGGTAGAAACCTTAGCGAATCTTACTAATTCTTAAATTTGTAACCATAAAATGTTTGACAATTATTTTGTAAAAATATTCAAAATTTTAAGGATTTTATGTAGTTTTTGGACATTTTTGGTGATTTTTGGGAAAAATAAAAATTATCCCATGGAATTTGAGCAAATTATTTTAGAAAAAAATGAAAATTGTCAAATATTTTCTTGGGGAAAAATAAAAAAATAACCCATTGGCTAAATTTCTCCCCTAAAACTTTCCCTATCAACCTCCATGATAATGTTCAAACCAAAATCCCAAAAAACCACGATTAAAGTATGAAAAACTTGTTTGCCAATAACAACAACAAAAAAGTTAGCTTCAAGCCCCCAGTCAAACGCCTGTAGCCGTGCATTGATTGTCCTGCTCTGCATTCACAGGAGTGCACACTCTGGTTCCCTCGGCCTCCGATAGGGATTCTCCCGAGGGAGACTTTGGTTCCTTTTGGGATCATAGTTTTGCAAGCTTAGCATGACATTGGCAGGCAGCTGGACTCTTGCAGATCGGATTTAGATCCTGTGAGAACTCTTCGTCTCTCACACCTCTTATAGTTTGCCTCAGACTAGAAAGCACCAGGGGTCCGGATTACCCATGCCACCATGGTATCAGGAAATGATCCTTGCCATCCCCCTCCCTCTGACCTCACTGCTTTTATGAAACTCGTCGCAGCACAGGGGAAAAAACCCCTTTCCATCGCCCAACAAAAGTTCGTGAAACAAATCTCTTATATCCCCATGGTAGCATTTCCAGCAGAGAAACCATGAAAAACCGCTATCAACCTGTCAGAAAGAGGATTAATCGTTCAATTCACAGGACTGTGGCCATCGCCGAAATCTACCGAGATTTGGTTTCAAAAAAATTGTAAACCTCTGATTTCAGACGGAGTAAAATCCTATTTCCTTGGAAAGGGATTTTTTGCATTTGTCTTAGAAAGCAAACAAGACCGCGAACTAATTTTCAAGAACTGGCCATACTTCATTGGGCCGCAAGGAATATACATGAATAAATGGAATCCTGACTTCAATCCATCCCAAGACATCCCCTCCGCAGTCCCAGCCTGGGTGAGATTACCACATCTGCCTCTCCACTACTGGAATCCTGAATCTCTAGAAGCTATTGGAAACTCCCTCGGTAAGTTCATTGACAAAGCAGATCGAAAATACCAATATTCGTGTGCTAGAATCTACGTTGAAGTAGATTTGGAACGCGGACTCCCAGAAGCTATAAAACTCATAGTAACAAATTGGTCTCATATCCAGAAACTTGACTATGAAAAAATACCTTTCAAATGCAGGTATTGTAACGAATACGGTCACTTTGCTCGATCTTACAAAAAGAAACCCCTAGATCCAGAAGCAAGAGGGAGAAAAGAGCAATGGTCAGTCGTTAAAAAATACCCTATTTCTAGATCGGGATAAAAAATGCCATCGAAAGGAAAAAAATCAATAAAAGCAGATCTTCAACACCAAAATCCGGTGACTACCAAAAAAGAGAACACATTCAAGGTTCTGGAAAATTCTGAAAATCAAAACAACGTCAAAGCAACAGAATAAGGAGAAATATTGGAGCAACATGAATCTCAAGAAGCACTTTGAATCCTTTAAGATCCAGAAGAAATCCAGCCTCAAAGCACCCCAAGTCCCAAAAGGATCAATTCGAATAAAGGTACATCACCCCCCTCCTACGCAGAAATTGCAAAAACTAAACCATTGGTCATCCCCCCCTCTCCAAAGGATCTGATAGAGAGATCATCCAAAAAATTAGAGCAAAAAACTAGCAAATATCTAAGGGAAGAAGAAGCCAAATGCGAGAAAATCCAAGGATCTCAAGCAACAATAGACATGGCATTCAACAGGAACACCAGAGCCAGATTAGCAGGAAAACAATAGGAGATCCAGCAGGGGGAGGTCCCTCCTCCACCTACAACAATAAATAATGAAGCTGGTCTCTTGGGATTACAGAGGACTGGGAAATCCCGGTAAAATAGAAGCAGTAAAATAACTTCAAAAAATAGATATGCCAGACATCTTCATACTCCAAGAGACCAAACTCAATGATCTTGCCATATTGATCATTGGAAAAGATAAGTGGAAGAAAAACATCGGCATGGTTGTCAGCATTAGAGGAGCCTTCGGTGGCTTAGTTACTCTATGGTCCTCTGACAAGTTTCATCTATGCAACTCCTTTGCCACTCAACATTGGATATATACGGATCTCCTTCACACCCAAATCAACACTCAAATTGCTCTCATCCTGCATGTACCAAATCTGCATTCGAAAAAAACAAATTGTTGGAATCTTTTGGAAGATTTCCTAGATGCATATACCCTGCATAATCTCATCCTAGACAGTGACTTGAATACAACCCTCTCCAACGTTGAAAATAAAGGAGGCCTTATCGAAAAGGATGCCTTCAGACCTCAAATAGAAACTCTCATTTAGAAATGGGATCTTCTCGGTGCCTAGGAAAGACAACATCATTGCTCGGCTCAACATATTTCTCATCCAAAGTAGCCTGCTGATTGAAAAACAAATTGTCATTTCAAAAATATTGGTAATTTAGCTTCGGATCATAAACCGATCCTACTCCACATAGGAGAAGACAAATATTACGGCCCTATCCCTTTTAGATTTAGCCCTCAATGGCTTGAAAACAACAGCTTCTGGGATACTCTTACGAACGCATGGAACACCCCCATAATTGGATCCCCAAGACACGTTTGGGAACAAAAGCTTATTATTACCAAAAAAGAATTAAAAAATTGGGCCAAAATCAATTTGTCCTTCTCCAAATTACAGAAACAAGGCTGTCAACAATCTTGAAGTTATTCAAAGTTCAATGGATGAAAATCCAATAGATAGCAGCACGTTTCAGGAAGAAGCTAATCACCAAGCCAAAAATTATCAAGCATTCCGAAGAGAATAAGAATTGTAGAGATTAAAATCTCACAGCACTTGGCTCAAAAGAGGTGATAAGAATACAACTTACTTTCGCAGTCAGACTAAAGTTAGACAATCCATCAATCATATTTATGAGATCAAAACCGATAATGGATTGATTGTCAAAGGACATGAAGATATAAAAAATGCAACTTATAATTATTTTGCAAATATTTTCAAATATGATAACAATGATGATGAAGAAGGAGATCAAATTTTTCTTGATCACATACCGAAGAAACTCACGAATGAAGACAATGATGACCTTCTCAAACCGTTTACAGAGAAGGAAGTCACCAACACGATTTGGTCTTTCAACCCTGACAAAGATCCTGGGCTTGATGGGTATTCCATTCACTTTTACAAATCTTGCTGGCATTACATCAGAAAGGATTTTATGAGAATGGCCAGATATTTTCATCTAAAGGCCAAGATCGGTGGATGCACTAACTCCACTTTCCTTTCTTTCATCCCAAACGAAACCAACCCTTGCACTTTCGAAAGATTTTGACCAATAGAATTATGCAACTCATCCTACAATATCATCTCCAGGATGCCAGCAAATAGGATGAATCCCATTCTCACCAAAATCATCTCAGATAACCAAGGAGGATTCCTACACAAAAGACAAATCCTTGACAATTTCATCCTTGTACATGAGACCATCCACTCCAACAAACTCCGCAAAGAAAAATCTATGCTAATCAAACTTTACATGGATAACGCCTTTGAGCGCATTAAGCACTCTTTCCTTCTTATAATCATGAAGCACTTCGGTTTCGGAAAGTCCTTCTTAAACTGGATCTCTGCCTGCATAAAAATTCCCTGGATTTCCCCTCTTGTAAACAGTCGTCCTACCAATTTCTTCCAAGCTTCCGGTGGAATTCGATAGGGATGCCCCTTGTCTTCCTTTCTTTATATGATCATTGCCGACTTTCTTAGTCGAAAGCTAAATTTTGATCTCAGCACTGGTCTCCTACCCAGTCTTAACTTAGCATCCAAATCCATGCCCCTAAACCACACTCTCTTCGTAGATGATTCCCTTTTGCTGGGAGGGGGTTATTCCTTAATAGCTCAAAAATTCAAGAAAAACATGTCCAGCTACTGCAAAGTCTCAGGTGGCAATATCAACTTACACAAGAGTGTTGTTTATGGATGGAATCGTAACAATGTCGCTGCAACCAACATCGCCCAAATTCTTGGAATCAGAGTCCATCAGCATTGGGATAATTTCAAATATCCGGGTCTCCCAATAACCCATGGTTACTCAATGTCAAAGAAATGGGATGACATAATCCACAAAATCAAATCCAAAATTAGCAGATGGGGAGGACAATGGATCAACAAAGTAGGAAAATTGATCCTTCTTAATGTGACCCTCACAGCATATCCTATTTACCAATTCTCACTCTTGCTAGCGCCCAAAGGAGTTACATAGAAAATAAGTAAGATTTTGAGATAATCCCTCTGGATGGGAGGGAAAAACAATGAGGCCAAAATATACCTTGTCAATTGGAATACCATACTACAGCCAAAGCAATCAGGTGGGCTGTAAATACGAGATCTTCTTCTGGAAAATAAGGCTTTGGGAGGAAAAATTCTGTGGCGAATTCTGTAAGACAGACACCACAAAGTTAGCATATTATAAAAAAAAAATATTTATCAGGTTCCATTCTCAGATCTCTTGACAGCAAGCCTAAATCCAAGGGATTCTCAATTTGGTCCCTTTGCAAAGTTGCCTGGGACTTCTTCTCCCAAGATTTATATTGGGTACCTGGAAATGGAAAATATGTAAATATCTTCTCAGACAAAATAATGAGAAAATAACAACTTCAAAAAATCCATGAACTATTGGACATAAACCATTGGCTAACTCAACATGGAATTAGGACCCTAAGCGACCTCAACATCTGGAATCCTTTGGGGACTTGGCATGGCTGGATAAATCTTTCAATCCCAACAAATTTAGAACACTCCAAAGTTCTCCTATTTGAAAATTTGATTGGCTGTGCCCCTACCCATCTCCAGGACAATGACGAACGCGACTGGGGCCCTAATGGAAAGTCTATTGCTACTCTAGGATACAAATCTCTTCAAACCAATGCCATTTCCAGAAAGAGCACTTGGGATATGGTCTGGACCTCATTCAGAATCCCTAAAGTTAATTTCTTCATGTGGACTCTTGCTCATAGAAAAATTCTTACAGGTGACAATCTCACTAAAAGAGGATTCACCGAACCTCATCGGTGTCCACTTTGTCATAAAAATCCTGAAACACTTGATCATCTCTTCTTGAACTGCACTTTTTCAAAAGAAGTCTGGAACCATATGCTTCAAGAACTCGACATTGCAACACCGAACTTTGGTACTACTACATGTCTTCTCAAAGATTGGAAATCTATTTATCCAACCCCACTCTCAAAAAGGAAACTTTGGAACCAAATTTGGATAACCATTCCTAAAATCACATGCTGGAATATTTGGATTGCCAAAAACAATGCAATTTTCCATGACACCTTCCCTACGCCACTTCAAGTTGTTGGACAAGCAAAATGTTTACTAATTGAAGGCATAAATCAATCCAGATTCAGAGCTGATACCAACCTCTGCACTATTGAATCAAATTGGATTGGCATTGTCCCGCCTGCTCTTAGAGAATTTGACTCAAAAAATCGAAACCTTCCACCCTGGCCGACCAAGCACTCTGACATCGACTTCCAAGCTTGGAGAAGTAATGAGCCAACGGACTATCTACATTTCGATGGTGCATCCAAAAATAATCCAGGTCAAGATGGAGCTAGAGGAGCCTTACTATTCAACGGAGGAACATCGAAAATCAATTACAAATGGGGATTGGGAATATGCTCAAACAACCTAGCTGAAGCTTTAGCACTCTTACAAGGATGTCAAATTGCTAAAAACTAGAATATCGAGAATTTACAGGTTTTTGGTGACTCTCTTGTCATCATCAAGGCATTCAATTCGCCCATACACTACAACAACCTGGCAATTGATAGAATCATAAGACATATTCAACAAATAGAAAACACCTTCAAGCAGTTCAAAGCCTATCACATCACAAGGAATCTAGATTATGAAGCAAACGTGGAAGTGAAGGAAACAATCAGCCTTGAACTTGGAATGTTAGAATGCTCAAGCGATGAAAATGATTATTGTCATATTCCTTGAGAATTCATTGTTGTTGGTAGACTTGGCCATATCACTAACTATTACCACAATAAGTCTTCAGCATTTTTTAGTTCTTAGATTATGAATTATGAACCAGTTATGGTTCATGCTTGACTGTCTTTCAAAGCACAAAGACTTCCAATCGATGACACATAGAACTGTCACCGACTTCAGCATAACAGATATTCTTCATCTCACTTGAATGAATTTGAGCTACAATGAAACACAGATTCTAGCTTTTAGAACAACAAGTATTTAGCATCTTCTAGTCTCTAGATCAAGAATTACGATTTGGTTAAGGCCCATGTTTGACTGCCTTTCAAAGCACAAAGGAACTACTAATTGACACATAGAATCGTAGCCAACATCTTGCATTGTAGACCTTCTTTACCCCATTTGAACGAACTGAAGTTACAATTGAACGCAGATTTTCTATTAAGATTCATCTCCATGCATAGAATAACCTTGGACATGTTAAGAGACTTGATAAATACCAAACTTCAGCTATAAATTCAGCTAATTTCAATTTATAAAATCCTCTGAACAAACTCTATCCCACATGAAGGTATAAGTTATTATATGGAAAGATATTAGTCCCTATATGGAATATTATCAAAGAAGATTTCTAGCCTTAGACCAAAATTCATTTATATTCTTCGAAAATGTACTCGTTCGGATTTGGCTATTGCCATGACTCATTATTTTTTTTCCTTTTTCAATATATTTTAACCGTTTTTGTAAAACAAAAAAATAACAACAACAAAAAATTTAAAGATTTAAAGTCCCAAAGGAATAACTAATGAATGCAAAATTAACCATGATTCCCATGTTTTCTACTCTGAAATGCTTACCCTCCCCCTTGAAATAAGAATCAAACTCCATGTGACCAACCTTATTGATTAAACAATTGCAAGTACCACGCCCAGGGTATTTTTTAAGGATTCAAATATTTTACCTATGTGTAGTATTGTAGGCGACTATTTGGAATGAAAAATTATACATATAGATATATAGGCGAATATTCAATAAAAAACATATAATATACTATTAAAAAGTGTATATTTTGGTGAATTTTAACAATTTAATCATATATTACGTAAAAATAGGCAATTTTTAAGCTAATTGGCGATTATATTTTTTTTTAAATGCCCAAAAAATAGCCAATTGGCAAAATTTAGCCCTTAAAAAATACCCTAACTACGTATATATGGATTCCTTCATTTTCTAGGTGGACTCATTAGGTTTTTATTTCTTCTATTGAATATTAACCCGAGATATGGATCAATCTTAGATATTATAAAATTCATATCGAAAATGTGTATATAATTTATATAGAAATATCTTAATTATAGTTGAACTAGTGTTCAATCAATAATATGACTAGGATCATGCACATATATCTTTAACTTTTAATAATAAACCCAATATAAAATTTATTAGGAAACTCTTATAACTACATATTCAACTCCAAAGGATCTAATGTACTCATTCTATAAGTGTCTATGACATTTGAAACATAAAATTGGAAATAATTTCTTAAGCATATATTCACTTACACAAAGAAGAGAAAGAATGAAGGGAGATATGTTTAATGGTTCATTGAACCTTCCTTATTTACCTTTAATAATTAATACATCTAGTGTATCCATTCTATAAGCGTCTATAGCATTTGAAACATAAAATTTAAAATAATTTCTGAAACATATATTCACCTACACAGAGAAGAGAAAGAATACAGGGAGATAGGTCTAATGGTTCCTTAAACCTTCCTTAGTTACCTTTAATTATTAATGAATGCACAAGTTTTCTCAAAATAATCCACCTTGTTTCAATGATGTAAGATCCAATCAAAGCATCATATAACCCAATAATAAAATATGTAATCAAAGGCATCATATTACCCAATAATAAAATATGTAATCAAAGGCATCATATAACCCAATAATAAGATATGTAAATCTTCACATGTGGGAATCCCATTGTATAATTTTGCATGAATTTTCAGTATTTTTTAGTCATCTCTATAAACCAATATGCATCTAGTTTGTTAACTCGATGCCCATTCTTGATAGCTACATGTGTTGCCTAAGACAACTACATAATAAACAAGATAAGTATACCCTACCATATCCAATAATGGCTCTCCTAGGAGTGCCGTACCGTAAGCTTGTTTATCCATACGAGGAAGTGGAAAGAATTAGGTAAGAGGTATATCACATACGAGGAAGTGGGGAGAATCAGTTAAGAGGTATGATACGATTATATGGAGGACATATGTGATTTTTGAAAAATAATTGATGCTGCAATTTGTACAACTCGGCCTCGTATAAATATTCTTGGAGATGGCCCTTATTCCTTTTGATTTGAAAAGTTACGCCCATTTTGATTTTCAATTTTCAATTTATTTATTTATTATTTTTTATACTAGAATTTACTATGTCTATGTTATTATTTTGCACATACATAACATGGCCTATCCATTTAGATTTGTTCTTCCCTTAAAGAAAAGGAAATGAGAGATTGTTGGCAAACTTGTTATGTTTTCGATGATGAGTTTTCTTATGGAAGGATCTTCCAATTATTGGATATTCTTTAATGGTTTAGGAACATTGTTTTTTTTTCTTTTCTTTTTGTAGTGAAGAAAATGTCCCTTTGTTTGTAGAACCAGCTTAGATCCAAATTCTAAGGCTCTATTAAGTGCCGAGAGGGATCAAATCTCCCAAGGTGCAAACCTCTCCTCGAAAATATCCTTGAGTGCAATACCTGAGAAGAGGCTTGCACCTTGGGAGATTTGATCCCTCTCAGCACTTGATAGAGCCTTAGGATTTGGATCTAGGTTGGTTTCAGTCGTGGGCGGTGACACAAAACTGGAGTTTGATCAACATGGTAAGGAATAGGTTAAGTTGAAAACACAGATATGAGTACCGTCATAATGTAAGTAATAAGTATTAAGGATTGAGTAAATTGTTAAAGTGAAAAATAGAGACAATAATTTTGCAAGGATTAAGTAAATGAATATATGGTTCACATTGTGATTATTCTCAATCTATCTTCTTCATCTTTTCTTATTTTCACACCTGGTAGTTTTGACATCTTCTCATATCGATCATATGAGAATGGAGGTTGAAATCGTAGACCTGCCAATTCTTTAACTCGAGATATTGCGGTAAATGTCATACCTTGCCTCTCTTGCTTTCTAATACTAATAGTAGATTTCTCCAATGTCAATCCTTGCAACTTATGGATTGTTAAACCCGAAGCGATTTTCAATGGAAGTTGTTTTTTATTACCTCTTTCGATAGGTGTAATAGGAACAACTTGAGGAAATGATTCATCCCATGGCCCCCCCACATAATTATCAAATTTTATCAAAACATACATGGGTGGTTGTGGAGGCGAACTTCCAGGGTTGTATACAATTTGTTGTATAACTCCAAGAGCACCATTGACGAGTCCTGCATCAGTCCAGAGGTTTGATGTCAGCATTACCCTTGCTCCTATGGCTATAAGTAATTCAACCTCCAACCCTTCTTCATCTCCTTCCATAGAATAGTTGCTGCTTACAGATGTAGCAATACTGGTCACAATGGGACAGTTTAGGCTTCTTATTAAATGCTCGTTATGACAGTTTACATCATCATTTGTCGCAAACAAATGTATCGCCTTATCAAAGGTCCTTTTCATCGTATCATGTAAGGAAGTATTTGTACGAGTCATCAGTAATTTTCAATCCTCTATTGTTGGAATTGCATCTCTAATATTCATTAACACATTATGAAAAGATATTTGTTCATTGCTTTGTCAATTCTGTCGAAACACAGTATCGAGGGTCACAATTGTTGTGAATGTGTTCCACAATTATTTTGCAATACCTTTTGATGCATATACAAGCTTATCCATGACAGGCGGCAATTGTCCCAAATCATCGACCAATATAATTGATCGCCCACCAAAAGGTATATTAGCATATTTTGGGAATGCTTGGTGAAGTCTTGAATCTATTTTGATTAATAGATGTTTTCCAATAAAACTCATTTCATCGATCAAAATATATCTAACATTCCTCAACTCTTCTTGTAAGTTAATTAAAGTCGATCCTCGTAAAGGATTGATTTCTTTGATCGGTATATGAAGTGCATAATGAACTGTTCTTGCAGATATGTTGAAAGATGCCACCCCCGTAGGAGCCAGAAGAAGTAATGGACTTTTCCCTAGATGAGAGATATTTTCAAGTGTACTTTTAATGGCTCCAATCAAATATGACTTTCCGGTTCCTGCAGTTCCTTGGATTATCATGCGTAGTGGATCAACACCCGTTCTATAATGCTCAAGGATAACATCGTATGCTATTCTTTGCTTATCCCCCAAACTATCAATTGAGTAAGACTTTGCATGTTGATTAGTAGAAATCATTTTCAATTTTCGCATATCAAAGATGAAATGAATTGCACGATTGGAGGTCTCTTCATCTACAAAAGCAGTGTTCCAATCACGCATACGATCAAGATCCCTATGTCCAAGCATCTCAAACTCATTATAATTTATAAATTGATTTTTATATAATCCACATATGATTTCCCATTCATGTTTCCTGGAATATCTTTGTGGAATTGGATGTTCTTCTTCTTCGTTGGATTCAACTAGAGCATCTGTAGGCACAAGTTGGCGATCAACATGCCAAGGTAAATATTGCAAATTTTTCCAATTATGTACTATTTGATCAGATGTGTGGCCTATATCTCTTTGAAAGTCATGAAATGTCTTGTACAAAACCAACTCGGACCAACATAATTCGACAAACTTCTCATCTTTTCGATCGGGAATAGAGTTAAATCTAGGAAATACACGTACAATAGATGCATTACTTCGTGGTAACCATTTTTCCCCCCGTCGACGTTTGTCATATGACCAATATTTTGCAACATCTATCAATGTAAGTTGCTCCATATTCTCTGGTCTCTTAATATATGCATCAATCAGAGAATTATCATTGTCGGCGTTATATGTTTCAACTTGTACTTGTTTGAAAACCTTCATACCGACATTTAGAAGCACAAAACGATGGCTACATTCTGAAAGAGGAAGCTCTAGAAGCATATGGCATGTCTCCTGTGCACCAATGTCCCTATCCATAATGGATTCACACAAAAAAAATTATATGCACGTGATGTTGGTTCATTCGGATTCTAGATAGAAGAGACTCTCATCAACATATTGTGGAAAGTTTCAGATCCCTTTTCTGATTTGGCAACGTATTTTGCCATGTAATTAGTAACGACGCGCTTGGAAAGTACAGGCTGCCAATCTATATTAGCCCTCCATATCATAAGTGTTTCACGATTGTGTGTATTCACTCTGTCATCATTTTGTCTAGGTTCATACTTTTTTTCTCCTTGTTCATCAATGTAAAGTTTCAACTGGTCACATAGATCCCATGGTGCGTGATACCGACATACCAATTTTCCTCCCTTCTTTCGAAGACAACTTCTCTCATTGCAAGTAATATGACGCTCAACACATTTAAGAAGTTCCTCATAATCAGTCATTGGATCAATTTGAAATATTTGTTCTGTTCCTTTTACACAAGGATGATCATCTACATTATCTCCAATTTGAATCTTTCATTGATGTCCCTCACGTGGATTTATTGCATGCACACATTTCTCGAAATACTTTTTTGCAGATATAACTTCTCTAGGATCATCCCAATTCAGAGTGTTCATGTTGGGAACATTTTTTAACCAAAGAAACCCATGGACATGAGGAGATCCACGATGTTGCCATTCGTAGCGACACCAATAATCTGTGTCCTGATGAAAATGTTCGAAAACCTCTTCTCGAAACATTATATGTCTCAAGTGCATATAATGTGCCACGATGTGAGGATTATCAATTACATTTTGACGTCGCCATTTTATCTCTTCACGTGGATCTGTAGGACTTGTGCTTGGCATTAATTTATGCAAATTAGGCCACTACATATCCACTGCACTTAGTGTGAAAAATATTGTAGGTCAACCTATCTGTTGAATCAAGTCAGATAACTCATGGCGACAATTGCTCCAATATGCATGCGTGCCTCTTAATACTGTTCCAAATCTCATTAATCTTTCTACCAATCTTGAATTTGGAAGATTTTGTAAATGCTATCGTAACTCTTCCATTGTTGTCGATAGTTCACTAATATTTTTTTCACAAAAACTGTTGAGGAAGATTGAGCACGATGTCTCATCATGATATTCAGTAAAAAATATCTAAAGTGGGGGTGCCTTCCAAATCTGTTATCATGATATCTGAGATGATGTTTTGCATACTCATGTAGATGGACATTTCGCATTCGCGGTTGTAACCAATCAACCTCTCCTTTAGGGACCAATGTTGGAAATTCCATATCAAATAATCCAACAGTGTTATACTCGTTAATCGGAGATGAGCCAATGCTAGGCCAGTTAAGCAGTTCAGTCAATTCATCATTTGCGTTATTTTCATCCAGATTAGGATTATTTGCCCATGCTCTAATAATTTCTATCTCTCATGGTGCACTTGGAAGCCTTGATGCAAAAGAAGTTGTTTGTAAACCGTCTAAAATGTCATCAACTCCTGGTATACCTTCCAACAATGCAAATTTTGTGTCGTCGTCAATATCGGGAAGAGTAACAGAATTAAGCATATGTGAGATATCTGTGGCATTTTCAGGTAACTCTTCTACTACGTCATAATCAACTCGAACATCTCAATAATATGGATCATTCTGAATCTTATATAATAATGCATCCATAACTTTTTGTTTTCTAACAGTGAAATCATAACTGGATCCTTGTCGTCCTTTTTTTCGCACAACGACCATTAAGTCCAAGTTGTTAATATGTCGTGGCAATTTCTTAGCAACATATTCTATTTCTTGTGGAAAACTAATGGTGTGTCCTCAATATTTGTATTGTCCACCTATTGAATGCACCACCTGCAGGATTGGACTTGCACGTGCTATCAAAATCTCTTCAACTTGTGTGAGATATTCAACGACATGCAATTGAGATCCTGGATCCATGTGGTTCATAGCTGAGAATCTATTACTAGATTTCTCTCTTAGACAGCACACACAGATTAGACCTGTATTTGTAGTACGTACTTGGATTCCAGCATATGACTTCAGGCAAACATGACACATTCCCACTTTTTCTAATTGATCAACTTGTTCACGAAAATATTGATGTATAGTATACATACCTTCAGATGGTACCGATATATTATCGTCAATTTCAATCTCGTTATCTCGGACCATTACAGGTTGAGCATCTTTGGCCATTACTCATTGAGCATCTCCCACAGTTGTTTCTACGGGTAGATTGGTTGAATATTGTATTTGTTGTTCCGCAAATTGATTTCTTTATTGTTGCACTTGCTTCAACTTTCTCTCTCGATATTCTCTTTGTCGATCAAGGTTTCATTTTCTTCGTTCTTTTCGTTCTTCTATTGTCATTTCGTCCAACTTTCTTTTTTGAAGTTCTTTTTGTCGAAGTGCGTTTTGTTTTTTTCGTTCTTCTAGTTCTTCTGCTGTCATTTTATTGAGATATCATTTAAACTCTCCATCTCGTTCTTTTGGGGTAATTTATTTAGATGGTACCACGACATTAGCATCCATCTCAATCGCCATATCATGTTCTACATTTTGATTTATTTATTGTTCTGCTAATTGATTTCCTTGTTCTTCCAGATGCTTCAACTTTTTCTCACGATTCGCCCTTCATCGTTCAGTGTCTTGTTTTTTTTGTTCCTCTTGTTCTTCTGCTGTCATTTTGTTTAACTTTATTTTTCAATATTCTTTATGTCGATCTGCGTTTCGTTTTCTTTGTTCTTCTCGTTATTCTACTGTCATTTCATACACCTTTCGTCTCACCTCTTCTGCTTTTCGTTTCAAGTCTTCTTAACGTTCTTTTTTGTCATTTCTTTACATGGTACTGCGATATTAGCGTCCATCTCAATTGCCATATCATGTTCTACATTTTGATTTATTTGTTGTTCTATGATATTAGCGTCCATCTCAATCGCCATATCATGTTCTACATTTTGATTTATTTGTTGTTCTGCAAATTGATTTCCTTGTTCTTCCAAATGTTTCAATTTTTTCTCACAATTCGCCCTTCGTCGTTCAATGTCTTGTTTTTTCTGTTCCTCTTGTTCTTCTACTGTCATTTTGTTTAAATTTCTTTTCTGATATTCTTTCTATCAATCTACGTTTCGTTTTCTTCATTCTTCCCATTCTTCTACTATCATTTCATACACCTTTCGTCTCACCTCTTCTGCTTTTCGTTTCAAGTCTTCTTGACGATCATTTGTTGTTATTTCGTTAGATTTTTGTTCTTCTTTTGTTTGTCTCATAGCATCTTCCGCATGCATATCTTCAATTTCTAGTGTTGAATCTATATAAAAAATTTCAACTATTAACATATACCCTGAAATTAATGCATATTTGTTATCCACAATGAAATCAATGCTTGGCACTAAAAACTATGCAATTTTGAAAAAATAATACATTGAAATCTATGCAAGTGTAACTTTCAATATAGTTTAAAAATTCAAAATATTTTCCAAAAAAATAGGTTCTTTGGGAGGATTGAACATTGGACCTCACACCCATTATCCCCACACCCTTGACATTGAAATCAATGCAATTTTACTAAATAATACACTGAAATCTATGCATGTGTAAAATTCAATATAGTTTAAAAATTGAATATATTTTCCAAATCTAAGTGTTTTGGGAGGATCAAACCTTGGACCTCACATCCATTATACTCACACCCTTACCACTGTACCACAGGTACTTCTAATTATAAATAGTATAAAAATTCTATTTAAACTTGACGTAAATTTAACATATATATATATATTAATTTTAATTTTAATATATATTTATTTTTAAATATAAATCTAAAACTAATTATATATTTTTAAATGTAGCTAAATTAAATATATATATTATAATTTTAAATTTAATGTATATTTAATTTAACTAAAATAAATATTGAATATAACTAAATTAAATTTAAAATTAACTAAATTAAATATCAAATATAACTAAAATAAATTTAAAATTATATAATTTCAAATTAACTAAATTAAACATTAAATATAACTAAATTATATATTAAATATAACTAAATTAAATTTCAAATTATATAATTTCAAATTAACTAAATTAAATATTAAATATAACTAAATTAAATTTCAAATTATATAATTTCAAATTAAAAAAGCTATATTATATTAAATTTATACAGTGTGGATGGGAGAAGAGGAGATGGCGGCGGTGGGAGGGTGGAGGCCAGGGAGGAAGGAGGCGAGGGGATGGTGCAGGTGGGAGGGTGGACGCGCTGGAGGCGAAGGGGATTGTGTAGGCGGGAGGGTGGACACGGGGGAGGGGAGGAGATGGTGCAGGGGGAGGGAGGACGTGCTGGAGGCGAAGGGAATGGTGCAGGTGGGAGGGTGGATGCGAGGGAGGGGAGGAGGGGTGCAGGTGGGAGGGAGGACGCAGGGGAGGGGAGGAGATGGTGCAGGGGGAGGGAGGATGCGCTGGAGGTGAACGGGATGGTGCAGGAAGGAGGGTGGATGCGGGGGAGGGGAGGAGATGGTGCAGGGGGAGGGAGGACGCGTTGGAGGTGAAGGGGATGGTGCAGGAGGGAGGGTGGACGCAGGGGAGGGAAGGAGGGGTGCAGGCGGGAGGGAGGACGTGGGGGAGGGGAGGATATGGTGCAGGGGGAGGGAGGACACGCTGGAGGCGAAGGGGAGGGAAGGAGGGGTGCAGGCGGGAGGGAGGACGTGGGGGAGGGGAGGAGATGGTGCAGGGGGAGGGAGGACGCGCTGGAGGCGAAGGGGATGGTGCAGGCAGGAAGGTGGACGCATGAAAGGGGAGGAGATGGTGCAGGTGGGAGGGAGGATGCGTGGGAGGGGAGGAGATGGTGGTAGACGCGCGGGAGGGGAGGATATGGTGGTGGAAACGTGGGAGGTGAAGGGGATGTTGCAGGCGGGAGGGTGGACGCGGGGGATGGGAGGAGATGGTGCAGGCGGGAGGGAGGACATGTGGGAGGGGAGGAGATGGTGGTGGACGCGTGGGAGGTGAAGGGGATGGTGCAAGCTTATTTTAGAATTACCTTCTAAAATCGAAAATCGAAAAGAAATGACGGTGCTAAATAGATTACCTTCTCTTTGCTACTTTGATCGCGGATCCACTTCTCTTTACCGCTTGTTTTAGAATTTTTTTATGTTTTTTGTTTATATAGGCTTTGATTTCAATCATCTTTTTTCAATCGAAAATACACGTCCTTTTTTAATGGCCGACAAGATATTAATTAGTTTTTTAGTTTTTAGTTTTTACGTTTTATTACTACATGTAACGGGACACATACACATTACAAGATCTCCCTCATATTATCATTTTTTACTTTTTATGTTTTATTAGGTGTAATGGGACACATACACATTACAAGATCTCCCTCATATTATCATTTTTTACTTTTTATATTTTATTAGGTGTAACAGAACACATGTAACGAGACACATACATGTTACAAGATCTCCCTCATACTGGGCTGTAGAGCGCCTCTCGGCGCAATAATACTTCCTTCATTAACAATCAATATAGAGAGTTTTGATTGATGTTTCCCCAATACCTTCTTGATACATGACACATGAAACACATTATTGATGTGTATTTTTTCAAGAAATTCCAATCCATAAGGTACTTGGTTGATCTTTTTATTAATTTGATACAATCCATCAAACTTAGGATCCAATTTTTTTTTCCCTTACTACTTAAGGGACGAATGTTTGTATGGATAAAGTCTTATGAAGCCTAATCACCTTCTTCTAATTCCCTTTCTGAACTATGTTGATTTTCTTTCTATTTCAATTGACTTTGAGTAACTGCTAAGTTCTATTTTAGCAATTGAATGGAATTTTGATCTTCATCTAGTTGGTTCTTTATTGTTATCACCTTAGTGTTGCACATTGCAAGGTGTTTCTAGTAAGTTGGTTCGTAACCATAAAAGTCTTAGAAGGGAGTCATTTTGGCTAATGTATGATAAGTATAAATATACCACCATTATGGTAAATGTAACCATTAGAGCCACTTATTATACTTATTTTCCATGAAACAATTGAGGTAGGTTTCCAAGATTTTGTTTACAATTTCCAATGCACCATCTATTTAGGGTGATATTCCAAACTCATAATAAGGAATATTCTAGCTCATTTGCAAAAATATTGCCAAAAATTGCTCTTAAAATTTTCATCCTTATCACTGAAATTGACCATTGAAAAACCATGCAATTTATAAATATTTTTGAAAAACACTTCAACAATTTTTTTTGTTGAATTGTTTTCCTTACCCCCATGAAATGTACATACCTAGTTAGCCTATCAACCACTACATAAATTTTTTTCCTTTCCATTAGACATGGAAAAACCTTCAATGAAGTCCATCAAGATTTCTTTCGATTTTGGTTAGGAATTGTATAGGGTGGAGTAGCCCTAGCGAAATAACAATTTCACTCTTATCTCTTTGACATTTTTCACATTCGGCGAGATATTTATGTATTTCCATTATAATCCCCTTCCAACAAAAATATTCTCATGCATTATATTAAGGTTTAAAGAATCCTACATGTCTTGCAACTAGAGAATCATGTGATTCCCTTAAGACTTTGATTTTAAATTTTGAACATGGAGTTAGGTAGATAATATCATTGTAGCAAAGAATGTCATTTTTCCATTCAAATTTTAGGTTTTGTACCAATTTACTGATTATGGAATAAGACTCAGTGTCCTTGGCATAAGGATCACAATCGATGTTTCATATTTGTTACATCATATTTTAATGATAGTGCAATGACAACTATCTTTTCCTTCTCCTTTTATGTAATATTTCCATATCAAAGGTGGGAATTCTCTCCATCCACTTTTGTTTCTAAGTGGACAATGTTTTTTGTTGTATTAGGTACTAAAGACTATTGTGATCAGTACATATCAAAACTTACTTCCTAGGAGATATTGCTGCCACTTAGCTAATGTATGTATAATGGAAAGCACCTCTTTGTCACTTGTAGATGTTAAACATTCTCTCTTGTTGATCTTTCAACTTTTAAAGGCTATTGAATGGCCTTCCTACATTAATATAATGTCTATTCCAAACCCTAAAGAATCACATTCTCTCACAAAGGGTTTTTAAAAAATGGGAGTTGCTAACATTGGTGTGGATGACGTAACCTTATTCAAGGACTTGAAACATTCTTTTTCCTTTCTATTCTATTGAAAATATTTCTTCTTTAGAAGGTTTGAAAGTGGAGTTGCCAAATGCACAGAGTTCGTGATGAACCTTCATTAATAACCTGTTAATCCTGGAAATCCCCTTAGTTTTGACATGTTATTCATTGTTGGCCACACCATGATTGTGTTGATTTTTCTTGGATCTACCTTGACCCCTTCTTTGGATATGACATGGTTGAGGTATTCTACTTGATCCTTACCAAAGGTGCATGTTGAAAAAATTTCATAAAACTAATTTTCTTCTATGATAGAGAGTAACTGCTTCAATTTCTTAAGATGTTCCTTCTATTTTT
Source organism: Larix kaempferi (assembly GCA_027924585.1). Taxonomy (NCBI): domain Eukaryota; kingdom Viridiplantae; phylum Streptophyta; class Pinopsida; order Pinales; family Pinaceae; genus Larix; species Larix kaempferi. Next base: position 3,307,361 of record BSBM01000723.1, on the reverse strand, counting down.
TACTATAGATACAATTATAATTAAAAAATACTAGCATGAATTTTGTTAGGCAAGGTTGAAAAAATTCATTCATAGTTGCTTGAAAAGTAGCTTCAACATTAGTTAAATTGAATGGAATCACCTTTATTTCATAGTGAACTTCATGATTTTGGAAGGTGGTCTTCACAACATGTTCTAGCCTCGAGTAGATTTAATGGTGAATGGTTGTTGAAAGATGTAAGGCATATTCCTGCTATGAAAATAAATCTGATCTCAATAGGGAATTTGGGAGATGGTGGTTGTTTATCTACATTTGGAGAGACGTGGTGGAATATCACAAAAGGATCGATGGTGATAGAAAAATGAGACAGGATAGGTACGTTGTATTTATGTCCTCATAATACTGACTATTCTATCTCTTTAGCTTCCACAGAAACAAATACAGTATTGTGGGATCATAGGCTTAGCCACATGAGTGAGAAGGGGATGCATATTCTCCACTCAAGGAAATTGTTGCTAGATCTAAAGCATGTAAGTTTGGAATTCTCTGAGAACTGTGTTTATGGAAAATAGAAGAGAGTCATATTTCTCAGGGTTGGGAAACAAAAGAAGAGTGAGAAGTTAGAGCTTGTGCATACAAATGTATGGGGACTGGATTAGGTACAATATCTTGATGGATCTCATTATTATGTTACATTTATTGATGATGCAACTAGAAAAAATTGGGTTTATTGCATTAGACATAAATATGATGTGTTTGCTACTTTTAAGAAATGGAAAGCTTTGGCTAAGAATGAGATAGGAAAAAGGTTGAAGTGTCTCAGATATGATAATGGAGGTGAATATTGTGTCAATGAGTTTGATAGTTATTGTTCATACCATGGGATTCATAGAGAGAAGACAGTCCTAGGAACACCACACGAAAATGGTGTGTCAGGAAGGATGAACTGAACAATCATGGAGCGTGCAAGGCGTATGAGATTACATGCAGGATTTCCCTTATAGTTTTGGGAAGATGTTATAGATATTGTTGTTTACTTAATAAAAAGAGGGCCTTCAAGTGATTTGGATGGTGGTATTCCATAGGAGGCATGGAAAGTTAAAAAGGTAAACTACTCTTTTCTGAGAACTTTTGGTTGTGAAGCATTTGTCCATATTGATAAAGAAAATAGAACAAAGCTTGAGGCTAAATACAAGAAATGTACCTTTAATGGATATGGGGTTGATGATTTTGGTTATCGCTTAGGGGATTATGAAAATAACAAAATCATTGGGAGTAGAGATGTGGTATTCAATGGAAAGGTCATGTATAAATATCAATTACAAGGAAAGAAACTAGAAAAGGAAAACACAGAGTACACAATGCTTGATGAAATCAAAGAAAATGAAGTTCCAAACGTGCCGAAAAAATCAAGAACAACAACAAGTACCTCAAACTCCTACAAGTGTTTTAAGATATACCAGGTTAAGTAGACCCCCTAAACGATTCTCTCCTTCACTGTATTATTTATTAATGACTGATTCCAGTGAACCAGAATGTTATGAAGAAGCAATGCAGGTGGAAAATAGAAATAAGTGGGAGCCAGGAATGAATGAAGAGATGGACTCATTGGTAAGAAACCAGACTTGAGATTTGGTTCAGTTTCCTGCAGGTAAAAGAGCATTGAAAAATAAATGGGTTTATAGGTTAAATGAAGAAGATGGAAGAAAGAAACGGTACAAGGCCAAACTTGTTGTAAAGGGGTTTGCACATAAGAAATGTATAGATTTTTATGAAATATTTTCTCCTGTTGTTAAAATGACTTCAATTAAAACTATTTTAAGTCTAGTGGCAGTAGAAGATTTTCATATTGAATAGTTAGATGTAAAAACAACCTTTATCCATGGAGATTTGAAGGAAGAGATTTATATGCAGTAGCCACAGGGGTATGAAGTCAAAGGGAAGGAGAATTTGGTATGCAGGTTGAAGAAGAGCTTGTATGGCCTGAACCAAGCTCCAAGGCAGTGGTATTTGAAATTTGATAGGTTTATGACAGAACAATGTTATAGTAGATGTCATTCTGACCACTTTGTTTATTTCAAGAGGATAGATAATGAAATATATATTATCTTGTTATTGTATGTGGATGACATGCTTGTTGCAGGGTCTAACATGCAGGATATAAATGTTCTAAAAAAGAAGTTAGATAATTCATTTGCGATGAAGGATTTGGGTGCTGCAAAGCAAATCCTTGGTATGAGAATTACAAGATACATGAAAAATCGCAAATTGACATTGTCTCAAGGTGAGTACATACAAAAGGTGTCGGAGAGGTTCAAAATGCATAATGTAAAACCAGTTAGTACACCTTTGGCCATCCATTTAAAACTAAGTAAGGAGATGTGTCCCAAGACACAGGAAGAGATAGATTACATGTCCAAGGTTCCCTATTCATCAACAGTTGGCAGCTTGAAGTATGCCATGGTGTGCACAAGACCAGATATTGCACATGCAGTGGGAGTTGTGAGTAGGTATATGAACAATCCAGGTAAAGAACATTGGAAGGAAGTACAATGGATTGTCGGGTATTTGAGAGGTACTGCCACTCATGAATTATTTTTTGGAGGTTCAAACACTATTCTACATGGACATGTTGATGCACATATGACAGGTGATAAAGACAACATGAGGAGAACCACAGGGTATGTTTTTACTGTAGGTGGAACAAAAGTAAGTTGGATTTCAAAGATGTAAAAGGTTTTTTCACTTTCAATAATGGAAGCAGAGTATGTTGTTGTTACAGAGGCTAGTAAAGAGATGATTTGGTTGTAGAGGTTCATGGAAGAATTGGGTAAGAAGTAGGAGGATATCAGGTTGTATAGTGCCAGCTAGAGTGCCATTCATATTGAAAAGAACTCAACATTCCATTCTAAGACTAAAAATATACATATCAAGTGCCATTTCATACGCTCTGTTATGGAAGATGAACTTTTGAAGCTGGAGAAGATACATACTAGCTAGAATCTTGCAGACATGTTGAAAAAGGTAGTAACCAGAGACAAATTGAGTTCCCACTCGGTTTAAGTTGGCCTTCTAGCGTGAAGGTGAAGATGAGAAATTTTCCAATTCCAAGGTTCAGAGCATAGTCCGACAAGTGCATCAGCGATGGAGTTGATGTGATCAATCTCCAAGTGGGATATTGTTGGTTGTGGAGCCTGATCTTCCTGATTCAGAGATGTCAATGATGTTTCAACCTTGTTTGTACCCCAGTTTTATATTTTATGCAGATTGAATGTACACTCACCCCATCGGGGGGGCATTGTCCCCCCACGGGGGTTCGGGGGAGAAGCCCCCGAAAGAAATTTTTTGGGTTGTCTGGTTGGCCAACATATTATGGACCCATGGTTTTGGATAGCCTGTGGTATTTTCCCATGGTAATTCCCCTTTAAAAGGAAGACATTGTAATACGACTGTGTAATTTATTGTAGCATTGTAAATATCTATGATTGTGTAAGAGAGACTGTGAAAGAGTGAAGAGGAAGTTGCAGCAAATGTGTTGTAGTTTGTATCCCTTCATTTCCTGGATGGTATAATAATAAGGATGGACAGTTCCTATGTGGATGTAGCCCATATTGGGTGAACAAAGTTATATTGGTGTCCCTCTTTTAATGTGTTTTATGTGATTTATATTTGCATCTTGTTTATTGTTATTTCTCTACGATCTTGTTTTCTAACATGGCCCCCCTTTGTGTACTTTGGAGCTAAATCATGGCGTTAATGGGTTCAAACTTGGATCTATTTGTTTCTTGTCCAACTCTTGGCCTATAAAAAGAAGCCATGGATTGCATCTTATAAGATAAAACAAAAGCAAGGTTATGTTGCATAAATTGTATTGGAGCTTCCTCATAGTCCATATCTTTCATAGTTTAGCATTCTCCTAGCTCCTTTTTCTTCTTCCTTCAAGGGGCAAGTGCTTCTTTACATTGGTTCTTTTAGCTATCTAACATCTAGTGTGAACAAAATAGGCCTCCCTAAGGGAGATTGTTGTTGGGCCCAGGTTGAGTTAAAGTTTTGGAAGCACCTTTTTGAGGCAAGTAGGGAAAGCTAAGTTGAGCGCAGCTCAGAAACACAATTTTGACTAAGTATTGAGGATGCTGCGAAGTTGTGCGCAGCATCCAACTTTTGACCAAACTACAAAGTTGCGCGCAGCATCGAAGTTTTGGCCGTGATGCAAAGACTAGTACTGCGCCGAAGCAGTGCTGCGGAGTTAGGAGGCCGCGTGGAGGCAGCAAAGCGGTGTGCTAGACAAGTATCAAGTGTAGCTACCGGCTCGACCGGTAGTAGCCATTTTTGGAAAAGATATTCTAGGATTGCCGAGCGGCGGATGTAGGAAAAACAGGAAGACGGCCACGCGTGGGTTGTTAAGGAAAGCGACGTTTGGCACGCTTAGAAGGTAAAACCATTAGAGAGAAATGGTTTGGCAGAAGCAGCCTGTAGGCATGCGTGCGACAGGAAGGCCGATAGCGACAGAATGAGGACGTGGAGATCTGCCATGATCAAGCAGACGCTGCTAGGAGCCAGAAAGCCGGTTTGGAAAATCAACGCAGTTTTGGAAACCCTTAGGGTTTTTGGGTTTTAGGTCTTCGACATTGTACAGACATGACCTTCGGGCATGATCTATTTAAGAAGACATTTTGTATGGGATGGGGGTTCTCTTTTTGGTTTGTTGTTCTTTTGTTGTTGCTGATAATTTAAGAAGATAACCTTTTTGTATTGTAAAATCTCTCTGAGATGAGAATATTGTAAAGGCTCTGCAGCTGTGTGCGCAGAGACCCATCCGAGAGAAAGGAGAGTCTGCAGCTAAGTGCGCAGACTAAGAATGGTTGCCCCATCCCTTTTTGAAAGAAATATATTACCAACCATTCTTGTGGACGTAGCTTTCCATCCGAGGAAGTGAACCACATTAAATCCTGTGTTATGTGATGATGTTTATGAATGAATGACTATCTGTGTTTTCTGTAGAATGAATGCTTGAATGTTTCCTTGCATGCTGTAATATGAGAACTTTGATATGCATTTACCAATAGGAGAAGTTTGGGAATGATATGCTAGGTTCCACGAAAGCAGATGAATGGCAAACATTTCAATTCTATGTTAAGGTCGTGAATCAGTCATTTAAGTTTAAATACTTTCTTAAGCACAGTGAAGGAACGCAGCACAATTAGTCATGCTTATCATTTCAGTTCACATTGTAATAATCCAATTTCTAAAAGGAATACTAGACAGATAACCAGTAAGTGCCTGAATGAATGGATGAGTGATATTCATTTCAGTGCCTTAACATTTCCGAGATCTTCCAACTAGAGGATATGTGTGGGTGATTCGCAGTTCCAGTAGAATATTCGCAGCAGTAAGAAACCCTTGGTGCGGCCCGCAGTGTTGCCTCCACTGCATAGTACTGCTCACATCATAGATCCTGCTGCGTACCGCATCACTTTTCCCCGCAGCGCCATCCTTCTGTCCTGCGCTGTGTAGCTTGTTCAGATAAACAACTCATAATTTACTGTGGAAACCTGATTCCGCAGTACCCCATAAGATACACCTCTAGTGAGACCTCAACCTGCTTGCAGGTTGTTGCCGAAAGAGCCGGTGTGAAGGGGTTTTGTTGGTCAAGGGGAGAACCGCAAAGAACTTGGGTCTAATTGGAATCCTCTGGGTTAGTTTAAGCCAACAAATGGTTCCATTGCTGCGCTAGAATCCATGATGAGTTGAAATGGTTCCATTGAGTTGCAATCACGATGTGTGAAGAAGAATATCAGTTCCCCGAAGGATCTGACTATTAGCATCCTGAAAAGACAAAAATCCAAGCTTAGTGGGATAAGACCATAAGCGATTTTAATAGACAAGAAAATAGACATCCGCGTCTAAGCGACACACAGTGGTTGGATAGATATCTGTTGGATGACATTCACGAGATCTTTTGGGCATCGTTTCCAAACAAGCTACATGCGTGGATCTCGCAGCTCGCAAAGAAGAAAAACTGTTTCCAAGGAGGAGTTCCTACGGAGTGGACTCCCAAGCTCACAGCACAGCTTAAAGCGTTAGATAGCCCATTGTCACACGCAGTTGATTATTGGGTCGATCATATGCTAGAAGGCTTTGTAACAGAATTTGTTGTAGACACACTCAAATCCTACAGCCAAGCAGAAGCACATTTTTTTGGAGGATTCCAAGGTAAGTTTCTGAACAATATCAGTCTATACATTAAGATGTTGTTAGCTAAGAAAGGTGTTCTAAGAATGCAGTAATATGCTTGAAATTTCTCATGATAAACAATACATATATTGATTCTGACGAAGAGACACATACTCTTAGAAGTGGTAAGAGATATAAAATTAATAAGAATCTGGAAGGCCCTAAACTTCATATAGATACTGAGATCCCCTGTGATCTTGATAGCGAAGTTGCACAACCATTTACCCCTGAGAATCCGCCGGCTGCACAAACCGCGCCACCCTTATCGCAGAACCCACCCGCTACGCAGGCCACCCCGCAGAAGACTCAGCCTAGTCCATCTCTCCCAATAGTCCCATTTGTATGTACCGCGCAGATCCCTTTACAGCAGTCGCACACTAATCCCGGCGCCCCACCACCTAGTAGCACAATGGCAAACACTGATATGAAACTGCCAATATTCAAAGGAACTGGCCTAGAAGACCCTGATCAGCATTAGTTCCTTTGTGAAGCCGTATGGAGTGTAAGACAAATCCAGGACGATGCCGTGAAGCAAGCACAACTCATCACCACTTCAAGGGATAAAGTGCTACATTGGTTTCTGAAATACTCTACCGTACAGCCGAGAACCCTCGCAGAAATTAAATTCGCGCTGGTGGCGGAGTTGAACAAACCTAAGTCTGAGTCTCAGTGTATAACTGAGCTAAAGGAAATAAAGCAGAGACCAACTAAAATAGTTTGGGAATTTGATCATAAATTTAAGACCTTACTAGACCAAGTAAGTTTTGTTATACCACCAGAATAGCATAAACAATGGTTCATTGCTGCGCTGTTACCTCATATCAGATTAGCATTGATGCAGTAGAAGGTTCTATCCCAGGCAGAGGCCTTGGAAATTGCAATGAAGCTGGAAGCTTCGTTGATTGGGGATACTAGTTCTGGGATGTCTCAGATCCAGAACCAGTTGACCACCCTGACACTTGAACTGCAAAGTATGAAAAATGGTAAAGAACAAAGATATGAACCTAGACAGGAGGTCTGGTGTACAAGTTGTAAAGGAAAAGGTCATGACCGCGAGCATTGCCCTCTATTCTACGACTATATTAACAGTGGTGCGCCTAACCCATTAAATAAGAATTAGGCCCCATGGTGTGAATTTTGCAGAACCATAGGACATAGACCTGAAGACTGTTGCCTTATCCAGAAATATGTGAAAACTCCTAAGAATTTATACTACAATTTCTTTAAATCAGTTGGACATGAAGAATCCAACTGTCGCGCATATGAATTAATGAATGAAAGAAAAAGGGATATGGACTCAATGCGAGGCATTGGCTTGTACCGTGTACAAGAAGATACCCAACCAAAATAAGAAAATGCACAATATGACCAAGGAGGATACAGAGGTCATGGTGGTGGATACCGCGGCAGAGGAAGAAATGCTGGTCCGGCACAGGGAAGAAGCCGTGGCCAAGTCATTTGTTATAATTGTGGCCAACCCGGGCACGTGTCTAGAGATTGTGTTAACCCATGCACTACATGCAACTATTGTAAATCATTTGAGCATGTCATTGAAGATTGCCCAGTATTAGAGGTGGAAATGCAGAAGAGAAGACGAACAAAGGCTCCGAATCCAAACGTCTAGTGGATCGTAGTAGAGAATAGACCAATGGATCCGAGCATCAATGTGGTCACGCGTGGTGGCGCTGAGACAGGCCGCGACAGAGGAGTGGAAGCTTCAACATCAGGGGAGGCACATACGAAGAAGGATCCCCTTGAAACAGTATGGATAAGGAAAGCTCCAGGAAAAGCACCCCCTCTTAACCTACAGAAGAACAAGGAGATCTTCATTGACGTGCGGGATACCTTTAGAGAACAAGCAGATAAGTCATCAAGGATCCCGCTGCGCAGTGAAACACCACATGTTGAAGACATGCTGGCCCCGTATGATAAAACAAGTACTGCGACAGATGTCCGTACTTCTGTTGCGCAGTTCTTGCGAAGCTGCATGAAGTTACTAAAAAGAGAAAAATCCATAGTAGAGATCCAGAAGCTTATCATCTAGTAAGAACCTCAGATTGCAACAGAGACTCCAGATAGCGCTGTACATCATAAAAGGAAGCACAAAAGAACAAGCCGAGAGATGAGGCTTACTGCGCAGATAGGAGATTTTGAAATGGATGAAGTCATCCTTGATATGGGATCAGAAGTGAATGTCTTGACTAAGCAGACATGGCAGCAGATGGGTTGACCAAAGTTGCTCTGGTCACGTATCCAGTTACAAATGGATAATCAGGAGAAGGTCATACCTTTTGGCCACTTAGCTAATGTAGTAGTTGACATTGACAGAGTACAGAGTCATACAAACTTTGAGGTTATTGAAATTGTGGATGATAGTCAACCTTTTCCAGCAATATTGGGAATTGATTGGGCTATGGATAACTTGGCTATCATAAACTTGAAGACAAAGAAGATGATATTTGAAGGGAAGCATCTTAGGGTCATCGCACCATTGGATCCTAAAGATGGTGATAGATACAGTGAGCCGATTTAGGAGGAATCCCAAGCTCAATATTTAGACCGACTATACCAGCTGACTGCGAACAAGGAAGACTACATTAATCCTACTGCGGACGGTATGCTCAGCTTGCGATGTGAGACTTCTTGTATCTCTGACATAGATACAGGACTGGAGAATTGGCAAAGCCACATGCATGAAGTATCAGCAAGAAGATGTGCGCAGGTTACGAAATCACTGTGCTGGATCGGAAAAGAGGTGAGTCCTATTCCCACATATGATGGTTCTGCTAATGTGTACAGTTCATAAGGGAATATACTGTAGATATACCAGATGAGCATAGACTACCAGCTTTAGATATAGCATTGCGCGATACACCTGCCAGATGGTGGAATGCACATAAGAAAACATTGACCACTTGGGATCAATGCAGAACTAAGATGCAGATCCGATTCGTCGAAAAGGTTACTTTACCCTTTCAAAAGTATAATGGACAGACAGACCCTAGTCAACACATTGAAATCTGTTCAAAGGCATGGGTGGAAAGACAACTTACAGAATGGGTACATTTATTTGTACATACATTGGATGCGGGTATCCCAGAGAAATGGTACCTTGACCTAGAGTTGCGCAATGAACTCACTGATTGGGAACTGCTCGTTGCGAACTTTCGGAAGGACTTCAGTTTTGAAGATGAGAATCCACTAATCCATGAAGCATTATAGCTAATCAGGAAGCACATATTCCAGGATGACTGTCATCATCAAAACATAACATTGCAGGAGTTTTTTGGGATAGAGTGCGTTCTTGCGCACCTACAGTCAGAATGGAAGGAATATGAAGAGCACTTGATCGAGTGTTACAACTTAGCTGAAGATACCAATGATACAAATGAAGACGATGAGGAGGACCCGCGCAACATAGACATACCAGATTCAAAATGCGCGCGTGAGGTAGAAGGACCTCCTTTGGAAATCCTAGATATGACTGGACAAGTAAAAACACAAAAAGTGAACATTGGCACAGACAAAGAGCCAAAGTTCGCATCAATAGGAGATTATTGAGACGATCAGACTATTGTAGAGATCGCAGGTACCTTACATGAGTATCAGGAACTGTTTCCAACAAAATTTACAGAGATGAAAGGAATTTTGGGATACCTAGGGGTCATGAAAATACCTTTAAAGCTAGGTGCTAAGTTTGTCAAGCAGAGGCCATATAGATTGAATCCATGCTATAAGGAAAAAGTTCGCGTAGAGCTAGATAAGATGCTAGAAGCAGGAATCATTGAACAAGTCAAAGAATCCGAATGGATTAGCCGCATGGTTGTTCAAGACAAGAAAGCAAAAGGAGAGATCAGGATTTGTGTGGATCTCAGAAAGCTGAATGATGCTTCCATGCACGATCCATTTCCCACTCCATTCACAGATGAAGTGCTTGATAACATTGGAGGAAATGAGGCATATTCTTTCACTGATGGTTTCTCTAGTTATCATCAGATCAGGATTGATCGTGCGGATAGGCATAAGATGACATTTGCTACAGAATGGGGGTCATTCTAGTACACCGTCATGCCTTTTGGGCTGAAGAATGCACCTGCCATATTCTCTAGAGTCGTCGTCGCAGCATTTAAAGATTTTATGCACAAGTTTTTAAAAGCGTATTTTGATTATTGGACTATATTTGGTCTATTGAAAAATCATTGTGCGAATCTCCGCATGATGATCGAGAAGTGTCGAAAGCATCAAATATCCTTGAATTTGAAAAAGTGTATTTTCTGTGTGCCTTATGGAATTTTACTTGGCCACATTGTCTGTAAGCAAGGACTGATGGTAGACCCTGCAAAAATTGCAGTTATTGCAAACTTACCAACGCCAAATTCAGTCAAGATGTTGCGATCTACATTAGTCCATACTGGATATTACAGGAAATTTATAAAGGATTATGCACAAATAACCGCAGCAATGGAAAAGCTGCTGAAGAAAGATGCACCGTTCATTTGGAATGTAGAATGCGAACAGGGTTTTGACACATTAAAAGAAAAGATGGTCACTACGCCTATTCTAGTCTTTCAAGACTGGACGAAGCCATTCCATGTCCATGTTGACGCATCATGTATTTCCTTGGGGATCGTGTTAGCTCATCCAAGAGAGGGAGGTATTGACCACCCTATTGCATTTTATAGCAGAAAGCTTTCAACAGCAGAGAAGAACTATACTGCTACTGAGAGGGAAGGTCTTGCGATGGTATATGCCCTATAGAAATTTAGACACCACTTGTTGGGATCACACTTCCTTATGTTTACTGACCATTCTACGTTGAAATATTTGGTCAACAAGCCAGTGTTAGGGGGACACATATGCTGATGGCTATTGCTGTTCCAGGAATATGACTTTCAAATTATTGTCAAGCCAGGTAGACTGAACTTGGGACCTGATCATCTGTTAAGTATCGAGTCAGGAGAGGAGCCGACGAATATTGAAGAGAGTCTGCCTGATACGTAGTTATTTAGTATACATGTTGTCGATGATTATTACAAGGATATCATTGACTTCCTAACCACAGGGTTGGCACCCCAGGAATTCTTGGTCCAGCAGAAAAAACAGTTAGTGGTGCACGCCGCGGACTTCACTATAATTGCAGGTCAGTTATACAAACTTGGGCCGGATGAAGTCCTGCGCAGGTGTGTACTCGATCATGAGAAGCCATTTATTCTAACTGACGCACACTCAAAAATCGTGGGAGGTCACTATGCAGGAAGGGTTACTGCGTAGAAGATATTGCGCGTAGGGCTATGGTGACCTATGATCCATAAAGATGCCAAAGAACATTGCAGGAACTGTGATGTCTATCAGAGGACAGGAAAACCATCACACCGAGATGAGATGCCATTGAATCCACAGTTGACACTGCAGCCATTTGAAAAATGGGCAATAGACTTTGTGGGTCCTCTAAACCCACCAGGAAAAAGAACGGGTGCAAGGTATATTGTTACTGCTACGGATTACCTCACCAGATGGGCATAAGCAAAACCAGTTAAGGACTGCAGCACCAGTACTGCTGCGTAGTTTATTTTTGAAGAAATACTCACCATATTTGGCTGTCCGAATATTTTGATGAGTGACCAAGGTACTCACTTTTTGAACAAGACGATTGAGGCGCTTACAGAATAATTCTACATTCGTCATCAGTGCAGTACTCCATATCATCCACAAGCGAATGGTACTGTAGAGGCTTTCAATAAAATATTGGAGAACGCACTCACTAAGGTGTGCAATGTAAATAGAGATGATTGGGACCTACGCATCTCATCTGTGCTATGGGCATACAGGACCACATGCAAGAAATTGACAGGACAGACACCCTTTCAGTTTGTTTATGGGTAGGAGGCTATAATTCCTATGGAATATATTGTCCCTAGTTTGAGAATCGCTGCATTTATAGGGATGGCAGACTGCAAAGCTCTAGAAGAAAGATTACTACACTTACTGGGCTTGGAGGAAGATCGCTTCATTGCAGGATTCCACCAGCAAGCTCAGAAGAACCGCGAGAAAGCATGGCATGATCGCCATATAAAGAACAAGTGTTTTCAGGTAGGTGATCTAGTCCTCCTGTATGATAGCAAATTCATGAAATTTCATGGTAAATTTAAGATGCATTGGCTTGGCCCATATACTATGAAACATGTTACTAACACTGGTGCAGTCCAATTAGCCAATTTAGCTGGTGATACCTTGCCAACTTTGATAAATGGAAGCAGGCTAAAGCTATACCATGATAGCACTGCTTCGCAGAACCCTGAATAATGAACCAAGGAAGGAAGTTCTAAGTGTCAAATACAGTTGAAAGTGGACACTAGAAATGTAAAGGAGTCTGTACATGTATAATAAAAGGAAGAAGGTATGATAAGAAGAATGATCTATGTACTGCGCAACATTGTTGAAGCTGCGCGGAAGGAAAAAAAATAAAATATATATATATATATGTAGAGGAAGCCGCGCAGTTGGAAATTTTTGGCACTACGAAGTAGCTGCACAGGGTTGCAGATGGCTTGCCACGCATTTCGGCGCAGCAACCAGAGAAAAATAGCCGTTGCATGGCTTTTAAAAAAAAATAGCCGTTAGATGACCGTTGCAGCAACCGCTTCAGCATTTAAAGCAAAGATATCCGTTCTGAGCACGCTGACGATAGAAAGGACCGAAGGATACACTCAAATTCGCCAACGGACACCACATTAAATGTTTATCTAGCCGTTGAAGGGCGTGGGAGAGGATCTGCTACACCTATAAATAACACCGTTGGGAGACTCGCGGGTGTTACCAAGCACTTAGAATTTTCTTGTGATTAACCTCTCTGAGCTAGTAGCCATCTGTATTATGTCTGCCTTAGCCGCTACCTCATTTATGAATGTCTGAACCTCATTTATGAATGTCTGAACCTTCCTTTAGAGAAGAATAACTCACCATTGAAGAAGCACTGAGGATCTTTCAGCACGGAGGGATTCAACAGTTAATGAAAACTCCAGTTAAGAAGGTCGCCATAGAACAAGGTGAAGGATCCCGCAGATCACCAAGAATTAATCCGACGATGCAGGAAAAAGCAAAAGATAAGGGAAAAGTTGTAACTGCACCTTGATCCAACATCAGAAAGATGGGCTCCTCGGCACAGAAATTGCCAGTCTTTCAAACAGAACCCTTGAAGATGACACCTGAATATATCTCCCCACGGGAACTGAATGCCCCTATGTTTAAATTGTCCAAGAATGCGAGATATGACATCCTGCTATCGCCTATCTCAAAGCATGTAAATGTTTCTAAGAATCTACTGGGAAAGATAACAGATTGTAAATGGGAGGATTATGACCTCTTGGGAATGAAGAAAGACTAGCCAGATGTTCCCAAACACCCATATTTTCAACTAGACCAGTATATGTGCTGGAAAAAGGATGCCAAGGGAACTCTGAACTTGGTAGCTGACAGTTGGCTAGCACCGGTCATTCAGTCAGGGCTACTGAACTTGCTAAGATTGCCACATTTTGACCATTCTCCAGAACTGAATATCGTGATTCGCACACTCATGGTGCGAATCCACCAAGGTTATCTATGGCTGGATAAGAACATTGATATTAAAATTGATTTGATCCACTGCATCACCGGGCTAAGCAAGTGCGGTAAGGATCTGAAGCAATTCTTCCAGGGGAAGAGCAAAGAAAAAGAGGCTGTTGAGAAGATGAAAAAAACCCACTCGGTGGTGAAGGAAAAAAGAGGATTCCCGACAGAAGATATAGAGGATAGAGCAACAAGATTTGTAATGTAGTTGCTAGCAAGAAAGATGCTCAAAACAGCTAGGCCTTCGGAGGTGCCTGTGGGCGCAATACTCCTTAGTGCCACAGCGGCCGAAGGAAACAACTTTCATTGGTGTCAATTTCTGTTGAATGAGTTCCTTGAAGAACTCAACGACACATAGGTGAATGGTGGCCAGTTCCATTTCACCTGGCTCATCGTCCTGATTGCTTTGTGTGGATGGAAGGAGCCGCGAGATTATGCTGGTGTCATTATGGACACCAAGGATCCTAGAGGGTTTAAGTTGGTCAACCTATGGGAAAACACAAATGCAGAGCGCCAGCATGCGACAACAGAAGTCTTTTACCAGTACTATATTCAGTTGCGCGACGCAATCACGAAGACACCCCACATTACAAAGCAGGTCATGACGAAGTATATCCGCATCATCAACTTTGAGGCGGATATGAAATGTATCTTCATATCGCTGAAAGCACAAACGAGGAAACCAGAGTGGTTCCCAGGAAAGTACATCATGTATGAGTAGGATATTGAGGACCTCATGAAATATTGGCCAGCAGAGTTCCGCGTAGAGGTCCTGGACGTGGAGACAGATTTAGCAGAAGATGAGCCGATCCCGCTCTCATGCTCAATCATTGAAGAAACAGGGAAGAGAAAAGAAGTTGAGACTTCAGAGAAGCCAAAGTCGAGGAAAAAGGTGAAGGCTACAAAGATTCAATCAGAGGCAGTCCTTAATGATGATGACTACGAGATGATAGTTGAAACAGTCTCAGAGCAGATGAAGGAGCTTATGGCGGCTAAAGAAAAGAAGGACATGGTCATCCACGATGACCTGCACCAGACGCGGTTCGCAATGCAAGGCCTAATGAAGAAAATGGACGATGTCCAGAAAAGCCTTGTTTTGCCGCAGGAAGCAGGGGATGAAAGGAGGTCGGTAGGAACCTTGCAGCAAGGAAGCCAACAGCTAGCAATAACGTTGTCGTCGAAGACTAGGATTGTCCATGTGGACCCATTGTCTGTTGCATTGCCAATGGCAGAACAAGTTGTCTTGGACACAAAGGGAGTCGAGAGGGTAGAGGTCGACTTAGCCAAAATCCCTTTACGAGGATTGCACCTCATCCACACGCAGATCGTGGAGGAGATGCATGAACGAACGGTTGAATCAATGAAGCTACAAGCAGAGCTCACCGTAGTGAACAGGAAAATTTAGCTATATGCAAAAATACAGCTAAGGAACGAACAGGACCGCCGAAAAAATTTGGAGACCACCATATCCAATGTGGCGAAGGATATCAAAGGCATAGAAATCTAGGATGATCCTGCATACACAGTTCTGAGGATTAGAGATAAGGTGAAATCCTTGCAGACGGAGATGCAGGATAAAGAGATATATTATGAGGCCGATATTGCCATATTGAAGGATAAGCTGAATAAGCAGGTGCCATTAACTGAGCATCAAATAAGAGAACAAGCAATGAGTGTCGCATCAAAAAGCATTACAAGTGAGATGGCTAAGTGCCAATCTCTCCTGGATAAGGTCTCACAGGAAATCGCAACCCTTGAAGAGGATCAAGGGTTGCTGCAGGTCAAAACTGTGGTACAAGAAAAACAGACCACATTGGACAAGTTGAATGCAGAGGTTAAAGCTCTGCCACCCAGAGAAAGGATGTCGAGATACAAGGAGATATCCATCTTAAAGAAAGAAGTACAGGAATTACGATAAAAAGAAACTGAGATGGATAATCAGTCGCAGCAGCTCCTAGAGAATTCCATGGCGGTATTGTAGCAGATTGAAGATAAGTTAGTAGAACTGTGCGATAACGAGGAGCAGGTACAAGATCAAATTGGACAAGAAATAACTCCAACACTGTTTGACACAATTAAACAGGTTGAGGAGGATACAAGAGAAGCAATGGTGCAGTTGGTACACATGACGGGTTTGCGGCCAAGTTCGTTCCACCGATCGCGGCGTAGAGTGAGACAGCTGAAACAATTAGTGGCTTGGGGACGAGCCACATGTAAGTGTTATGGGCATGTTGGGCCTAGGATGAGTTAAAGTTTTGGAAGCACCTTTTTGAGGCAAGTAGGGAAAGCTGAGCTGAGCGCAGCTCAAAACACAATTTTGGCTAAGTATTGAGGATGGTGCGAAGTTGCTTGCAGCATCCAACTTTTGACCAGACTGCGGAGTTGCGCACAGCATCGAAGTTTTAGCCATGATGCAAAGACCAATATTGTTCCGAAGTAGTTCTACGGAGTTAGGAGGCCACGTGGAGGCAGCAAAGCGGTGTGCTGGACAAGTATCAAGTGTAGCTACCGGCTCAACCGGTAGCAACGATTTTTGGAAAAGATATTCCAAGATTGTCGAGCGACGGACGTAGGTAGAACAGGAAGGCGGCCACACATGGATTATTAAGGAAAGCGACGTTTGGCATGCTTAGAAGGTAAAACCGTTAGAGAGAAACGGTTTGGCAGAAGTAGCCTGTAGGAACGCGTGCGACAAGAAGGCCAATAGCGACAGAATGAGGACTTGGAGATCTGCCATGATCAAGCAAACGCTACTAGGAGCCAACAAGCTGGTTTGGAAAACCGACACAGTTTTGGAAACCCTTAGGGTTTTTGGGTTTTAGGTCTTCGACATTGTACAGACATGACCTTTGGGCATGATCTATTTAAGAAGACATTTTGTATGGGATGGGGGTTCTCTTTTTGGGTTGTTGTTCTTTTGTTGTTGCTGAGAATTTAAGAAGATAACCTTTTTGTATTGTAAAATCTCTCTGAGCTGAGAATATTGTAAAGGCTCTGCAGCTGTGTGTGCAAAGACCCAGCCGAGAGAAAGGAGAGTATGTAGCTGAGTGCACAGACTAAGAATGGTCGCCCCATCTCTTTTTGAAAGAAATATATTACCAACCGTTCTTTTGGATGTAGCTTTCCATCGGGGGAAGTGAACCACGTTAAATCCTGTGTTATGTGATGATGTTTATGAATGAATGACTGTCTGTATTTTCTGTAGAATGAATGCTTGAATGTTTCCTTGCATGCTGTAATATGAGAACTTTGATATGCATTTACCAATAGGAGAAGTTTGGGAATGATATGCTAGGTTCCACGGAAGCAGATGAATGGCAAACATTTCAATTCTATGTTAAGGTCGTGAATCAGTCATTTAAGTTTAAATACTTTCTTAAGCACAGTGAAGGAACGCAACACAGTTAGGCATGTTTATCATTTCAGTTCACATTGTAATAATCCGATTTCTAAAAGGATTGCTAGAAAGATAACCAGTAAGTAACTGAATGAATGGATGAGTGATATTCATTTCAGTGCCTTAACATTTCCGAGATCTTCCCAGTAGAGGATAAGTGTGGGTGATTCGTAGTTCCAGTAGAAGATTCGCAGCAGTAAGAAACCCTTGGTGCAACCCGTAGTGTTTCCTCCACCGTGCAATACTGCTCGCAGCGTAGATCCTGTTGCCTACCGCATCACTTTGCTCCGCAACGCCATCCTTATGTCCTGCGCTGCGTAGCTTTTTCAGATAAAAAAATCATCATTTACTGTGGAAACCTGATTCCGCAGTACCCCGTAAGATACACCTCGGGTGAGACCTCAACCTGCTCGCAGGTTGTTGCTGAAAGGGCCGGTGCGAAGGGGTTTTGTTGGTCAAAGGGAGAACCGCAAAGAACCTGGGTCTAATTGGAAACCTCTGGGTCAGTTTAAGCCAACAATTGTTGCCTTCCCTTTGAAGCCTCAACCTCCTAGGTGACACTATATGTATTTTCTTGACCATTGGGTGATCTAAAGTGGTTCATGCATTGGTCCTTTTTTTGTGTTTTGCACCTCCTTGTTCTCATTTTCCATTTCAAGTTAATTTTGCTTATTTTTGTTTTTATTTTACTCTATTCCACTAACAACACCTTGTAGGATCTACTTTGGTTTATCACATTTGATTTCTATTTCTAAATATTGGGCCTAGTCAACAACCTCAAAGGCTTTCACCCAAAGTGGAAAAATTTCCAACAACAATATTTATGGCGACTCCACTTCATTTTTGTTCATTTTATCTTAACTAGGTAGTGACTTGTTAGGTAGCTAATTTTTGGTATATTTTCCTTTGCAGGTGAAGAGGCCCATATCCTTCATTTTATACATCCGGTCTCCTCTTAGTCGTGATTGATATTTAAACATTCAAGTGCATCCCAACTTCTCGGCTTCCCAGTCTGCGCATATAATCCCTCGATAGTCACACAACCTGCGCAGTTTCATTTCTCATTGGTCGTGCGACCCTTTCACTTCGTAACTACGCTATTTCACTACAGTGAGTGTTTTATCCATGCTACTCTGCACCTGTCTTTTCTTTTTCCATGCAGTTGATCATTTGATTTTCTTTGCATAAGTTTTTCACAATCTTGCATCCCCAATGGTTGCTCACTAAAGAATTAGAACTAATTAACTTGCAATAGTTACATGTTTCTATATTAATTATCTCACTTAGTCTAAGCTTAGGTAATAAAGAGTCATTCTCTCTTGAAATATACTTAGGTAACCAACCTTGGGTCTTTCAACGGGCCTCATTATTGTCACTAGTATTCAAGACATCTTATGTTCTTTGTTTAATTGGCATGTTTTTAGGCTAAAGTAGTGTAGAATCCACTTTTTTCACACACACAAGGATCTAAAGAATCTTATATCCCCAAGTATGCTCTTTACCTCGCACTTCTTTTGAGCTTGGTGAATTATAAAGGGGTGAGAAGTGTGAAATACCTCCATTGCACACTTTTACTTGCTTAGCACCTTGCTTTTGCAAAGCACAATTAGCATCTTTTAGGGTTCAAAGTTAAATCTCCATTTTCATTTACTTTACACTCTTTTAGTTAACTTGCAACAATAAATTTTATTACCTCACATGTTTTTACATCACTAGCACACACTAAGGGACCTAAAATATCTTCCATTATAGGTATGCTCTTCACCCCACACTTCTTGTGAGCTTGGTGAATCAGAAAGGAGGGGAAGTGTGAAATACCTCCCTTACACTCATTAAGTGAATCAAGACCCTTAATTTCCAACAAACAAAAATCCTCCTCAAGAGGTCACAAAAAAATAGTTTAATTCGGTAAGATTGATTGGGATAGGAATCCATTAATGCCCACCAATCTAGTTTGATTAGGTGTTTAAAACATATCATTGTTGATTTATAGGTCACTATCAAAATCCTTCTATCAACAAGTGTTAAAATAAAACATGGATAAGAAGTGCATCATTCCCAAGGAGGTCAAAGATGAGGTATATTTTCCCTTCCCTCTCCAAAGATCCACTCATATTTTTGTAGAGGTGACACTATACCACCCAAGAAAAACCACTTATCCACACTTTACGCAAGGTATCTTAGTGGCCAAAACTTAGGACATTCCCAAGGAGAAATTGTGAGTGCAATTGACTCTTGAAGTTAGCTATTTCCATTGGGAAGTGTTGCCAAGTATTCTTTATTGGAGCATTGACCCCATCGCTGGTAGAACTGGCTCTTTGTTACCTTCACTAGTCAATTGGTGTGTGGATCCCATTGTCACCATCAATTTTGCTTTTAGAAGGATCAATTATATTTGAGAGGAAGGTCGCTAGGTATTTTAGGGAATTTACACTTATTTTATTTTTAAGTACAAGTTCATTAGCTTGTAATTAAAAATAACCTACATGTGGGGACTCTTGCACTAAACCAACTTTGCACATATCACTTACTTGTTGCACCATATTTGTATCTATTGTGGTTGGAATATTTTTGCCTTTGTTCAATTCCATTTTATTCACCATCACTCTCCTTTGGCACTAAAAATTCACCATTGAGGAACAAAAAATACCCCTAAGGAAACCCCGAAGACTGCAAGGCCTATCCCCTCTCCTGAGGGGTGCTTTTCCACTTTCTCCTCGTGGTTCACATGGGAGATACTCTATCTAGGGATGCTCCTAGGACACATTGATAGGATCATCAGGGTGAGGCCACTTTTTAATTGAATCCTTTTATCCTCTTGGAGAAGGTTTGGATCCTTTTACCTCATCCACCACTAGAAGAGGTTCCCCTTCATATTCTCCCCTCGATGAGAATCTAGATCCCTTTCCCTCCCCTCCTCTTGGAAGAGGCCCTCCTTTGGATTCTCTCCTCGAATATCCTTTGGACCATTGTGAACCCTCATCTCTCATATTTCAACACCACCTCTATCTCCCCCTCATGGAAACCATACACAACATACAATGCCAGGACCAAATGCCACCTTACCTTTCATGGATACCTTAATCTCCCAAATTTGGCCAAATTGATCAATGAACCTATCGCACATTATCAAACATGGCTAGCTATGCCAGATAGACTCCCCTTGGATATTTCTAAATTCCAAGGGAAACAAGGAGATGACCCTGCCAACCATGTCATGTCCTTTCACTTATGGTGTCCCCCCAACATCATAGTGGAAGAGTTAGTGAGGCTTCGTTTCTTTCAGCGCACCCTCACTAGGACAACAACTAAATGGTATGAGAATCTACCAGGATTGACCCATTCCACCTTTTCGACATTGGCCATTTCCTTTCTCACATACTTCCAGCTTCTAATTCACCATGACCTAGGGCTCAAAATTCTCACAAAATTTCAACAAAACACATCTACACACATCACAGACCATATTCATGAGTGTCGTAGATGTTGAATGTTGTGTAAGATCGCAAAAGAACCTCCATTCTTTTTGGATTGGTTCATTAAATCACTCCAACTAGCCATTGTGAAAGATGTCTCCTCATCCATGCCACAAAATGAGGAAGATGCCATCCTCAATGCCTAACATTTCGATCTTATCTATGCCCAATCTAGGTATTTATACACCATCCTTCTTTATGCCCCTCAACATTAGTCATTGGATCCTACACCTACAGGTTTGTCATACTCGACAAATGGGCTTATTGGGTCCATGTCCTACCAAGGAGAGGTTCCCCCGCATAATCCCGTGCTATTCAGTTTGTCCCCATAGTACACACATATACCTCCTGTGTCGACACCACATACTCCTATACCAACCCCTCCACTTGATCAGTTACAGTATGGACCCTATATTCCTACTTATCCTAATGTGATCCAAGGTGTAATTGTACCTCCCCTACAAATAACACAAGTTGCTCCTACATATACATCATATGGAGATCAACCTTCCTTTATCCCACCACCAGTTTATAACCCCAACTACCTATTTCCATGCCCTATTGGTTCATTCCCCACACCTCATATGGGGGTAAATATAGTTTAATTGTCTTTCGCACAAAAGTCCCAACAATTTGAGTAGTTGAACACAATAAATCCCCATAACCCTCAAAATTAGGGGAAAAAGAAGGGAAAGAAAAAACAAAACTAGTAGAAGGGGAAAGGGGGAAACCCCCTACCCAACATAATTGGAACCAAATGCAGGGGTTCCCTTGTATCCTTTATTTCCAATAGTTGGTGGAGGCCAAGAAGAAGACAATGTTAAATCCCCCTCATGTCCCTAACCCTACATAACCCCAAACCATTGTATTACAACAAAAATTTTCCAATCAAGGGGTCATTACAAAACAATAGGAACCCTGCGCCTCCAGTGAAAGTCCCTTCCAGAACATCTATATGATGGATGTCAACCTTCATACTAGATCCAAAGGTTATGATATTCCTAAATCCCCCCAAGTGGTAGATGTACCCATCCCCTTGGGGGAGATTCCACTCCTAAGTAATGAATAGATCTCTCAGGTCCCCAAAACCCCACATCGGCGCACCCCTAATAACCCTCATATGAAATCTTCCCACAATTACAATTTTGTGGATGACTTGACTTAGTCACCAGCTGTAATGTACACATTAGAGGTGCTACAGTATTTCCCAACTCAACATAAGGCCTTACTCAATGCACTTGTCGTTGTTGATCCTTCCAACTTGCGCCTCATGACTTTTGATCTTGATAAAGGTAAAATGTGACTACCCTCGTCAGTCTTGGTCCAATTCCCAGTTACCATAAAAAACATTATGATTCATCGATGAAGGCTCATCCACATGTGTCATGTCCTCTAATGTTTGTAAATGATTGGGATCACTTGATCTAGTCCCCTCATCTATCGCTCTTCATGCATATGATGGGAGGCCATCCCAATTGAGTGGATTGTACCAAAATGTCCCTATCAAACTGAAGGGAAACATGGTTATGATCGATGCCGAGGTATTCAATGTGAAACTCGACTACAACATCCTCTTGGAATGTAGTTAAAGGTACGCCATGAAGGCAGTCACCTCCTCAAACTTCCATATCATGATATTTCCCTTAAATGGGAAGATTATCACCCTCAACCAACTCAACTACTACGACCCCAATACCAACACCAATCCAAAAAATGTCCTACACATAGTCGTCAATACAACTAAACCCATTATGTTTATATTTCTTGAGGAATTGTAGTGCCCCTCCTGTAGGGGCCTTGATGCTTAACCTGAAACTCAACCACTTGATACACAAGAGATTAGAAAGCACAATGACTAGATAAATAAACTAAATAAATGAATAACTTAGCAAATTAAAACAAACCATAACCTGTCTTTGATACCATCTTGTCCACTGTCGTCTGCGTCTTTCGTAGGATCCCTCCAGCAAAGCTCGTTTAACCATAGGCGAAGCAACCGTTAGCTTCGCCACCCAACCATAGGCTCATGCTTTCAGTCGCATGGCCTCCCCCGAGCTTTGGGTCGTAGAGCTCACACAAGTATTTCAGAAATTCAGCTTGGGCTTCCCTTCCCACCAGGATTTCTAAGCCAAACCCTTAGATAGCAGCAAGTCTTTGAGGCATTCGAAAATTACGACAATCGTCCAAATTATGGGCCCTTTACCCATTCCCCAAGCCTTCCTTATAAAGGAAAATCTCATGCGACACATGTCGCTTCATGCATAATTAAATATTTTCAATTAATTATTTAATTAAAACACTCACCCATCCAAGTGTCAGTTTCTCTAGGAAGTGCACCAACACCCCTAAGTTTGCTCCAGTTTGTCCCCCAGATATTTTAATTAACTCCTAGCTTTTAGTTGACTAGGTGTCTAATCTTAGGATTCTATTTTGCTCCTAAATAATGATTTCTATTATTTTAAATGCTCAACAAAAATAACTATTCATGTGCAAATGCCTAAATTATTTTTATGCATTTGCGAAGTAATAATCTAGAGTTATTCTCATAAGTTTTTATGCAGTTAAATTTAACCATCAAACTCACTAGGATCACGCTGCCGCGTCGTTGGGCTCCTAGTTCCTTAATTTTAATTCCCTGACATGGCACCACTCCGTCGGGTCCAGTCATCCATGGTTTCCATTCCTTGGCATGGTACCGCATTGTTGGGTCCTTGCGTCCATTCTTTCCGTTCTCGACAGGGTACCGCATCGTCGGGCCCTTCTGCCACCATCTTTCCGTTTTGACTTGCGGGAACTCTTGTAGGGATTTTAGGAATCGTTACCATCCATCCTTCGTCTACATGCTATCTAGGGACTAATGGCGCTGAGGAGTGAGTCCGTTCTCACTGCGCGCCCCTCAACTCGTACGTGACCATCTCCGTCGTGGCCCACCTCGTACGCTCTCACGCATTCCTCTTGAGCAAGCGGATCAGTGCTTATCTGCTCATGCGTGGTATTCTTGTCGGAAGTCGACATCGTCGTCGCTCCCCCTGTGTGTGATTTACCCGTACTCTACGACCCTTCATGTTTCTTTGTGTGTCCGTTGGTGAACCGTCTCACTTGTTTCTACACACACTTCTCACAACAATTTATTAGTAGCACTGTCCTCAATAATCATCATCTGATTTCTAAATCAAGTATTGTTAAACATTGATTATTTATTCAAACTTCTAATCAAATATACATTTCATCGACAAATACATAATCACCGTACAGCTAGTAGTTAAGCATTATCCATATGTACAATTTTCATATCAAAGTTAATCGTTAAATAACATGAAATTGTCCATTCACAATAACTACCCAAATGCACATATATCAATCAATCGTAATCATAAATATACTCAAAATAAAATCATAGGGTTATTTTATTAACGTTTCAAACAGTTGGGTGACTTAGCAGGTGCCCTCAATGTCTACAGTAGTCTAGGGGCACTACATACACCCCTACTTATTTAGAACTTCGTCCCGAAGTTCAGAAAAAATGGAAAGTTATGACGCATCTCAGTTGTGTACTCCCAAGTCGTAGAGCTAGGACTGTAACTGTCCTACTGCACTTTGACTTGATTAATCAGGGCTAATCATTAAGCAAGATGTAATCAATCAATTATCCCACTGCACACGTATAATCTAATTCCTTAATTCATTTATCAATTATTGTCGTCATTCCCATCTTTAGGTTTTCCTCAATCATTTAAGACATAACAAGGCTCAAGAGACCATTATATCGAAGTTGTTCAGCCGGGTCACTCGACAGGTGCCCTTAAGGTCCACAGTCATTCTAGGGGCATTACATACACCCCCTCGTAAATAGAACTTCATCTCGAAGTTAATTTTTGTTATTGTACTTTCGATGCTAGGCTTTATCTTAATTTCTATTCTCATCTTCTGTCATTTTATTCTATTTTTCTCCAACAATCAAGGCTCTAAGCACTACTGGTTCTAATAGTAAGTTTTCCTTTTTTTTCATCCAACGTGGTCCCATTACATCCTCAAGAACTCAATCATAATTTCACGGAATGCACATCCAATAATACTTTCATAATTGTTAGTCCCAAATTTAGATTTCTTATCTCTCCTATTCATCCGCGAAGATCCATGGTATCCAATTTATTTACTAGTTATATTGCATCAATAACCACCCAATAATTTATCAACATAATAAATCCAAGTAAGGTTTCAAATTTATTTGGTTATTTTCTCTTCAAGACAAGTCACGGTTCTTAACAAATAAGGAGAGACCCCCTAATAGTCCAAAAACTAAAATTCAAAAAGACTACTTCCAAACCTCCAAATGTTTTAATAATGTTGGTTCTCAATAAGATAGGGTTCGAGTTGTCGAAATTTAGAGATTTGGTCGAAAGTGTTACATCTTATCTTCAAGTCCTTTCATCAGTAACATGATGTCCAAGTTAATGTGCTTATCGTGTACTTACCTCATTTCATCATTTCTGTTGTCATAAGATTTCTTCGACAGATTCATTGGAAGTCGTATAATGCGTGTTTTCTCATCCTCATAGAGTTCCATCTCGGGCTAGTTGTAATTTCATAATGTTTCTTCATGTCATGAGGTTAACATAATTGTGTTCAGCTTGTCGTTTTGATACTTCATTTCATTTGCATGCTTCTTACATAATAGCGTTATATTACTATGGTACTTATATATATATATATATATATATATATATATATATATATATATTACCTATCATCCTCTGTGATAGTTTCTCCTAATGATCCAGAGCCCTCTGACTCATCATCCATCATTATCTTTAAGTTCTCTAGGACTTGGTCAACAACAACATACTTCATCATATTTAAACTAATATCATTGTAAAACATGCGTTAGGCATTCCAGTAATTCTTGAATTCCCAAATCAATTGATATGCATAATGTTATTAATTCAACTTAACATTCTCATAACTATTTTCGAAATAGGATTTCAAATCTATCACCCGGTTTCCTATTCAGTCTCTTATAAATACTTAAAATCATTCATGCAATGATTATCTTTTGTCTAACTGTAAACTAGCATCATGCCATCTCTTTTTAGAAGTTACCTTATGTACCGCTAAACTTGACGAAGCTTCTTGCACCCATGTGTACCTGCATGCTTCACTAACACTTTTCTTGCCAAAATTTACTTATGCCCCAATCTTTCTAGTCAACATAAGATATCATAAAAAAATATGAGTGCACATAAACTTTTGGTGTGACACTACGTACTTACGTATGACCTTGAATACATTACTTTGTCCAAGTACAAAAATTATCTAAATAGATTTCGAATATATCCATACACAATACTATAAAAATTATTCAAAACTTATTTTAAAGTTTTCCAACATAAATGATTTGCATAATATACCATTTCCCTTTTTATAATCAAACACTAAGATATAGGAAGTAAAGTTTCCTTTACCATGCATACACTATGATATCCCACAATTATACAACATAATTTCAATTAAACTTTATTAAATGAGAGCATGTCCTTATTCACTTTTATATATATATTCATGGATTATTATAATATCCTAGACATATGCTTCTAGAGAACGTATTGCTATCATCCCATAAATTCAATTAGATAAAAGTAAATATCATTCCTTCAAATTAATGTACTGAGGGGTATTCTTAAACATCACGTGTAATGAGATGTATCTCTTTTTCAAATCAAACTATATTATCACTTTTATATATATATATATATATATATATATATATATATACTTTAATCAATAATTATCTTTAAAAATAAATACTTTCCAACAATAATTTGAACAATAAACTGAACAAAGAACTAACCCCTAAGGTGACCAATGTAATCCATTCTATAATCCACAATATATTCACTTAATGAAATTTAAACCATATGCAAAAGTAATGAACCTCAGCAATGTTCAAACGATGTAATTACACACTCTACATTATATTTCAACCTTATATTTTATAACATACCAACCATATACCTTTTCACAATATAATAATTATTAATTAAAACAAATAAATGGAACCACATATAATTATTGGAAATCAATGTAATTACTATACATTACATTTCAACATTATATTAAATAGTAAATAATTTAAACCGTATAAATATATATTGAAATCGATGTAATATATATTTTAAACTAAATTCAAACCATACTTAACTTTTGAAGCTAGTGTATTCCACATTATATTAAACCCTATATAATTCAAACGGTATACATTTAATTAAATTAAACCTGAGATAATTTGATAAATGCTAAAGAAGAAGTTTATTTGTATAAAGGAAATATCCTTATGTGAATCTAATTACTAGGTGCAACTAAAACCTTTCCCTTAACGCATAAACTAAGAATCGTACCTACCCATCTTTTATATAAATAAAAGGAATGTCTTCATAAGTATCTAAGTATTGGATTATTACCAAACTGTTACTTAAACGCATAACCTAAACAAAACCCATAGTTACTCATCCCTTATAAAAGTAAAAGAGATATCCTCCCAAGAATCTAAATACTTAATACATCCATGCATGTACCTGATTAAAACCACTACGTATTCCATGACTGAGTGTCGAACGAATGAGTTATGATTCAATTAACACGATGGTGGCAGTGGCCGAATGAGTTATGATTCCATTAACACGATGGTGGCTGTGGCTTAAATTCCAAAATCAGGGGGCCGCCGATCAAGGACCGGATCGTTCGTTGAGTCTGGGATCCAACTATATTTATTCTGAGCTGTGATTTTAGATCAGATTTTTTTTTTTCATCTCAACGTAGCCACACCAAGGCTCGGCTTCACGCAAATAGACAAGGTTTCAGATTTTTTTATTTTAAATAATGATAATGAATGGGAGATAGTGAATCCGTTCGTATCTCATGAGATATACAACGATCCAAGAAATAAAATGCTTTAAAAACAAGAAAATAGCCTTCAAACTAGAAACTGGATATCATATAACAAAATCAAATAAATCCAAAAAGAAATAGTCCGAAATATAACAGTTTAAAAATTCCAATGGTGAATGTGATAAGCTTTAACATAGGCCAATCGGAGGTATCTATAACAGAGTCATAGCGGCGTTCCCAATTCCTTTTATGGATTGGGGATCCCTAACAAATAAAAGTTCAAGCAAGAAATTCGAGTCAAATTCGAAACAGAGTTAAACTAGAATCAAATTGAGGTTCTGTCCACGTAGGAGGCGAGATCATGCAGTTTTCTCAATTTCTTTAATGATTAGTGATCTCATGTAAGCGTGAGGTCGAAATCCACAGCGGCGTAGTAAATTTCCTTAAAGGTTTTCGATTCTCAGTTCAAGACAAATTCGGTGGACAGATCGAAACCCCGATGGCGTGGATATTATTTAGATAAACAAAGGTTTATTCAACCACCAAAGAGCCAGAGATCAACCTGAACCTGTCTCAGGATCAATCAAAATTCAAGTCTGGAGGTCGTCTAGGTGCAACCATTCGCGAGCAAGGTTTAAAAGAAAGTCAATACATAAGGTCAGCTAAATCAGAGGTAACAAGCTCTATAAAAAATATTACCACATCGCTGGAAACGCTTGATGGAAAGCAGCAGAGAGCTTAAAGGTTAATAATTACAAATTGGCATCAAAATTTCTGGAAACGTAAATAATTCTTCGAATAGATGCACAGAGTGAATTTCTGATTTCACAAACACCAAACATCATTGAAATCTCAGCAGAAAAAATCAAGATCCAGAATTCTAAATATGAGGCAGACACGCTGATACCAAATTGGATAATTCCGATCTATAGAGTTTACTGAGATTTCTTCAAACAGAGTTCGAGATTCAAATCTGAGTTATAGGTGTTACAAGCTAAATTCGAACAAAGTATAATTCCAGAATTCCAAACATAACTGAATCCAATGTTATAATTCTCAATAGAGATCAAACATAATGTGAAATGACAGAGGAAAAGAGACTAGCGATCCGCTCAAACTGGCAGAGATCAACTGACTACGATCTACGGAGTTAGATTAATATGCCATGATCTTGAAATCCAAGTGCAGAGATAGAAGTCTGATCGCGGTGAGTGAGAGTTCAGTACCGGGATCGCTGAGATGGCAGAATGGAGAATGGAGTAAGTGCAATCTGGGCGTGATAACGCATGGGGAAAAACTGAGCCAATTAATCACGCCCTCGATCCAGATATTTATTCCTTCAAGATTCGTAACAGAGTCTTCTTCGATAGAGAATCGAGATTTGGGTTAAAACCACGAAACCCTTGGATGTATCTGATTTGGTTGAAGGCCGATCTGGGTGTTTAGATCGAGCTATGTAATTGGAATACATAATCGATCTAATAATGGAAATCGATCATAGGATTTTCATTTTATAAATACAAAATCATGTACAAAGTCGATCTATTGTTTGAAATCGATCACCGAATTTTATAAACTACAATCATCTACAGAATCGATCTATTGATTGAGATCGATCATAGAATTTTTTATTTTTTTTATAAAACACACAACGCTCCGGGCATTAAAATTACCCAAGTATTTTTATTGCCAGAAGTCGATCCGGAGGTCTATACCAAAATTGAACTGAGCACAACTTAAGCTCAATCGATCGGAACCGATCCGGTCAAAATATGGAGATGAGCACTGTGATGGAAACACAGTCTCGATCTGCCCATATTCAGTACTGGAATTATCCTATGGACGCCGATATGGGCATTGAACTACAAATTCCTGTGCACAAACGAGGTTTGAATGTCCTTGATAAAACGACCAAGCCATGGAAAAATACTGAGATCTAATAGATCTGTAAACTTATGTGCACAATCAATGGTTTGACGCCTTTTGATAAAATAACCAAGTTATGAAATAATACACAGAGATCTATTTGAACTAAAATCTTATAAGCATAGACATAAAGTTAACGTCTTTTATCAAAAAGACCCAGATCTATTCGATCCGTAAAGTGTATGTGCATAATCAAGGTTCTATTTTATTTTTATTTTTGTAAAATAATTAAATTGTTAAAAATAAATACACAGAGATCTGTTGTACTAAATATTATAATCGTAAATAGAGAGTCAACATCTTTTATCACAACTGACTGAGATCTATTGAAAAGTACAGAGGTTAATAACATAGACTTCATAGGTTGCTCTCGGCGCAGAAAATAAAACATAGCATTACTTCAATATCGTAGCAGAAATGAAAAGGAGCTCATAAATTTCAACAAATGATTTCCAGATATAGAAAATAAACTAAGAAACAATTCAACAGAAATGAACCTGTAAAAATGGCTGCTCCGGTTGGATGTGTATTCCCACGAAATTGCAGCCTTAACATTACCGTTGATCTCCACGGTCACAAAAAAAATACGAGTCCGGTGCCCTTAAGGTTCGACCCGCTCTGATACCAAATGTAGTGCCCCTCCTGTAGGGGCCTTGATGCTTAACCTGAAACTCAACCACTTGATACACAAGAGATTAGAAAGCACAATGACTAGATAAATAAACTAAATAAATGAATAACTTAGCAAATTAAAACAAACCATAACCTGTCTTTGATACCATCTTGTCCACTGTCGTCTGCGTCTTTCGTAGGATCCCTCCAGCAAAGCTCGTTTAACCATAGGCGAAGCAACCGTTAGCTTCGCCACCCAACCATAGGCTCATGCTTTCAGTCGCATGGCCTCCCCCGAGCTTTGGGTCGTAGAGCTCACACAAGTATTTCAGAAATTCAGCTTGGGCTTCCCTTCCCACCAGGATTTCTAAGCCAAACCCTTAGATAGCAGCAAGTCTTTGAGGCATTCGAAAATTACGACAATCGTCCAAATTATGGGCCCTTTACCCATTCCCCAAGCCTTCCTTATAAAGGAAAATCTCATGCGACACATGTCGCTTCATGCATAATTAAATATTTTCAATTAATTATTTAATTAAAACACTCACCCATCCAAGTGTCAGTTTCTCTAGGAAGTGCACCAACACCCCTAAGTTTGCTCCAGTTTGTCCCCCAGATATTTTAATTAACTCCTAGCTTTTAGTTGACTAGGTGTCTAATCTTAGGATTCTATTTTGCTCCTAAATAATGATTTCTATTATTTTAAATGCTCAACAAAAATAACTATTCATGTGCAAATGCCTAAATTATTTTTATGCATTTGCGAAGTAATAATCTAGAGTTATTCTCATAAGTTTTTATGCAGTTAAATTTAACCATCAAACTCACTAGGATCACGCTGCCGCGTCGTTGGGCTCCTAGTTCCTTAATTTTAATTCCCTGACATGGCACCACTCCGTCGGGTCCAGTCATCCATGGTTTCCATTCCTTGGCATGGTACCGCATTGTTGGGTCCTTGCGTCCATTCTTTCCGTTCTCGACAGGGTACCGCATCGTCGGGCCCTTCTGCCACCATCTTTCCGTTTTGACTTGCGGGAACTCTTGTAGGGATTTTAGGAATCGTTACCATCCATCCTTCGTCTACATGCTATCTAGGGACTAATGGCGCTGAGGAGTGAGTCCGTTCTCACTGCGCGCCCCTCAACTCGTACGTGACCATCTCCGTCGTGGCCCACCTCGTACGCTCTCACGCATTCCTCTTGAGCAAGCGGATCAGTGCTTATCTGCTCATGCGTGGTATTCTTGTCGGAAGTCGACATCGTCGTCGCTCCCCCTGTGTGTGATTTACCCGTACTCTACGACCCTTCATGTTTCTTTGTGTGTCCGTTGGTGAACCGTCTCACTTGTTTCTACACACACTTCTCACAACAATTTATTAGTAGCACTATCCTCAATAATCATCATCTGATTTCTAAATCAAGTATTGTTAAACATTGATTATTTATTCAAACTTCTAATCAAATATACATTTCATCGACAAATACATAATCACCGTACAGCTAGTAGTTAAGCATTATCCATATGTACAATTTTCATATCAAAGTTAATCGTTAAATAACATGAAATTGTCCATTCACAATAACTACCCAAATGCACATATATCAATCAATCGTAATCATAAATATACTCAAAATAAAATCATAGGGTTATTTTATTAACGTTTCAAACAGTTGGGTGACTTAGCAGGTGCCCTCAATGTCTACAGTAGTCTAGGGGCACTACAGGAATGTACAAGGACTCTAACTTGCTAGGGGTTTATTCCAGCCCACCACCTGAGATCCCCACATCCACTGATGGCCTTATTTGTAAAATATTCGTTGATGAAAATGTGCCCACCTCTTCCTTGACATCATCATCGTCACCTCCAGTGTTCCATGGTGTTGAAAAAGGGTTGAGTCCATTGGTACCTCCTATTTTGCAAATCCCATTCTCTTACCCCCATATGGGAGTGCATGGGACACCTGTGATGGCTCAGGTGAATTTACCTGGGTTAACCTTGGGTATACTTGTGTGATACCTTATGCCACCATACCTAGAAATGTATTCAAAACCTATATCCCATTATGGTTTTTTCCATGTTTCGGCTATCCCACCTTCTAGACCAGCCACACCATCTGCACCGCAAGTTGAACCTATGGCATCCAAAACTAAACCACAACAAGTAGTCACTAAACCCAACACTAGGGGCATGCAACAACGTAACATGAAAGCCCCCCTTCTACCCAATCTTTCTACCAAACCATCATTGGGGTTCACTTCGCATAAAGTAGGGGGCATCAACCAACAACGATTAAAATCCCCAGTAATGACCCATACTCCCACATAGAGGACTACTCCACCATGTTCTCTTTGCGGACAACAATTCCATGCCACCAACCTATGAACCACTTGGGCAGAGCTCACGAATTCGCTCAACACCACTGTTAGTGTGACCCATGCTCCACCAATAGTAGTAGGGGGCACCTCATCTTTTCCCATACCTAAGTCCAAATCATTGCGTACCAATCACACATGTTCGATTTGTTCCTAATTTGGGAATTAGACACATCATTGTCCCGATCTCCCTAGATTTTGGGACACTTTAGCGACCATTCACCTTACTCAAATATTGGTTGATAATCCTTCCCTACAAACCCAGGAAACAACTTCCATCAATGTGGTCACTGCATCAATGACAACAATAGTTGTGTCTATCTACAAATTATCCATTACGACAGTCCCCATTGAGCCTCGAACACCACAGGAACCATGACCAATGAGTCTTACAATGAAGGGACAACATGATGGATTCTCATCATGTGGGCATCACACTCACATGATCCCCTCCAGGGCCATCACAACCATTCTAGTTCAAGCCACCCCTCCTCCAACACAGATACCTATATGTGCCCAGATACCACGCCAATGTCAATCTTGTGGTCCCACTTGTCATTCCAGTGTCCCATTCTACACACTGAATGACAATATCACCTCAAACTCTCCTACCTTAGCACAATCCCTCATGGCTTACCCACTGATGAAGTTGTTCCCCCTCTACCAGATACCATCGATACCGCATCTTCTTTGGTTGGTTTACTCACTAGTGAGGATTCCTTGTCTTTTGAAGAAGAGTTGGAACATCTGCAACCATTTCTGGGTGTGTAAGAAACACTCACTAGTAGATTTGGACCCAAAATCTGAGGACAAAATCCTCCAACCTCTAACGAAGAAGGACTATGTCGTCGGATTTCACCTTAAAAATATCAAAATTTGATGATATTTTTAAAATTGATAGAAGGAGACGTCGGATATTCGACGGCCATGCTCATATCCGACGATCATGTGGATGACCGACATCATATTATGCATTGGGATGTTGTATATCCGACATCAATTCTCCAACTGTAACTAGGTTCAAGCTGTCAGATATCCGACGGACTTTTGACATTCAAAACTTAAAAATACTAAAACATTCCGACATGTTTGCTATACAAGTGACGGTTTGTGGAAGTTTTTTTATTTGGTGGACTGTTTTTCATTATTTCCATTGTTTTTTAGATTCAAGCGAGCGAAGTGTGGAGCTTCATTTTCTAAGACCGATAATCTTCATTCAAGCTCTTTACGAGAAAATGTCAACTAGCAATATTCCTGATCCAGACGAACAAAATTGACAATTGCTTTCTAGATTGTGAGGAGGAGTTGAAAAAAGGGGTGAATAGGAAATGCTATTGTCCATGTACTCAATGCAGGGGCTTTAAGAGGAGGAGAATTTTGATCACAACAACCACAAAACATTGTAGGGAGCATGGGCACACCGAGGGGGGACATGAATACCATCCATTTGTAAGTTTTGCATTATATATGTTTTTATTTTGATTGCTTTTGTAAATTTATGTATTGATCGTGGTTTCAATAGATGGGGACTAACATGGACAATAAATATTATTTTAATATTAAATATTTATTATACTATTTCTTTTTCTTTTGTGCATGTTGAATCTAGGGTATAGTAGAATAACTCATTTATTTGTTCGTTAGTGAGACTAACCCACTCATCGGGGAAAGCACTTAACTCTCTAGATTTGTGACACTTTCCATCATGATAATAGAATAACGACTATATTGGCATGTTGTAATTTCTCTTATATTTTCTCTAAAGAAATTACCATAGCATCATTTATCTTACCTTAGTGGAGTACAGTATGAGAAATTTTGTGTTATATTTGAGTAGCTTTGCTCAGTAATTGGGTCAATTATTATGTCTATTGGATAGTTTGGATGCACCTATTTGACCAACAGTTCAATAGGTCGTTGCTCTTTTCATCCCAACAGTACAAAATTTGTTACATTTTAAATGCATCACATAAATGTTTACATTTTGCATTTGAAATTTTTACATTTTGCGGTTGAATTTCTTATATTAACTTTTATCTATTGATGGTTTCATGTAATTATAAAGGAAAGACATCCTAGGGCACTTCGTCCGGAGGAAGTGCTTCCACAACAAGTACCGGAAGCTATGAATATTAATGGAGAACAAGTTAATGATCACATTAATGAAGAAGATGATCATTCTGAAAACATAATTGAAGATGATGTTACAAATGATTTGATCCATGATTCATTTAATGTTGGAATGGTCGATGTTGATGATGATGATGATGATCATGAAAATGATGAACATTTTTATGATATTCATGATATACCTCTTCTTGATAAGGCATACGAACCCCTTTATGAGGGCTCCAAGACAAATCTTATCTCTGCTATATTATTGATAATGAACTTGAAGGTTATGAATGGTCTTTCAAACATATCAGTCACACGGATGTTAAGGTATGTAATATATTCCATCACAAAATATATATGATTGTGTATAATTTTGTTGTTCATTCATATATAAGTCAAATTATTATGGATAAAATTTGTTCCATTATTATTATTTCCATATTATATTAACTAGATTTTTATTTTAATTTGTTGTAGCATGATAGGTGAATATTTGTTACCACTGTCAAATATTTTACCTCGCACATATCAAGATTTATTTGCCATCATGAAAGAAATTGGAATGCAGTATGAAGCAATTCATGCATGCCCCTATGACCATGTTCTATATTACAATCAACAAGAATTTGCAACAGAATGTCATAAATGTCATATCAGTAGATATCGCACAGATCAAGTAACTAAAAAGGTTCCTCACAAGGTTCTACGTTATATTCCCATTATTCCACATCTGCAACGACTGTTCAGGTGCAAAAACATAGCGCAGTTCATGTATTACAATGCACAGAACGAAAGTCAAGATGACATTATTCGGATGCCTACAGATGGGTCTGCATTTAGAGATATGGAGGAAAACTACCCCCACTTTAAAGAAGAACCTCATAATCTTAGGATTTCTTTGGAAGCAGATGGTGTCAATCCATTTGCAGAGATGAGATCCGTTTACTCGGTGTGGCCTATTTTTGTTATCAACAACAACATTCCTCCATGGTTGACAATAAAGAGGGAACACATAATGTTGTCGATGATTGTTCTAGGTACGAACCCTGCAATGTTTTTTTTTAAGTAGTTGTATCTCCTTTGTCGTATTTTTGTTGCATAATGTCATATACATATTTAATTTTTTCTATTGTGCAATATGGTTTAATATATGTAATATTAATGGTTAGTATCATATTTATATTTTTTATATGTTCATATCAATCAGGTAAGTACCAAGTGAAAGATATGAATGTATATATTTAACCTCTTATTGACGAGCTACTGAATTTATGGAATGGCATCACTATGTATGACATATCTAGACCAATACGACAAAGGCAATTTCAATTCCATGCAATGCTTGTATGGACAATACATGATGCCCCAGGGTTAACCCATTTCTGTCGTATGTAATTATAAGTTCCACTTTAGTTGCAAAAAGTTATACGAACTACTAGTTAATATACTATGCACGCATGTTTTTCTAAATAATCCAGTCGTTTTGTATATAATTATAATTATATTTCGTCATCATCACCATCATCATTATCATCATCATCATCATCATCATCATCATCATCATCATCATCATTGTCGTCGTCGTCGTCGTTGTCATAGCCACCATCATCATCATCATCATTGTCATCATCATTATCGTTGTCACGACCACCATCATCATCATTATTGTAATCATCATCGTCATCATCCTCACCATCATCATCACCATCTTCATCATCATCATCATCATCATCATCATCGTCATCATCTTCATCATGATCATCATCGTCACTATTCTTCATCATCATAATCATCATCGACATCGCCATCATCACCATTGGAGTATCCTAAACCATACCTATAGATTAAATAATGTGCTACATGGGGCCAATGTTGAAATTTCTTAAATATTTGTTGGATTGGACTGAAATTTTGCATGGTTAGTCAACACGCATGCATTGATGGTATGGGAGGGTTTCTGGACTGAAACATGACATACACTAACCATTGGAGCATCAAAAACCATACCTATAGATTAATTAATGTGAGACAATATGGGGCCAACGTTGAAATTTTTTAAATATGTGTTGGCTTGGAATGAAATTTGGCATGCTTAGTCTAGACGTATGCATTGACGGCGTGGGAGGGTTTCTAGACCCAAACATGGCTGACACTCACCATTGCAGCATCAAAAACCATACCTATAGATTAAATAATGTGCTACATGGGGCCAACGTTGAAATTTTTTAAATATGTGTTGGCTTGGATTGAAATTTGGCATGGTTAGTCTAGACGCATGCATTGACGGTGTGGGAGGGTTTCTAGACCCAAACATGGCTGACACTCACCATTGCAGCATCAAAAACCATACCTATAGATTAAATAATGTGATACATGGGGCCAACGTTGAGATTTTTTAAATATGTGTTGGCTTGGATTGAAATTTGGCATGGTTAGTCTAGACGCATGCATTGACGGTGTGGGAGGGTTTCTAGACCCAAACATGGCTGACACTCACCATTGCAACATCAAAAACCATACCTATAGATTAAATAATGTGATACATGGGGCCAACGTTGAAATTTTTTAAATATGTGTTGGCTTGGACTGAAATTTGGCATGGATAGTCTAGACGCATGCATTGATGGTGTGGGAGGGTTTCTAGACTCAAACATGACTGACAATAATCATTGCAGCATCAAAAACCATACCTATAGATTAAATAATGTGATACATGGGGCCAACGTTGAAAATTTTTAAATATGTGTTGGCTTGGACTGAAATTTGGCATGGTTAGTCTAGATGCATGCATTGATGGTGTGGGAGGGTTTTCGGACTCAAACTTGGCTGACACTCACCATTGTAGCATCAGAAACCATACCTATAGATTAAATAATGTGATACATGGGGCCAATGTTGAAATTTTTTAAATATGTGTTGGCTTGGACTGAAATTTGGCATGGTTAGTCTAGACGCATGCATTCACGGTGTGGGAGGGTTTTCAGACTCAAACTTGGCTGACACTCGCCATTGCAACATAAAAAACCATACCTATAGATTAAATAATGTATATTTTTTCTACTATAGGGTTTATCATTTGTTATTTCTCTTGTATCTTTTTTGCACTATCTTCATTTAAATCTCAATTGCTATCAAATTAGATAACAAACATTTTGGTCTCTTCATTAAGAAATATGGTAACATCATTGATGGAACTTATTTATTTGCTTTTCCATTCATGTTTACATTGTTTTTCAAGTTACCTATAAATGTAACTTAAGTAGTGTGATTTTTATGGTGTTAACATATAAACACGTGGAAATGGAATCAACCCTAAGTCAAGTGGAGCCTTGCAACTTGCTACATGTTTGAGTCTCGACAATATTCCTTTGAAATTTAATAAGAACACCAAATAAGTTTGTTAATGGTTGGATTTGATAATTTTCTAGGTGTGATTAATTAAGATATTAGGGATCTAAGACAATTAATGTATCTACCTCTATGTTGAAATCGTTTTCCATGCTAATGTAGTCCACCACCTTCCTTATTGTCTTACCAAAAGGCATGAGAATGAGGAAGAAGGCGTAAAATTATGTAATTCACCTTCAAAGAGTGCCTTGCAATCACATTGGTAAGGAACCATAAGAAGATCACAAAAATACAATGTGTCACATCCCCATTTAGTGTCAATTAAAGACTTATATGGTAAATTTAATATGAGACTTACTTATAGTTGTCTCTTTCTCTTTGTGTATTGACACATTTTATATTTTATGGTTGTCTCTGTGCCTTGACCCAATTGATATTATAAGGTGCGGAGGTGCATGCACAATAATCCTTAGTTATGAATATGAGATGAGGATTTAAAGAGAAGAGTATGTAAAGACAGGTAATTTTTATATGTATTTTTCGTGGTAACTGTCGAGGACAAATGTGGTGAGAAACCACAAGCCACCATATGAGTTTTGACAGTAATATTAATTGGCCCCATCCCATTATGAAGTAGAACCATGTGAGATAGATCCTATAACACCATTAGCATCATGATATAAGCAAAATCGAAGTTTTGTTTTCCGTCGAGGCTGCTTGAAGATGATAATTTCCAGAAAGTGGCCCCAGGGTACAAAGTAATGAAACATTAGATGGATTGGAAACGTATATATATAAAAGGAACATAATTATATAGGCCTAAAATTGCAGTTGGTGCCATTGCGGTCAAATTTAAATCAATTTGTAAGCCGCCTCGACGAAAAACGGAACTTCGATTTTGCTTACCCATTTTTGTTGTTCTGGTTTAGGAAATATTTAAGGCTATTATGGTTTGTTTTAAAGTCTTCATCTTCTTAAAATTGGCTTTCATTGTATCATTCATCAGGGTTATTAAATTCATAAAAGGTAAGCATGCATCATCATACTTCAGACTTCAATCAAACCATCATGACTTGGATTGTGGCAATTTTAGTCTTCGACTAGGGTAGTACTGTAGCAGCTTTCACACTTAGAATATAGTAGCTTCAAATTTGGACTGTGGTGGCTTCATAAAAAGACAAGATGTGGTATAGCTTCCCAAATTGTGGTTACTATTTTTTTTATTAAGCTCATGAAGATTTATTTGCAGTTTATTGTTTCTACTATCCCTGTGTTTTTGTGAAAAATAATTGAAGAATGTTATAAGTGTTCCTAGAGAATTATGAACATGGATATGTACAATTCCTTATATTTATTATCACTTTGTTTTATGTGATGAATTCATTTGCATGACTAGAGTATATCTAAAGCTTTCCTTGAGGTCCCATGAATGAACTTGAAAACTTGTTGCATTCATTTAATTTGAAAGAGTAGTTATAGTTTGAAAGAACTCTCTCCTTACCTTAGCTAGCATTCATTGAAAGGAAAGGCTTATTTTATTCATATGCATTTGCATGGTTTGAGTCAGTCATCACACCACGAGTTGCACTTCCATCACCCGACTGAGTAATACAACCATTAAAATTTAACTCATTAACTCAACACACTTTAACCTCACTTGAGGATAAAAAGAATTTGTTAGCTAGGTAGGACACCGGGGATAGGCATCCAAATAATTCCCCCTTGTCATTATCATCCGAGACCTAGTTGTTGTCCTCTAGGGTGCTAAAATCCTCGTGTACTTGTTGACACGGTCATCAAACAGTTTTTCGAGGGGCCTCCTATTGTTTCAAAGGTTAAACCGTCGTGAGATTGAGAACCGGACGGACTCTGTGGAATGCCGCACTCCACTTAGCCCTAAGGAAACATCGATCATTGTCTTCCTTGTATTCTCCGGCCACCATACTGGTGATACAAGGGTGATAAGGCAGAAGCACCGAAAATTTTTTCCGACATGTCATGAACGAGGTAGCTTAGTGACTTTTCTACTAGGGCTCTTTTACCCAGGATCCCTTTCGGTAGAGGGATATCCTTCCATTATTGGTCTCTCATTTTGTATTGTTCGACTTTGATTTCATCACCTTGCGAAGGATAAAACTTGTTGAGGTCTCCAGCACTTAGTTAGGAGGTTTTGCTTGCTATTTCACCTTTTTAGAGGGTCTTTTTCTTTTTAGTGCTGCTTGTTGGCATTTTAGCCACTTTTGTTTCAGCTCGCTTACTGTGACAGCAGTTCCAGTACAGTTTTTTGAGCTTATCTGATGATGTGTGATGTCCTCTTCTCCTAGGTCTTCGAGATGGTTGAGTTAGATGGTCTTCTCAAGGGACTTAACACCTCTTGATGGAGCCACTGATGCTTGACCTTAGGAGTAGTCTAGAGGACCACGTGATCACATCATCCGTGTGGAATTTTCTGTTTACTGTGATGATGGTCTTTCAGGTTATATGGAACAATGGTACATTTGAGAGAGAGATGATTGGTACGTTGTACCTCACCTTGGTTGATTTTCTTATGGTCCTTCCATTTTGTCGATAATATTTGTGTGGTACCTTGACTTTTACCTTTTGGGTCTTTTACTCATCTTGGTATATCTTTTGATTTGTACCAACTTTTATGTTTTTGGTCTTGTGGGTACTACGGTAGTTTGTACACATTTGAGGTACACACCCTAATTTGTCCAAGTTGTTATGAGTCTTTATACATTTTGGTGGTCCTATTTGAGTTACAAGAGGTAGTTACAAGGAGCTATTGCATATATTTGACATTATTTGACCTTCCATCTCTTTGGCATGTCAAATAACAGGTAGTTACAAGGAGCTATTGCATATAAGAGGTAGTTACAAGGAGCTGTTGGATATAAGAGGTAGTTACAAGGAGTTATTCCATATATTTGACATTATTTGACCTTCCATCTCTTTGGCATGTCAAATAACAGGTAGTTACAAGGAGATATTGCAATATATATTTGACCTTATTTGTACCTTCCCCACAATGGTTGATTTACGTTTGGACCTTACACCCTGTTGTTTATTGGTCTTGTGGTAGCTTGTCCTTTAATTTTGGTCCTTTCATTTTTGTGTGGTACCTTGCCTCTCACCTTTTGGGTCTTTTACTAATCTTGAGTTATCTTTTGAATTGTACTGCCTTTTTTTTGGTCTTGTGGATATAACTATGGTGGATTGTCCACATTTGAGGTACTACACGCCCTTAGTCCCAAGGGTTATGAGTCTAATTTATACCCACTCTTTTCTTTTTTACTTGTACCTTATTGGTTGTTTTTTACCCTTTGGTTGGTCCTTGTACTTTACTGGGGGCCGTGAGTCTCTTTGGCCTCAGTCTGCTGGCTGTCAGCTCATCTTTATTGTGATTGTACTGAGCCTTTTGACTGTCATTGACTTTCTTTGATTAACCATACCAATATAGCCAATCATCTCTCTCTCTCTAGTTTGTACTAACCCTATAATAGGGTCACTTGGTTCCTACAGTTGAGTGGCCTCTAAGAGGCACAGTCATTTCTGAAAGTAACTCTTCTGAGTATATTACAGGAAACATCTACACCCAGGTAATTAAATATGTGTTGGTTATAAGACTTAATTAGTAATCAAAGTGTTGGTAATCAAATATGTGGTAAATAATTTGAATTAAGTAGTTAAGGCTTGTCCTGTCATATAAAATTGTTGGTAATCAAATTATATTTGTTGGTAAATAATTTTAAGAGTGGTGGAACTCGACCTTGACTGAACTTGTGAGGAAAATTATCTTGGATAATAAGTGTCCTGACATAAAACTGAGTAGAACTATGACTTTATTTCTTGAACCATGACCTTATCATAACTATAACAGATTGCTCCAGACCTCCATTTGTGAGCTAAAAAACAGAATAAAATTTGTAACAACAAAAGGAAAGTTTGCAAGATGGGAAGCATTGTTCTAATGTTATAATTGTACTATTCATTAGCACATTTTTGGGAAAGCAAAAAGCATTCCTGACTTTATAACAAGAGAATATTTGACACAGAAGTGTGCTGTTAATTTTTAAGAAGCGGGCCTGAAGCAAGCGAGCCTGAAACAAGCGAGCCTGAAACAAGTGAGCCTAGTGCAAGTGAGCATGAGGCAAGAGAGTGTAGAAGTTCAAAGTGAAATCCAGTGGGCCCATAACCCACAAGTAAACATGAAAATATTTGCTTGGACTGGAGGAAGAAATCATATCTATACTATCAATGATAATATGAGTTGGTTGGATTATATGCAAGACTGGAAACCTAGGTGGGAGTTGAGACATGTTGAAGTATTAAATGCTAACTTACAAGGATCTGATGCTTTTATTAGACTAGTGCCAGAACTCAGAAGAATGTCTATGGGATCTAGTATTGACATACCAGAGATGATTTACAACAACTCCTTGAGAAAAGCAGCTAATGCAAGCAATTGGTTAACTCACCTATACCATGATCTTAACCTAATCTCAACAGAGGGCTCTACACCTCACCCCGGGCTATGACTAGAACAACAATGCTACTGTATTAACTGGATACGTTCTTTGGAAGCATGGCCACATCAAGATGCTAGTATCCGGTTTCCAAGTATTATACACACTTATGAAAAATATAAAAAAATTATGGTGGAAATTCTTGAGAAAAGAACATAAAGATAGAACATATTATACCATGCTAACGTTTGGACCTCAATTGACACATATCCATAAGGATCCTGCATGGTTCATACCTGATTGGACTAGATACTGGTGGCGGTCATTTGACATCAACCTGACAA
The DNA here is from genome assembly GCA_027924585.1 of Larix kaempferi. Taxonomy (NCBI): domain Eukaryota; kingdom Viridiplantae; phylum Streptophyta; class Pinopsida; order Pinales; family Pinaceae; genus Larix; species Larix kaempferi. Next base: position 3,264,600 of record BSBM01000723.1, on the reverse strand, counting down.
CATTAGATCCAGGTGCTATTTATAATCTAAAACGGGAAGTTGGAGAATCTCTCGAACAGGTCAAAGATATTTTGTAGACAAAGCTTACTGAGGCTCAAATCCTTCGGTACTACGTTAAAAATGAACGACAGTGGTTTGTCAAAACCCACATAGACGTCCATAGTGGTCCCGAGGTTTGTTTATTCAAAGGCATGGGTTGTTGAATCCAACGTCTTTCAAGAATTGTATGGTCCCCCATACTCCAATGAGTTGTAAATATCTCAAAAGTATTTGGCTATGAGTGGGGCCTGTCCATTCAAATTGTCAAGAAGATTGAAAAGAAAGTCTTTGTAACTATGTCATGATAATATAATTAAGAAAGCCCTACTTTTCTCTCTGTCAATAAGATTGAAAATCTATGTTATGTATTAAACACCCTAAGTCAATATTACAAGTAATTGTCAAAAGGAAGCATTAGTTGGGAGTATGACTGAAAGCTACCATTTTTCAAAACAGCTTACATGTTTACGGTTTTGTTTTTGCTTGATTCAATTACTTTCAGTCATCTAAGAAGACCATGCTTGAATAAGATTATACAAGTTCCACAACATTGTATAAAATATTGTTTTTGAAGATTTGTGAACACTTATTAACCACTTAAAAGATCTTACTTTGGAAAGTCTTAAAAACTTTTAGATGTTTTCCATAATGGTTAGTGATTTTTATTTTATATTAGTATTGCTGAATATAAATATCTTACTAAATGTGACTAGACTTCAATTACCGAGTTGAGTGACCCAAACTGATGGGACGAGAGAGACTTTAGGGCAATGACGACACATCTGATAATTGGATGGTTTGATATGGAAGTCAAGACCCAAAGGAGCAATAAAAGAAAGCTCATAATTGCGTGAATTTGTAATCATAAGAAAGATAAAGTGATCGTCTTCCTCATCGCTTGAATGCCTACATGTTGAGAAAGGGAATGAGGATAAAGTAACATTATAAAAGGTGCGACACGTCACCTTTTAAAAGGCGCTATGCCTTGCGGTCGTATCTAAACTTTTTTCCCATGTTGCAGGTAGAACCAAACAGGTATTTGTCAGATCTGTCTTCCTCGAGCGAGGGGAGTTTAGGAAGGCTAGAGGAAAGTGAGACATCCAGTAGGTCTAGAAGAGTTGTATATTCAACTAGATGTCAAAAGACCAGAAGAAAATTCGAGAAACGCAATGCATTTTTTCACGGTCAAGGGCGGTCATGTTCCTATGGTGATGAGACAAAATACGACCTTGAGGTGCCCTTGAGGTACAAACATTTAGTGAAACAATGGGTACCCTGTGAAATTTCCCACATAAGATCCAAAGAGATGATGTAAACCTCACAATGAAAGAATTTAGGAATAATAGAAGAAGAGACAAGCAATAGAACTTAGATCCAAAGAAACTCTGATTGAGGAAGAATAATTACACATGTTACTATTAACAGAATAATGAACTCGTAAATATACAATGCTGAGTATGAGGATTCGAATTCACTAGGATGAATTCGAATTGGCCTTCATGCACATATCCATAATCAGTGGAGAGTCATCAATGCCTAACTAGGAGTCCACCTTCTCATCAGTGAAGTCATCAATGCACAAGTAATGATCAACCGAGAGTCAAACTGAGCCTAACTGAATGTGGTTGGTGTAACTGGCACATGGAAGCACTAATATAGTGAAGGAGGCTCAGTGGAGGGAACCATAGGTTCTAACTAGAGTCAGAATGGTCAATCTAGTCTCACTGGAGGTCCAACAGAGTGATAAACTCAGTAAAGAGTCAGTTAATCCTTAAATCAAGGAAATAACTGAAGATAACTCAATATAACTGAATATAACTGGACTGGTAGGTGAAGAAGGCACCCTTGTCATGCAGTGGAGCAAAGGAGGGCGCATTAGTCTCTGGGAGGCCTAGAAATGATCTGAAAGAAGCTTCGGGGGCTAGTTTACCGAGGACTAGGTGCTGGGACTGATGACCTAGAATGCATGCAAACCCTAATTGCATGCAAACCCTAATTTTGCATGCATGACTGAAAATGAAAATGACTGGAAAGCTAGTAGGACTAGGATGGAGTATAGGAATATCCTAACACCCCCCCTTAATCCATCTTGGGCCCTGGTAACTAGGACCAAAGGTCACCCATACAATAAATGAAATGATAATAAAATACATAACTGTCCATAAACTAAGAAAATGGGGAAAAACCTCATGGGAAAAATAGCCCCCCTCAAAAGAACAGTAAATAACTCAAAGAACCATAATGCAGAAAAGAAAGAAGCTTTCATCAGTGAAAACTTTTGTAAAAGACTTGGCAAGCTGATCCCATGTAGGAAGGTCTCCCACTGTGTGGAGGATGAAGCAAGTCTTTCAGGAATTTTTTCTGTATCTGGAGTGAATGGAACATGAGTAGTCTTCCCAAAAGATGGAAGAGAGAATCCCATCATCATGTTGCATCTCTTATGGAGAGATGGATGGCATAATACAAGGTTAGCATGCTGCTAAAGTTTAGTAGTTCTGTAAGCAAATAAATCATCAACTGTGTTCTCAGTAGTAGCAAGGACTGTGTGAGAACATATTTCTCTTGAATCTAGATTGAGAATAGGTGTTGTTTCTGAATCTTCTTGAACCATGATCTCAACATAAAAATCTTGATCTTCTTCTTCACTAGAATAGGAGTCACTAGAAGAGAAGTCAATGTGATCTTCATCATAATCTGAAGGAATAGTTGGAGAGAAGGGCATGAAGTGTGAGAACTCATATGCATTTGAGGCATGATTTGCAATCCCATTCGCTATAACCTTTCCAGTGGATATTTCTGTAATCTCTACTGTGTCTGGACCAAAAATTACTTGTTTTGGAGATCCTGTATGAGTCATTTGATATACTGACAACAAATTAGCTGTAAGAGAAGGAACAAATAAGACATTTTTGAACTTACCATGCTCCATATGAACTGTACCCAAACCTTTGGCAAAAATCTGAGAGTTGTCTCCCATGTGAATGGTAGGCCCATCTTGGAGATCCAAAGAGGAGAAGGATTCTTCTTGTGCCATCATGTGGTTGGAAGCTCCAGAATCTATGAGGAGAGCTTTTGTCTTTGAAAAACCAGCCATCAATGCATGACAATCATCAGATCCACTTCCAGAATCAAACATCTTTGCTTCTTTTGGAACAACAATTTGGTTTTGTTCAAGAATCGTGGTTAGAAGATCAATCTTCTTATGCATGCAGGCATGCTCAGGATGGTTTCCTCTCTTGCAGTAGGTACAATTTGGTCTCTTTTGTTTGTCATTCTTGGATCTTGAAGGTTTCTTGCCTTTGCCTTTTTGTCCCCCTTTTTCATTCGCTCCACTTGATTCACCAGCTGAAAGAGCTAGATCTCTGGAGGTTTTGATGGCACCCATTTGAAACAGTTTGTTCTCTTCTTGAGTGAGAGCTTCAATGAAGTCACTTAAGGTGGGAAAATTCCATCCAGGGATGGACATTCGAACAGAATGAAAGGTAGATACAAAGACAGAAAATTGAGATCCAAGTTTGCTCAATATAGAGAGTATCAATTGCTCATCACTTTTAGTGATGCCACATTTCTTGCAATGCAAAACCAAATTCTTAAATTTGGAGAAGAAATCTTGGATGCTCTCGAAATTGCTAGGTTGAAGGGCAACCAATTCATTCTCAAGAATGTAGCCTCTCAGTTCGTCTTGTTTGCCAAAAAGACTCCTCAATTTTATCCATAAATCATATGGAGACTTCAATCCATCAGTATGAAACAATAGATCATCAGATATATGAAGGCATATGAATCCAAAGGCTTCATCCATTTTGTTTAGGTGCTTGATTCTCTTTTTAGCTTGATGTGGTATGGCATCTTTTTCCTCAACTATTCTAGTAAACCCTCTTGATTGCAAGAGTATTATCATCTTCCTCTTCCATTCGAAATAATTGAAAGGAGTGAGAAGTATAGAAGAAGGAGCATTCGAATTGCTCATCTTGACTGCTTGAACAAGTGCAAATAGAAGGCTGCTGCAACTGCTAGAACTTCAAAAATACCTGCAAAAAAAATCTCAAGAATGGAGGTAGAATATACTCTCAAGGCTCTGATACCATGTGAAATTTCCCACATAAGATCCAAAGAGATGATGTAAACCTCACAATGAAAGAATTTAGGAATAATAGAAGAAGAGACAAGCAATAGAACTTAGATCCAAAGAAACTCTGATTGAGGCAGAATAATTACACATGTTACTATTAATAGAATAATGAACTGGTAAATATGCAATGCTGAGTATGAGGATTCGAATTCACTAGGAGGAATTCGAATTGGCCTTCATGCACAGATCCATAATCAGTGGAGAGTCATCAATGCCTAACTAGGAGTCCACCTTCTCATCAGTGAAGTCATCAATGCACAAGTAATGATCAACCGGGAGTCAAACTGAATGTGGTTGGTGTAACTGGCACATGGAAGCACTAATATAGTGAAGGAGGCTCAGTGGAGGGTGCCATAGGTTCTAACTAGAGTCAGAATGGTCAATCTAGTCTCACTGGAGGTCCAACAGAGTGATAAACTCAGTAAGAGTCAGTTAATCCTTAAATCAAGGAAATAACTGAAGATAACTCAATATAACTGAATATAACTGAATTGGTAGGTGAAGAAGGTGCCCTTGTCATGTAGTGGAGTAAAGGAGGGCGCATTAGTCACTGGGAGGCCTAGAAATGATCTGAAAGAAGCTCTGGGGGCTAGTTTGCCGAGGACTAGGTGCTGGGACTGATGACCTAGAATGCATGCAAAATGCATGCAAACCCTAATTTTGCATGCATGACTGAAAATGAAAATGACTGGAAAGCTAATAGGACTAGGATGGAGTATAGGAATATCCTAACATACCCAAGGATCTTCCTCAACCGAACACATATTTTTGTGTGAACGATAGGATATATCGAACAACACTGTCATCAATACATGGTTTTGGGTTGTTCAGCATGGATGGCATAAGGGTCCCTTACAACACATGCACAAAATCGATCGAGTATGTTAGACCCGGTTACAGCTACAAAGATTGGATGTGCTTGGTCCAATTTACAAAAAGTATGCGTAGCAATGGATTGTCAAAAAACTATTTACAGTTGAAAGACAAAAATCAAAATAAAGGAGCAATGTTGTACATGGACGGAAGGCCAAAGGCCATAGGGAATATTGCGGGGTTTATAAACAGTACACAACCAGGGTCTACAATTAAGCAACCAAACTGTGAATTTGAGGGGCATGAAGGAAACCGTGTTTTTGTAGTTGCCATTAAATCAATATCTGCAAGGGAAGAGTTGCTTATTAATTACAATTTGAACCGAGTAGATACAAAAAAGGTTACTATGGGAGTGGTACATATAACAATTTACCCAACTTTTTATTAATGAATTTAACATATTAAGGATTTTTTTGTTTAAATTTTCCCCATTTACTTCACAGGCTAGTGATCAGGATAAAACACCGCCAACAAATGGTCGGAGGAGTACATCTTCCTCGAGGGATCAGGTATACATCTTTGTAATAGTGAAAATATAATAAGAAAAAATAGTTGACATTCACTATGTTTTTTATTTAGGTTTCTATAAGGGGCAACTCCCAGTTATTAGCAGATCGGGGCAAGTCACCTATGAGCATCGATCTGAGGAGTGGATCACGATCCTCTATGCTGCAGTTATAATCCATTGGAATTGTTCATATAATTTTAGGAATCTATCATGATATAACTCAATAGTCTTTTATATTTTTTTGTTGCATCCCGATGAATCGTTGTATGAAACAGCATAAGAAGAATGTCCAGTAGATCCTGAAGTGGCTGAGATCCTTAAATATGATAGACAAACTGGTGAAGCCACAAGCTGGTTTACGATGATAGACAAATCGTTTCTCTTCTTATCAAGTTTCCGCAGACAAGCGAGAACCTGGCAAGGATTGAATTGTTGGAATGGAAATATGAATCCTTGGAAGTAAGTTGAGGAATCTTGATTCATAAAATAATTCATTTATAACTTTATAATTTTCTCTTTTATATGATAGTACTGAACGTGTAAGATGTGGTTTGTATTTACAGAATTATTGGAAAACACACAATAGTGGTGGAGGAGATGTTAGTCACAGCGAGTCTCGTGGAGAGACGTGGAATCATGAGCAAATGACTCCACGTACTACATCGACTCCTTCACCATTGTTGTCAACTGAATAGTCAGAAACACATTCTGACACACCACGGACCCCAACTATGAGTGCATCGGCCGCTGGTGACCGACGCACACCGGATCGTCCACTGGTAGAGGTCGACAATGACAATCTTGGTAATATTGATATCAACCTAGTTGCATTTCCAGGATCTTCCCGTGTCACTAGCACGGGAACAATGGAGGTAACATTTTTGGTCAACGCTGATCTCATCCCAATAAAGATCGATAAGGTCCCAGGTAATTAATATACGTTGATCAAGTTATTGTTTATAACTTCATTGTAATATACCGATAAAACATTTTCTTTCAACTAATTATGATCATGGCATGATCGTTTCGCAGGAAATGACGTTTTCTATAAACAAATGAATGACACATGCTTGGAGATATTCGGGCCCACCACCCGAGAAAGGTGGGATAAACAACGGAAATGTTTAAAAGATGAACTCATGCATCGATTGGTTGGCCTGTTCGGCGATAAAACCTTTAATAAAGTCGAGGTCATGAAAAGGGCTTGTCAACATGTGAAGGTTGTCCGAGACCAATATAGGACACGCCTTGAAAAAAACCCTAAGTATGAGCGCCCTCCAAATATTTCACCAATGGAGTGGAGAGCTCTAGTGGATGATGGAAGGGAGAGGGCTCAGAGAAGAGAAGGAAAGATAACACCAGGCACAAGGAGGTATGCAATACTTTCCGCAATGTAATTCAAAACCTTATTATTATTGAATATTTCTATATCGAACTTGGAACATCTAACGTATTTCAACACTTGCATAGGCTTCCAGACACATGAGAGGCCACAAAGGAAAGAGTTGAAAATATAGATCAGCACAAGCTTGGGCCTGGTGGTTATTCCAATTTCATGGCACGATTTGTAAGTTTCGAAAAACCAATAATGCATGCAAATAATAAATTGCAATTTTTTTTTTGTTTTATTGCACCGAAAAATGTTAATTAACAACGTTATGCAAATATGCAGGCCGAACGATTCAATGAATAGCCCACTGAGGAAGACATGAAGCTTGGCTTCAAGGAAGGATTTTGAGCTGTTGTTGAACGACGAAAAAGCTTTCCTAGCCAAACACAGTCTTCTAGTACCAATCCATCCGGTGCATAGGTAAATAGAATCTATATACTTTATTGAATATTAACTGCTTGTGCAATCTATTCGTTATAAGTACTTGAAAAAAAATATTGACTCTATTTTGAGCAAGAAAGCAATGTTCCCCCTAATGTCGAGGAGGGAGAACAACAAAATGAAGATCATGCTTCTAATCCTGGTAATGAATTTATTCATATGATAAAATTTTATGTATAGCATTGCAAATGGTGAACATTAATTGTAGTTCACCATATTTCAACTGCAGAGCATGTAGAGGGTGAAACTGTACAGGTTGAGGCTGGACAAGAACATGAACTACATGATGTGGCCACACCAGGTACAAAAACACCTTTGTAATGTCTTTTTTAAATGAAATACTTGTCATTACAATATCAAAATACAACGATGTAACATTTTCACATTGTTGCAGCAAATCTGAACCCCTTGCCGCAGACATCACCACAAGCGCCTGATGAAGAGCCAAGAACTGGAATAGAAAGTCCAAGGGTAGATGCTCCTCTTAGAGATTATTTACCATTTATAAAGAGAAGAAAAACTACTAGTAAAAAGAAGTGACTCGAAAAATGTACTCGTCTAATTATTTTTGATAACATTAATATATCGTCCATGATTTTTGGCCTAATGAATGAATGAATGGTTTAATGGATGGTTTAATGGTTTAATGATTCAGTGTAGTAAACTGTTACATTTATTGAATGTCAGTGTTTATTGAATGAATGTGTTGACTGAATGAATGGATGGTATATTGAATGTTATCTTTTATTGTATGAATTTGTTGACTGAATGAAACAATGGTTTAATGAATGTTAGGCTTTATTGAATGAATGGTAGATGAAAGTTCATGATGAAATATGGATGAATTTGCACGTATTTGTTTTTTTCAATTACATGCATTGGGTATGGGGAATTGAGAGTGATGTGAGGGGAGGGAGGGGCCATAAGAGCTTCCACCTTCACGTGGTTTTCCCTGTTCAGTAGAGAATATCAAATTATTCTCGAAACATAGAGGAGCTCAATGAATGGCTACGATGCTGGCTTTCTACAACCCACTAGCATGTCATCTAAATTTTGACAATTTCTTGGATTTTGTTGTGATGTTTGGTTGCTAATCATAACCAATTTCAAGTTTCCACAACTTCAAAGGCTAAGTAAATGATGCACTAGAATCAATATCCTTAACCTTCTCTTTAATTTCATTGGAATCAATATCCTTAACCTCACATTGAACCCTTCCAAAATGGTCTATTTACCATTGAAGCTTGGCTTCTGAAGCATGATATTTGTAACTAATCTAGCATACACCAACAACAATTAGAAACATGTTTCCTATTGTCAATGTTCATCATTTTTTATGGCTGCAACTTAACTGACGATATTCGAACCTGCGACCTATGTCTAGTCCCAAGGCTAACACCTTCAAGCTTGAAGTGCAACTGACAATGGGAGACCACCTTCAAGCAGCTTGATTCATTCTGCATGCATTTCATAGTGGGAGATGACGGGCTACCACCTTGCTTGATTCATTATGCATGCATTTCACTATGCAACAGTCTCAAATCCCCTCTGCGCTTTCCCCAAATTAGTTTCTCGATTCAGCATGACCCACGCCTGTCGTTCGAATAGTGTTGCCAGCGGTCTAGAGTTTCATCCTGGAAACGGTGACGATTCATGGTATTATGTTTCTCTTCGGCTGCAATATGACATACTCAAAGCTCTCATACAAAGGTTTGTCTAACAAATGTGATGGTTTCGGTTTCTCGATTCAGCATGACCCAAACAGTCACATTTGTCAAACAAACCTTGGCAGTGGACTATGAGTTTTCCATATTGCAGCTGAAGGGAAACATAATACCATGGATCGTCACCGTTTCCAGGCTAAAACTCAAGACCGTTGGAAACACTCCTTGGACGGTGGGCGTGGGTCATATTGAATTGAGACACTAATTCAGGAAAAACGCAGTGAATCTGAGACCGTTGCATAGTGAAATGCATGTAGAATGAATGAAGAGTACTGGGTGTCGAGAGAAATGGTTGTGGGACTTCGTATGAGAGTAAATGGCGATGGGAATTGATTGACAAGGTCAGGCTTGAAGTTGGTAGCCTTGGGACTAGACATAGGTTGCAGGTTCGAATCTCCCTAGTTTAGTTCGTACCCGGTTATTCTTTCGATGCAAATTATAGATTTTATTTATTTTCCTTTGTCAAGTTTATGTATCCCTTTATGTGTTTTCTTTATTTTCCTTTTTTAACATTATGTATCCCCTTTTGATAATCGGAATTGTTAATATCAAGTCACTCAAGAATGAACGTAAAGAGGATTGCCACGGAAATCTATTCAATCCAAACCTATCAAGTGTACTTTTAGGTCAAAAATATTCTTGTAACAAAGAAATGAAAGATCTTAGAAGCAAATGTAACAAAGCCCTGAAAGAAATTCGCGTAACATAGTGGTTTGTGTTTGCAGGAATCCTTCCTTTTATCCACTGTTTTCTTTTGTTGCACTTTCAAATTCATCTGCAATGATATCAACACACTACACATTATGGGAATAAGACGTTCACATTTTCATCTTCCACTACTACATCTAATTAAATATCATCTCCTTGCAACTCCACCATTGTAACACCACTCTCTTCTATAATGTCATCTTCTACAACAACACCACTCACTACTGCAACATATATCCATTACAACTTTTCCATTGTTTATTGAGTTTCTTGTACAAGCTCGACCTTTACCCCCAATCTTTTCCTTATTGCGTTTTGCTACAATCAATTCTTCTACACCTTTACTTGACTTGATAGCATGATTATTAAATAATGCTAAGTATGGTTTTAGCTTGGAGTGAGCACTTAGAGTTGTCGTTTCAAGTTTGAAAATAAAAGCCACCTTTTAAATAATGGACTATTATAATAATTAGAAAATATTTTCAACTTTATTATAAAGGTAAAGTTAAATTATTATATTAAAATCATATATAATTTATAAATGATTTTATAATAATAATTTAAACTTATTTGGAAAAATATTTTCAACTTTATTATAAAGCTAAAGTTAAATTATTATATTAAAATCATATATGATTTATAAATGATTTTATAATAATAATTTAAACTTATTTGGCTTTGAAAAAGAATGAGGCATGGGACAACTTCAAGCATGGTACAACTTGGCATTTGCAATGAAGTAGGAAGTCTATAATAGACCTTAATTTGGATAATGAAGGGCAATGGTCATTTAAACATGACTTCACAAAGTTCAAGACTCCGAGGGTGTACTAGAAAAGAAAAAGAGGAATTGTAGCAACATACACTACCAAACAATATATTTTTTTTTTTAAATTTTCCATAGGTGTCAAATAACCAACGGCCATGGCAAAGAAAACCGATGACCTCGCCATAGATCCAACGGCCAACGACGTTGGTGCTCAGTCATTTTAAGTGGGATAGGCATCGCTTTTCCGACCTTCACAGTGCACAAAACTGACGACTTTGCCATAGCTCCGACGTCAAAAGATGTCGGTGCTCAGCCATTTTCAGTTGTGAGAGCCGTCGGTTTTCCGACCTCCATAGTGAAAAATACCAACAGCAAAAGACGTCAGATCCAAGCCATTTTTAGTTGTGAGGGGTGTCGGTTATCCGACCTCCACAATGAAAAATACTGACAGCTATGCTATAGATCCGATGGCCAAAGACGTCGGATCCAAACGCTATTCAGTTGTGAGGGTCGTCGGTTATTCGACTGGCGAGGGCGTTGCAGAACCGATGACATACAAGCCATCGGTTTTAATCCGAAATTGGACCGACGTTAAAAAAAATACTGAGGTTGTCGGATAGTCGAACTCAAAATGTAGAAAATCCAACTTTTTGGCTGTCGGATTTTGGGTCGAAAAAACCTAGTGACTAGGATATCTCCTTTCAACTAGCGGATCCTCACCAATTCCTAGATGTTTTCAATTTTGCATTGCCAATACCTTTATCATGTTCTTTACTACACTCGGGTATTTGTGTCATATGTGTAGGATTATGAAAAATACTTGACTACGACGACATACGAGCCATCGATTTTAATCCGAAATTGGACAGACGTTAAAAAAATACTGAGGTTGTCGGATAGTCGAACTCAAAATGTAGAAAATCCAACTTTTTGGCCGTCGGATTTTGGGTCGAAAAAACCTAGTGACTAGGATATCTCCTTTCAACTAGTGGATCCTCACCAATTCCTAGATGTTTTCAATTTTGCATTGCCAATACCTTTATCATGTTCTTTACTACACTCGGGTATTTGTGTCATCTGTGTAGGATTATGAAAAAGACTTGACTACCTCCTATTTTTTCATTATAACAAGAAGGCTCCAAAATTCAACAACGGAATGTAACTTCTATCACCTTTATCATCTCAAAACTGGCATATAGGCAATTCCTTCCCTCTATTTGCATTAAACTAACCAGATATTCCCATTGATAACCATACGGTCCCCCTCCCCCATACTGATATGCCATCAATATCACTACCATGGATAACATCTTTCCCCCATGGGTGTGTGCACCATTTCATCCTAGTCATTATTTGAAATCAATGACGTCGAACCCCCACAAGCCTAATGAATTTGATAAATATTGAAATGATCCACCCATAGTTCATCATTTTATATCTTTGCATTTAATCCCCAACCTTCAGCAGTCAATGCCATCAATTCCTCATGACATGTTACAATCAAGAAACACAATAAACACTCATACCTCCACAAGCACTATCACATCTGCAATATTCTTCATACCACCACCCTCGCCAAGACACCAATAGGACCCCCATATTTATTAGTAACCACTCATATTCAGTTATTCGCATAAGAACAATCTACATAGAATTGATTCATGGGGAACCTGTCTTCGCGCTTGAAAAACAAACCTCACATCATCCTAGAAAAGGTTTCCCAACTCACTCAAAACCAAGGGAAATTTTCCCATCATCAAATCGATTCCTTGATTCACCAAAATCCATAGGAATCCAACCCATCATCAAATTGCCCCCCCAACACAGTAAAAAATGTGGGGAACCCATCAATTATTCTTTATGTACAATTTGTTCCCTAGTCCTCTCAAAATAGTGGGAACATCACTATTCTTTGGGTAGCAACCCCTAGTCACCTTTGATTGATGTCATTGAGTCTTCCCATCGCCAACATTAAGAGTTTTGTCAATCACTTTCACCCTCAATGTCACGCACCCCACAATGCCCTTCATTAGCAATTTGTCTCCTTATGTTACCCTCTGAACATTTCAATTTGAAGGATGTTTCCATCCATTACTCCTCAATTTGACATTGATCAAGGGAAGTCATGAGATTCATGTTTACCATCCAGTCTTATGTCAATTCTGTTGGTCCAACAATTGGTTACAAAATGATCTCGGTTCTCAGGATAAGACCCTTATCTTATCATGCACTTTATCTCTCATCTACATCAAATCCCTACAATCCCAGAGTTGCAGTTGTTGTGGAAAAAATTGCACAAGGGTGCATCCCTCCACTTGGTAAGGGGCTAGACCTTGTAGGCTACATCAAAGCCTCAGTCCTTGGAGCCCCTGTTTGGGGTTGTGGCTTTCCTCCAAATGATCTTGGAAGATATTTTTAGTGGAATTTACATAAGATAAATAAAATTTAACAAAAGGAATGGGGGGAGAATGCAAACTCCAACAACAACCAAATATATGAAATAACACTTTGTATTTTTCAATGTTCAAGCTATACAACACCTAGGAGGTGTGGGCTTCAAGGAAATCCAATAATATCCCTTAGGGATGTCTTTCTTGTCCAAACTATATGCTAAGTGGGTGATAGAACAATGGAGAGAAACTCTTTCCCCTTGGAGGAAGGTGGCAAGGGAGCTTGGGAATGCTTACAAAGGTAGGAAGAGGTGGGATATGAGCAAGCTCCAACAAAAATACAACAACATCAATTTGCTCTTGTTTTTCTCTACAAAATGCATGTCAATGGCTTCCTTTTATAGGCGAAAAGGTGGCCAAGAAACAACTTGATCCAAATGTGAACCCATGCACTCCATGAACTAGTTCCAAGGTACAGCAAGGGGGCTATTTAATGCCACCAAGTGTGTGAGGATACAAATTCGAATTGTTGGAGGTGATGGGGGTTTCAAGAGCCCTCATTGTGCTGCAAGAAGTAGGTGGTCTTGCCATTTTGAAAGTAGTGCATTTATCTAAGGAAAAGACGCATGAGTATCACACGGGGACTAAACTGATAACATGTGCCATAGCGCAAGTTAACAATGGTTTAGCCACACGACCCATCTTTTGACTATTATTGGGAACTTTTGGACTCATGTTTCCTTTTGGATTTGTTGAGAATTCCTTTGGAGCCCTACATTCTTTATGTCGATGATGCCTTACTGTAAGAATCATTTAAATGTCACACATGTGCAAGATTTAGGCATTAACAGATGCCCTCTTACGTATGAGGTTTGGAAGGTATTATGGAGCCGATAATGTCCCATTATTTCTTATGTTTCTCTCCTGTTTTGTAGTGAAAATCATATGTGGGTGATAGGGGATTCTGATGGGGGAAGATTATTGGTGACGACTATTGGAGCTATAATAAAGAATGGTGTTTTATACAAACGAGGTAGGTATACCCATGCTCGTGAAATGATGTCAAGGTTATTACAATAGGAGAGCACCAAGGGGCCAACTCAAGTATATTGCTAGGATATGGATGAAGTTGTTTTTGATCCATATGAGAGTAACTCAATCGGGGATTGACGCCGAGTGTTGAAGAAGTGGGACTGCTGATGATCATGATAATCACACTGAGGTGGGGGACCAAAATGGTGGTGAAGTTGCCTACGGGAAGACTTAACCACTCCAAATGGACCGATACCATGGTTTGTAAATGTGAACATTGCTAAATTTAAAAGTGTGTTCCCCCCTAATGCGATAGACGTGTTGACGTCGAGCATAGGGGAAACCACTAAGTTAGGGATCACTAATGACTCTCCCAACATAGTTCAAGGTGATTTATTCTAGTGATTGAAAGCAACCCCAATGCACAACTGCAACTACTGCAACTCTCATAAGAGAGTGATTTGATGTCGACAAGATCTAAAGTACATGATAATATGAGTGTCTTACCCTAAGAACCAAGATCATATTTTAATCAATTGTTAGATGGAAAGAATTGACATAAGATTGTCTAATAAGCATGGGGCTCATAACTTCCTTTGATCGATGTAAACATTAGGAGTGTGTATGACAACCTTCCTTTCTGAAATGTACAGAGTGAGAAACAGACGGAGACAAACTGCAAATGAAGGGGCTTTGATGGAGACACAATACTGAGAGTAACAGTGACCAATAAAATGGATATTGTTGAGACTCAAATACATTGATCTATGGGGACCATGGGTTGTGACAAGGTTGGAAATGGTGTGCACACCCATGGGGGAATCATGCTATTCAAAGTGATGATGTTGACGGCACATCAAGACTATGAATGAGGGACCTATGGTTATCAGCGGGAATACTGGTAAATGCATTGTACGGAGAGGGAAAAAATTACCTATATGCCAGTTTCAGAATGATACTGTGATAGAACCCTATTACCATTGATGAGGGATGGATACTTGTTCTTATAATGTGAAAAAAGAGTCTTCTTCATGTCTCGGTCAAAATACAACACATACGATGCACATACCCAAGTGTAGTAAAGAACGTGACCGAGGTATGGACAATGCAGAAATAGAAAAAAAGGCATGTCATACCTGTGGGGTGTGTGTGAATCAAGGGTAGAATCATTTAAGGTACAACTCGTTAATGTGGTTGTTGAGGGTGAGACCTTCTGGGTTGGATAAGACATATGCCCCTTTGGGGGGACATTGTTTAACGATGTAAGGGTGTTTCCATTTGGATACAAATTTACCAGGTCCTGGTGTGTTGTCTTTCTTGGCGTTGAAGACAAGGAAAAAGTTTCCCTCACTGAAAGTACGAGGTCAAACATGTCGATCATAGTGTGCTTGGGAATGAACTTTCATGGCCTCATTTTTTGAAGGGAGTCACAACATTCTCTGTTGAGGTGTTCCAAAGTAAATAACTATTTCTCAAGGGTGGGAGTATCGGGTAGCAACTCAACAACGGATTGGAGGGTAGGAATTTGGCACTTGATGGGAAGGACAAATTCTACTCCATGGACAAGATGAAATGGGATAAATCCTGTAGAAGTATTCACCAAGGTATGGTAAGACCAAAGAGATAGAAATAACATGTGATTCCAATTATATTTGTTCTTATTGTTTGTGCGTTGGAGCATAGTTTTCCAAACTTTGTCTACCACTTCAACTTGGCCATTTTCCTGGGGGTAGTAAGCTATCTAAAATTCATGTTTAAATCCTAACAACCATGATAGTTCTTCAAAGGTCTCATTACAAAAAAGAATTCCGTTATCAAAGACCAGTTTTTTAGGTACGCCAAAGCGGGAGATGGCATAGTTAAAGAAGAGGCGCACAATAGTGTTGCCTTTGAAATTGAATGTGGGCATGGCTTCGGCCCATTTGGTGAAGTAATCGATGGAGACAGTGATATATTGGTGACCTTGCACCAAATCAGGGAGACACTCCATGAAATTGGTTTCCCATTTGAAAAATGGACTAGCGATGATGATTAGATGTAGAGGGACAGGTGGTGACCGTGTTTTGCAAGAAAATACTTGACAATTTGAACATCGTTTGAAGGTGTAGACACAATCCTTGAATACAGAGGGTCAAAAATAATTGTCGCATAATATTTTTTGGGTGGTATCCAAGCTTGAGAGGTGGATGCCACATGTGCCACTATGGAAATCACTGAGAATTTGTTCAGATTCCTCATGTCTTAAGCAACATCATAGGATGGTGTCTATGCCACGACGGTAGAGGACATCTCCTATGAGAAGGTATCTGGGTGCCTAATGGCGGATCCTTCGGTGCTCATCATGAGATAGGTGGAGGGTAAATTTCTGAGTATGAAGATAAGTCAAGATATTGTCGTACCATGGGTCATCTTCAGTGATGAAGAAGAGATGCTCATCAGATAATTGGTCCTGAGCAGATTCACACGAGGTCGTAGATGGGAGATCTGTAATAATATTGGCCAGTGACAATGCTTTCTTACTTTTAGGGACAACAAATTCAAGGGTAAACTCTTGTAATATAATGATACAATGTGCAAATTTACTATTAATAAGACTACAACTAAGTATGTATTGCATGGGGTTGGAGTAAATGACCACAGGTTCTTTTCGGAGAAAAATATAATGGTGTATTTTTTGTATAGAGAGAATGACTACTAACACGAGTTTCTCATCATGAGTGTAGTTGACTGCTGGTCCAACAATGGTTTTACTGAGATAGTAAATGACATGTTCATGGTGATCGTCGGCTATTTGGAACAGCACACTGGCCACAGCGGAAGCTGACACTGATATATAAAGGGTAAAATATTTTTCAAAGTTCAGAGGTGAGATGAGGAGTGTTGAATACAAGGATTGCTTCAGAGTGTCGAAGGTGCTTTGGGAATAATAATACCACTTAAAGGGGATGTATTTCCTATGCATACGAAACCATGGGCCTGAGTGTTGTAATCAAGGATGACATGTCGAAGAATGTTAGCCTTGCCTTGGATACTCTGCAACTGGCACTATGTTCGTGGCGGAGGTAGTTCGAGAATAGCTTGAACTTTCGAAGGGTCGATGGTGATGTCATATTTGGAGACGACAAATACTAATAATTGACCAGCGGTGACACAAAATACATAGTTAAGGGGATTCAAGAGCATGTTGTATTTGTGACATTGTTTGAATATGTGAAGATCGTGAAGGTGGTCGCATCGTTTCTTTGATTTGGAAGTAAGGTCATCTAAAAGGGAAAGGTTGATGTGAGCCACATCATTGAAAATGTATGCCATAGTGCACTGAAAAGTGGTGCCAAAATTATTCAGACCGAAGGGCATAACTTTATATGCAAAGGTACCCCATGGTGTGCTAAATGTGGTTTTATATTGATCTTGGGGGTGGATTTGTATTTGGTTGTAACCAGAAAATCCATCCATAAAGGAAAACATTTCTCTATCGACACATGAGTCAATGATTTAGTGGATGAAAGGTGTTGGAAAATTGTCCTTGGGGCATGCTAAGTTGGGATCATGGAAATCAGTACAGACATGAATGGTACCTTGCTTTCTGTTAACCGAGACAGAGTTAGAGACCTAGGATGTGTAAGGGATGGGGAAAATAAATTAGGCCTATAAGAGTTTTTTGAACTCTCCTTTGATCACCGACACCTTAGAGGGGTGGATAGGGCATTGTTGTTTCCTAACGGGTATGGTGTTGCGCCAAGTGGCTATATGGTGTTCGAAAACTGCAGGGTCGAGGCCTAACATTTCTTCATAGGACCATGGGAAGACATAGTGAAAATATTTGAAGAGGGCTATGAAATCAATGATTTCCTATGGTGAGCAGGAGGCCACAATGGATATTTTTTCGATGACTCTGGGGGTAACATAAATATTGAACTAGATTGTGGGGGAAATATTGGTTATATTTCCATATTCGAAAGCGTCAGGGGCGGGAATGGGATTCTTGAACCAATATATATGACTAGGGGATAAAAAATCCTTTCATTCAATGGTATATTGTTGTTCGATTGGAAGGATTTGCGAATCCTATGTACGCACCACCGATGACCTATGATGGAAGGTATCCCATGGGGTTTCATTAGTGTGCATGGCTTCAATTATCTCTTCATCCGTGGAAAATATATTATTCTAGCATGTATTCATCAGAGGAAAAGGGGTCTTCGGAATTGGTCTGAATGGAAACCGAATCGAGATGAAGGATGTCTAGATACTTGGAGGTGCTTGGGGGAGGGGGTAGGATCTCTTCTTGAGGATATGTTATGGAGTACAAGACTTCTCAAGGGATGGGGGATGGGGGAATCTATATCCCTCAGGTGATTCAAGATGTTAGGGATGCCATGGTTGTCATTGTGGTCTATAGGTTCATTGTCCTCTTCGATTAATGTTGGGAGGGTGGTCCCACAAGGGGTAAGGTTATCAACTAATTCGCTATGGGTTGTATGTAGGGTTTGAAATTCAGCTACTAGAGGGAATTGGAATGAATGGTGAGACATTAACTTACATGAACGACACAGGAAGGTGGCATGTGTATGGTTCAAGATGATGGCATCACTTTGTGGGCGCCAAAGAAGTAATTGTTGGTCGGGTATGGAGTCTTCCCATCAAGGGGAGGTGTTTATCAAGACCATGGTAGTAATAGTATTGATGGGTGTTTCCTCTAGTGATGAAGGTGGATAAGTATCATCTAATGGGTGTGTTAGGAGAATGGTTTCCAAAGCATCCTAGAATCAAGGGAGATCATGATAGTAGTGTGTGTCATGACCGTATTGGGAACACATTGGACGTGCATGATTCATATGCAAGGACTTGGACTTAGGTGTGGGTTATGACGATGTGCCCCCTTCTATGGTTGTTGGAGGATGGGTTATACTGACTAGAGTGTTGAGACAAATTTGGAGCTCTAGCAAGGTGGGACATAGGTTGGTCACATGGCATTGTTGATTGCAAAGAGAACATGGTGGCGTGACTCTATGGGTCGGAGTATTGGTCATTACTGGGGCTTTTAACCATTATTGGTTAATGCCCCCTGCTTTAGGTAGAGCGATGCCTGACAAGTTAGGTGTTAGGAATCCATGTCTTTACTTTGTTAGTATATTGTTGTTGGACGCATATGCTTTGTAAGTCGTCCCGTAGTATTTGTTGATCTATAGTTTGTGTTATTGTTGTTGGCGCATATGCTTTGTAAGTCGCCCGTAGTATTTTTGATCCATAGTTTGTAGTGGCCCATGGTTTTGACCCATAGTATTGGTGCCTAGACTTAGTATATAAGTGTGTATTGAGGCCTATGAAGGCACAGTGAAGTTATTTGTATTGAGCTTGCTCAAAGGAGGTTGCCCCCTCGATATGGCCTGCGATCAATATAAAAGTGATTCTCAGTTCTGTCATTTCTGTTATTTCGCATGTTCTTATTAATTAATTGTTGCAGGTGCTTCACATCTGGTATCAGAGCACTTTCTTGGGCTCGTTGGGTGAAATTTCTGCCAATTTTTTTTTTGCATCTGTTGCAGGTTCGGATTTGGGAATAATCCCTATCCGCTTAACTGTGGGAAGTACTTGGGCATAAGCCCTAAAATTCATTGTGAGGAGTACCACAGGAACCCTGAAGTAACTGGCCCATTGAGAGGACCTACCAGCGAAAAAGGCAATGACCCCTACCTGATTTACTAGTTCCCACCCATGAGGTAAACCAAGAGCTGTCGTTTGTGGCAAAGCAGTTATCAGTTTTACCTGAGCCATGGAGTGAGGGGTACTGCCCCAATATGCAAGCCGTCAGACATCATTGGTGGCCGAGTGAAACCCCTGAACTATTAGGAAGCCGCACATACCTGGGGTCTTATATCTATTTTTAACTAAACTATTGTCAATCACTGCTGCATTGTTTCAGATCCAGCAGTCAGATCCATTCTGAAATCCATTCCAGATCCAGCCGTTTAATATCTATTTCAAATCCAACCATTTTCAATCCATTCGGCGCCGTTTCAGATCCCTCTGTTTTCGCTCACTTCCGGGATATTGCAGATCTATCTGTTTCAGATCCCTTCCGAGCTGTAGCCGCTCCATTATGGAAAGAAAAAAAATGAAAAAGAAAGAAAGTATAAAATTCAGTTTTTTCTCCATATCTCCCTTGTTTTCACTCTGTTTCCCTTGAAACTTCCCGGGAACCCCTATAATCCAATTCTGCATATTTCATTCCTGAGGACCCTATCCCAAATTCCACTTTCCAAGGCTCGAAATCCCACATTTGTCTATTTTTAGGGTTTGCCATAACTTTCTCGGATTTCACCCAATCACCTTCAAATTTTACCACAGAGTTCCTTTCCTAATTCTGCTTCTTTGTCCCCCTCTGCCAAATTTTCCCATTCTTTCACCCCGCTTCTGAAATCCTCATTTTCTGCTTCCCTGTCCATTCGACAGTGTCCAAAACCTAGTCAAACCCTAATTACCCTTCAGATTGTTTCCCAAATCAAGATTTTCCTTTACTGAAGCAGCTTCTGTTTTTGTTTATCTACCCAGTCAACCCAAAAAAAAAAAAATCATGGTTATGGTTGTCACCCGCGCAGGAGCAAAAAACATGGAAGAAGCACTTGTAGCCATCCAAGCCAAACTCCAGGATCTAGATGAACAATTTCTTGGCCTCCATCTTGAACATTCAGCTATGAACAACAAACGGCAGTCCGAGTCTTCATCAGACAATGGGTTCTCTTCTTCCAGCAATTTCCGTTGTCTGAAGCTTGATTTTCCTCGCTTCAATGGTACTAATCCAACTGGATGGATCTATCATGTAGAACAATATTTCAGTCGGCATAATACTTTTGATGTCAACAAAGTTCCACTTACATCCTTTCATTTGGAACAGGAAGCTCTTCAATGGTACCGTTGGTACATCAAGGCTCATGGAGAGCCAAAATGACTATACTTTTGCCAACTCCTTTTGCAATGATTTGGTCCCAGTGCTTTTGATGACTTCACAGGAGCCCTCACTAGACTTCGCCAAATTGGCACTGTGAGAGTGTATCAAACCGAATTTGAGAAACTAGCCAACCACACTGAAGGATTGTCTGATGACTTTTACCGGAGTTGTTTTATCAGTGGTCTAGAGGATGTCATCCGCTCTGAGTGTAATATCCCTTTTTCAAATTTTATTAAAATGCCCAATTTTCCACTTTTTTTCCCAATTTTGACCTTTGACTAGTTTTACTGTTTTGACCTCCAAATCAACGCAAATGCTCCCAAATATTCTGTAGGAGTGTATGAATGGTATTTAGACTTGAATATAAGGTTCAGGGATGTTTTATGGCCCTCCAAATACTGCTGCAAACTTGATTTGTATTCTGATCAATATATGTAATTTTGACTAGTAATTTGTGCATCAAATCCCCCTCGGGTAACACTGCAAATGGCCTTCCAAATGCCTCCAAACTCCCACAAATTTATGAACAGAGGTATATAATGTGTTAAGTATGTGATTAAGGTCTCATATGCACCATTAATTGATTTTTAATACTATTCTAACTCTCTCACATTCAACAGCAAAAACCCCCAATTCGACCCTTGGGGAAATGGCACTATTTCACCTCCCAATACAACTAAACTGAGTAAAAATGCTTCAAATGCTCAAGTACAGTACATGAAACTTGTAGAAGACATCCATGGCAGTATATTTATCACAAATATATCAGAGAATAATCCATCCATTCGAAATCATCATCAATACATTGGCTCACAACAAGGTAGTGGGGAAATGGCATTGTTCTTCCATTAAAAATGAGATTTATACATTTCTACTTGTAATTTAGACCTGAAAATTTTTGGAGATGAAGAACAGAGTATTTAATTCATATTACAAAATAAATGGGGCATTAGAAGCTCCCCCAAAGTGTACAATAGCTCACCAAAAATGCCCTCCCTCAAGGAGCACGAATATGCCTTCAAAACTGGAAACGGTGGAGAGAAAGTGCTGCACTAAACCAAACCATGAAACTTCCTGTAGCTGCTACCTGCAAATAAAAACTCCATTAAAGCACCATGAAATACCTGAGTGGCCTCTCCAAACACCAACTTGGATGGGAATCTTTCACCCTCGAAATTGGCTAAGGCAAGAAACTAGTCATCCACTAGCTCTCTCTTCACAAACGCAATTTTTCTCAAATCATCAAAATCCATTCTCATACTTGATTTCTACATTTTATAACCAACATTAGCCTTCAAGGGGTCGAAATCCTCTCAATAGATTCAATAATTTTCCATTTAGAAAATATTCCTCATTTGCCACTTGTCTCCTAGTTCCAACCTTCCATCTTCTCCCAAATTCGAATTTGAGTCTCTTTAGATTCCTCCAACTCCATGAGCGCCTTCTTGAGCCTATTTTTGGGGCTGACATGTCATAATGGTCAGGTGTAAGAAGTCAGGTCTGAATTTTGTCATAAAATGTCATAGATGCTTCATTATTGTTGTCATAAAACTAGGGAATCTAGCCCATGTGTCCACTAGTCTCCAATTTGACTCTTCCTCGCCCATGGAGGTTACTATTCCTTCCCATTTCGACCTAATATGCTCAATTCCATGTGTTATGACTTACCAACTCACCCAAGAGTGTTCACCTTCCCATGAATTCGAATTGGCAAGAGAGAGCTGCCATGTGTCATTGAAAAATCAAGCTAGTGTGGGTCCCACCACCTCCATATGTCTCCAAAACCACTTGCCACCTAGAATTTCTCTTGAATTTATTTATTCATCATATTTATTAAATTCTTGAACCCTTCTAATGTCTAAATATCATTTATTAGTTTCCTTATTACCATCCCACATGTGCCCATCCAACCTAGGAAACTAGTAGGATTGATGGGATTGTCTTACTATGCACTTATTTGAATGGGGACATTACACTGAGGTCAAAATGTTCTATCCCAACACAATGATGGAAGCCCTAGGGTTGGCTAAGTTGGAAGAAGACAAGATTGTAGCCCAACAGCGCTCCAAGCTGACTTTTGTTCCCTTCTGAAATATGGGTTCTCAACAACCACCCATACCATAGGCTCCTCGGCCACCTCCTATCAAGCATTTGTCTGAAACAGAGATGCAAGCACGCAGAGAAAAGGGGATTTGCTATAATTGTGATGAGAAATTCACTCGGGGACATAGATGTGTTCAGCAAAAGCTCTATCTCTTGGATGTGGATTCTCCGCCTGCCTCTGAAATTGGTGACGAAGATCTAGATACAATGGATGCTCAGGTCGTCATTCAGGAACTTCCTATTGACCCTCTGTCTTAGGATGACCAGCCAGATATAAAACTCCATGCTTTAGCTGGAATCACCACCCCCCAAACAATGCGGGTCAGGGGTTACTTCAAGAAGATTCCTCTTACAATACTCATTGGTTCTGGTAGCACTCATAATTTCATTGACCCTTGGATCACCAAACAAGCTGATTATTTTATCCATCCTTGCTCCAACTTTGAAGTCATGGTTGCCAATGGGGGCACCTTACCTTGCAAAGGGAAGTGTCGAAATGTGCGTATCTCTATGGGAAATTATACGTTGTGCTCTGACATGTTTTCCTTGACCTTAGGTGAATGTGATGTGGTTTTGGGCGCTCAATGGCTATGCACACTTGGCCCTATCTTATGGGATTTTGCTAAACTTTGGATGCAGTTTTCCCTCAATGGACAAAAGCACACATTGACAGGATTACAACCAGGGTCTCTCAGCATCATCAGTTCACATCGCATGGAAAAACTCCTCAAGAAGAATTCACATGGTGTCATCGCTCGGATCCATTCCATTCATATGCAACCATCAACGGTCTCCACTACTCCTTTGGATCTACAACAAATTATGGATTGATATACAGGTGTCTTTGCGGAACCAGTGGGATTGCCACCTTCAAGGCCAGAATACCATCGTATTCAGCTCCTTCCTGGCAATGTTTCTCCCAACATCAGGCCCTATCGCTACTTATTTCACCAAACAACGGAGATTGAAATGCTCGTTCGGGACTTATTGAAGCAAGGTATTATTCACCCAAGCACTAGTTCCTTTTCTTCTCCAGTTCTTCTTGTTCGCAAAAAAGATGGGTCATGGCGCCTCTGCAATGACTTCCGAGCACTTAATCACCTCACCATCAAGGATAAGTTTCCAATTCCTCTTGTTGATGAGCTTCATGGGGCTCAATTTTTCTCCAAGATGGATCTCCGTTCTGGGTATCATCAAATTCGGGTTCATGAGGATGATATCCCTAAAACACCTTTCCGCACACATGATGGCCATTATGAGTTTTTGGTCATGCCCTTTGGCCTCACTAATGCTCCTTCCACATTCCAGGCCTTAGTGAATAAAATATTTCGTCCCTACTTGCGGAAATTCATTCTGGTATTCTTTGATGATATCCTCATATTTTGGTATTCTACAACAAATTCTGGATCGATATACAGGTGTCTTTGCGGAACCAGTGGGATTGCCACCTTCAAGGCCAGAAGACCATCGTATTTAGCTCCTTCTTGGCAGCGTTCTTCCCAACATCAGGCCCTATCACTACTTATTTCACCAAAAAATGGAGATTGAAATGCTCGTTCGGGACTTATTGAAGCAAGGTATTATTCGCCCAAGCACTAGTTCCTTTTCTTCTCCAGTTCTTCTTGTTCACAAAAAAGATGGGTCATGGCGCCTCTGTAATGACTTCCGAGCACTTAATCACCTCACCATCAAGGACAAGTTTCCAATTCCTCTTGTTGATGAGCTTCATGGGGCTCAATTTTTCTCCAAGATGGATCTTTGTTCTGGGGTATCATCAAATTCGGGTTCATGAGGATGATATCCCTAAAACACCTTTCCGCACACATGATGGCCATTATGAGTTTTTGGTCATGCCCTTTGGCCTCACTAATGCACCTTCCACATTCCAGGCCTTAGTGAATAAAATATTTTGGCCCTACTTGCGGAAATTCATTCTGGTATTCTTTGATGATATCCTCATCT
This sequence comes from Larix kaempferi, assembly GCA_027924585.1. NCBI lineage: Eukaryota > Viridiplantae > Streptophyta > Pinopsida > Pinales > Pinaceae > Larix > Larix kaempferi. The sequence continues at coordinate 3,239,577 of BSBM01000723.1, read as the reverse complement.
ACAGTAAAACATGGGATGAACATCTCCAGCATCTGGATCTTGTCATGCAACTTTTCTCTGACCATCATCTCCACGCCAAGCAGTATAAATGTGGTTTTGGACAGAAGGAAGTTGAGTATCTCGGGCACATTATCTCAGCACAAGGGGTTCGCGTGGATCCTGCCAAAATCGCTGCCATGAACAATTGGCCACATCCTCAGACACTCAAGAGCCTTCGTGGTTTTTTGGGGTTGACTGGCTACTACCGCAAGTTTGTCAAGGATTATGGGAAGATTGCAGCTCCATTAACTGCTCTACTGAAAAAGGATTCTTTTACATGGACACCTACTGCTCAGTGTGCATTTGACAAATTGAAACAAGCTATGTGTACTACACCTGTTCTAGCTATGCCCAATTTTTCCAAGCTCTTCACTATTGAGAGTGATGCTTGTGGCAATGGACTTGGTGTTGTTCTCCTTCAAGATGAACACCCCATTGTGTTCACCAGCAAATCCCTTTCAGGTAAGAATTTAGCTGCATCTACATATGAGAAGGAAATGATGGCTATTTTGCATGCAGTACAGAAGTGGCAACCATACCTCTTAGGGAATCATTTATGCATCAAGACTGATCACCAGAGTCTGAAATATTTCTTGGAACAGTGTGTCTCCTCCCCGGGACAACAGAAATGGGTTAACAAACTCATGGGTTATGACTATGAGATCACTTACAAGAAGGGTAAGGACAATATTGTGGCAGATGCTCTTTCTCGCACATTTGATGCCCAAGGTTCTCTTTCAGCTATTTCTATACCTATTCCAAATTGGTTGCAATCTGTTCAACGGGGTTATGTCAATGACTCTTTCTTATCTCAAATCATCCAACGCTTGACCAACAACCCTTCTGCTGTACCACATTACTCTTGGGATGGTGCTTCTCTGAGATACAAGGGTTGTCTGGTGCTTCCCCAGAGCACAAATATTCAACAGGCTGTCTTCTATGAACTCCATGCTTCTCCATCGGTAGGGCACTCTGGGTTCCTCAAAACATATGAATGGGCACGGCGTAACTTCTTTTGGCAGGGCATGAAAAGGACAATTCAACAGATGGTGGCTGAATGTGATACCTTCCAGCGCAATAAGGGTGAAATGACACTCCTTCCAGGATTGCTCGAACCCTTGCCCATACCTACATAGATTTGGACAGATATTTCTATGGATTTCATTGAAGGGATCCCTAAGTATGGCGAGAAGACAGTGATTCTCGTTGTGGTTGATCGCCTCTCCAAATATAGTCATTTTTGTGCTCTCAGCCATCCCTATACAGCCTCCTCAGTTGCTCAAATTTTCCTGGACCAGATTTTTCGTCTTCATGGCATCCCTTCTTCCATTGTCTCGAATCGTGATTCGACTTTCACCAGTCATTTTTGGATAGAACTATTTCGCCACACTAGCACCAAATTGAAGATGAGTTCAGGGTATCACCCACAAACAGATGGTCAGACTGAAATAATCAATAAATGCTTGGAAACTTATCTTCGTTGCTTCACCTCTGAACAACAACATCAGTGGGAAAAGTGGCTCCCTCTCACTGAATGGTGGTACAATAATTATTACCACACTGCCTCTAAAATGACCCTATATGAAGCAGTCTATGGTCAGGCACCTCCAGTTCTTCTTCCATACACCCCCAACAGTTCACCAGTTCAGGAAGTTGACACAGTCCTTCGAAACCGCGATCAGATTCTTCACATTTTGTGGGACAATCTTCACATGGCAATAAATCGCATGAAGAAACAAGCTGATCAACACCATTCTGAGTGCACTTTTCAAGCAGGCGGTATGGTTTTTCTTCATTTCCAGCCATACAAGCAATCCTCCCTGAAAATCAAAGGGCGTCATAAGCTCGCTCCAATGTTTTATGGGCCATATCGAATTCTTCAGAAGATTGGGTCCGTTGCTTATAAATTGGAACTTCCTCCTTCTTCCCGCATTCATCCAGTATTTCATGTCTCTTGTCCGAAGAAAGTTCTTGGCACCAACATCAATGGAAAAACTATTTTACCTGAACTGGATAATGAAGGATCCATTCTTTTGGAGCTGGAGGTTGTCCTCAATTGGTGCACTCGTCAACTTCGTTCTCACTCTATCATCACAGAGGTCTTAATTCAGTGGCATGGCATGCAACCAGAGGATGCTACATGGGAACCACTCCTTCAGATTCAACAACAATTTACACATCTAAAGCTTTGAGGACAAAGCTTTTTTTAAGGGGGAGGGGATGTTAAGAACCCATGTCTTTACTTTGTTAGTATATTGTTGTTGGATGCATATGCTTTGTAAGTCGTCCCATAGTATTTGTTGATCAATAGTTTGTGTTATTGTTGGTGGTGCATATGCTTTGTAAGTCGCCCGTAGTATTGTTGATCCATATTTTGTAGTGACCCATGGTTTTGACCCATAGTATTGGCACCTAGACTTATTATATAAGTGTGTGTTGAGGCCTATGAAGGCACCATGAATTTATTTGTATTGAACTTGCTCAAAGGAGGTTGCCCCCTCGAAGTGGCTTGCGATCAATATAAAAGTGATTCTGAGTTCTGTCATTTCTGTTATTTCGCATATTCTTATTAATTAATTGTTGCAGGTGCTTCACATCAGGTGTAGGGTTTGGTAGGAGGGGTCCTTTCAACTTCAGTTGCTTTGTGCCCCATTGGTGGTCTTAGTGACAACCGACGTTGGTTTAGATACAGATGTCATAGGTTTGATTAAAGGGACAGAAGGTGTCACTGGCCTAACAAGCGTAGTATCCCAAAGAGGGACAAACGCATAGTGAGTGACTGGTTTGGAAGCAATTTATGGGTAGGGCGGTGTAAGGTACCATATAAGAATACCCAAAGTGAGCATAGGAAGAGTTAACTGAGCCACAACCGATGTCCCTTGTACACCTATGGGGGAGTACAAGAATAGGGTCTGGAATATTGGAAGCACCAATTATTATAGCATATTCTATCATGGTTTACCCCAAGATGCTACCATGGATGATATTACCCTTATTCCTAGTTACAAACTTCCATTTCCATCATGCATTTCTGGACATTTTTCTGTTTTTGAGAAATCCCTTCAAAAAACTTTATTTCTCAGTAGATACGTGGGTGACCTGTGTTTCACCCGCATATACGCATGTGACCAGTGTCTCACTCACATATGTGTCCGCAAGAGGGTAATTTAAAAAAAAAAAAAAAAAAAGTTACTTTCACGGGTTAGTTTTCGGTCTCAAACCATTCCTCGACTCCCAAATCTAGTGAATAAATTCCAATAAATACCTAGTTGCTCTCTTCAAAGGTATAAAAGAGAATAGATGAAATTTTTTTGAGGTTTACACTCAGAAATACATAGAGAGAATTATGTATCCACCTTTCCCAAGTTCTTGGTGAGTTTTTTCATGAGAAGCAAGCCTTACTCATATGTGCAAGACCCTTTTCCTCAAGTTTGCAACTCCCTTGTACATTTATATGGAATCTTAATTTCCATTCTTTCCGCGACAAACCCTATTATGCTAGAGTTTTTCCTTCAAAATATCTTGAGCATATTGTGTGAGAAAAACCTTGAGGTAAGTTTAGAGTGCTTGAATAGCTTGGGAGGATGAACCCAGGAGTCAGCTTCATAATAGAAATCACATTATCAGGTTTATCTATTTCATGTACTTATTTCCATTTATATATATATGAATGAACTCTTTCATGTCCAATTAATAATGTTATTTGCATATTGATGGTTGTAAATGATTATTTATATTGATTCAGGAATGTATATTTTTGCAATTTTTCTTTTATGATTTACGGGTTATTTTTATTGCTTTCACTTCTTGTTGTTTACATTTTATGGTTTGCAACAAAGAGACCAAGATAAGGAGAAAATATCAAGACCAGAGGAATCATCTTCAAACGTTAGAAGCTAGGTATTTATATTTAACTTTGTGTATGCCAATTTTTTGTCTAAAGAAACTTATTGATTGTTTAAGGAATTCAATTCATTTATATTCTTGCTCTACAATAGTTGAACCCAAACAATTATTGGGGAATTTTTCCCATTACACCGATGAAATCAACGTTTTTGTAATGCCATGACTCAGCGATAGTGCTGATGATGGTGTTGAGGTGGAGGAGGGCCCATTTTTTATGGTAAAAATTGTGCACATTAGGCCATCGGTGGATGTGGGGATCTCAGGTGCTGTTCCCGAGTATACTCCTAACAAATTGGAGTCCTTATACATGACGGGGGAAATTTCAACATAGGGTTTATCTTTGTCGGTGACAACAGGTAGTATAATGTCAGGGTTACTAGTGGCATTGGGATCATATTAGTTAAGTTGGTCGAGAGTGACAATCTTCCCATTTAAGTGAAAAATCGTGATACAGAACCGAGGAGGATATCGCCTTCATGGGATACATATAACTACTCCCCAAGAGGATGTTGTATTGATCATGAACATCTTCACCCCCAACTCTATGAGGACATTTTTTTATAATCCTCTCGGTTGGGATGGTCTCTCATCATATGAGTGAAGGGTTATAAATGAGGGGACTAGCTCTGGTTACCCTAATCATTTACAAACATTAGTAGACATGATGCAACTAGATGCACCTTCATCGATCATACATTGATGAATCATAATATTTTTTACTATGACAAGGAATTTAAATGCAACTAATGAGGGTATTCATGGTTCACTTTTTTCAAGATCAAAGTTCATGAGGCACGAGTCGGAGGGGTCAGCAACGCCGAGTGCGTTGAGTAATTCCTTTCACTGGGTTGGGAATGAATGTAGTAGCTATAAGATGGACATGGTTGTAGGGGATTGAGCCAAGTCATCCTGAATACTCTAATTGTGGGCTACTTTTATATGGGGGTTATTAGGGGTACGCTGAAGTGAAGGGAATCCTAGGGATATTTTTGGCACTTGGGTATGGTATTTGGAGATGCCCCCCCAAAGGGATAGGGATGTCTTCCACTTGGGGAGATTCAGGCCTATCATAACCTTTTGCCCGGGTCTAAAGATTAAAATCCAGTGTATAGATATTTTGGAAAGAACCATCATCAGAGGGGCGAGGATTTTGATATTGTGTGACAACCTCGACAGTTTTTGGTTGGGGAGGATTTTGGGCCTGAGGAGGGTTTGTCAACATCTTCTTCTTTGTTTCTACTAACTGTTGGCAGTCAGGGATAAGAGGGTAGTGATGGGTGTAATGACCATATTCACAACAAATTGAGCAATAGTAATTGGTCCTTAAGTTAGTGTTATTCCCTTTCTCTGGGGGGTTATTAGTCCCCGTGTTTTGATTACCCGGGTTCTAGTTTTGCTTGGGAGGGAGGTTTTCCCCTTTCCCTTATTGTTAGTTCTGCTTGTTCTTCCCTTTATTATTCCCTTCATTTTGAGGATTTTGGGTATTTGTGGTGTTAAACTGCTCGAACTATTGAGCTTGTTGTGCAAAGGAAGGTTTAACTGGGTTGACCCCCATATGAGGTGTGGGTTGTTGACCATTTGGGCATAAAAATGGATAATAAGGGTTATATCTCAGGGGTGGGATAAATTTAGTTTGCACTACATAAGATGTGGATGTAGAAATGACTTGTTCCATTTGTGGTGCAGGAACCATTGTCATCTAGATAACGTCCGGATAAGTAGGACTATAGGTTCCATACTTTAACTGACCAACTAGTGGAGTTTGTATTGGAGGAGGGGGGTACCAATGCAAGTGACATAGATGGGTAATGTAGAGCCATATTAAATGGAACCAAAGTGGTAGAAGGAACCTTTTCTAATTGGGAAATGGACCCAATAATCCCATCTGCTTAATGTGACGAGCCCGCAGGTGTAGGATCCAATGATCGATGTCGAGCAGCGTTAGGGAGGAGAGTATAAAGGTAGCCAAATTGTGCATTTATGAGATCAAAATGCTGGAATTTTATAATAGACTCTTCCTCAGCTTGTGGCATGGAAGTGGTGACAGCTTTAGCTATGGGTATTTGAAGTGCATTGATGAACCAATCCAAGAAGAGGGGTTGTTGTATTTCAATTTAACATAATGTTTTTATGGAATGGAGGTGGTGACATCTTTATATATGGATGGGTGAAGTGATTTCGTGAACCAATCCAACAAGAAGGTTGGTTGTATTTCGATTTTACACAATGTTTGGAATCTACACCAATCATGGATGTGTTCCATGATTTGGGTGGATGTATTTGGTTGAAACTCCGTGAGAATTTTGAGGCCAAGGTCACGGTGAATCAAGAGCTAGAAGTAAGTGATAAATGCGGTGGAAAATGTCTCAAAGGTGGCATGGGTCAATCTCAATAAGTTTACGTACCATTTGGCTATCATTCTGGTGAGCGTATGCTGAAAGAGTCGAAGCCTCACAAAATCTTCCACTAATTTGTTAGAAGAACACCACATATAGTAGGACATGAAATTATTGGTGGGATCATCTCCTTGCTTCCCTTCAAATTTAGGAATGTCAGAGGGAATTTTATATGGCGTAGCTGGCCATGTTGGATCATGTGCAATGGGGTCATTGATCAATTTGTCCAAATTAGGGAGATTTAGACTATCCATAAAAGGTAGGGTAGGAGGATTTGGTCCCACCATAGTATGTTGTGTGCAGTTTCCTTGACGGGGAGATTGGGGGGGTGTTGAAAAAAATGAGTTGAATCCTATGAGAGAGGAGGGATCAAAATGGTACAAAGGATATCCAAGAGGAGAATCCAAAGGGGGCCTATTCCAACAGTGGAGGAAGTGAAAGGATTATCACTTTCTCCAAGAGGAGAATATGAATCGAACAAGATGTGTGCTTGTCCTGATGATCCTATCAATTTGGCCTAGGAGAATCCATAGATAGAGTATATTTTGCATGAACCATGGGGAGATGGTGTAAAAACACCCCTTAAGAGAGGGAAGATGCCTTACATTCTTCGGTATTGCCTCAGGGGTTTGATTTGTTCCTCAATGATGAAGGATTTGTGTTAAGTGACATTGATGGTGGAATTTAGACATAATTGAACAAATGAAAAAATAGGCCAACCACAATAGATGCAATATGGTGCAATGAGTGAGTGATATGTGCAAAAGTCAGTTTTAGTGCAAGAGTTCCCACATGTAGGTTCTTTTTAATTACAAGTTAGTGAAATTGTATTTAAAAAGAAAATAAATGTAAATTCCCTAAAAATACCTAACGTCCTTCCTCTCAAATGCAACTGGGCCTCCCAAAAGTACAACTGATGATGATAATGGGATCCACACACTAATTAACTAGTTGAGGTAACAAAGAGCAGGTTCTAACGGAGATGGGGCCAATGTTCCAACTTGGAAACACCTCCCAATGGAAATAGATGACTTTAGGAGTCAATTGCACCCACAATTGATACCTTGCATCAAGACACCTTGCATCAAGTTGTAATACCTCGATTTTGACCCTTGGAATTATTGGGTTAATATGTAAATATTGTAAATATGCGATGTATGATTCCTAGAGTGGAGCTCAAGGCCAAGGCACTGCTAGTGAATGCTCGACTTATAAAGGCAAGTATTTTATGTAATGTGGTCATGTGCCAGTTGGCCATGGAAAAATGTAATAGCATGTAAATATTTATAATACAAATAAAATGTCTAAGAGCTAGCTATGGAAGCAACTAAATGAGGGGGTTGTGTTTATCAACTAGGGAGAGGTGAGGGGTGTGTGGGATGCAATCCTTTGTTTCCAAGTGTCATATTGAGAATCCATTGAGCCATAAATGGTAAGCAACTACCTAAGTGGACTTCCATGCTGTTATTTATTTTTGTTGTAAGAAAATAGTTGAGAAATTAACTCATGAATTTAATGGAGCATGGGAACAACCCAAAAATTCGTATGGTTGAGTATGGGCTCAGTTTTGGGTACCCAAAATTCAATTTTCATCATGAGAATTTGTTTCTTTCCATTCCCAATCCATTGTTGAGCAAACGAAGGCCAATTTTGAGCAAGCTACGCATTCCCAGCAAGCAAAAATGCAAAAATCGCAAATTGATAAAATGCCCTATTTTAGACTGTAAACAATGCCTAGAAACTCATGTTAGTTGTGAAATCGAGTTGGGGATCCATAGACTCGACCCCTGGGGTGAAATTGAGAGTTCCATAAGATTGAAAATCCGTGGGAGAACCCATATTTTGAACCTTGAAAGTTGAATTTCGTGACTGCAAATTAGCATTGCCAAAAATAAAAAAATCCAAGAGACCATTGAATTCTGAGAGGGATGAAAGGTTGGAATGGATTTATAAACCCAGTGTAGGAAAATACCTCTGAAATCTTAGTAGCTTGGACCTTTCTATTACCACCCTGAATAACACTGGAGGGAAGGGGCGCCTAAGAGACTATGTAGCAGAGAAGTGGACCTTGCTTGTGTTGGGTGTGGTAGGTATTGTGGGTGTCAAGGATGGATGAGACCAATTGAGATTCCTATAGACCTATGGTTGAGATCATTGGATTAGCATTCGCCTCCATCATCTCTCTGCATGCTTGATAAAACCAGGTGTGTGCTGGCTTAGCATGAGATTGTGTTCCTATGGCTATGAGTGAGCCTATGTAGTTCCTCCTTTAGTGGATAGCATAGCCTATCTCAGGGGTGGCCTCTCAGTAGAAAGATAAATTACTAGACATAGTGCCTATGCCTGGGTGGAATGTTGCTCTTCCATAGGCAGTTGCTCGAACGACTTCATTTAAAGAGATTATTGTTTATTGTTTTTTTTTTTAAGTTGCAGACCGAAATTTAATTAACAGAAACCAAATATACATCTGGAGCCGAAGAGAGTTTTGCAGATTGGGGTGGCCTCAGGTAATGAAGCCACCATCCCAATTGCTCCAAAATATTGTAATGATTGACATAATACATAATTAAGACCCCTTGAGTGTGGTCTGCCCATGAAAAAATAGGGATTTTCATCAAAATAAAAGATTCATATTGTCTGTCGGTGCTAATAACTAGAATGTACAACAAATAAAAACAAAAAAGCTGAAAGTCACAGAGATGACCGGGAGCTATGGTATCCCAATTATCATTTTGCAGGTGGTTCTTCTAGTTTTTCCTCCTCGATGGGGCAGGATGCATAAAAATCTTCAAAGTTCCCCGAAGAGGGCAGAGTTGGAGAAGGAGAACCTAGAGTACTCATACCATTCAGAGCGGCATCGTGATCAATGTTTGCAGGAGCCGAGCCTTTATTCTTTATGAGGTTGGACTTCTTCTTTGCAGACCTGGTGTTTTGGGTTGCCCAAACAACTTCATCTTCATTATTTTCCTACACAACAGGTTTCGAGTTTCTTCCAAGGGAGAAAATGTCCCAGGTCATGTTGGCATCAAGGGTGTTAGAGTGGTCCACAACCTCTTTCAAAACGACCTTGACATTTCTGACAATGCTGGAGCTGGCTTGCCAGCTAGCTTCGACCTCTTCAATTAGGGTTCTCATCATGTTTTTGAGCAGCTAGTAATGGTTTAAGTTTCCATCGTTGCTTCCGGAGGCAAGGAGCACTGCCACCCTATGGGCTTCCCACCCATCAATAAGACTACGAGTCAACGCAGAGATACGTTCTGTGTAGCTGTCCATCACCGTCCAGTCCATGGATACCTTGGGTCGTCGGATGGAATTCTTGCAGCCACTACCACGATGAGATATCCCCCTATTACAAATCGTCATAGCAGTGTGAGCCACAGGAGAGATCGCACAGAGATTTACAGAATTGGCAGCATAAATCAAAGTGAAAAACCAGAGCTCGACGATAGGTTTATCCTTCATTTCGACTATGGGCTTTAAAGATCCAAGGAAATAAATATTACAATATGTCCTCCTCATTGAAGGTGGTGATAATGAATACAGGTCACATAAGCCAAGAGGAGACATCATTCTAGACTCGCGCAAGAGAGATCGTGATTAATACTCTTGTCCCCTGGCCTTAAATACTTGTCGGTGTCCAGGTTGTTTCCTTGATCGTCGTTTTCAGTGGACAGGTGTGTGGCTTCTATCAACCCAGCAGCAGGCTCGTGCATGTGAGGGCCATCGCCACGTTCAGCAGGGCAATGTGGTGGCATATTCAGTTGCACAGTGGCTGAGGTGGGAGGAGGCTGATCACCCGCATCTGGGAGAGATAATTGTTTATTGTTAATTACTGTTTGTACATGAATTATTATTTTTATTATGCCTGTGATGAATGTGTTGGTATTTGCATGTTGTATATGTGAAATCAATTTATTTTCCACTCTGTATTTTATCATGCATCTACACACATTTAAACGCTTTGGAATTTAATAATATGGTCGCGGGGGTGGAAATTAGAATCCCCGTAATTCACTTGTGTCCCCATCGCTGGTTAGATTGATGGGTGGGGACGTGACACGAGTCTGGATCAGTGGTTTGGCCTACACAGTATAGTGTCATCTCCCTACAACACCCTGAGTGACTCGTAGGGGAGAGCAGGGAAGCTATACCTCGTCTTTCACCTCCTTGGTCACAACGCACTTTTGATCTGAGTTTTCTTTGGACACTTGATATAGTAGGATTTTTCAAAGTACCCTATAAGTCAACAATGCTATGTTTCAAAATATCACTAATGAAATTAGAATAGTGGGAATTAATGGATACCTATCCCAATCAATCCTACCTAACTAAAATGTTATTTTGCGACCTTTTGTGGAGGATTTTAGTTGGTTGGCAATTTACAAATTTGATTTTAAGGTTCTTGAATTCACTTAGGGATTGTAAGAGAGGTATTTCACAATTATCTTCCTTTATGATTCACCAAGCTCACAAGAAGTGCAAGGTGAAGAGCATACTTGGATTGGAAAGGTCTTTAGTTCCCTTAGTGTGTGCTAGTGGTGCAAACACATGTGATGAAGGAAATTGGATTATGGAAAAATTAACTAGAAGAGTATAAAGTAAATGCAAATGTAGATGTACTTTTAACTCCAAAAAATGCTCAAGGTGCTTTGTAAATCAAAGTGCTAACTAAAAAAAGTGTGCAATGGAGGTATTTCACACTTGTCACCCTTTTCCGATTAACCAATCTCACAAGAAGTGAGAGTTGAAGAGCATACTTAGGGGGACAAGAATCTTTAGGCCCTTGCTTGTGTGCAAAAAGTGGATTCTACACTATCCTTGATCCCAAAAACATGTCAAGTAAGCATAAACAAGAGAGGTCTTGAATATTAGTGACAACAATGAAGCTCGTTTGAAAGCCTCAAGGTTGGTTACCTAAGTAAGTTTCGATAGATGTGAACTCTTTACTCCATAATATTGGTCTATGTGGACTAATTACTAAAAAAGTAAGTAATTATTGCAAATTAAATTAATTTGAGTTCATTAGTGAGTAGTAATGGAGCTGCAAGATTGTTGCATATAGATAATAATAAAATCAAATGATTGAAGTGTGGGAAAACTACACCCTGTCGCTCGATAGCGCAGAAAAACAAAAAGCACGCATGTTGTAGCATGAGAAGAACACAAACATGGTGCGTGGTTCAAATAAAGGATTTCCGCATGAGTCATGAATTATTTACTTGCGCGAGTAGCATGACTATCGAATCCATTTCTGCACATGTAGCATGGATGAGAGGCCGAGATCCGCACTACTGTGTAAAAATTAAGTGTGGCCGACAAGCGGCCAAATTCTGGAATAGGAGATGGTAAACCTGATCTCCTACAAATGATAAACACCTATATGTAATCACTGATCATAAAACAACCTATTTTAAAAGAAATAAATAAAAATAAGTGGAGTCGCCATTAGAATTGTTGTGGAAAAAATTTCACAGGGGTACATCCATCCACTTGGTAAGGGGATAGGCCTTGTAGGATACAACAAATCCTTAGTCCTTGGAGCCCCTTTTTGGGGTTTTGGTTTTCCTCCAAATGATCTGCAAGATATTGTTAGCAGAATTCACATAAAAGAAAGAAAATTAAATAAAATGTAACAAAAGGAAATGGGGGGAGAATGCAAACTCCAACAACAACGAAATGTATTCAAAACCACTTTGTATTTCCTAATGGTCAAGCTATACAACACCTAGGATATGTGGGATTCAAGGGAATCCAAAAATTTCCCTTAGGGGTGTCCTTATTGTCAAAAATATATGCTAAGTGGGTGATAGAACAATGGAGAGAAATTGTTTCCCCTTGGAGTAAGGTGGCAAGGGAGCTTGGGAATGCTTACAAAGGTAGGAAGAGTATGAGAAAGATCCAACACAAATCCAATAGCATAAATTTTCTCTTCTTTCTCTATACAAAATGCATGTGAATGATTTCCTTTTATAGGCCAATAGGTGGCCAAGAAACAACTAGATCCAAATGTGAACCCATGCACTCAATGAACTAGTTCCAAGGTACACCAAGAGGGCTATTTAATGCCACCAAGTGTGTGAGGAGCCAAATTTAGATTGTTGGAGGGGATGGGGATTTCAGGAGCCCTCATTTCACTAAGTAAATGGTCTCCCCATTCTAACAGTGGTGCAGTTATCAAAGGAAAAGTTGCAAAGTATCACACAGGGACTGAATTGATAACATGCATTATAGAACAAGTTAACAATGGTTCAACCACAAAACCCCTTATTTTGAACATCCTTGGGAACATTTGGACTCATGTTTCCTTTTGGATTTGTTGAGGATGCCTTTAGAGACCCGCATTCTTTATGTTGATGATGCCTTACTGCAAGAATTGTCAATATGTCACATAAGTGTGATATTTAGGCGTTAATAGCAGTAGTTGTAGTTGTACCCTGGGATCCCTTTCAATCATTATAAGGTATCACCTAAAACTAAGTGGGGAGATCCCTTAGTGATTCCTAAATTAGTATTACTTCCTATGCTTGATGCTAACCCATCTATCGCACCAAGGAGAATCATACATTTCAAAGGTAGAATTGTTCACATTTACAAATCATGATCGAAACCATTCAGTAAGGTGCCACATCTGACACCCTTACTCATATTTTGGTCCCCCACCCCTGTGGGATTATCATGGTTATCAACAGTACTACTTCTTCAACACTTGTAACAACATTTCCAGGTTCAATTACTCTTGCATGGATTGAATTCGCCTTCATCCATGTGCTAGAAGTATATTGAGCAGGATCATGTTCTCCCTTTTTTGTAGCCACTTTGGCATATTTTCACAAGCATGGGTATGCCCACCTCATTTGTATAAAAAAATATTCTTTGTTACGGCTTCGCTAGCAATATTCCCCCATGGAAGGACCCTATTCATTCACACATGCTTCACAGCTTCTAAGAACACCAGAGAGCACAAAATAAATGATGATGCATTATCATCCCTATAGTACCCTCTATACCTAATACATCATAGGGCATCTATTAATGCATAAATCTCACATACATGCGACATTTTTACAATTCACATAGTAAGGCGTTATCAACATATAGGATGCATCTCACCAAATACATCCTCATCAGATCCAAGAAGCAATATGAGTCCAGAAATTCCAAAGAACAGTCAAAATACAGGACCTAATCTATGTTTAGGTGTGTGACTATGCATGTTACCATTTATGTGTGCACGTGACTCCCGTGCAGGTTTTCCTTCGATATCCGCACAAATGTCAAAATGGCGGGACCAAAACCACCCGCAATGCATTGAAGGATCATCAAAGCCCCATAACCTCCAAACATTTGAATTTGACCTCCTTATGTAGTTGGGTTCATTGAATGGCCCACCTTTTTGTACTTTGGAGCCAAATCATGGAGTTAATGGGCTCACATTTGGATCTAGTTGTTTCTTGACCACCTCTTTGCCTATAAAAGGAAGCCATGGGAATGCATCTTAGAAAAGAAACCAAGAGCAAGGTTATTCTTTACAAATTGTATTGGAGCTTCGTCACAACCCATACCTTTCATAGTTTTGAATTCTCCAAGCTCCTTTGCCTCCTTCTTTCAAGGGGCAAGTGCTTCTCTCCATTGGTTCTTTTAGCTATCTAGCATCTAGTGTGAACAAAATAGGCCTCCCTAAGGGATATTGTTACATTCACTTTGAAGCCTCAACCTCCTAGGTGACACTACATGTATTTGCTTGACCATTGGGTAATCTAAATTGGTTCATGCATTGGTCCTTTGTTGTTGTTTGCACCCCCTTGTTCTCATTTTCCATTTCAAGTTATGTTTTCTTATTTTTGTTTTTATTTTTCTCTATTCCACGAACAACACCTTGTAGGATCTACTTTGGGGTTATCACATTTTCTTTATGTTTCTAAATAGTCAACAACCTCAAAGGATTTCACCCAAAGTGGGATAATTTCGCACAATAGTGAAGGTGGTGCAAATGAGTATCAAGTTATGGTCATCACTAGAAACCTATGGAAAATTGCACACATGAGTGGTGGAGGTTTTGGTTTATTTCGGTAGGCCCACAAAAATATGAGTGAGTGTCAACATACCTCATGGGGGGGTCACTTGATAAGCAATATCCTATCACGTCCATTCATATTGGGGAATAAACTATGATATGGAAATGAGAAAATATATTGCCTTGTATTGAGGGGTCAAAGGGTCTTAAATATGTTATATAGAAATACAAATATTTAGGGTATATTTTATTACATTTCATGTAGAAGCGTGGAGGGGATGAGAGTGTATTTTATTACAAATAATTTTAAAGTATATTTTTTTTCTATGCATGATATTAAAAATACCAAAAATTAATAATATATGTTATGAAAATTAATAAATATTTTTTTCTAAAATAAAAAATAAAATCATACTTGTCAATTTCCCAAAAAATTGTTAGATGTTTAAAAAGTTTAATTTGTGTTCATGAATGATACGCTATAAAAACCCTATTATTTATTTCTGAACTATCCATGAGGCTACCTAGACTACCCATTTTTATATCTTCCTCCGACAAATATATAGTAATCGATCTATGGTCTATTTACATTGACTTTTTATTAGATAACAAAATAATATCTTCGTTTCTAAAATTAATCTTTATCATTTAAAAATTAATATTTTTTTATTATTCTTTGAAATTATTTATCTACCCTACAATTCGTCAAATGTGTGATATGAAATTATTTATCTACCCTGCAATTCATCAAATGTGTGATATGGCAAAGATAGGACCAAATTCATGTTATTGTAGGCATAAGAAAATGTGAAGAAATTAAACTTTAAAAAAAATAGCCATTAGTTGACATGACAACCATGCCAGATATGGAGAGCATCTATCCCCTTCCCATGGTATGTCATAATTACAAACAATTTACGAGGCATGGACTTTAAGCTAGAATCTAGAAAAATTTGCATTTAACTACAGGTATTTATTGGATCCATTTGCTACCGTAGTGCTATTAAATATATGACAAGCGCAATTGCCCAAAATCCATGTAAACGGAGGCTGAAGTTTGGTGTGCATTTATTCAATTATTAATGAACTATGTCCTTTTATGACGTTTCCATATGATAGGTAGGACATGTTTTCACTACTCCTCCGGTGTTTAAATCAGGTGAGTATCATATGTATCTGGACTGGGTTCAATCACCCTCTTATCAGACTGATACAGGCACACAATGGATCCGAAACTATCACATGATGAATTGTACAATTGGGAATCAATTTGTAGATAGAAAATCTAGTTGGGTGGCGTCCAATCCAATTCATAGCTCCTCGTAGTGCTCCACATTAATAGATTTTTCGGGTGATTGGAAATAAAGGCAATTTTAATTTTTAAAGAAGCTAAAGGGCCAGTTCATTTGAATTATGGGATTTAGATCAATGGATTATTCATTCAGGAATTTACCAGATAATTTATTTATTGATTTCCATTTAATGACTGGATATGGAAATGGATATTTTATTGAGATCCCTACCATTAGATGACTAAGACAAGCAATCTATAATCAACATAGGCCCATGATTGTCTGTCTGGAAATCGGTAAACTCTTATTAGATTGGCTTACCATAGATTGCTTTCACAGATTTCTGGGGAAGGAACCGAGGACTGAATTTATCTAGAGTGGGGAACCTTTTACACTAGACCTATTAGGAAATAACATTACTTGAGGCCAGGTGATTATGTGACCCATCACTCACACTAGGAATTGCTTGCTACGGAGCTGGATAGGAAACTTCTGGAATGTGAATTAATATGTGAACGGAGGACAGGCATTGGAAAAACGTTTATACCAGTGTTGCATTATCAATCCTGGCCGCGAAGCAAGAGCGAATTTTATTTTGAAGCAGGTTTGGGATCGACTCCATGTTCTGCCTAAAAAGGTATGTACAAGAAAACCATTTATTTTTTTCTGTGAACTAGTTATGCTTATCAGTGAACTAATGCTAAAGAATGCAATTTCATCAGTGAATCTTATCAACTTAAGTAGCTTCTTACTATAATTAGCCAATGAAACTTCACTCACTAATCGTATTTTTTAACAGTTTCATGTGGTTGCAATTTAATTACCTTCATTTCTTGGAATGTTGATGCTCATCTATAAAGATATTTGTATTAATACCTAATGTAGGACAACAACAAGGCACATTAGGTGTAAGCGAGAGCATCATTCTTTTTACAGTGCCAATTTTATAAATATCTGTCCATCTTCACCATTTTTTTAGCACCTCAATACCAAAGTTAATTTTTTTTGTCATTGTTTGTGGTAGTATGGACCCCCTTTTAAATAATTTATAAATCATTTATCTCGATCAGGTATAGAGATAGATAGCGCTATCATAAAAACATAAATTTTAAAGTTAATAATAAAAACGATTTGAGTTCATATTTATCAGAGTTTCAGGAACCTATTAACCGGATCCAATCGAATTTGAAATTAACATTGGACAAGTTTGATTCTATCGGTCAATGACAGAGATCGATCTCGAAGGATGAAACGATTCTGGATATATATGTCAATATATATTTCTTGGAATATATGTTAGTAGATTCACAGTTCCAAATCTATTTTTATAAAATTAGAAATTAGCATTGGACAATAAATTAAGTTCAATTCTGTTTATCAATGACAGAGATCGATCTTAAAAGTTGAAATCGATTTTTTGGTATACATGTTGATATGTATTCGCAGCCCCAGTTAAATCTATTGGTTGATTTTGGCATGGGGGGAAAATAAGTTTGAGCGACTTTGTATCCCTATGACAGAGTTTGATCTTAAAGTTTGAAATCAATTTTTTTTTTACATTATAGATTATTAAGAAGTCGATCCCAGATCTGACGTTGTGTCTAATTTATATTTCAATCCACAATATTATCCCCAAATTGATAGTGATCGAATCGATGGTGAATCCCAGATCTGACGTTGTGGTTAATTTATATTTCAATCCACAGTATTATCCCCAAATCGATAGTGATCGAATCGATGGTGAATCCCAGATTTGACGTTGTGTTTAATTTATATTTCAATCCACAGTATTATCCCCAAATCGACAGTGATCGAATCGATGGTGAATCCCAGATCTGACGTTGTGTTTAATTTATATTTCAATCCACAATATTATCCCCAAATCGACAGTGATCGAATCGATGGTGAATCCCAGATCTGAAGTTGTGTTAATTTATATTTCAATCCACAGCATTATCCCCAAATTGACAGTGATCGAATCGATGGTGAATTACACCTGACATTGTGTCTAATTTATATTTCAATCCACAGCATTTTTACTGACAGAAATTTCAATCCACAACATTTTTACTGACAGAAATTTCAGTGAATTTAGTTCGATATTGTGTCTATATCCCAGATCCAAACGACTGCATTGAGAATGACTTCAATCTATTGTTTTCGTTTAATTTATTCCCAATATTTCGATCCATAGTGTTTCCATCAATAACAAATTTCAAGTCGACTGTTGGGACTATTTCCTCATTTGGATAGCGAATTCATTAACAGTAAATTCAATCAGTTGTTTGTGTTTACATTTATTCCCAATAAGTTCGATCCACAGCATTTTTACTGACAGAAATTTCAGTGAATTCAGTTCGATATTGTGTCTATATCCCCAGATCCATAACGATTGCTTAACGATGATTTCAATCTATTGTTTGTGTTTAAACTTGTCCAATATTCAATCCATAGCATTTTCACTGACAGTAGATTCAAGTCTGATGTCCCCAGAGAGATAGCAATTTCAATAACAATGAATTCCATCAGAAGTTTCTGTTAAAGTTTCCCCAGTACTTAACTCATTAGCGATTTCGTTGAATGATAAATCAAATCTTTTTCTTATTGGCAGCATCGGATTCATATCCAGTTGCATCATAATGTTATCCAATTTGCATTCGATCCACAAGTATGTTATTATGACGAATTCTAGATTATAAAATTACTCACTGTGATCGCTTAACGCTCCTACTCTCCAAGCCAACTTCGTGTGATGAACTGTAATCCGATAAGCTCTGTCCAGATGTGAATTGGCAATTTGATGATTAAGGGATAGCTGGTTTAGATTGAGATGGTGATTTGGTTAGTAACTGATAGTTCTGTCTAGATATGAATTGGCCATTGACTATTAATTAATAGTTCCGTTTAGATAGGAAATGACGAGTTGTTGTTAATTAATAGTTCTGTTTAGATAAGAAGTGGCCGTTTGGTAGACACCACTTTGTAATTGTATGCAATTCCACCTCAGAAAAATGTAATTAGTGTTATATGCTTTTAGAGATTATCAATATTTAAATAAGTCTTGAACAGAGGTGGATTCCGATTGTAGTTGATAGTTATACTTATACTTTTAAATAGAAGAATGCTAACTTAGTTAAATTCATAGATTCCTTTTAAATAAAATAAAATGCTAAGTTGAACTATGCTAAAATTTAGTTAAAATATTAGATACCTTAGCTAATGGAAATGCTAAGACTTAGTTGAATTCATAGATGTACCTTATTTAGATAGGGTACTACAATGGTCGTAATTATTATTCAAGAATGTCTTTTTTTATTTAAGTGATTATGGTATGTTTCAATTAAGTTGTATTGTAAAGTATTATTGAAAATACTTATTATGTTTAAGGTTGGAATGTGAGAAGGGTATGCATTACTTAATATGTTTATAGTTGGGATTCACTTGTAATTAGAAAGTCTTATAGCTAGAATTCTAAAGATATTTATTTAGAATTACTCATGTGATCATCATAGTTGTGGAATATTTTATCTTTAATCAAATTTAATTATTAGTCAAATGTGTTCTCATGTTATAGCATAGATGAATGGGTTAGAAGACATAAATATATTATCTTAATTATATATTTATGTTATGATAAAGATTAGTGAATGGATTGTCATAATTTATTTTCATATTTATAGGATGACATGAATTGAATAAAAACATAAAGGTTTAAACTCCCTATGGGATAGTTAGAGATAGAAGAATGATTAATTTCTTATAGATCTCTTATAACATGATGTGAAAAGTTAAAAATTTATGTTATAATTTTGTAACACACTTATGTGACGATAAAAACCCTTGCCTTTTTACTTCTAAATTAATTGTTACAAAAAAAAACAAAAAACAAAAAAAATTTCACTAGTTCAACCTGACATACGTTACACTTATGTATATAAATGTCGAGTGGTGAATACAGGAGACTATTTGATTATTGCAAGTGTGTATTTTATACCCTCATGTATACATATTTACATAGTAATAGATAAAATACCATTTGAAACAAGGAGTAGTCGCTCCACACATGGTTTCTTATTGTTTATGATGAGGGGGAAAGAATGTTTCTATGGAAATGGAGGGATACATTAATATTAGAATGGTGATTTTGTTGCAAGAGATAATATTTTGTTGAAAAAATCAATGCATGAAACAAAAAATTAATTAGACTAGAGTAAAGTATCACTAGTTAGAACATACAATGATAAAACATCAAGGTAGGATAAAATCCATCTGATGGAAACTAGGAATATCACATAAATATCATTTGTGTTTAGCTTGTGAACAAGGTATTTTTGGAAAATAAGAAAGATATGTATTGTGTTCGAAGATCATAGGATACAGTACATAATCAATCAAAGAACGATATGTTGTTTGTCTAAAAAAAATCCAAGTGGAATTAGGACATCCCACTAGAGAGGAATTTATCTTAATTATCTATTAGAGAGTAAGAGAGATCTAAATCTAAACACATCTTTTTAAAATATGATCTAGTTTAGATGGGTTTATCCTCTCTCTCTCTCTCTCTCTCTCTCTCTCTCTCTCTCTCTATATATATATATATATATATATATATATATATTTATATATATATATATATGACACTTAGTTTAGTTTATTATTATTATGGTAGACTTTTTTATTATTATTATGTATTTTTAAGTATTTTAATTCTTTTTAATTTAATTTATTACATCTACTTAGTTTCTAATTGTATTTTATTTTTGCAATAATTCTCTTAAAAAATACATTGCATCTTTATATATTTTGTGTACTTTCAAGCCTCCCCTTTTAGAAGATTAAGTTTATTCAAACATTCTTTGATGAAGATAATGATGGTTATTAACATCCACTTTAGTATACGGACTTCAAAAAATGTAAGGAATCACTTGGTTTTCTTTAAAATTATATTTATGTGTTTGAAAAATTTTAAGAAAATCATTCATAGATTGTCATGGTTTTGACAAGTTAAAAGGTTAGAAATGTCAATATTGTAAGAGAATAGCCTCAAACAATGAAGATCCCCCTATGCACCCATTGGACAACTTCACCTTATTCTCGGGCTATTTCACCAACCACTTGTTAAGTTTTTTGTTGTTTTGGGAATACCCATTTTTTCATTTTAATTTATACCAAAATCCCCAAATCTGAACTTAGTACACAAAAAAAAAAACATAAAACCATGATAACATAACCCAAATGTGAAAACCCTCATTATGAAGGCATAAAAAGTTAAGCCATAAAAACCTAAAACCACTTAAATTCCTCAATGCTTCTGAATTTATTTTTCTTTTCATTAATGCTTGTAAATTTATTTTTGTTTTAATTAATGCTTGTGGATTTATTTTTCTTTTCATTTTGTAGTGCTCTAGTTTAATTTTATTTTTTATTTTTAGTATTCTTTAAAAAATGGAAAAATGTGGCCAAAATATTTTTAATCCTTCGATAATAGTTGTAGGATTAATAAAACAAGAAGATAGAATGGTTGACCTTTCCATCTTTTGTTTCACTTGGTCTCTACCTTGTTGTTTTGTTTGGTTTCTGGTCCCTAAATCATGAAACATATTTTATAAACCCCAAATATTTTAGATGGAAACCATGAGGACAAACTTTGCCCAAATGTGAGCTTTCCAGTTATGGTTAGCCTCAACCTCCTTGATTTAATGAGATTGACCAATGATTTGATCCAACATGATCCAAAATCCCCCCTATGCTTATCGAACTCTCGTCATACATCCCAAACTTTGAAGGGAAGGCTGGAGAAGACCCCTAAAATCATATCATGTCGTTTCACCTATGGTGCTCACCAAACAACATTGTTGATGATTCTATTAGGCTACACCTGTTCCAAAGGACCCTAACTAGCACTATCGCAAAGTGGTATATTGACCAACACCATGGGAAACATCCCAAATCCACGCCCTTAGAATCGAATCTAATTTTGGATTAATTTTGATCTTATATAGATAGAGAAATGAGATTCATCTGTTGTGGAAGAATCCATGTTCTCTAAACCTGGAATACTTTATGCATAAAAAATACCTACACATGACCTGTTGCGATTTCGATTTGTTGCGGAAAATTTTGGTGTTGACCTTTTTACATAAAATCATGAAGGTCCCCCCACACATCAAAGGTCCTTCCCCTAGTGCCTAATATGGGTTCATCATATCCCATTCTCCACTATGAAGCCCCACCCTTCATTTATGAGTCACCTCCTTGTTGTATTACAAGTCTCCAAAAGGAAATCATATCATGCCTATGGGGAAAAGATTCCCTATGTAAGGCTTGTGTGATGGCATAGTGGGGCATGCATATCCAATGAATGGAACTATTATGGCCCACCCATTTTTTGAATTCCTAGTGGGTCTATTGGGAATGTTATTTAATATCTACAAGAGGCAGTTAATTGTCTATTGAATAAACCTGAATAAACCAAATATTTCTCAGTTTTCTAGTTCAATGAATTTCGTTCTATATAAATTCAATTTTAGTTTGAATGTTTCAACACCACTTTGACAAATGTATGTTATATCCAATATTTTGAAAAATGTTTCTATATATTTATCCATTTTTATCTAACTAAAAGGTACATGTGGATGGAAATACAGATGAATCCAGACAATGATTTTGACTTTGTAATTGTAACTGGTGAAGAACATTCTACCCTTGGCATAGTTAGGTGTCAATCAGATGCTACTTTTGCAGAAATCCATTAAGAAATTGTGCTTGATAATATCGTTGGATATCCTTTTGAGTTTACCAACAATCAAGGATATACTTTAAATGCAACACAAGAGAAAAGATGGAAAGCTACAAAAACACCTATAGGCATCAAGAGGAAACTAGACACATTGGATACTGAAGCGTTGCAATCAAATGTAATGGAAAGAACACCAAATGTTGAAATCATTGAAGAGAACATGGAGGAACCTATGCATAAACAAGCAAGATTTGAAGTTGAGTGTGATTCGATAGAACAAAACATAGGTGTTGATTCTACTATATTGGCATCTTGGGAACAAAAAGTGAATAGTTTAATGGAAGAGTTTGTTGAGGAGAAGGTTACTCTTAAAGTATATTCAGAAAATGGAACATCTAAAATAAAGATACGTTGTGAAAGTTGTGGTATTGATTATGGAATAGGGGAAATATCTTTGGCAGCATGGACACTTCGCAACTTCAAAAACAATCACATGAAAACAAGGGCCCATCAATGTAACATTTCAAGGGTGGGAAGTAGTGAAACTCCTTCATGTAACATAGAAAGGAAGACATCAATGGTTGGAGATCGAATTGAGATTGATAAAGCCATCAAAATACTAGATGATTTCAACAAGACACAAGATCCAAATTTGTTCAAAGTGGTGGAAGCAACACTTGCAGGATACAAGGACAAGAGAAAAGTAAAAGTGGAATGTACACGGTGCAATAAATGGTTTTATTTAGTACCAGCAAGTGGTAATATTGTTATTTCTCTAAATGAACATATGAAATCAAACAAGCACATTTCTACTACAAATGAGGCTTCACATAATACAATTGGGTTGAGGACTGGCATAGTTGGGAGACCCAAGAAGCCTACCAATGATAAGTCCCAACAGAGTTTGACTAGGTTCTTGGTCCCATCATCAACACCACTATCACATAGGGGTTCTACAAGTGCAAATCCTTCTACTTCAGGTATGTTAATTTCACAAGCTTATTTAATTTGAATATGACATTGAACATAATTTTATTTTTTATCTTCAAATTTATTTGCTTTTATTGTATTATTGTAGATCATTTATCTCCCTTGATACTACAATGTTGGGGGTATTGGTATCCATATATTGATAGAAATGGGGAGAGATTGAACACAAAAATCCTAATGGATGATCAAAGGGGTGGGAAATTATGGGCCATAGAGAAGCATACCAAGAGGATGTTATGTTATCATGGTACAAAATGTCATATTGATGGTACATATAGGCATATTCATTGTAAGAGGGCTTCTGAAACAGGGATTCCTTTTGAATCATTGACATGCAAGTTTTGTAAGTTGATTCCATACTGTGATGACTTTAGGATGTGTTTATATCGTGAATCAAGGATCCCCATTAAAAGACATGGGCGAGATACAGGGAAAGGGAGAAGATTAGACTTTTTGACTCAAACTGAGCTCAGAAATGTTGCAAGGGTTACAAATACTAGCTATAGATCAACAATGGGGGCTCTTTGGTGGGAGAGGACAAAGGTTGCTATACTCTCTATTAGAATAAGGTCCCTAAAGGACAAGTTGTTCGAATCTACAGAAAGGAAAGATGTATTTAGGTTTTGCAAGGATGTGTGTGAGGCACATAGACAACGAAAATTACAAGGTAAAGATGCCGTTTGGGAATTTGTCAAAGCTATATTTCACAACCTGACACATCCAAAAGCAGGGAGAAGGTATGGTGCATCCACTAAGTCCATTTATGAGATGATTAAGTTATGGGGGGGTCCTAGATTGCATAGCTTCATTAGCTTGAATTTAGATGGTCCTTCAATATCTACAACTTTAAGGCAAGTGAGAAAATCACTGTCATATATCCCAGGGGAGCATGAGTATATTTTTGAGGCACTTGGAAAGGTTTATGCTTCTTATAAATCCAAACATGGTATAGAGGGTCCGATTCCTGTATGCCTTGCTGAAGATGAGACCGTTGTGAAAAAATATGTTAGGTGGGTAGCAAAAAGTGATACTTTGGTTGGTTTTTGTGGTAATAAAGAAAATCATCAATGCCAATCACATTTCTTAGTGACTCTGGGTGAGGGAGCTGCAGGCTATGATGTTATTACAGACACTTTTAAGAACAGTGTAATTGGTCATTATGCACGTGTCATTATTGCAAACCCTTTACATGAAAAGCTTCCCCGTTTGGTTGTGGTTGTTCATCCAACATGCAATAGGTTCGATGCAAATTTTGTTGCCAAGCAATGGAAAAAAATAGAAGTTATGTGGAGGAAACACGTGGAAAATTGTTTGGGACCTATTATTGGTCATTCATCTGATGGGGATAGTAGAAGAAGACAACTTATGTTGAAGGCTTATTCTTCAACAAAAGGTATTCGATATCAAATCCCTTGGGAAGGGTGGAGGCTATCTGGGTTGCATGATGGTGGCAGCGTAATAGGACTACATGACCAGGATTACATACACAACGGGAAAAAGCTAATCAATCCTTTGTTTAGTGGCCGACGAGATTTGATCCTTGGAGAAGAGTTGGTAAGTTTTAATCATGTCAGAATGGTTTATAACACTTTTAAAGTGGATGATCACAAGCTTAAAATTGAAGATATAGAGAGGATGGATTGACAAAATTGGGGTTCAGCGCAACACATTTCTTCAAGGCATGTTCAAAGGTGTTTAAAAGAGATGAGGAGTGTTAAGTTTAAACCAAATAACCAAGCAAGATCACTGAAAGAAACACAATCACAAGATAAACACACAATATACCCTGGGAAACCCTCATGGGGTAGAAAACCCAGCAAAGCTTTCCTCAATAAGATGATCAACCAAAATACAAGATGTGCTCCTCCTTCCTTTGTCTCCTTAGCTGATCTCCCATACAAGTGCGCACTCTTCCACAAGTGAGTGAATGATCTAATGAGGAGTTCACCTCCTCTATTTATACTTGACTCTCAACTGACTAAAAGACCTTATGGGGCCGACCTCACCTGGAGAAGTCTAATAAACCCTAAAATATAACTACAGGGCCGACCCACACATGGTGGGTCTAATAATCCTAGTTAATACCAACCCCTGGAGGAATAAACATCTCCAGATACATAATAGGGTTACCTCGGAGGAATGAAACATCTCCGAAATAAATAATGTACAAATATAATATTCTTAGAAGTTACAATATTCAACACTCCCCCTTAACGAGAAGGATATTATAACAACATCTGCAGGAGCAAGGAGTCATTTACTACATCATCTATATATCATCGGAAGCTTTCTTCAATTCATCATCATCAGTAACTTGACTAGTTACTGGAACATCAACATCGGCATCGGCATCATCATCACATGATCAATCATCACATGAGCATCAGTATCGTCATACGATCATTAGCATCGTCATCACACGATCATCATCATCATCATCACACGATCATCAGCATCGTCATCACACGATCATCAGCATCGTCATCAGCATCATCATCACATGATCATCAGCATCGTCATCACACGATCATCAGCATCGTCATCACACGATCATCAACATCGTCATCACACGATCATCAGCATCGTCATCACACGATCATCAGCATCGTCATCACACGATCATCAGCATCGTCATCACACGATCATCAGCATCGTCATCCCACGATCATCAGCATCATCAAAGAATGATGTAAATCAGTCATGTACCTTTTGAACCGAAGTCCAGGGACGATCCAGTCCTATCATGTTCTCGGAGACCTCACGTCTACGGCTCAGTTTACAGGACCAAAGTCCAAGGATGATCCAATCCTTACCGTACATTTAGGACAGCGTCCAAGGATGACTTAATCCTCCACCGTACATTTAGGACCACGTCCAAGGATGACTTAATCCTCCACCGTACATTTAGGACCACGTCCAAGGATGACTTAATCCTCCACCGTAAATTTAGGACCACGTCCAAGGATGACTTAATCCTCCACCGTACATTTAGGACCACATCCAAGGATGACTTAATCCTCCACCGTACATTTAGGACCACGTCCAAGGATGACTTAATCCTCCACCGTACATTTAGGACCACGTCCAAGGATGACTTAATCCTCCACCGTACATTTAGGACCACGTCCAAGGATGACTTAATCCTCCACCACACATTTAGGACCACGTCCAAGGATGACTTAATCATCCACCGTACATTTAGGACCACGTCCAAGGATGACTTAATCCTTCACCTTACATTTAGGACCACGTCCAAGGATGACTTAATCCTCCACCGTACATTTAGGACCACGTCCAAGGATGACTTAATCCTCAACCGTCCACCAAGGACTTCATTCTCGAAGACATACGTCTACGGATCTTCTTTAGGACTGAAGTCCAGGAATGATCCAATCCCTTCACATGTTCATCAAGAACTTCATTATCGAAGACATACGTCTACGGCTCTTCTTTAGGACTGAAGTCCAGGAATGATCCAATCCCTTCACATGTTCATCAAGAACTTCATTATCGAAGACATACGTCTACGGCTCTTCTTTAGGACTAAAGTCCAGGAATGATCCAATCCCTTCACATGTTCATCAAGACAGAACATGTATCCTCATCATCATAACATGTATCACCACAACATGTATCATCATCATCAAAACATGTATAACCACAACATGTATCATCATCATCAAAACATGTATAACCACAACATGTATCATCATCATCAAAACATGTATAACCACAACATGTATCATCATCATCAAAACATGTATAACCACAACATGTATCATCATCATCAAAACATGTATAACCACAACATGTATCATCATCATCAAAACATGTATACATCTAACCATCAAAAGCATGTATGCATCTAACCATCAAAAGCATGTATACATCTATCATCAAAAACATGTATACATCTATCATCAAAAGCATGTATACATCTATCATCAAAAACATGTATACATCTATCATAAAAAACATGTATACATCTAACCATCAAAAGCATCTATCATCAAAAGTATCTAGCATGTATACATCTATCATCAAAAGCATGTATATATCTAACCATCAAAATAAAGAATATAAGAGTCCTAAATCTAAATCATTTTAGGTGAGTAAGTGCAAAAAATAGGTAACCTCATCATTGATGAGATAGGCTTGTTTGTCTCATACTGTGCTACTCCCCCTTTCGAGGAGGGTTCTTCTGAACTACACCAAGCTTGTCTCGGAAGTGTTCAAACTTTACTCGAGACAGAGGCTTGGTCAGGATATCAGCAATTTGATCCTCAGTGCTTATATACTCCATCTTGATAGCTCCTCTCTGCACCATGTCTCGTATATAAAAGTATCGGATCTCTATGTGTTTTGACTTATCATGAAATACAGGATTTTCAGTCATCTTGATGCAGCTTTGATTATCACACATAATCACAGTGGGGTCCATTTCTAAGTCAAACACTCCAGATAAAAGTTTCCTAAGCCATACTGCTTCACAGCTAGCAGAGCAGGCAGCTATATATTCTGCTTCAGCAGTACTGAGAGCCACACTGGATTGTTTCTTGCTGAACCAGGAAATCATGGCAGATCCAAGACTATAACATCCACCAGAGGTACTTTTTCTGTCTGAGACACTTCCTGCCCAATCAGAATCTGAGTAACCATGTAACCTGAGTTCATGATTTCCAACATAAAATAGGCCAAAATCTAATGTACCTTTTAGGTACCTCATTACATGCTCTGCAGCTATTAAGTGAACCTTTCTAGGTTCTACTAGATACTGACTTAGGGTATTTACAACAAAACATATATCAGGCCTAGTATTAGTTAAGTACATCAAAGATCCAATGATTTGTCTATATAGAGTTATATCCACTAATTCTGATGAATCATTAACTAATAAATTTAAGTTGGAGTCCATGGGAGTGGCCATGGCTTTGCACTCCAACATATCAAATCTTTTGAGAATCTCCACAGTATACTTACCTTGATTTAGAAAGATTCCTTTTGGTTCTTGCCATACTTCTAAGCCTAAGAAGTAGTGCATTAATCTGAGATCTTTCATCTCGAATTCTGAAGAAAGCTTCTTCTTGCTTTCAATAATCTGTTTCTCATCTCCAGTTAAGAAAATATCATCTACATATAACAGTAATATAACTGGTTCATCATCCATTACCTTGAGATAAAGATTTGGGTCAGCTTTACTTTTGGTAAAGCCCATGCTAGTTAAGAAATTATCAATCCTTCTGTACCAAGCCCTTGGAGCTTGTTTCAACCCATATAATGCCTTCTTCAATTTGCATACATGAGTTCTTCCATCATTAACCTCAAACCCTTGAGGTTGCTCCATGTAAACTTCTTCTTCAATTACACCATTCAGAAAAGCTGTCTTAACATCCATTTGGTGTAATTTCCACTTCATCATGGATGCAAGTGCCATGATAGTTCTAATTGAAGTATACCTGGCAACCGGTGCAAATGTTTCTTCATAATCAATTCCCTCCTTCTGAGAGAATCATCTGGCTACAAATATTGCTTTGTATTTTTCAATACTTCCATCCGCGGCATGTTTTATTTTAAAAATCCATTTGGAAGAAACCACACTTTTATCTTTCGGTTTGGGAACTATATCCCAAACATCATTTTCATTATTGACTGGTATTCTTCAGTCATTGCTTCTACCCATTCTTTCTTTTGAGCTGCTTCTTCATAGCTAGTAGGTAGTTGATCCACAAGGTCATACATTAAGGCCATGTAGTTGGACACCAATTTTGGCTTCTTCCTTTCTCTAGTGGAGCCTTCAGGAGCACCATATCTTTCAGCTCCTTGAATAATATCTCTAGCCCATGCTGGTCTTCTCTTCCTGGATAATTCTGCAACAGGGGGTTCTTGTGGTTCCAGCATGTCATGATCCTCTGGTGTAACTTCTTCAGGGATGTGAACAGTCTCTGAGATCCTGGGTGATGAATATTCTTCATAAACTTCTTCAAGTTGAAACTTTCTGGATTTCTTGAGAGCTGCTTCCTCATCAAAGGTTACATCTCTACTTATTTCTATATGATGGAAACCTGGTATGTAGATTCTGAAGGCTTTGGAAGTTTCACAATAACCAACAAACATTCCCCTCTTACCTGAGGGATCCAACTTGGTTCTCTTTTCTTTTGGAATGTGGATGTACACAGGACACCCAAATATTTTAAGATGACTTACCTCAGGCTTCTTACCTGTAAACACTTCTTCTGGAGTTTTGAATTCAAGAGCACTGTGAGATAATCTATTTTGCACATAAACTGCTGTCTTGGCTACTTCCGCCCATAAGTACATGGGAAGATCTTGGTCATGTATCATGGTCTTCACAACTTCCATGATTGTTCTATTTTTCCTTTCAGCCACCCCATTTTGTTGGGGATTGTATGGAGTAGTTAGTTCCCTTTTAATTCCAGCTTCTTTGCAAAAGTCCTCAAATTCCTTTGAGGTGAATTCTCCGCCATTATCTGTTCTGAGAATTTTGATTTTCTTGTCTGATAGATTTTCTATTAGAGCCTTGAACTCTTTGAATTTTCCAAAGACTTCATTCTTACCTTTTAGGAAGTATATCCAAGTTTTCCTTGAATAGTCATCAATGAATGAAAGATAGTATTCAAACCCACTTAAGGAAGTGGTGGGCATTGGTCCACATACATCTGAGTGTATAAGCTCTAAAATGTTCTTAGTCTTTGTTTCACTCTTTGGAAAGGGGTTCTTGATATTTTTCCCTTTCTTACATCCTTTGCATGAGCCATCATGATCAGCTTTCAATTCTGGTAATCCTATGACTACCTTGCTTACATAGGGTAAGGATTTATAATTGATGTGAGCTAATCTTCTATGCCATAGCTCACTGGGGCTAGAGATCTCCTGTGCAAGGGCAGCTTCTGGATGTCCCTTGAGCTTATAGAGACCTCCTTCTTCTTCACCAATAACAACTGCATCTTTAATTGTCTTCCCTTTGGACCACATGAGTACTTGTCCATCTATGAAGGCTACTCTGAAGCCTTTCTTATCTAGTGCTGAAATAGAGAGAAGGTTCTTCTTTAAACCTGGTACATATAAGATGTCTTTCATCTTCAAGGGTGTTCCAGAATCTAGCTTATAGCTAGCTTCACCAATTCCTTTGATGGGATATTGGTAGTCATCTCCTAGAGATACTTTCTGTGAAGAAGACTTTTCTTCAAGATTTGAGAAGGTCTTCCTTTGACCTGTCATGTGCTTGGAAGCACCACTATCAATGAGCCATGTATCTTCTCCAGGAGATACAGATCCAGAGAGTGCAGAGAATAGAACATATTCTTCTGGATCTTCTTTCTTCACCTTACATCTTTTCCTTTTGGGTTTTACCTCTACCTCTTCTTCTTCTTCATCTTCTTCCTCTTCTTCTTCTTCACTATCATTTTCTGCCATATGTGCATGATGTCTTTTGTGGAAGAATTTCTTCTTTTGAGAAGGAAAAAATCTGGAGATGTGTCCCAATTTATGACAATTGTAGCATTCTACCGTGGAAAGATCTCTTGCTGAATTGGGTCCTCTTCTCTTGTTAGATCTAGAGAAGTGTTGAGATCCTTTGTGGTCAACTCTCTTGAGGTGACTCATTCTTCTTCTTTTGGTATGAGTGGCTAAGGCTTGGTCATCCTCTTTGAGAAGGGCTTCTCTATTTGCAACCCTAGCTTCTTCTTGAACACAATCCTCCCATACTATATCAAACTTCATGCTCTCTTTCCTGGCACACATGGTTTGTATAAATGACTCCCAAGATCTAGTGAGACCATTGAGGGTAGTCATCACAAGTTCATCCTCATCAAGGGTATCACCAATTGCATCTAGTTGTTCCTTGATTTGTGAAACCCTTGAGAAGTAGTCTTGAATGGATTCTCCTTTGTGCATCTTGGTACTCTTCAATTTAGTCCTCAGGTTCATCTTCCTATTGATGTTCTTCCCTTCATACATTCTTCCTAGGGCATCATACATTTCCTTTGGAGTCTTCTTGGAGGCCACTTGGGGAATCAAGTGGTCTTTAATGGAATCAGCTATGATTCTCTTTGCCCTAATCAAATCTTTCCTATGCTTCTCTTTGGCTTCATTCTGGTTCTGCAACTTCTTCCTTGATAAACTGAGCAAGATCATTCTCTTCAAGAATGAGACCAATTCTGTATTTCCATGCCCGGAAATTCTCTATGCCTTCTAGCTTGTCTTCAAGCTTAGTATTTGGAGCCATATTCTCTTGGGGGAGTCCAAGAGACAGAGTAGACTTACTTGGAAAGTTACTTTTCACTTTTCCGGAATCTGAAACAGAATTTTATCGCACTTTTGGTAGAATTAGGGTTTGACTTTCCCGGAGTTCTACTTAACCAAAAAGTTCGATCTATAGCTTAAAAGAATTCTCTTGAGAAGGGCTATCCAACCATGTAATCAGAAATAAAAAATTCCTAACTTTTTTCTGAAACCAAAATCTGACGTATCACACTTTTGGTAGAATTAGGGTTTGGAATTCCCGGAGTTCTACCCAACCAAAAAGTTCGATCTAGGGCTTAAAAGAAAGGTATTGAAAAGGGCTATCCAGCCATGCAACCAAAAATAAATAATACCAAATTTGGGCTGAAACCCTAACTTCACCAAAGAGAGAGAGAGATGTATTCTTACCTTGTGAAAGATGTCCTATTCAGTCTAGCTCTGATACCATGTTAAGTTTAAACCAAATAACCAAGCAAGATCACTGAAAGAAACACAATCACAAGATAAACACACAATATACCCTGGGAAACCCTCATGGGGTAGAAAACCCAGCAAAGCTTTCCTCAATAAGATGATCAACCAAAATACAAGATGTGCTCCTCCTTCCTTTGTCTCCTTAGCTGATCTCCCAGACAAGTGCGCACTCTTCCACAAGTGAGTGAATGATCTAATGAGGAGTTCACCTCCTCTATTTATACTTGACTCTCAACTGACTAAAAGACCTTATGGGGCCGACCTCACCTGGAGAAGTCTAATAACCCCTAAAATATAACTACAGGGCCGACCCACACATGGTGGGTCTAATAACCCTAGTTAATACCAACCCCTGGAGGAATAAACATCTCCAGATACATAATAGGGTTACCTCGGAGGAATGAAACATCTCCGGAATAAATAATGTACAAATATAATATTCTTAGAAGTTACAATATTCAACAAGGAGTACAACAAGTGGTAGGGCAGAGAGAACACTAGGTACAAAGATTTATCTAATGATTGTTGCTGACTACATTGACATTTTTATGTCTCATAGTTTGACTCTTTGGGAAAGAGAGCGAAATGCTTCAAGAGTTCAACATTTCTTTTTGTTATGGTTATGTTGGGTACAGAAACAATCTCATGTTAATGCCAACATAAATCTCATTAGTAGAGAGGCATATCAGGATGTGAAAATTTCGTGCCACTTTGCGGTTTTATTGATGAGATTGTTTCGAGACCACTACTCTAACTTGCCATGTGTATTGCACTTGACTGGGTCAAATGTGTGTGAGAAGTTCTTTAGCAAAGTTGGTGGGATGGTTGGATCAGAGAGGGCCTATGATTTCGCTGACTTGCTTAATGCTGTTGGAACTCTTAATAGAGTTGCCGAAGAAGAATCAAATCCACAAGGGCTTCGCTTTAATAAATCTCATAAAAAACAAGAAAGCATCTGGAATAAATTGCACCAACAAACAACAGAGAATCATGATGTATTATCTCATTATGGTCCAATATCTACAGATGATAAAATTATAGAAGCTCTGAAAGTAGGATTGAATGATGCGCAAAACCTTTTATCAAGATTTGGCATGCAACTAGAAGGACACACACAATCTTCTTGGTGGTTTAAACCATGGACAGAGGATCAAAACTATCCAACATTCCAAGTAGTGGATGAAGTAGTTGATGGTTCTACACCGAATAACTCCAAGTCAATATTCCAATCTTCATCTTCATCCATACTCAATGTTAGTGAATTGCAAACAATGGAAAGTGAGTGGAGGCATGAGTTGGATGAAATTTTAGATACCATTGATGATAATGTGAACACAACTACCAAACCAGTGGTAGAGCTTGATGGTAAGGATATGTTCAAATCTTGTTTGGTTAGTCAGTTGAATGGAAATCCAACATTATCCAAAGATAGGTTGACTAGAGTGAGAAATGGGGTCTACTTTAGGCGAGATGAAAGGGCTTCAAAAAAGGGTGTTTCAATCGGCTTTGGAATTGGATTGGACTGCGGGGTGTTGTTTGAGAGCAACTCAATACCTATAGTTGAACGTGCCACAAGAAAAGGTGTTTCTCGAAGTACCAAAGAAGGTGTTTCTTGTGGAACTTGGTACATTGGAAGGGTTCAAAGAATAAGAAAGAAGGATGGAAATAGGGTGTTTGATTACCATAATGACATTGATCTTTTGGATAGGCTAGAAGGTGTTGAGCTTCAGTTTTGTTGGTACAATAAAATAAAAGGGCAACGCTTTTACAAGTATGATTTGACAGATCATCTTTTTGTACAACTTGAATCTGTTATAGCAATGGCCAACTTATCATACAACAATAGGAATGACACATACAAATTAGAAGAAAGAGATTACAAAGTTTTTTCTGATTTTGTCAGAAATCTCAACAAGGTTAATTTAAAGTTTATTGTAATTTATTTTTCCTTATTCATTCCCATTTAATAGATAATTTATAAATAATTATTGGTTGTATTTTTGTTGATTTCATGTAGTAATGCCATCTTGATTTTATATTTTTTGGCCTCAGGTGCAGTGAACCCTTCGAATGGTGAATTTTGGGATAAACCAACCTAATTTTTTCCACCTACTTTTTTGTGTAAGTTTCTTTGACCATTCATCTTTTGTAGTTGTATTTCAGCTTTCAAGATAGATATTGTGCTAGTGTAACGATCCATCTTATGATTTTAAATCGGATTTCAATACAGATTTGGATTTCACATGATGATTTGATTGTTACAGGTACCCGGGTTGATGCAAATTCATGTGTCATTCATGATGTCAACCTCATGTCAACGAGATTTAAAAATCAAGGCTAAAGGTGTTGGAAGGTTTTCAATCAAGAAAATTGACATTTTGGAAGTTGGGTAACTTGCTTTCCTCTATACTAGTGGTCATTTAGAGCTGATGTCAAGACAATTTGATCAAATACTTTATATTTACATGTTTTCAAAATTCAGGGCAATGCCCTCTTTAAACTTTTAGTAGTTTTTTAGTACTAGAAATGGAGAAGGTGACTCTTTTGAGTACAATTTATATCATACATAGCATCATATCTATAAGATAAACTAATACTCTTGATTTAACAATGATTTTGACTTATCATATCTTCCGTTTTGCTTAGTAAAAATATATGTGAATGTTTATAATTAATTTAAACTTTATGGATTTATGTGTTAGTTAATTTTTTTCATCCTTTCTTCTTCCAGCAAAGACTTGAATGTCTTTGTAAAGATCTCGGAGAAAATTCTGCAATGTATTTGGATTTTTAAAATTTCGATAATATTGCAACTATTACTATTAACTCTGCTCTATGTTTTATTTTTGTGGGGTTACTCTTTTTGTTGCTTGGCAAAGTTATTTAGATATGAGGTATGATTCTTGGAATATCATTCATTACAATATTAGAATTTTGTGGCACTGAGATAACCATGGTGGTAGTATTTTTTTTTTTATGTAGAATGTTATTGATGTGATGTCCAAAAGGTCAATGTTACCACTTATGAATATGTATGCAAGATTTTACGCTTTCTTTGTAATTGAGGTTGAGTTTTCTAGTGTTAAAAGTGAGTAAAGCTTGTAACATTATACATTTTGTTGTTCTATATGAGGCCAATTTCCAAAGTGTGTTTCTTTTCTAGCTATAAGTCACGTTGTAGCCTATGAAACTGTTCAGTATGTTTGAGTGTGCTTTTGGTTCCTTGTCAACTCCAAGGTTAAGAGATGTAGCTAATCGAGAATTCTGGAGTTGAACAATTATATTGTAATTTTTGTAGGTATTCTAGTAAAAAATCTAACTCTTCATTTTTTAGGTTGGGGTTTAGGTGGGTATTGAGATTCAATCAGACCTTGTTCCATGACAAGAAAGAAAAGTGAGATCAATCGTTCTTGGATCACTGGAACCAAGAAAAGTTAGATCAATCTTTCTTGACTAATAATTTCTTTCAACTTTTTGTATTCTTCTTTAACATTTTCACATTTCCAGTTAAGAATAGTTATTAGATTGAGTTATATTTGGCACATTCATAATTGAAATTTCAATTCTTATATGCAAGGCATCCTTCTTAATATTGTATTGGAACTGACATGAACATAGGTGAAAATCTAAATCCTTGTTTACATACATTATATGTTATTATTACCATGAAATGGTATCATATAAGTTTCACCATCTGTGTATCTTTATATCTATTGCATGATTGAAACTTAACAATGGATATTTTTTCCTCTCCCTTAAAGATAAAAAGAATTAGATATATTAACCCACGAAAAGGTAACTAAATGTTTCTAATTCCCTTGATTGGAAGAATAAATGTAGAGGAAGTAGAGGTAATTCATTGAATCTTGTGAATGACCCAAATCCAATATATGCACATGATCATATGGTGTTATTGGAAAGTAAGAGGAATTTTTCTATGTTCATTTGGGTTCAAACAACAATGATGATTGTTTTGATAGGAAGGTAGGGAAGTCCATCCACAAAAGGGTTTCAATTTTGTATTTTTATGGAGTTTATTTTATTAAGCTTATAAAAAACATGAGCTCTCTAAGGCTATATTTGTATTTACATGATATAAAATTGGTAGATTGGTAGGTTGTGGTTTGAAACATCTGTAATTCTTATCTTTTATAAGCATTGCACTGACTATTGGACTATCTATCTTTTACTTTATTTGTTACATTGATCTCTTAACGAGTTTCCTTTTACTCATTTTACCTTCCCCATTACTATTTCATTGGGTCTTCCACTATCCAATGCTACAAATTGATCAGTCGCCCCTACAATCTTAGTGGGATCATTGTTAGCATTATACTACTACTTTCTTTAGCATCTTGTTTGGTTATACTAAGATGCATTAGGATCCTGTTTGTTACACCTTGATAATATGATATAAAGGGGATATTAAAAATGGGTTGATAAAAATGGATACCTACAATATCTGGTGAAAATAGGGGTTTTCTTAATTGGAAAGGTATATTGGGAGGGGGCTTCAACAATACAATTTTAAGAGGGATTTTCCAATATTTAGTGAAATTAGGGATATTCTTTAATATCCTGCGAACGATGGTGCTATGTAACAAGTTCACTGAGTGAACCCCCCGTGACATACCTATGCATAAAGGTTGCATGCAAGAGGGAGGAAGTGGTTGTGGTGAATGGGGACGAAGGTGTCAAAGTGAGGGAAAGAAATTTTATTAGTAAATGTATCGATGATTAATTTGATGACATCTAAATGGAAATATGAATTGATACTTCCAACTACTAATTCAACTTCTTATAATATTTGATAGGAAAGTTTCCTAGACCACACCCTTAAAATTAGTCTAGAGACTTGTAATATCTCCAAGTGAGTCATTAGATATTAGAATCGGATAAATAATATGTCATTTGAAATTTTATGAGTTAATTTACATCTTGGAAACTATAATTTTCTATCCCAATGATCATCAACAAAAAAATGAACCCTTTGTTGAATATTGTAACTTCAAAGAATATTATATTTGTACTTTATTATTCCGGAGATGTTTCATTCCTCCGAGGTAACCCTATCATGTATCTGGAGATGTTTATTCCTCTAGGGGTTTGTATTAACTAGGGTTATTAGACCCACCATGTGGGGGTCGGCCCTGTAGTTATATTTTAGGGGTTATTAGACTTCTCCAGGAGAGGTCGGCCCCATTAGGTCTTTTAGTCAGTTGAGGGTCAGTATAAATAGAGGAGGTGAACTCCTCATTAGATCATTCACTCACTTGTGAAAGAGTGCGCACTTGTCTGGGAAATCTGCTAGGGAGACAAAGAAGGAAGGAGCACATCTTGTATTTTGGTTGATCATCTTATTGAGGAAAGCTTTGCTGGGTTTTCTACCCCATGAGGGTTTCCCAGGGTATATTCTGTGTCTATCTTGTGATTATGTTTCTTTCAGTGATCTTGCTAGTCTATTTGGTTTAAACTTAACATGGTATCAGAGCTAGACTGAATAGGACATATTTCACAAGGTAAGAATACCTCTCTCTCTCTCTCCGGTAAAGTTAGGGTTTCAGCCCAAAGTTGGTATTATTGAATTTTGGTTACATGGCTGGATAGCCCTCTTCAATATCTTTCTTTTGAGCCCTAGATCGAACTTTTTGGTTGGGTAGAACTTCGGGAAATCCAAACCCTAATTCTACCAAAAGTGCGACAAGTCAGAATTTGGTTTCAGAAAAAAGTTTGCATTTTTTATTTCTGATTACATGGCTGGATAGCCCTTCTCAAGACCATTCTTTTGAGCCCTAGATCGAACTTTTTGGTTGAGTAGAACTCCGGGAAAGTCAAACCCTAATTCTACCAAAAGTGCGATAAAATTCTGTTCCAGATTCCGGAAAAGTGAAAAGTAACTTTTCCAGGTAAGTCTGCTCTGTCTCTTGGACTCCCCCAAGAGAAGATGGCTCCAAACACTAAGCTTGAAGACAAGCTAGAAGGTATAGAGAATTTCCGGGCATGGAAATACAGAATTGGTCTCATTCTTGAAGAGAATGATCTTGCTCATTATATCAAGGAAGAAGTTGCAGAACCAGAAGGAGATGAAGCCAAAGAAAAGCACAGGAAGGATTTGATTAAGGCAAAGAGAATCATAGCTGATTCTATTAAAGACCACTTGATTCCCCAAGTGGCCTCCAAGAAGACTCCAAAGGAAATGTATGATGCCTTAGGAAGAATGTATGAAGGAAAGAACATCAATAGGAAGATGAATCTAAGGACTCAATTAAAGAGTACCAAGATGCACAAAGGAGAATCCATTCAAGACTACTTCTCAAGGGTTTCACAAATCAAGGAACAACTAGATGCAATTGGTGATACTCTTGATGAGGATGAACTAGTGATGACTGCTCTCAATGGTCTCACTAGACCTTGGGAATCTTTCATACAAACCATGTGTGCCAGGAAAGAAAGCATGAAGTTTGATATAGTATGGGAGGATTGTGTTCAAGAAGAAGCTAGGGTAGCCAACAGAGAAGCTCTTCTCAAAGAGGATGACCAAGCTTTGGCCACCCATACCAAAAGAAGAAGAACAGGTCATCTCAAGAAGGTTGACCACAAAGGATCTCAACACTTCTCTAGAAAGAGAAAAGGACCATTTCCAGTAAGAGATCTTTCCACAGTAAAATGCTACAACTGTGATAAGCTAGGACACATCTCCATATTTTGTCCTTCACAAAAGAAGAAGTTTGTCCACAAAAGACACCATGCACATATGGCAGAAGATGATAGTGAAGAAGAAGAAGAGGAAGAAGATGAAGAAGAAGAAGAGGTAGAGGTAAAACCTAAAAGGAAAAGATATAAGGTGAAGAAAGAAGATCCAGAAGAATATGTTCTATTCTCTGCACTCTCTGGATCTGTATCTCCTGGAGAAGATACATGGCTCATTGACAGTGGTGCTTCCAAGCACATGACAGGTCAAAGGAAGACCTTCTCAAATCTTGAAGAAAAGTCTTCTTCACAGAAGGTATCTCTAGGAGATGACTACCAATATCCCATCAAAGGAATTGGTGAAGCTAGCTATAAGCTAGATTCTGGAACACCCTTGAAGATGAAAGACATCTTATATGTACCAGGTTTAAAGAAGAACCTTCTCTCTATTTCAGCACTAGATAAGAAAGGTTTTAGAGTAGCCTTCATAGATGGACAAGTACTCATGTGGTCCAAAGGAAAGACAATTAAAGATGCAGTTGTTATTGGTGAAGAAGAAGGAGGTCTCTATAAGCTCAAGGGCCATCCAGAAGCTTCCCTTGCACATGAGATCTCGAGCCCCAGTGAGCTATGGCATAGAAGATTAGCTCACATCAATTATAAAGCCTTACCCTATGTAAGCAAGGTAGTCATAGGATTACCAGATTTGAAAGCTGATCATGATGGCTCATGTAAAGGGTGTAAGAAAGGGAAAAATATCAAGAACCCCTTTCCAAAGAGTGAAACAAAGACTAAGAACATTTTAGAGCTTATACACTCAGATGTATGTGGACCAATGCCCACCACTTCCCTAAGTGGGTTTGAATACTATCTTTCATTCATTGATGACCATTCAAGGAAAACTTGGATATACTTCCTGAAAGGTAAGAATGAAGTCTTTGGAAAATTCAAAGAGTTCAAGGCTCTAATAGAAAATATATCCGAAAAGAGAATCAAAATTCTCAGAACAGATAATGGCGGAGAATTCACCTCAAAGGAATTTGAGGAATTTTGCAAAGAAGCTGGAATTAAAAGGGAACTAACTACTCCATACAATCCCCAACAAAATGGGGTGGCTGAAAGGAAAAATAGAACAATCATGGAAGCTGTGAAGACCATGATACATGACCAAGATCTTCCCATGTATTTATGGGCTGAAGCAGCCAAGGCAGCAGTATATGTGCAAAATAGATTATCTCACAGTGCTCTTGAATTCAAAACTCCAGAATAAGTGTTTACAGGTAAGAAGCCTGAGGTAAGTCATCTTAAAATATTTGGGTGTCCTGTGTACATCCACATTCCAAAAGAAAAGAGAACCAAGTTGGATCCCTCAGGTAAGAAGGGAATGTTTGTTGGATATTGTGAAACTTCCAAAGCCTTCAGAATCTACATACTAGGTTTCAATCACATAGAAATAAGTAGAGATGTAACCTTTGATGAGGAAGCAGCTCTCAAGAAATCCAGAAAGTGTCAACTTGAAGAATTTTATGAAGAAGAAAGTGTCAACTTGAAGAAGAAAGTAAAAGTAGTCTAGGATAGAGTTGTTGATTCTTTTGTGATACTTTGATCAATTCAAAGTGATATACAACAATTCATGTGGATAATCATTCACCATCTTTGTATACTGTTCATAGTTTGAAAAATGCATAATTATTTGTAAGATGGAAACCTAAGATTGGAGAAATTTTTTATAATTAATTGTTTGTCTAAAGAAATCTATTCTTTTACCATTATACCTTTGGGAAATATTTATGTTTGGACATGCATTAGTGTATACTTTAGTACAAAACACCAATGAATTTTCAAAATATTGAAATTAAGAAGCCATCAACAACTTAGATTGAATCTTGTTGAACAACACCAACCTATTTGAGTGGGGAAACTGAAAATGTCACATTTTGAATGACATGAAGATATTAAAAATTATAGTAAATTAAGGCAAGAATAATTGTGATAATTTAGATAGAACATTAAAGCAAATATAGAAATAAAGAAACAACAAAAGTTCCAACACATAAATGGTTTCAAACCTCTTGAAACTTCAACCAATTAAGATATTACTAAACACATTTTCAAATTAGCGGGGATCTATCATCCCAACTATGTATTACAGTAGTAAATCACCTTTAATTTGGGAGAAAGAATGCATATCCAACTCATACACATTATCAAAGATCTATGCTAGGAAAAGCTTAAACGTAGTTGATCATTATCATAATATTAAATTATACCACATTGCAATAGTCTCTCTTTATTTGGTTTAAGTCTAGGTCATTTAAGTTGTGCTCTCTTACTCTCTCTTATTTGAACCTAGTCACTAAATTATTCTCTCTCTCTTGGGATTAGGCTATTAAATTGTGGTAACATTACAAATCATTATGCAACAAACCTCATAAAATGGAATAATATCTATCTATCTATCTATATTATTCAAACTTAAGGAATCTCTCTCCAACTAAGCCATTAAACTTTTAGTGACATTGTGAATCATAATAAAATCAAATTCATAATATGGTATCAAAACATATTTCTATAGATACATACCATTATTGTGGTGACAGTCTAGAGCATAATGCAAGAGTATTAAATATTGGTGACATCTCTAATTCTCTTTGGACCAAGAACATTAAATTTCTTTCTCTTCATAAAATGAATCTAAATCTAATTCTCACTCAAAAGAAGTGTCTCTCGCCATGGAAATATAAGAAAACGGAAGCCTTAAGTTCAGGAATTGTCCTGGATATTAGAAAACATAAGTATAAGACTCTCTTTCTATAAAATGGAAGCCTTAAGTTGGGGGGCATCAACCTAGGAGTTTGTAAAGGCTCGTAGAAGAGAGAAGTCCATATTGAGTCCTTTAGGAACTGTAAATTAGTGGCAATGAATACCTTAGACCAATATTGACGTAGGGGTTTTGTACAAAATAAAACTTGTCACTACATGTACTTTAGGAAAATTTTCCAATAAAGCAACTAGTGACAAAATGATTTTTCCATTCATTTTGCAGGTCAAAACCCTCTTAAAGGTGTGAAGCGACTAGTGACCAGGATAATAAATGAAAATATAAACCAAGTATATCGACCCTCTCTCCATGGATTTCTACGGGTCCCTCTCTTTTCTATTTTACATTAAGTTGCTAGTATTTTTAATGTTTTGATTGACATCGATAAAAAATTTAGCAATAGTTTTGTATTCCTAGTGGTTGTTAAATATTTTGATTGAAAGCCAGATCCTTTTGTACCCCATTTGAATGTATAACTTTCGCATATTATATATAACTTTGGCCATGTAAAATAATATTTAATCAGCCTAGCCTTGTCTCTTTGACCTTTTCATACATATTAATTTGTACTCATTATATACAATTTAAGGTCTTTTGTCTTTGATAAACTATTTCCTAGTGTTAACTAGGAATACAAAATTGGAACCTTTTCATACATATTAATTTGTACTCATTATATACAATTTAAGGTCTTTTGTCTTTGATAAACTATTTCCTAATGTTAACTAGGAATACAAAATTGGAATGTATGCACATAGTAGAAAGGCAAATAATTATCTTCCAAACATATATATATTTTTAAATTCTTCTGAATTGGTTGTTGAAAGTATGTCAAAGGTGCAAACGGAATATACACTATCACATATTTTATTTTCTAATTCTTTATGTAGGCATATACGTAACAAGTCAAGTGCCACGGGAGTGGCGATGTCCCTGCCGTCAGGAGTTAGTATCAAATTTTGTCATTTAGTTAATTCATGAATTAGGTGTTAGTTAAGGAGTTAGTATCAAATTTTGTCATTTAGTTAATTCATGAATTAGGTGTTAGTTAATGAATTTAGTTAATAAATTAGGTGTTAGTTAATGAATTGGGTATTGGAAATCAAAATTTGGTTTTGTAAATTTTATCATTTAGTTAATGAATTGAGTATTGGAAATTAGAATTTGGTTTCGTAAATTTTATCATTTAGTTAATGAATTGGGTACTGAAAATTAGAATTTGGTTTCGTAAATTTTATCATTTAGTTAATGAATTGGGTATTGGAAATCAGAATTTGGTTTCGTAAATTTTATCATTTAGTTAATGAATTGGGTATTGGAAATCAGAATTTGTTTTCGTAAATTTTATCATTTAGTTAATGAATTGGGTATTGGAAATTAGAATTTGGTTTCGTAAATTTTATCATTTAGTTAATGAATTGGGTATTGGAAATCAGAATTTGTTTTTGTAAATTTTATCATTTAATTCATTAATAAATTAGAGCTACAAGTTACTTAATTAATTTCATTAATGAATTAGAGCTACAAGTTAATTAATTTCATTAGCTTGGTCAAAAATAAAATAAATTAACTAGATGAATATTGTCTAAAATTATAATGCAACAACTTATCCTTGCTTCTGTTCAAGTCTATGAACCTACACACAATACAACAAGCACCTTCCTCAAATGCTTAGCAGAATTAGAACCACCAAACTATAGTTAATAACTTTCATTACTTCACTTTTATTAATTAACTTTCATTACTTCACTTTTATTAATTAGGTAATTGATATTGTATAATTGCTACTTTTGTAGTAGATTATAATGATTTTGAGTATTTAATACAATATTTAAAAAAAATAGTTAAAAATTCAAAGATATTAAAATTGACCATATTTAAAAATGGATATATAAAACTTACCATATAAAAATGTTAATGTTAAAGTCCTTTTTGCTAACCCTATTTAAAAGATATTTAATGTCATTTTTGCTAACCT
This sequence comes from Larix kaempferi, assembly GCA_027924585.1. Taxonomy (NCBI): domain Eukaryota; kingdom Viridiplantae; phylum Streptophyta; class Pinopsida; order Pinales; family Pinaceae; genus Larix; species Larix kaempferi. The sequence goes on along the minus strand of BSBM01000723.1, from coordinate 3,195,976 downwards.
TATTTAAAAGATATTTAATGATTGGCTCAATTGTTTTTATATACCGACTTTTAATGTATACGTATCTTAAATATGGACAGATGAAGCAGTATTTCATATATACCCATACTTCTCTGCATTGTATTGAGAAGATATCGGCATTGAAAATGTATTATTGATTTAGTTATTTTATTATTTTATATTATTAAAACAATAATCTAGAAAACCATAATCTATTAATTTTAATAAAATTAAAATGAGACAAAGCAAGTTGGCACCTACTAAGTAATTTAAATTCAACGTTGACTTCTACAATATAGAAAAATTGTATTTCTACAAATTATAAAAAAAATTTATTTAAACTAATAATACTTTTTCTAAATATGAGAGATTTCCCAATGTCATGGACAAATGTAATACATTGCCATTGCCATTGAATCAGCATTAGAGCGCCTCATATTCTCGCCAATCCCTTCATTGTTTGGGACAATCGTATTCAATTATTTTCATAGCGCAGACAACTAGATCTTATGCACATCTGTAGTGTATTGAATACCGGCACCCAGTTTGCAATATACCTCTAGAAGTGTGCACTAGAAGTAGCTGTGGTGAATAAACAAAGTATTGGTACAAATTTTGCAATGTAACTCTAACAGTAACAGTATGCACTAGAAGTAGCTGTGGTGAATGAACAAAGGGTTAAATCCAAAACAAAGTAAAAATTGAAATGCCAAGTAGAATAAAGAGGTTGAAACAAATTCTTGATATGGCCAGGCACTATATTTGCTTCAAAATTATAACACATACAATCACTTTGAGAAGAGCACAACTTAGCTACGGATAAACTTTAACTGTCTATTAATTCTAACAATAAATAATTTCAAGTGGTCCGTGACAAAGAGGCTAAGCTTGATGAATTTAGTATGAAAGTGTTTCCTTGATAAAATTTAAATTGGTTTACAGTAAGCAAAAATAGCCTCAAGCCTACGCCTAAAGCCAGAAAATATTTTATTTGAAAGGATCCATGTGATGAATAGGAAACTCGAGACACACTGCTTCATTACTATTCTGAAACATGAAAGATGTAATAGAACATGTCGATAACAATCCTGTCAACCACAACAGGAGTAAAATATTGACTATAAAGAAATCATCTGAGCATGTGCCCAAAGATGCTAGCTAGATAGAATAACATACAAATATTGTTTCATTAAAATAAAGACGTTAGAAAAGTTGAGACGATACAGTACAAAAAAAAATGATAGTTGTACTGATATAGTCCATCCCCGTATTCAGAAATAAAGATAGAAATAGCGCGGGTTAAAACAAATTAATAGATTTAGTTGCACATATCAAACAGAGGAAGATTCCTTATCAAACACGCTTACTCCACACTTCCAATGTCTGTACTGATGTCTGTACACTTCCAATGTCTGTACTGATGTTTCTGCAATGGACGGTTGATCCAATCCTGTACAATTATCAAAAGTCGACTCCACAGGCTTCTTGGGAATATTGCTTACCGCTGCTTCTTCCCACACTTGTAAACACAAAAGATGGTGCCACCAAAGCTGAACAATATTATTCAAAATTAATGACCAAATAAACATTGAAATTTGGAACAGAGACATTGCGGAAGTTTGATTCTCGAGCTTTATCATTATGATGCTCCAATGGTTAGGAAGAATCTATGCTAGTAAATGATATTGATTAAAAAAACACTATCACCTGTCCATTTGTTGATGCAGGTTCAAGTGGCAGCATCCCCCCAAAGTCTTTGGACTCCAGCTCCTCATCGAAATCGAGATTTATTAGAATTCGAGAAGATAGAAAATTTCCTGAACTATATGTCATGGTAGATCTCACTACAATGGCTAATTTGAGCAATAGTGCAAACTTTTAAAAACTCCATATTAAAATCGAAATTGATATTGAATACAACAATACACATGACACTGACCATGAAATTACGATTACAGGAGTAAGCACGAGAGATATGGTTCTCTGCCACACGAAGATAAATCTAAGCATTGACTTGCATGCGGCTTTTGCATGGCTTAAACGTGGCCGTGTTGGTTCAGTCATGTAAGTTGCATGACATTGCATAGTTTAAACGTTCTATGGTTTGCTTGGGATGCCCGTTGCATGGCGTCAATGTGGCACATTTTTATTTCCGGGGCCCTAGGGTGAAAGTTTTTTTCTTTTTTCCAGTGGGATATTAGGACATGGTTTGCATTAATAATTACGTCAATATAAGTAGAATTTGACATATGTTATACAATCATGCAAATGTCACCGCTTCATGCCATTTATTTTTTACCATCAATGGCAAGTAGCCATTCTTTTGCCACACAGCGGGATAACACCTAAGTCCTCCTCGGTCTCTTCAAGAGAATAATTCAAGCGATTTATACTCATTATTTGTTGTGACACTGGGCTAGAGATTTCAATGCAAACTAAATGATGCATTGGTTATCACCCATTGCACCTACCTTTGAAAGCATTCTACATATGTTTTAACAGCATCATGGTTGCCACCATTCTTATCATTGTTATTACTATGCTTTCTCTGCCAGAGACCATCTTGCATGCTATCCATTTTTGAGGTCGATTGAGGCATCACATAAATCCTCCTCTAGAAAGTTAAGGTGTTTGAAATTATTTCAAGGGACGAGCAGAATTTTGTAGTCGAATCCCACATCTACAGCATGCAATCTTCGTACATATGCATGTCATGTGAAAGACTAAGCAAATAGATAAGGTATCTATGGTCCAGAAAGAGGAAAGGAAATACCAGAGTGGCCATAGTTTTTGTTCTCATTTCCATTGTTGGTTGCTGTTTCTTATGGCCTGGAACAAGTATTTTTCTGTAGAATTGATATTCAATGAAAAAGAAGCAAAGCAGTAAAGTGTACAACCTTTCTACATACAAATAGCTTCAAAGAAAGGTAAAGTGTACAAAAAATTTGCATACAAATAGATTCAAAAATTATACACTATGCTTACTTTGTATCAAATATTTCTGTTATAATCCATCTAAATACAGTAGTCTTTAAGCCAGATTCCTTGTACAATGTTGTATCAGCTCCCTAATTCCTTTGTCATTAAACAAAAGATGCCTTGTGATCTTAGACGGACATGTGTTTGATACCCTTTGAATTGGGAAACAAATCAAATTAAGTTAGGGGCATATCTTCTTATGATTTTGCAATTTTGGGTTCACCTGTCTGGGTGTCTGGGGGGCTGATAACGAGATTAAGAATTATTGAACACATAGATCAACAGAAGGAAGAGATAGGGATTACCTCACCAGAGTCACCAACCCATCAATGGTGCATATGTTGCAACAACACAACATAATCATAGTCAGAGTCATTGTGAGTTCTTGTCAAACCTAGTGCAGAAACTATACCTTCTCAGCTTCTTGGTAATAGATGAGAACAACAACATAGGAGGCGACTTTATCCAGAACTCGCATGGCATCCTTCAGTAGCTAATATAACATGAGTTATGAATTCAGGTCCTTGTGCTTCTGGCTACCTTTCCGTTCTAAATTAAGGCTCACATTATGGCCTGTAGATATAGGCCAGATTTGTATATATGATCTCGCTTCTTTTCTTTGGAAATAGAAAATGCTTCAGTCTCAAGGATGTAGTTTTTATGTCTTTTATAGCTTAAACTAGGCGGTGCAAGGATATCGGATATTGGTGATCAGGCGGTGCACGGTGATAAGGTGGTGCAGGGATATCGATAAGCACAACGTGGCAATGCAAAGGCGGTGCAACCGCGAGTTGGCTATGAACAATGTAACGCAAAATTTTGAAATCTCCAAATAATGTAATGTTGGCGGTAAGTAATGCTTAATGGTTAGCATTACTTGGCTTTGTTTTCGCTTTCTTCTCAAAGAAGAATTGATTGAATGCATGTCATTAATGCTAGTTATTTGAATTTTATTCTTGCGTTGGTGCAAATGCCGACACATAGACCATTGCGTTGGTGAATTTTATTCTTGCGTTGTGCAAATGCCGACACATAGACCATTGCGTTGGTGAATTTTATTCTTGCATTGGTGCAAATGCCGACACATAGACCTCAACCATTAAAATTGGGATTGCATGAATTTAAAACTTTTGCCATCCCTAGAAGCTCGCCCTTTGAAGATACCGCAAATGCCAACACAAAGACAATAACCATTAAAGTTGGGACTACATGTATCCAAAAAAACTCTCATCCCGAAAATTTCGCCGCCACCCCGACAATAACACCCAAGTTTATAGCGAATAAGATTCGAGATAAATAATATTAAGCTTATTATTTAATAGAAAAAATAAAAACTATTATATGAAAGTTTGATTATAATCAAAATTTTACAAAAGTCAAAGACTAACTAATGTTAGTCAATGCGGATCGAATACAATAGTTACCTGCTACGGCAGGGACTAATAACCTCTAAAAATATCACAACTCATTACCTAAATTGAATGTCTTGTTCCTTTTGGAAATTATAGAAAATTCCAAATGGCATGTTACTCTTGTTATTTTTTTAAGGGTAGGACTTATTTTATATTAGAAGGAAAAAATTATAACATACTTGGCATAGGGTTCCAGGTGAATTGTCTTAACTTGAAACCCATACTATGACATGCTAAGATCCTAGCTTGTGCATATATCAAAACAAAATTTAGAACCATATTTATGTTACTAGGCCTTTGATTGTCAAATGAAAATGAAATATAGAAAATAGTGTTTTTCATGTGACCTATGGTTTTTAATAACTATCATATACAAAATGTAACCAATTTGAAGGAAACTTGGTCCGTGTCCTCTAAAATATATGTTAAAAAACAGAAAATATTTATGGACATAAAGAAAACTAGACCCTATCTTTTGCTATCTAGTTTGGATTCTTATCCAAGGAGATGGGGTTCTCAAGAACAACCCCATGTGGTTGCTCTTATCCATCTTCCTTTGTGTCCTCCTTTGAAGTATTTACAATCTCTTGAGGGCTTGTAGAAGAAAATATTTATCATTTCATTGGTAGAAGTTCTCCAAGATTTCTTATATGGATGGGTTGCTACATTCGATCATAGAGTCCAAATGGTATGCAATTAGATAATTTTTTTTCCAATGTAATTGAAAAGTTAACGAGTACTAGGGATAATGTGTGTCAATTCTTCATCAAATTTGGTGCAAGTTTGGTGGCTTCTATTCCTTCCCTAACATTATGTTCCATCTTTTGCAATCATTGGACAATGGTAACCTTGTGCCTAACATCAATATATATTTCCATCTCATGAAATTCCATCTACTTCTTCCTAGACATGGTATGCCAGCCTCTTGATTCCTAGTGGGCCTTGCAAAATGGGGGACTACCTCTATGAATGAAAGGCACCTCCTATGTTTCCACTTTTGTATTTTCCTCTTCAAGCAAGTGATGATCCCAACCCATCAACTCCCTCTCTTGATCCTTACACCAATTGGATTTTCATATTAGGATGGGGTCCCAATATTCCATGTTTTCTTATTTCTCTAGTTGCTTGGTTACCCTTTGCCTCTCCTCCATATATCCATGGACTCAAAGGTATGAGGGAGGCCATTATATGCCTAGGATTATCAATGATGGAGAGAACCAATAATAGAATGAGCATTGTAGTCTTCAATATTTTGATAGATATCAAATTCATGGTCCTTACAAGAATTCTTCATTGCATGTCATGGGATAGTCTTCTCCTAAGCAAATTGTAGAACCTTCAAAAAAGTCATGATACCCCTTTGTTTCCCATTCTAAAAATTTTGGGTGAGTGTGTCAAGAGACTACTTATTGTGCCATTTGTCCCCTTCCACTTATACGACGTGACCACCTCATGCCATTATTTGCCACGATGTGGTGGCCATAAATGGAAATAGGTGATGGCATTTGTAGGTTACATCACCTCCTGAGCACCCCATATAGGTGGTTAATTTAATATTTGATTGAATATGAGACAATGTCACTTGATATCACTATCTTGCATGATTTCACAATCCTAATCCATTTCAATTTTTTTCCAACCAATGCCTTCATTTGCTAGTTTATTGTCGTTTTCTTTACATGTGGAGTGTTGGATTGCTTGAAGGATTACAATTTGATAGGTATTCATCTCTGTGCATATAGATAGACTCTAAATTGTGATTGTTATTTTTTCTAGGATTCCATGTAAGAGATTATTTCCGTTATAAGTATTTGTGAGCCTCCCTCAATTATTAGGTTGATGTCATTTTGTTTTGTTGCTAAATAGAGTCCCTTTTACAAAGATTGCAATTTCTATGAATTGTTAGTATATGTTCCCTTGTTCCTAATGTATATTTTGATCATGTTTATTTACAATATCTAAATACTCTCATTATGCCCATAAGCTTGGGGTTACCTTTGGAAGCCTCATCGAATTTTAGTTTGATTGAAATCAAATGGATAGGGGGTGGGGTAGGGGTGTGGTCAACACCATTTCTTAAGGATTTTACCCTTGATGATTGTATGTTTGAATCTTCTTTCTTGGGGAAAAATATTGATTCCCCAAGTGACAATAATTCTATGTTTGTTGTTTGGGCATGTTTCTCTTGTATTTTTACATTCAACGACATGAATTGTTTCTTTGATTCTATTCACTACCATTTGCCAATGTATGTTTTGTTTTTTCTACCAATCTATGAAAATAATATGGTTGCAATCCTTACAAATTGTCCATAGTAGGAATCATAGGAAATAAAAATGGACAATATACTGAGGGTGGGGAAGAGGAAGGGATGTCATCTCTAGTGCTCTAGAGTTTCTAGCTATGTGATTTGTTTATTTCCATCCAAATGTCTAGATAAGGTAGATTCCCTCTCCTTTAACTAATTCACTATGATGTAATGATTGAAGAGTTGTTTAGTGTTTCCTCTACTTGTTGGAAGAAGAATCATATTGAGGATCCCTAAAACCCTCTATGTCTTACTTTATCCCATGTGAGAAATTCTTCTCTTTCTATTTTGCACTGGAAGGTCACCACCTTTGGCAAAAAGGTTTGTTTCCATATATTTTCTCATGGTCTACCTTTAGCTTATTTAATACCAAGAAATGGCCTTCCTTCACTATGTATGAGCTTATTCCTTTCAATCCCATTGTAGAATATTGTTTTGTCTTTTGAACATGAATTTTATGTCTTGAAGGATTTCTCATAGCCTAGTTCTCTTTGCTTCTTCTAAATATATAGGCCATGTTTCCAAGGGTCATTGGTACCATATTTGGGATTGTATTGGTGCCTTAGGTTGTGGACTTTGGGGTTGTTTTGGTGCCTTACGTCGTGGTATTTGGGGTTGTTTTGGTGCCTTAGGTCATGGAATTTTCTCTTAGTATTCTTTGATGTGAAGTTTGTTCTGGTTGATGAAATGTTGTTTCATGCCTTGTAGGGTGCACTTAGAAGTTAAGGTTTCTCTTTGCTACAAAAATTATTTCCACATTAGGGTAGATGTTCCATATTTTACATCCATTAAACTTATTTTTGGACTAGATCCATATTCTTACATGCATTAGTCAAAGTAAGGGATCCTGTAGCAACCTATTTGCTAATTAACTAAATTTTCTTCAATTTACAATTTACATACTAAACTTGTACAGTTTAATTTTATCCAAAATTTAACTTACATTAATAAAAACTAGTAATTTTAACCAGAAGAATACCTCTACTGGTGCATGAGGTGAATTATTGATTGAGTCACTTTCCCAAGTGGAAACACGGTTTTCCTTGCAGCCAAGTAGGGGCCTAGGTAGCTCCCTAGCCCCAGGAAGCCATCCAAATGGCCTCTCGGCCCTCCATGCCTTTGTTGGGTGTTTTATTGTCTTAATGAATTCACCAAATATGTAATTATTGATTGGGGTTGGTAAGCTTAGAGTTGTCACAAAATATATGTTGAGGTAGAAGGTTACCTAAGATATCAGCTCGGAAGACCTTAGAAATATTTAATAATGAAAAGATCTAAGGATCTTTCAAAATGAAAAACCGAGTTAAACTTAAAAAATAAAACTACTAAGATGATTAGTGTTGATGTATATGTAACTTCGGAATGTATTTCATATATATTTATTGTACCCTTATTAGAGATGTGTTATTCCTCTATAAGGAAGTGTCATCATGTGGATTGACAAGTGTCGCAAGTGTGTGTACTTGCCGATGGGTTATTAGACCACCATGTGTGGGGTCGACCCTGAAATATATATATTATAATGTGGATGTACCTAGCTAGACAAGTCGGCCCCATAAGGTCACTGGGAAAACAGGTTAGTATAAATAGAGATCAAGTGATCTCTATTTAGATCATTCGGAAAAGTATCTCTCTCTCACTCAAAAACTGGCGCACTAGTGAGGAGGAGGATCATTTGCTACTAGGAGACTATCTTAGTGTATTTTGGTTGTACTTTGGTTGAGCCATTGCTCTCTCTATCTCTGAGGAAGTTGTGGGGTTTTTCACCTTAGGGTTTTCCCCACGAAACTCTGTGTCTCTTGTCTCTTATGCTTTTGATTCTTGTGATGCTTGTCATGCTTATTGTGATTGTTATGCATTGATATACTGTATACGTTATTCTCTCAGTGAAGATCCTATAGTATTGTGAATTAATGCTCAAAATTTAACATGGTATCAGAGCTCACCTGAGAAGAAGACATTTTGCAGTGACGGAAACTTGAGTTTCTTGTTTATTGGGTTTCACTCCACAGATTTTGGAAAAGTAGTATAGTAGATTGACTCTACTCATAAAGGCACATCTATCTGTCCAATCAAAATTCAATTCCGAGCATTTTCAGATTTGGCCCTAGAAATTAGGGTTTCCACAAAATAGGAATTTCTGAAATCTGAAGACATAGCTGGACGCTCCTTGCAAAAATCGAAGTTTAGAGCTTTGGATCGAGATTTTTGGCTGGGTAGATCTCCAGGAAGCTCAAACCCTAATTCAGGGCTCTCCCTAGTGAACCAAGGAGGACAAAAAGGCAAATCTAAAGGGTAAAACTTTGTTGATCTCAAATTCTGAATGCACTAGGCTGATCAACGCATCAAAGCACATATTTCTATCCTTTTAGAAAATTGAAATTCACATTTTGAATTTTTAGGGTTTTTTCGACAAACCCTAATCCGGGACGAGATCCAGTTTTTAGCATTTCAAGTGGTAAGACGTAAATCTTTTCTATTTCCATTTGAAGTACTCTTTAAGATATCTCACCACACCAAGCTTGAGGATAAGCTTGAAGGGGCTGATAACTTCCGAGCTTGGAAGTATAGGATTGGGTTAATCCTGGAAGAGAATGAATTGGACTCATATATAAAAGAAGACATCCCTATCCCAGAGGATGAAGAGGCCAAGGTATTGCATAAGAAGAACTTGGTCAAGGAAAAGAGAATCATTGCTGATTCTATCAAAGACGATCTCATACCCCATGTGTCTTCTCTAAAGACACCCAAGGATATATTTGACTCTTTGACCAAGCCATTTAAAGGGAAGAACATAAATCGGAAGATGACTCTGCGAAATCAATTGAAAGGGGTCAAGATGTTGAATGGAGAAACCATTCAATCTTACTTCTCCAAGGTCTCTCAGATCAAGGAGCAACTTGAAGCTGTGGATGAAGTAGTGGACAATGGTGAAGTTGTTATGACCACTCTGAATGGCCTACCTAGGTCATGGGACTCCTTTATTCAAGGAATCTGTGCAAGAAAGAAATTGATCTCTTTCAGTAAATTATGGGAGGAATGCTCTCAAGAAGAAGCTAGACTTGTAGCTCGTGAGGAAAAGATGGGAGGTGAAGATCAAGCTCTTGCAACTCACACCAAAAGAAGCAATCCCAAGAAGGAGCATTCTCGCTACAAAAGATCCTATCAAAAGAATAAGAAGGATCTAAGATGCTTCACATGCAATGAGAAGTGTCACTTTGCTTCAGATTGTCCCAAGAACAAAAGGGATAATAACAACAACTTCAGCAAGAAAAAGAAGGGCAGCAAAAGAAAGTTCCATGCTCATGCTGCCGAAGATGATGAACCTCCAAAGAAGAAGGCTAGGGTAGAAAGTGATGATGACTCATCAAGTGAAGAAGAGTGTGTTCTAATCTCTGCTCTCACAGGTACTATCTCCCATGGTTGTAATGATTGGTTGATTGATAGTGGGGCTTCCAAACACATGACTGGGTTTAAGGAATCTTTTGTGAATCTATCTGAACATGAATCACCCCATAAGGTGAAACTTGGAGATGATTATCAATACCCAATTAAAGGAAGTGGGTAAGCCTCCTACAACCTAGATTCTGGAAAATCTTTGAAGATGAAAGAAGTCCTTTATGTACCTGGGCTCAAGAAGAACTTACTCTCCATCTTTGCATTGGATACAAAAGGTATTAGGGTTGCATTTGTGGATGGCCAAGTCCTAATGTGGCCAAAGGGAAAGACCATAGATGGTGCAGTAGTGATTGGAGAGCAAGAGGGAGGATTGTATAAATTGAAGGGTCAACCTGAACATGCCATGGTGCATGAATCCATGGAGCGAAGTGAACTTTGGCATAGAAGACTTGCTCATATGCACTATAGGGAACTTCCAATTGCAAGCAAGGCTATAGAACGTCTTCCTGAAATCAAGACCAAAAATGAAGGTGTTTGCAAAGGATGTGCAAAAGGTAAGAACATTAAGAAGTCTTTCCCAAGCAGTGAAAGCAAGGCAAAAGATATCCTAGAAATCATCCACTCAGATGTATGTGGTCCTATGCCATCCAGTTCTCTTAGTGGATATATTTACTATGTCTCATTTATTGATGACTTCTCCAGGAAGACTTGGGTATACTTCTTGAAGAACAAAGATGAGGTGTTTGATAAGTTCAAGGAATTCAAAACCTTGATGGAGAATCAAACTGACAAGAAGATCAAAACATTCAGATCCGACAATGGTGTAGAATTCACCTCAGGTGACTTCAAGAAGCTTTGTAGTGATTCAGGGATTAAGAGGAGTTGACTGCTCCTTATAATCCTCAACAAAATGGAGTTGCAGAAAGGAAGAACAGAACTATTATGGAAGTAGCAAGGGCAATGTTGCATGACCAGGATCTACCTATGCATCTATGGGCAGAAGCAGCTAGAACAGCTGTATATGTGCAGAACAGAACACCTCACAAGATATTGGATAACAAGACACTAGAAGAGGTATTCTCTGGTAAGAAACCTGAAGTCAGCCATCTCAGAATATTCAGTTGTCCAGTATACACTCATGTCCCAAAGGAAAAGAGGAATAAACTAGATCCTTCAGGAAAGAAGGGTATCTTTGTGGGTTACAGTGAAAGCTCGAAGGCTTACAGATTATACTTTCCAGGGTTCAAGAAGATTGATGTCAGCAAGGATGAATATAAGTTCAAGGATAGGTAATCCAGGAAGCAAAGATAAAGAGGGAGCACACTCCAACAGCTCCTGCAAGGATGCAGTTTTTCAGAAGGAGTTGACCCAACAAACAAACAAAGATAAGTATTTCAATTATCATTTCTTGCCTATTTTGTTTTATGCTTATGTTCCTAGACTTAGGAGATGTATTGTGCATATTAGAATGATTGCATTAATGAACAATATACTACTAATAGGCATGTGATGGGTAAGTGGCCTATGGCACTGTACAACATTCCAGTGCTACTTATCTAGAATGAAACCTCTTTGCTGACATGTTGGGAGTAGTGCAAACTCTTAACAATGTTCTGGTAGAGACTGGAAGGCATCTAGAAGGTTGTGGAACATGGATAAATGTTGTATTGAAGCATTGGCTAAGATTACTGCATGACTGCGTGACATATTTCTTTATGTGTAAAGAATTTGTTCTGAAAATTATGAAATGTTTCTAATCATGCAATTTAACTTGTTTTGTAGGAAAGACTGTATATCTTCACCTACAAAAGGACTACAACATTTGTTCCAGCAACAAAGATATCTATTGAAGATATTGAAGATATTGAAGTTCCTAGAATTTGGGATGAAGAAATGGAATGCCATGATCTGTCGATCATGAAGAAGATGCTTGGGATGCAGTCCCAAGACCTGACAGGGAGTCACATGTGTGCAGATTGAAGAAAGCCTTGTATGGCTTATAGCAAGCTCCCAGAACTTGGTGTGATACTAAGAGAAAGCTTGCTATCGAGTTCGATATGAAATATTTGGGAATGATGCATTATTTCCTAGGTATGGAGGTGTGGCAGAGTGTAGGTGGGATCTCCCTTGGTCAAGGGAAGTACACAGTAGATATCCTGAAGAGATTCGAGATGATGGATTGCAAGGACATGGCCACACCTATGGCATTGAATCTGAAGCTTCTATGTGATGCTTCATCTGAGCCGGTTGATGTCTCTATGTATCGTCAGATGATTGGGTCCTTGATGTACCTGACGAACACGAGACCAGATATTTGCTTTGCGGTGAACACATTAAGTCAGTTCCTGACAGATCCGAGGAGTGTTCATCTGGTTGTTGTAAAGCATGTTCTGAGGTACCTGAAGAGTACAGTGGATTATGGGATCAAGTATGAAGTGAATCAAAAATTTAACCTGCATGGTTATGTTGATTCAGATTGGGCTGGCAGTGCTGCAGATAGGAAGAGCACATCTAGGTGCTACTTCAATATGGGATCAGGTGTGATCTCTTGGTTTAGCAGGAAGCAGTCCTGCATAGCACTGAGTACAGCTGATGCAGAGTATGTTGCAGCCTGTTCAGCTAGTTGTGAGGCAGTATGGCTACGAAAGCTACTGTCTGAGTTATTTGATCTCCCATTGGACACTACTGGTATCTTCTATGATAACCAGAGTTGTGTGAAGCTGTCCTAGAACCCTTTGTTTCATGACAGGTCGAAACACATAGAGATCAAATATCACTATATCAGGGATATGGTGCAGAGAGGAGCTGTGAAGCTCCTGTACGTTGTGACGGACGAGCAGATTGTAGATGTGCTGACGAAGCCACTAGCCAGGGTGAAGTTCGAGTACTTCAGGGAGAGGCTTGGTCTTCTTCAGATTGATGACACTTCGAGGAAGAAGTGATGGACACATTTTCTCAGGCCATTCCAAGCATGTCGGAAGGAGGATCCTTCACATGGCTGTGGATGTAAGCGCTGGATGATGTTCTGGATTCTGCTTTGTATGCATCATGATGGATCTTGGATATGATCAGTTGGATCATTGCTATTTACATGTATGTACGCATCATGTTGGATGATGGATATGATCAGTTGGATCATTTATATGTATATGTATGTACGCATCATGTTGGATGTTGGATATGATCAGTTGGATCATTCATATGTATGTATGCATCATGTTGGATGCTGGATATGATCAGTTGGATCATTTATTTGTATATGCATCATGTTGGATGCTTGGACCATGTATTTGTATATGTATCAGGTGGATACATTGTATGATCAGGTGGATCATGTATGATGATATGTATCAAGTAGATACTTGGTATGCATCAGGTAGATGCAATGTATGATCAGGATGATCATGGATGACGAGCTTTAGGATGTTGCTCCAGATGACATGCAGCAGGATGTTGCAGTGATGATGATCAGGATGATCATGTGTACATCAGGATGATGTATGGTGAGTATCAGGTTGATACTCTATGGCCGTGGATTAGGTTGTGTAGATGAGCATATAATTTGGCCCTGGGATATTTGCAGATAGTCTTTCGAGGTTTTGCCTGTGGCATATAATTTGGCCCTGGGATATCTTGCAAATGCTCTTTCAAGGTTTTGCTCTGGGAGGACATATAATCTAGACCTGGGAGATCTACATGTAGTCTTTTGAGGTTTTTCCTATGGCATATAATCTGGACCTGGGATATCTGGCAGATGCTCTGTCGAGATTTTGTCCTATGGCATATAATATGTCCCTGGCAGATCCGATAAGTTGGGTTGTGTGCCCATAATCAGTCCTGGGATGCTCTTGCGAGGTTTTGCCATGACCACATATAATCTGTCCCTGGTAGATCCTATAGGTAGAGTTGTGTGCTTGTAACAACCTGGGATGCTCTTGCGAGGTTTTGTGGTGACCACATATAATCTGTCCCTGGGAGATCCTATAGGTAGAGCTGTGTGCTCGTAACAACCTAGGATGCTCTTGCGAGGTTTTGTGGTGAGGTCACATATAATATGGCCTTGGGAGATCCTATAGGTAGAGCTATGTGCTCATAACAGCCTGGGATGCTCTTTTGAGGTTTTATGATGCACATAATAAGTCCTGAGGATTCCACAGTATGGCCAGTGATGACGAAGACCTGCAGGTGGTGGGCCTACATCCAGTATGAAAAAGGACTAGCTCTGTAGAACTTCCTATGACGAGTAGAGTCAGAGATTGGTTGAGATAGAAGTAACGGTGACGATGACAATGATGATGCATCGATGATGATGATCCCGAGAAGAAGACTTGTCTAGCAGATCTGTGTCGAGAAATACCTTGCTAGTTAAGAGGGAGTGTTGATGTATATGTAACTTCAGAATGTATTTCATATATATTTATTGTACCCTTATTAGAGATGTGTTATTCCTCTATAAGGAAGTGTCGTCATGTGGATTGACAAGTGTCGCAAGTGTGTGTACTTGCCGATGGGTTATTAGACCACCATGTGTGGGGTCGGCCCTGAAATATATATATTATAATGTGGATGTACCTAGCTAGATAAGTCGGCCCCATAAGGTCACTGGGAAAACATGTTAGTATAAATAGAGATCAATTGATCTCTATTTAGATCATTTGGAAAAGTATCTCTCTCTCACTCAGAAAGTTGCACACTAGTGAGGAGGAGGATCATCTGGTACTAGGAGACTATCTTAGTGTATTTTGGTGTACTTTGGTTGAGCCATTGCTCTCTCTATCTCTGAGGAAGTTGTGGGGTTTTTCACCTTAGGGTTTTCCCCACGGAAACTCTGTGTCTCTTGTCTCTCATGCTTTTGATTCTTATGATGCTTGTCATGCTTATTGTGATTGTTATGCATTGATATACTGTATATGTTATTCTCTCAGTGAAGATCCTAGAGTATTGTGAATTAATGCTCAAAATTTAACAATTAGACTTGACCAACAGATCAGAATAGTATCAATCTATGCTACTCGACTCTATGGACAATAATTGAAACTACAAAGACAATATTGATCTAAGAAACAAGACTTGATTAAAAACAAACTATTCTTAAGGAAATAGAAACTACTTAATCAATTATTCAAAATCTAGGAATTAGAAAGACTAACTATGAACAAGTTCAGAAACTTAACTATGAAACAATATGAAATGTTGATCTAAGATTTATGCATACATTAACAGCAATAAACAATAAGCAAACTACCTAGTTCCAATCATCTTGAAGAACTACTGCATCTAAATGACTTACAAAAGATAAAGAAATGCAAAATGGAAATAAATCTAACTTGACTTCTACAAAAATGTGAAAAATAAAGATAGACGACCAATTACAAGAAATCTTAAACATTGTAACCTACTGTTCATCCATAAGCAAATGACAAAATAACTATAATACTTGAAATGAAACACTATTTTGACAATCTAGCTTTACTTGAGAAGTACAAAATCTAAGTTACTTGATCTCTAATGAATGCTTTGAAATGTTTATCTAACTCATGAAAATGCCTATCAATATCAAATTACTTCAAACTAGTTCATGAAACATAAGCTGCAAGAAAAGCAAGCTAAACTAAGTACAAGACAAGAACTCACATGACTGAAAATAATGTTAACTTGTGATCAAAACATACAGCCGAAACAAAGTATTCTTGTGCTATCTCTACTGAAAATCAAAATATAACCTAAGACAACTATGAAAGTGCAATAAATCTGATCTATAACTTGAAAAGTAAACCTATATTAAACTAAGCTATGAGAACTTTCAAAATGAAACTTTGAAATACTGAAAACTAATGCATTTATATGAAACTCCAAATGAACAATTAAGCTTCGATTGGAACTAGTTTCTAGTCTATTATACATATTGAAATGAAAGAACTTGAAACAATGAAAACTAACAAAGTCTAAATCAATGAAATGTTATGCAGTTAAAAGTGAAAGACTAATTAGAAACTTGA
This sequence comes from Larix kaempferi, assembly GCA_027924585.1. Taxonomy (NCBI): domain Eukaryota; kingdom Viridiplantae; phylum Streptophyta; class Pinopsida; order Pinales; family Pinaceae; genus Larix; species Larix kaempferi. The sequence goes on along the minus strand of BSBM01000723.1, from coordinate 3,179,879 downwards.
ATGAAAACTGGAAATGAAATACTGAACTGATTTCAGAAATAAGACAAGCTGAGACTAACAAAGTTTATGATAGCATTGCAAACAAGATTAATCTAATCTATGTCCTAGGCATGAAAGTAAGTGAAAGTAACTCATAAACTACCTAAATCATAAGAAATAAACAACTATGGTGCGTCTACTTAAACTAGAACTATTTCTCATTCAAACAATAAAACATATGCTCAATACAAATGGATTTCATCATTAATAAAACTTGAAATAATTATCGTATGTGTGAATACAAAACTGAATGTAAATTGCTGAAGTTGGTGAAGATGGATTCGAATCCCAATCTAACTATAGAACATGATGAATTACTGGAAAATTAACCTATCTTCTAGCTAACAATCTCTGCATAAAATGAAATACTAGCAATTATGGAAATGATTGGAAATTCTGGGAAATTCCGTCTAAACGAATGGAAGGCTGAAAGAAGGTCCGAAAGGCAGTTTGAACTAATGGTGTGAATGGCCGGCTGAATGGATTCTGCAACTATAAACTACATAAAAACACAGGAAAATTATAGTTTATAAACAACAAAATGTCATCTACAGGAAAACGAACCATATACATGCAAAAACGAAATGACTTATCTGCAAATATAAAAAGAAACTGTTGAATATAGACAAATGGAACCTCTAATTGTTGAGGGGCCCTTCCCAGAAATAAGGGTTTGTCTCCTAAGCTACTCAGTCACCAACCATTAACAAAAAATGAGAATGATCATCAATAGCAGAAATAGAGTCTTTCTATTAAACTGAAGCAAAGTTATACAGCGTTTTTCTCTATATCTATCCTTCTGTGTTTCTCAACCTGAGATGTCTTTATATAATGTTTACAAAGAGAGAGTAGGTCGACCCTTTCAGTGGTCGACCTCTCTAAAAATAGAAGGCCTCTTTCCTAATTCCATGCATGTTGGTTCCCTTGACGTGAGCAACTGAAGCATTGGTAGGCTGGGCAAGTGGGAACGCGGATCTTTTCGAACAAGGGCTCACGAACCATAAGAGCCATGTTGCCAACAAAACCCAAGTCATGGTTTTCTCCTTCAATGCCCTGGAATAGGATAACCAACGAATCCGAGGGTGCGAATGGAGGTCTGAACGAAGGTCCGAATGCGAATGGGTGTCTTGAACGTGAATGCGCGTCCGGATGAGAGTATGTATGGAAACCATAACCTAAAGAATAAAGACTATGTGCCAAGTAAGTTTAGAAATGTCAAATTAGAGTTAATAAACCATAAAAAGACGATATTCAACTAAGATTCATGAGATATTCAAATATATTCATACCTGAGTTCGAATGGTGGTCTGAATGGCAATAAATATGACTTATTATACCAAAAATGGCAAAAATAGTGTCAACAGAGCATGTTTAATGATCAAAAGTGATGGAAAAATTGGACATCAACAACCCAAGACCCCTAGAGAACAAAACAATAATGACATGGTATCGTTGATGTAGGGTGTTGACCCTAGTACTATCAGGGAGTGAAGGCATTTCCCATTCTTTATCCCCTGAAACCTGAAGTCGTGGGAGGGTTGTTCTCAACACACTCCCCTAGATGTTTGATGACGACTAGTGGGTTCCTATTGGGGAAGTTTGGTCGATGCAGTTGACACTTCCACATATGGGTTCTATATATGGTTAGGTCGGTAAAGACAATGCCATAGTATATTCCAATAGAGGTAGAGATGGTGACATCAAGTGATGGAAGTAGTGGTGAATAGGTTGTTTTGATTACTTATCAAGATGGATGGGACCAACGATGGATTGGATGGTGTTCTACATTGTTATACACCATTGTGATTATATGTTTGATTGCCTCATAAGGTTTATCTAATTCAGTTTTATCACTCTTGTATAAATGAGTATGAATGATGAATGATGCATTGATTAAGTTGTTCAGTTGTATGTTGTTTGCAAGTATATAAGAATGATGCATTAAGGTTTATACTAAATGTTGATTAATAGTACCCACACTTAAGACGTGTGGACTGGCCACCTACACGTCAATTCGTGAGTACATTATTATGATTGGTTGGTTGATGAATATGTTAGTATAATAACCTGGGTGATGATTTGTTGAATTATTATTTGTGTTGAAATTCAAATGATTGTTGAAGTGTTATTGTTGCTTGGTTTTTCAACCAAGCATGTGTAAGGATGCACCTGCTAACTAGTAGCAGCACCACCAATAAAAATATGTAAAAACTAATGTAATTTGATCTAACATTAACATATGCAAAGAAATAAAAAACTAGATTTAAGAACATAAGCCATAAGATCTATAAGGAAAACAAGAAATTAAAAAATTTTATCTTTTGTATTACCTCAAATGGTGAGGATGGTGAGTTTTGAGCAGCTCGAAGGTTGAGATGCTCCAATGTCCAATGGTCTCTTCTTCTCCAATGCTTCAATGAGGATCTTCAAACTCAAAATGGGAGGCAAGGGATTTCAAATTGAATTTGGCAACATAAGGATAGGATGAAATGTGGATGAATAGTGAGGATCCCCTATCACCTTTTTATAGGTTTTTGGTGATGGGGAATACCATTATGGTTTTAAGAAAACCAATGGTATTAACCAACATGGTTTAGGTCTTTTTTTCCCTCTTTTTCCTTTTTTAAATATTTTTTATATTTTTATTCCCTTTTAATATTTTTGGGGAATTTTGGACCCTTTTTTAGGGTTTTTTGTGTTTTTTGAGGAAAAATACATATTTTGAAGGGAAAAAGGTGTATTATGGTATTTTTGGTGACCTTTTGAAGGTTTTAGAGGCTCAAGTGGTGGGAAAAGTGGACAAATGGGTCATGTGAATAGGGAATGAGCTAGTGAGCACTTTTTGGGTGTTAATAGATTGCCCCCTGATGTGTGATGGCAGGAGCTCATCGTATGGCTGATAGACATCATAGTTCTTTTGTCTTTTTCCTGGTGCTTGGAGAAGAGAAGAGACCAATTGGAGACTGGAACAACGGCCCCTTGGAAGCTGCAAAAACTGAAAAAATACATGGCCTCAAAATGAATGAGGAATAATCTCTGATAATGGACGAGGTGGGCATACTCATGCTCGTATCAAGACATATACATAAAAATTAGTCCCAAGAAGGGGGACCTGAATAATACATAAAAATCTGTTGGTACATCATATTGGCCCAGAGGGGACACAATGCTGGGACATACTCATGGTCATACCATGACTGATCTCAATAACTGATACATTGGAAAAGAGCAACAACCATTCTGAATAAGGTTTCAGAAGGGTTGATGAACTGTTGGAGCTGAAGGTATCCAACATCTGTAGGGACTCAGTGCCTATGAGTCAACTTCTGAGGAGTATATTAACTGTATACTCGAGGGAGTATAAAACTACGATACATCTGAAAATTGTCGCCAAGTGCAACCCGAATATCCATAGGAATATGTAACTGGTTATTTCCTCAATTAGACTCTCAAATGTGATAGAGTCAGTTGATATCCGGGGTCTTCAACAAATAATCGAAAGGATCGATACCCTGTAAGAGTCTCAACGATGCGATCAGGGTGTTGAAGTCGAGCATGTGAGAAACAATCATTTGGAGAGGCACTGAGGGCTCCTTTCAAAATGATCCGTAGGAACTCATCACTAATGGTGATGAGTCCAAGGTATAGGGACCTTTGGGTCTATCCTCTGGAATAGATTTGGTTGGCATCGATAGAGGGAGACCAGCAACTACCACGGCAATGATGTTTCCTTGATAGGATCGTGAGGTGTACAACTGAAATGTGATAGTACTGATGGTAGGAGTAACATACTGTGGGAATGGGGAATAACTGGGGTCATAGAGTGGGTGGACTCAAACTTCCTTTATTCAGAGCATGATGACATGGTTGACCTGGCAGCATAGGAAACTGACTTTTAGGTGTGAGGATCATAGCTTTAAGGGATCAGGGATATGTATTGTAGACTGGAGTGAGTCTGGGGGGAAAAGCTGATGGATGTTATTGGGAGACTCTCAGGGTGACATACTGCAGAATACTTTGAACAAAGGTGACCATAATGGGGAAGCTGCCATATGAGTAGACATGATCTGTGGCCCCGAAAAACACCGTTGGGTCCTTCTTCATAGTTTTAATGAGCTCCAAGAAGGGATAAAATTTTGCTATAAATGGTACTGTCCTATGGATTTATGCGATCCCAAGACTGTTCATGCTCGTGAGTGCTTTCATTTTTAAGGAGTCTGAAAACGATAAGAAGACTTTGAATTGGTGGAGGAGTACCGTCCTGTGGATTTATATGAGCCCAAGACAGTGATTGCTCATGGTTTGCTTTCAATTTTAGAGAGTCTGAAAGTGATAAGTAGACTCCATTGGTGTTCTTTTTTGTATGTTAGTCTCCAAGGCCCGAAAAAGCATAAAATGATGCAAATGGAGAACTCTTCTAGCCAATGTGACTAGAGTATTCCTTTTTCGTAATTATTCTACAAGGTCCGGAAAAGGGGTAAACTTATACCAGGGAGACGCCTTTTCAGATACTTTTAGCAAGCATGAAAGGAAGCATGATTGCTCGGCAATCTTTTCATTGTTTTAGGAGTCAGAAAAGAGCTTAACAGAAACTCCCTAAGTGTCTTTTTCGTAAAGGAATTGCTCGGCCCAAAAAGGGATAAAATTATACCGAACAAAAAAGGTATTGGTGAGAGCGAGAAATGATCTCGAGCATCGTCACGAGCGTGGAAAATTGAATCCGACGATATAAATATCGTCGAAAATGGGTAATGGCCAATGTGGCATGAAAACCGAGGTGACGAGTGTGTGAAAAAAAGTCCGATAAAATATCGAGGTGAGAGCGAGAAATGATCTCAAGCATCATCACAAGCGCAGAAAACGGAATCCAGCGATATAAAGAACATAAAAAACGGAGAATAGTGAATGTGGCACATAAACTGAGGTGACGAGGGGCATGTAAAAAATTCCTAAAACGGGACATGGTGGAATCGAAAAAAGGAGTGGACTATCGTGAAGTTCTTGCTACGCTAATTCCAACGGTTTGAAAAACGGAAGTCGTATGATGCTGAAATAGTTGATTGAAAATTGGTCAAATTTCTATAAATAGCAAGTGGACCCAATGTGACAAGTGTCATTTTCACCATTGAGTTTCACAGAGTAATTTAGTTGGGTCAAAGCATTTTCTTGATTTGTGGGAGATTCAACCGTCGGTTTTTCATTCTGCGAGTTCCAGGTAAGCCTATGTGCCTTAGCCTTTCTAGTTATTTACTTTTTGTTGAGCGTTGGGGTCTCAGAAGCGGCAAATATTCCACGTTGGCTTGCCAACGTGGAATATCGCGCGTTTTGGAGCTTTTCCCGTGATGCTCATCGTGGGTTTTGGCTTTACAGCCGTGATGTGCATCGCGGCTGTGGGTGCTTACAACTGCGATGTACACTACGGCTGTGGGTGCTTTCATCCACGATGTGCATCGCGACTGTGGGTGCTTACAGCTAGGATGCTCATCGCGGCTGTGAGGGCTGAAAGCTGCGATGTTCATCGCAGCTGTGTATCCAAAAGTCGCGATGGGGATTGCTTCTTTAGGGAAAAAAAATTTCTTTTATTTTTCTAAAACAATTTTGTGTTGTTTTGGCAGGATGCTAAGGATGCCGCAGGTATTGTGGAGGGAGAGGGAGATTGATGAGGGGCTGATGGATAGTATTAGGGAGATCCCGGTTGTGCAGGCGGCCTTGGCTTTGGGCGGACTACTGAAGTTCACTCAGATCCCTCTCATGGATTCAGTCAAGGAGCTGCTAAACAAGTTGATTGACTTCAAGGACCCAGAGGAGGTAGCTTTTATTGTGCAGGGTGAGCGACTGGAGCTTACCTTGACTGATGTATATTTCCTTACTTGTTTTCCTTGTTTGGGAGAGATAGGGGACACCCAGCCTAGGATTCTGGCTGGTATGGATATTGAGGATATCCTTGAGAGATTCTGCATTCCAGGGGCCCGTGCGCAGAACAATGCACTGAGTATCTCAAATTTGCAAGAGACTGAGATGTGGGCAGTGGCGGCTTGTGTTTTGCAGGTGCTTGGTGCACAGGCGCCCCATCATTTGTCAAGGGGGAAAACGATGATGGTTCACCGTGTCTTGTCGAGGACCTATTTTGCTTGGGGCCTATGTTTCTATCCTGTGTTCGGCGAGAGCTGAACAAGGTTAGGCAGGAGGGAGGAGAGTTTAGTTATGCCTCTTTCCTTAGTTGTTTCTTTTTCAAGCGGGTACCTACCTTGAGGCCACGTGTGCCAATTCTGGAGGGACTGAGGAGTGAGCCGCGGATGGTGCGGTGGGGGGAGATGATGCCCCGGGGTGGTGGTGGCATTCGGTGGTTCTTCTCGTCGGAGATGTACGATCAGTGGGAGCAAATGCCCATTGTGATTGATGACTATCCATATTAGGGTATGGACTTCCGGGGAGACCCTGAGATGCCTCGAGCTCAGGGACAGGCTTGGGGGTTAGACGGTACGTCTTTGTTTTTATTTCTCTATTATATCATGTTTAGATTTTTTGTTATGAGTATAGCTAGAGATGTTTATATGATACTAACTTGTTTCAATGTGGGTCATGGCAGATGTTGGTCCGAGGCCTCCAGTGGATCATATGGGTCATAGGGGATGGGTGATGGTGGTGGTACCTCCACCGGTAGCGGAACCCCCACCTCGTGTATGAGGAGTTGTGCGTCATCGAGATGATTCCCTAGAGGACATACGTGATACCTTGGAGGCACTGCTAGTGGATGTACCAGATGATGGTTGGAGGTATCTAGATCAGCATGTTCTCGATCGTTGTTTCGATGCTCCCCATGAGTGGAGATCGATCCTATGGAGAGTAGCTGTAGTGACAGCTGAGACGAGGGCTCAAGATATGTATGATCCGGAGGAGCCAGAGGTAAAGGGGCCAGAGGAGCCTGGTGACCGTGATGATTAGGTTATCTTCTACCTGCCCCCAAATTCTATTGAGCATATGGGGATGTATTTTGTTGATACACATTTTGTATGGCTGGTGTACTTTTTGTATATTTGGGTGCTGAGGGCACTCTTGACATTGTGACTATATGATTATATATGTATTTATGCTTATTGATGTGTTTTGATTATACAGTCGTGTATGCATGTGGATGCACATATTTGTCATTGCTTTTATTTCTTGTTGCATGTGGATGCAATTGTATCTTGTTTGTTTTCTCAAGGAGGCACGTTCGATGCACATGGATGCAATACTATTGTTTTTGTATGCTCGTGGAGGCACATGTTATGCACGTGGATGCAATGTTATGATGATTTATTTAGTTTGTTTATTTCATTTTTTGATGCCTATGTGATGCATGTTGTTATGTCTTACATGTTTTGGTTGAGGTGCCAATCTAGAATGTTGTTAGCCATTTGGTCTACTACACTGTTTATATTTCTTGGGACATGAGTGAATGAAATGGATTCAAAGTGTCGAATCATTTGTTTAGTGCGCAGGTATTTTCTAAATAGATAGGGATCGCGTACCTGGTAACAGTTGTTGAGCTGTGAAACAAAAAGCTGGGAGTCCAGGAAAATGCTAAGGTGACTTATGCCCATCTGGAGAGCAGCCACCAGTAGACCGGTTACGGGGTCGTATTTAGCTTGATTACTTGTGGTGGCACCTATGCAAACTCTGTCAAGGTGGATCAACTCATGTGAATGGGAATAAAGTACCCAAGCTGCAGAGGCAAGGTTTGGAGACCAACGACTTGCACCATTGGCAAAGTTGATGTGGTATAGTGGAACAAGATCCATCTGTGTTCATGCAGGAAAAAATGAGAATGTAAGGTTTTGAAAGTTTACAGTGAAAAAATGAATTAAAAACTATACAACATGGACCTTGGTGTCCAGGATATTTTTATGGATAGAATCGTTTGAGGTACAACCCATTACGGGGGTTGCGCATGAGGTTTCCTTCTGAATCGGTCAAAATGTATGCCCCATGTCCAAGGCAAGTGTGTATGACGTATGGGCCTTGCCACATGAACTTGAATTTTCCTTTGCCTGTTTTATCATGGGCTTGGTCGTAAACGAGTACTAGGTCTCCTTCACTAAATGATCGTGGGTGAACATGTTTATCATAATGGAGTTTAGATCTGCTCTTTGCGGCTTTGATTGTTTGGAGAGCTGCGCGGCGATCTTTGTCAGCCTACTCTAAAAGAAGTAAGCGTTCTTCAATTAGTGAAGTATCCAGGAGGAGTTCTTCGGAAATTTGTAATGTCAGTATCTGACACTCAATGGGGAGGACAAATTCCATGCCGTGAACCAAATGGAAGGGGGTAAAGCCGGTGGCAGTTTTAGTGGACGTGGGGTAATCCCATAATGCGGGAAAAAGCATGTGATGCCAATTGGACTTATGTCGGTCGACAGTGCACTGGAGGATGGTCTTCAAAATTTTGTTAACCGCTTAGACTTGGTTGTTCCCTTGGGGGTAGTAGGAAGAGGAGAAATGATGTTCAAACTTAAGGAGTGTTGACAATTCTCTCCAAATGGAGTCCTCGAAGTGAGAGCCATGGTCTGAGACGAGTTTCTTTGGTACTCCGAAACGAGCGATAACATGGTTGAGGAAAAAATGGGCTGCAGTGTCGGCTTTGCAATTGTAAGTAGGCATGGCTTCTGCCCATTTGGTAAAGTAATCGACAGCTACAATAATGTGTTTATGGCCACCAGTTGATGCGGGATTGCAATCCATGAAGTCGATGGCCCATTTGCAAAATGGTCCAACGGTGATGATTGGATGAAGGGGGGCGAGGGGGGTTCTCGCCTTGGGGGCAAAAAGCTGGCAGTTTTGGCAATGTTTGACTGTTGTGATACAATCAGTGAATAATGATGGCCAAAAATAACCTGCGCGAATTACCTTTTGGGCGGTGGCCATTCCAGAGAAATGGCCACCGCAGGCACAGCTATGACAGTCATCAAGGACTTGTTCTGCTTCTTCTTAGAAAAGGCACCATCATAGGATTGTGTTGACGCCATGTTGATAGAGGACATCACCCAAGAGGAGATAATGGGGGGCATGGTGACAAATGCGACAGCGTCCGTCACGATCAATATTGGGTCAAAACTTCTGTGTGCATAGGCATACCAAAATGTCGCCATACCAAGGGTCGTCAGACGAGATGATGAACAAATGTTCATTAATTATATCAGTATGGATAGCTGGTGATGATGACGAATATGGTAGGTCCATAATGAGTTGAGCGAGTGCTAGTGCTTTGGTGCTCTTTGGGGTTTTAAAAGTCAGGTCATATTCTTGTAAGATAATCACCCATTTGGAAACACGGCCTTGTAGAAGGTGGTGATTCAAGAGATAGACCATTGGGTTGGAGTTTGCCACAACCGTAGTATGGCTAAGGAGAATATAATGGTGTGGATTTTGTACTGAAAGGACGACAGCGAGGGCCATTTTCTCTTCATGTGGGTAGCGCAGTGGTGGGCCTGATAAGGTTTGGCTCACATAGTAAATGACATGCTCTTGACGAGCGGAGTCTTCTTGGATGAGTACTCCGGAAATGGCGTAATCTGATGCCGAAATGTAAGGGGTAAAGTATCTTCTGAAATCTAGAGGAGAGATCAAGGGGGCACTTGTAAGTGCTTTCTTCAGGTCTGTGAAAGCTCCTTCTGCTTGGTCGTCCCATACAAAATGGGTATGAAGGTGTAGCAAATGGAGGAAACCAGGTACTGTGGTGGTATAATCTGGGACAAAGCGACGAAGGAAGTTGGAATTCCCTTGAAGGATTTGTAGCTGTATTAATGTACGAGGTGATGGTAGGTCTACAATGGTGTGGAAATTTAGAGGGTCAACGGTGATCCCTTTTTCTGAAATGATGAAACCCAACAGACGGCCTGCTGGAACACAAAAGACACACTTGAGTGGGTTCAAGCGGATTTTGTATTTTCGACAACGCAAGAATACTTGTCGAAGATTATCTAAATGGTTAGATCGAACCGTGAGGTTGTCTAGATAAACTAATATGATGTTATTCAGGTCATGAAAACAATAATTCATGGCTCGTTGGAAAGTGGCTCCAGTGTTCTTGAGACCAAAAGGCATGACGCGATAGGAGAAGGTGCCCCATGGGGTAGTAAAAGCGGTCTTGTATTGATATTCTTTACGGATGTTGATTTGGTTGTATCCGGAGAAACCATCCATAAAATAAAGTACCTCATGCCCCGCACATGCATCGATTAGTTGGTCAATAAATGGTGTTGGGAAGTTGTCTTTGGGACAAGCTAGATTGAGGTCACGGAAGTCAGTACAGACGCGGATGGTGCCTACTTTCTTATTGACTGGTACTGGGTTTGAAACTCAGGTGGTATATGCAATAGGGTATATGAAACTTGTTGCTCGAAGCTTCTCAATTTATGCTTTGACGGCTGGAAGCTTGGATGGGTGAATGGGGCATTGTTTCTGGCGGACCAGTGATATGTTGGGCCAAGTGTCTATGTGATGTTCTACAATGGTAGGATCAAGACCAAGCATCTCGGTATAATACTAGGAGAAGACATCTCGAAATTCTTGAAAGAGTTTCTTATAGGCTTGGGTTTCCTTTTCAGTGCATGATGCACCTAAAGAGATAAGCTCAGGTTTTCGGGGGTGGTGGAGATGTCATTTTTTATGACTGGTGAAATGTTGGCCATGTTACCTTCTTCAAAGGCTTTTGGAGCTGGGATAGGATCTTTGAACCAATTGACCTTGGTTGGTAAGAAGTCTTTGGATTCAACGGATATTTGGTTTGCCGTAGATGGCTCAGGGATGAAGTATGATCGATGGTGCATATCATCCCAAGGGTAGTCCGGTACATTGAGTGTTTCTAGGATTTCCTCATCGGTGCGGAAGTAGTGCGTCATTAAATCAATTGGTTCAAGCTTGTAGGTAGTTGAAATCATGTAAATAGTATTGATTTCTTCTGAACAGGAAGATTCTGGGGGGAATATTTCCTTAATGAGCGGGGGGATATCTCTACGTCAGCATTATTCAATTTGTATAGTGTTGCTTTGTAATCTGGGAGATCGGGACAGTGATGTGAATAATGGCTGTAGATGCTGCATATTGCACAAGGGTGGTTTGTGCACAATGATTTATCGCGAGGATGAGGGGGTAGTTCTAGTTTGAAAACTGGAACGTTGGTGTCATCATCTAACATATTCATGTGTTCTTGAAGTGCTGGTAGTTGTGGACATTGATGGGTAGCATGGCCTATATCGTCACACAAAGAGCACTTAGGGAGCACATGGGCTGTTGGGGGATTCTTTGCTAATTTGGGGGTCGCTGGGGGGTGCGAGTTCTGGGTCCAGTGGTGTAGGTTTGTGGACCTCTTCCCCCATTGTGGCGGGATTAAGGGGGGGACATAACTAGATGTTGATGTAGTGGCCCCTGTTGGAGGTGGTCGGTTTTGGGGGTTCGGCACACCAGGTGGTGGACGGTTTGAAATATTGATGGGTTGTACTGGTTGTAAAATAATGGTCGATGTAGGTGGAGGGGTTGGGGCAGGTAGGTACCATACAGGTAATCCTAACGTTAACCCTGGGAGTTTAAGTGTAGCCATTACTGGTGTGCTGACAACTACTTAAAATGGAAATAAGAATGGGATAGTGTGAATCGGTGTTGTTCCGATATGACTAGGCATTGTGGGTGGTTGTGGCAGTGGTTGAGGTTGTGGAGTATGTTGTTGTGTGTTGTGTGAGAGGGTGCACAAATTAGATATTTCAGTTATCCGGAGAGGAGGTGGGATAGATGGGAAAGTGGTGGTCATGGGAGTATCCGAGTATATCCCGGGTCCGACTGAGGAGACGAACGATGTGGGTGCACTCTGGATGGGTTGTTCGATCACGGGAAGAACATTTTTAGGTGTTGCATGGGCATTGGGATCATAGTATGTTATCTGGTCGATTTTGACTACGCGCACTTCATGGGGGAACATCATGAGGTGGAAAACTGAAGAAGCGACAACTTTCATTTTATACATGTAGCTTCATCCCAGAAGGAGATTGTAATCAAGTTGGGCATTGATGACCTATATATCTATGAAAACCAGTTTTCCCCCAAGCTGTATGGGCACGTTCACTAATAGACCTTGAAGTTGAGCTACACGACCATCGTAAGCTTGCAATCCAGTAGTTGACGGTTTTAGTGTTGGGGATCCAAGTTTTTGCCAGACAAAAGTCGGCATAACGCAGGTGGAGGCATCTTCATAGATTATGCATCGATGAACGATGAGGTTGCGAATGGACACAGAAACCTAAAAAGCTAGAGATGAAGGAAGATGAGGTTCGTCTTGGTCTAAGTTGAAAGCCATCATATTGGATTCATTAGGGTCTATGGCACCAATGGCGGATAATAAAAATTTTCTCTGTGCAGGACAAGTTTTTAGGATTTCTAGAGCGGACATAGCAGCGGGGGTTCCTCAACCTTGTAGTAAAGGTTGGGAATCCGCTTTACTCTTGGTAAAGCCCAAACTGGATAGAAAGCTGTCTATCCTACCATACCAAAGTTCTGCATATTTATGAATTCCCATTATGTGTATCAAAACCAAGTAGCTGCTCCATCTACACTTCCTCTTCGACTACACCATTCAAGAAAGCTGTCTTGACATCCATATGGTGTATCTTCCATTTCATCACTGCAGCCAGAGAAAGTAATGATCTAATGGAAGTGTGCCTGGCTATAGGTGTAGAAGTCTCTTCATACTCAATCCCTTTTTCTGGGAGAAGCCACGAGCTACAAACCTCATTTTGTATTTCTTCATGCTACCATCTGCAGCATGCTTGATCTTATAGATCCACTTGGAAGTCACGACAGACTTCCCCTCTGGTTCACATCCCAACCATCATTCTTCATGATCAACGGATTATGGCATTCTTCCATTACTTCATCCTAGATCCTGGGAACTTCAATATATTCAATATCTTCAATATATTCAATAGATATCTTTGTTGCTGGAAAAAATGTTGTAGTCCTTCTTTTGTAGGTGATGGTATCTGATCTTTCCTACAAAACAAGTTAAATTGCATGATTAGAAACATCTCATAGTTTTCAGAACAAATTCTTACACAAAGAAATATGTCATACAGTCATGCAATTATTTTAGCCAATGCTTCAATACAACATTCATCCATATCCTATAAACTTCTAGATGCCTTCCAATATCTACCAGAACATTGTTAAGAGTTTGCACTACTCCCCAACATGTCAGCAAAGAGGTTTCATTCTAGATAAGTAGCAATGGAATGTTGCACAATGCCATAGGCCACTTACCCATTACATGCATATTAGTAGTATACTGTTCATTAATGCAATTATTCTAATATGCCAAAAATACACAACCTAATTCTAGGAACAATCAGTATATACATCATTGAACAATATTATTTAAACAATCAAATATGCAAGAAATGATAATTCAAATACTTATCTTTGTTTGGTTGTTGGGTCGACTCCCTTTTGAATCTTTGCCACTCCATTCTGATGTGGATTGTGAGAAGTGGTCGACTCCCTTTGAATATCTGCATCCTTGCAGAAACTACTGGAGTGTGTTTCCTCTTGATCTTTGCTTCCTGGATTACCTGTCCTTGAACTTATATCCATCCTCGATCACTATGCATGCTTATAGGTATAATTATTGTGATATCCTCGAGATCTCATACATAATCATACATTTATTAATATATTCTCAATACTATCAAAACACAATAATCTTAAGCATGTATAGTCATGATCATTTCAAACAGAAATAATAAGCATTAGTATTCAAGGACTCTTATGGTTAGTCATATCATCAATTAAGGTAAGAAACATAATATGCATACACCCATGTTTATTCAAACCTTATGAATAATCATTATCAATCATGCATGTATACTTATATAAGAGATCCTATCACAAGGTAGGATTCTAACTTGATATAGGAAAAACATACCTGGATTAGTATGTTAGCTAGTTATGTCTAACATACCCACATGATGTCTTCTTGTTCGCTTCAATGACTTGTTCTAGTAACCTTCATATCTCATAAGTTAACCATTATAGAACCAAGTTATACATACCTCGTAAATAGATCTTCTAAGTGATCCATGACAATGGATGAATCTTTGTCTTCATGTCACCATGATCATATGTTCTTGAACTAGAACATGATTTGTCTTTCTTGGTGTACCTTTCATGTTAGCAGACAACATAAGCCTCATACAACACCATAATGCATTAGTACAATCATAAGTGTCAACACCCTAATCAATGAATATCTTCTATCATGCATTCATAATTTTATTAAGGTGATACGACAAGTCTAAATTTAATCAAGATTGTACTAACCATAATAATATGAAGACAAACATACCATAAACTTAATCATGAAAAAATATCGAAACATACCTGGATAAGTCATACCTGTCGAGATTTCTTGTAATATTCTTATGTAAGGGCTTAGGCCTCATCTCCCTCTGAAACAGGAACTTCTTCACTTATGTAGGTGACCAATCCATTCTCTTCTAGAATTAACCCAATCCACTTGATTTGTAGGAACTGGATCTGGAGTTAGATTAGGGTTTGTCAGAGAAACCCCTAAAAATTCAAAATTTGAATTTCAAACTTCTGAAAGGATAAAAAGATGCGCCTTGATGAGTTGATCAAGCTGGTATACTCAAAATTTGAAAGCTGCAAAGTTTCACCCCTCAAATTTTCCTTTGAAACTTTCGGATTCACTGGACAGGACCCTAAACTAGGGTTTCATAAAGCCCACCCTTCTTCCCAATCAAAGGTTCAATCCAAATCTCTAAGATTCTATTTTTTTGAGGAGCTTCCAGCCGTGGGTCACAGATTTCAAAAATTCCCATTTTTGCAGAAGCCTAATTTTCCACTTTTTCTGATCAAAGTCCCAAACTAGGGTCTGATCAAGCCTGGCCTTCTGCCCAACAAAAAATTCTGATATTGGTCTCTCAATTTCGATTTTGATGAGTATCATTTAGCCGTAGTCTCCATTTACAAAATTTCCAACTTTCTCTGAAACCCTAAATTCCAGAAGCCATGAATGAAGGTGCTAAAAAATAATTCTGTTTTGACATAAATATGTACCTGATTGTTTCTAGTGTAACTCTGAACTTTTCAATCCACAGGAAACTTTTTTTTGTCATAGCCTGACCTTTCATATTTCCAACCCCACATGTCTGACCTCAAATGGATTCTCTGAGAGAGAGTTATGCCAATTGTCGCAATGTGACCTGTTTATGGGATAAAACTGGAGAGCGAACTTGTACGGCATGCCACGTGTCAATGGTTCAGTTTCAGCCTCTGAAAAAGTTACCTAAGAAATTACAGTTTGTTGCACTACCTATCACTATTTATGAAATTTCATTTGGATCTTCGTAGCCCAAGTTATGACCTTTTTTCCTAGGTCACCTGTTTATGACTCAGATATGGAAGAGGCAGAAACCCAAGATTGTACAGATCATAAAACACAAAGTAAAACGAATTAGAACTTGTCCTTTGGACACGAGGTAAATGAGGATCTTAGCTTCGCCCTATACGAGTTTCAAACCCTGAAACCTTTCCAAAATGTATTTATAGAGAAAGTGCTACGATGACTGGTTTTTGCTATATCAAGCCCTAGCTTCACAATTGCAACAAGTGTCATACATGCCATACCATGCCTTCTTTCAGGGCTAGCTCTGACTCCAAGTTAGTTTTTCAGAATTTACTTCAATATGATCTAGGATATTAACTGAGAGAACAACATGTACAATCATATCTACAGCATATCAATCATGGACACAATAATGCAAGCACACAAGAGACACAGAGTTTACTTGGAGAAAACCATAAAGGTGAAAAACCCCAATAACTTCCTCAAAAGATAGATAGAGCAATGATACAACCAAAGCATAAGAGAAAGACATCTCCTAGCAGTAGCTTCTCCTCCTCCACAAGTGCGCCACTCTCCCAAGAGTGTGAGAGAGGATAGAATGATGAAATAGAGTGCCTCCCACACTCTATTTATACTTGACTTGACTTGCCTAATAACCTTTACTAGGTCGGCCTCAACTTAAACACATAAAACAATGCTGACTGGGCCGACACCCCAATAGGGTGGTCTAATAACCCTTTGACCCACATGGCCGACCCCCAATAGGGCGTGTCTAATAACCCTTCGACCCACATGACTTATACAGGGCCGACCCCCAACAAGGGTGGTCTAAGAAACCCATCAAGTATAAGTTACGACACTTACAATATAAATGATGAAACTTCCGTATAGAGGAATAATAACATCTCTATAGGAATACAAACACTTCCATATAGAGGAATAATAACATCTCTATAGGAATACAATATACATATATGTGAAATACATTCCGAAGTTACATATACATCAACAATTATAGAGATATCCACTAGAAAGATTATAGCGAATGGGGGTTGCTAATCATGCCTCTAAGGCATATGAGTTCTCACACTTCATGCCCTTCTCTCTGACTATTCCTTCAGATTCTGATCAAGATCAGAGTGAATCCTCTTATGATGAAGAAGAAGATCAAGATTTTGATGTTGAAATCATAGTTCAAGAAGATTCAGATCCAGAACCAACACATATTCTCAGTCCAGATTCGAGGACAATATGGGCTCACACAGTGCTTGCTACTACTGAGAACACAGTTGAGGATTCATCTGTTCACAGAACTACCAGACTTCAGCATCATGCCAACCTTGCATTATGCCATCTACCTCTCCATGAGAGATGCAGCATGATGATGGGGTTCTCTCTTCCATCACTTGGGAAGACTTCTCGTGTTCCATTCACTCCACTTGCAGAAAGAATTCCCGAGAGACTAGCTTCGCCCAATACATCCTCTACACAGTGGAAGGCACATCAGAAGACTAGATCCACATCTAGCACTTGTTTTGGCATCCTACAGGGGATCAACTTGTCAAGTTTTTTGCAGAAGTTTTCACTGATGAAAGCTTCCTTCTTTTCTACTTAGTATGATGGTTCTTTGAGTTATTTACTGTTCTTTTGAGGGGGGGTATTTTTTCCATGAGGTTTTCCCCATTTCCTCGGTTTATGGACAGTTCTTTATTTTTCTATCTTATTTGATTATATGGGTGACCTTTGGTCCTAGTTACCAGGGCCCCGGATGGATTAATGGGGGGTGTTAGGATTTTCCTATACTCCATCCTAGTCCTACTAGCTTTCCAATAATTTTCCTTTTCAGTCATGCATGCACTTTTAGGGTTTGCATGCATTATTTAGGGTTTGCATGCATCCCAGTCATCAGTCCCAGCACCTATCCCTTAGTTAGCTAGCCCCCAGAGCTTCTTCCTTATCAGTTTTAGCCCTTCTAGTGCCTAGTTCTCCCTCCTTTCACCTACTACATGAGAGAGGCGCACTTCTTCACCTACCAGTCTAGTTTTGTTCAGTTAACAAGAGTTCTCTCCCTGATTTTAGGCTTGAATCACTCTTAATTGATCTTATCACTCCGATGGACCTCCAGTGTGACTAGATAGCCTGTTCCGACTCTAGTTAGCTCCATGAGCGCCCTCCACTAAGCCTCCTTCACTACATTAGTGCTTCCATGTTCCAGTTACACCTACCGCATTCAGTTAGACTCAGTTTGACTTCTGGTTGACTATTACTTGTGCATTGATGACTTCACTGATGATGAGTTGGACTCCTAGTTATGACTTGATGACACTCCACTGATTATGGATTTGTCCATGCAGGCTAATTCGAATCACACCTAGTGTATTCGAATCCTGAGCATTGTATATTTACCTTTTTACTATTCAGATTAATGTAACATGTGTAATTATTCTACCTCTATCTGAGCTCCTTTGGATCTATGTTCTTCTGCTCTATTCTTCTTCTATCAGTCCTAAATTCTTTCATTGTGAGGTTTACATCATCTCTTTGGATCTACTGTGAGCATTTTCACAGCCTAGGAGACTCAATTACGTCACATGACCCATGAATACCTACTACCTTATCCGAGCTCATCACTCCCTCTTGATTTGGACCACTCCAATATTGTCCCTAGAGTATTCAAACATCCCTCTCGATAGAGGCTTAGTCAACACATTGGCTATATGCTCCCCTATTTATATATACTGGAGCTTCACTGCTCCCTTTTGCACCACATCCTGGCTATAGTGATACCTGATCTCGATGTGCTTCGACTTGTCATGGAAAACAGGGTTCTTCGATAACTTCACACAACTCTGGTTGTCATAGAAGATACAAGTCCCCTCTAATTCAAGATCAAATAGTTCTGATAGAAACTTCCAAATCCACATTTCCTCGTAGCTTTTCAAACAAAATGCCATCTACTTGGCTTCTTCTATACAAAGTGCCACACGCATTTGCTTCCTACTAAACCATGAGATTGAACCTGATCCCAAACTGAAGCAACACCCTAATGTGTTATTTCTATCCATGACACTCCCATCCCAATCTACATCTACATAACCCTCCAGGTTAATCTTCTGATCCGATGCATACTTGAGGCCATAATCAACCGTACCCTTCAGGTACCTCAGCACCTTCTTTGTCTCAACCATGTAAACATGTCTCTACTCTACCATATACTGAATTAGAGTGTTCACCACAAAGCATAAGTTTGTCCTTGTGTTTGTCAAGTACATTAGCGAACCAGTCATCTACTGATACATCGTGGCATCCACCAGTTCTGAAGTAGTATCACTCAGCAACTTCAGCTTCACTACCATAGGTGTGCCCATGGCATTATAATCCATCATCCTAAATCTCTTCAGGATATCTATTGCATACTTTCTTTGACCTAAGAAAAGTCCCTCTAGATTCTGCTACACCTCAAGACCTAAGCAGTAATGCATCATACCCAGGTATTTCAACTCAAATTCCACGGTGATGTTTCTCTTCGTTTTTTGCTATGAGCTTCTCTTCTCCTGTAAAAAAAAATTCATATAAATACAATAGTAGAATCACGATATTTCCTTCCTGAACCTTGTAGTAAAGGTTGGACTCTTGTTCAATTTTGGTAAATCCCAAGCTCGTAAGAAATCCATCTATCCTGTCATACCATGTTCTGGGTTCCTGTATCAAACTGCACCACATATACTTCCTCTTTGTGAGGGGAGAAATTTGGTATCACTTTGAGAATATCCCTGAGATACTGAGGAAAACAAACTTTTCCATAGATAGAGGCTAAGTGATAATGTCTCTCAATATGTGCTATAGTCACTCCCTCTGAAGTGGATCTATCCTTTTCCCCCTGTCACTGAGCACTATCCTCCCTCTGCATCTTATACTCTTTGCATAGGGACATTCTGCACTTGAGTGACTGGTATCCTTCTCTTCTGACGATCTTCTGTGTATCCATCTATGTCATCTCTCTAGGTCACTGGATACCAAGATCTCAAACTCTATTTCAAGTTCTCTCTTGCACCCATCTATGAGCCCTGCATATACAACCTTGTAGGAAAGGTTGATATATCATCACTTTAAGTGATATTCAAGCTCATCATGTTATCCCATGGGTTCCTTGTGAGCCCGTACAAATCCTTCATCAATCCGCATACACGCGGTTCTCTGTAGAGATTCCTAAATCTTGGCGGTTGCTCAATATACACTTCTAATTCTATCACACCATCTATCTAGTGTAATATTCACCACTGAGAAAGTGTGTCTAGCCGCTAGAGAAACATCATGTCATAGTTGACTCTCTCTTTCTGAGAGAACCCTCACTTTGTACATATGTAGTATGCTTTATTTCATAAATATTCTTGAGTGTTATAGCTGAACCATAGTCGCTTGTTCTACAGAACAAGTCTCATAATTATTCTCTTGTAGGTGATGGTACATGATATTTCCTACAATTCAAATTCAATTTCATGATTATAAACATTTCATAATTTCCAAAACATATTGATAATAAAAAATTCTTATCCATACAGACATAGGTCACACAATCATGCAACTGTCTTAGCCAATGCTTCAACACAACATACATCCATATCACGCATTCATACAGTAACTTTCTAGATGCCTTCCATCTATACCAAAACATTATTAAGAGTGTGCACTACTCCCAACATGTCAACAAATAGGTTTCATTCTAGATAAGTAACAATGGAATGTTGTACAACACCATAGGCCACATACCCATCACATGCATATTAGTAGTATAATGTTCATTAATGCAATCACTCTAACATGCATAATACACTTCCTAAATATAGGAATATAAATTCAAATGTTTATCTTTGTTTTTTTGGTGGGATCTCTCTTGATCCTAGTCTCCTTGCAGGAATTACTGGAGTCTCTGACAGTGTGCTCTAATCCATCATCTTATTCTGAGGACATGTTCCTTTCTTGCTTATGATCGATAATGATGAACAAGTCTTCTATACCATAGATCACATGTAACTGTGTACTAGTGTTGAATCTATGTTTTCCTTCTTCATCATCAACCACAACTACATCCCATCTTAGCCGATGCTGAAATGGAAAACGGGTTCTTCCATATTTTTGGTTAGGATTAAAGTACATATTCCTCATCACTGGAGGAATCTTCTTTATCCTTCTTCCTAGTTGGTTCATCTTCCTCTGTAGCATGAGCATAATGTCTTTTCTTGCTTCCTTTCTTGAGTGCAAGATTCCAAAAGTGCACTAAACATGATGAGTTTCTTCCTTGAGCTATTTCTTGAATATATGACTCCCGTGATATTGGAAGACCATTTAGGGTATTCATCACTAGTCCTTCATTTTCAACTTCATCTCCAATTGCATTCAATTGATCTCTAATGTTGGAAACGATTGTGAAGTAGGATTGAATAATTTCATTGTTTTGCATCTTCACAGCCTTGAGTTGAGTCCACAAGGTCATCTTCCTATTGATGTTGGTTCCTTTATTGATGTTGGTTCCTTCAAATAATTCCTTCAAAGCATCAAAAATCTCTTTCAGAGTCTTCATAGAAGAGATGTGTGGGATCAAGTGATCCTTAATGGAGTTAGGTGTGATCCTCTTATCTTTGATTAGGTTCTTCTTGTGCTTTTCCTTCTCCTCATATCCCTCTCGCTCCACAAGTACTTCAGAGACATAATTGTCCAATTAATGTTCTCCTAGGATTAGAATCACCCTGTAGTTCCATGCTCAGAAGTTCTCTGCCCCTTCAAGCTTATATTCAAGCTTGGTATGATTTGTCATCTTGATAAACTTGATAAATGAGAACCTCAACTGGAAATAGATAACTTACCAAATGAGATGCCCCAACCAAAATTTCACTTCTGAGATCTGGTTGCAAGAGGTCCTAGGGTTTTTTAGAGAAACCCTAATTTTTCAACTTCAGTATCTTGAAAAAATAATTGGAGGAAAATATGTGCCTCCCCAAGGTGAGCTGAACAATGTACTCATTTTCCCAAATTTATGGACAGAACTGCAAAATATTTGATTCCCTAATTTCTTCAATTTCTATTGCAAATTTTTCCAGTCTTAATTCTGATGTATCTCATAATATTTTTCTCCTCGAGGTATGAAACTTCGATATGATAAAGTATAATATTTCCTCTATCCAACCCAATAGGTTAGATCAATATTGGATTCACCAAGTGAAACTTATGTTAACTTTCCCAGGGTTACATGTTTTTGGACTATTTCAGTATAGCTAAATTGTACGGACTACCATGTGTCACTGTTTCAAATTCAGATTCTGAAACTCACAACAGTGGAACTAAAGTCAATTTACTTTCTGTAACATCTTACTAAATTCTATTTGGATATTTATATACAAAGATATAGAATTTCTCCCTAGGTCACCTGATTAAAACTGAATTCTAGAAGAGGTTGGAACCTTGATTTGCATGGATCATATGTCCTAAATTACAACGAATATGAGGCTGAAACTTGCACACAAGGTATATCAACATTTAATATTCAGCATGTCTAAGTTTCAGATCCCAAAGCTTCTCCAAAAGTACGTTATAGTGAAAATTACCAGATGACTAGTTTCTGGAAATGGAAACCTTAGTTTTGCAGTTGCAACAACTGCAAAATCTTCTCTTTCAAAATAGATCTAAAACCATGTTATATTTTTAAGTGTAATAACAATAAGGATCACTTAAAGGAAAACACAAACATCATGAACAATAGTACACAACAAGTTTATCCTGGGAAAACCCTCTCGGTGCAGAAAAACCCAACAAACTTCTTCTATATAGATTCTGCAAAATGTACAATAGTATCCCTCGTGCAAAGACACAAAACAAAAGGAATACAAAATAGACTACTCTAAAAGACTCTCTTTCTCTACTCATGCGAATTAGATGAGTGAGTGAAGTGTTAAAATGAGGAGGACGAGCCTCCTATTTATACTAAACACAACACTTGACCTTTTTACTAATTAGGTCGGCTTGACTCACCTAAATGGGCCGACATGTACACTTTATAATAAAATATTATTTTCTATATCTTTCCTGGCCGACCTAAGTTAGGGTTTACATTGAATCTTTCAATGAATTTTACATAATCAATCACATCGATAATAATACTCGTAGGGTGTACAAATATAAATGACCCAAATAATACAAATAAGAATATCTTCTGAAGTTACATTCTTCAACACATTTTCATGATTGAGACTTGCAAAACCATAAAATGGGGCATTAGAAACTATTCATCTTAAGAAAACCCAAAAAATTGAGGCATTTAATTTTTGGGCTGCGTTTTGCAATCGACACAATTATACTTCACTTACAGTGCGTCATCAACGTATTTTTCCCTTTTGGGAATCGCATTGACCCTGATCGATGCATTTCCCAAAAGAGGCAGCCGTGTCGGTCTACGGATGCATTTTCATCCAAAAAATGGCCCCAAATCCATCTAAAACATAAAAAATAGCAGTTCTTCAACCAAATAAATGAAATGGAGGACGAGAATAGTTACCTAGAGCTGACGAGATGCAAATCCACTTCCTCGAATGCCTGGAAACTCCAACACAAGTGTCTACCTCAAATGGTTTTTACCCTCTTTGGTAAGAATGAAATGGTAAAATCAGTCCCTTTCACCTCTATTTATTGAATTGAAAGACAATATTTTATTATTTTTACCTCAGAATTTATTATTATTATTTACCATTTGTTAGTAAAAGCCCTTTGTTTATTAATTATTATGGTTTCTCATACTTTTTTTGAGATTATAGGTCAAAAATAATGATGAAGTTATGGTCCAAGATTATTTTCATGCTTAAGAAAAACCTTAGAGTTATCTTTAATCTCTTTTCAGACTCCCAAAATATCAAAAGATTACCAAGCGAACTTGTCACTTTCACGCTTGTAAAAGGGTTTGAAAAGTCATCTATCAGGTGATAGTTTACCCCTTTTTTGAACTGTGTAGACTATTTATGAAAAATGAATACCTTAGTCAACCATTGACTAAGAGATTTCTTCCGAGCATTATTTTACACTTTTTCAAGCCTAGGGGACTAACTTTAAGAAAACGGTCACCTTGGAGTTTTCTTTTGCTGTTTCAGACTCTCTAAATGTGAAATGTCACCGAGTTTACCTTCTTTGGACTCGTAAAACTACACACATATGGACCTTTTTGGGACCGAACCCCTCCTTTCTCAGGTTTGTAAAACATGTGATATTTGTTAAGATTCAATATGCTAAGACATAAAATATCAGCATTGCATTTCATTTCACAACAATAGCATATATAGGGTCACTGAAAGAACAACAAGCACAGCATAAACACAAGAGACACAGATTTATCCTGGGAAACCCTCATGGGGTAGAAAACCCAGCAAAGCTTCCTCAATATAGATGACCAACAAATACAAAGATGCAAACCCTAGACATGAGCTCCTTCTCCTCCATAGCAGATCTCTCTCTCACCTATGCGCTATTCACAAGTGAGTGTAATGTGTGTTAAATGCGGAACACACCTCCTCTATTTATACACAACTCCGACTTGTATTTTACATTGACTAGGTTGGCCCCAACTTAATTACTTAATATAATGTGGCAGGGCCGACCCCACTAGGGTGGTATAATAACCCCTTTAACCCACATGACTCATATAGGGCCGACCCCCACTAGGGAAGGCTAATAACCCAAGTTACCACATTCTCCATGGAGGAATAAAACATCTTCGGATATACAATAAGGTCTTCACGGAGGAATGAAACATCTCCGGAATAATAAAGTACAAATATAATATTCTTAAAAGTTACAATATCTCAACAACATTGGACTCGTCCAAAGGACAAGCTATATCGAGCATCTGTTATCCTCCTTAATCTTCTCAATAAACAAAGAGGTACTCACCAATCATGATGGGGAATAAGCGAAGGGAAGTGCATCTAAATTTGTATTTATGATAGCTTATTTTCTCCCTTGAACATGACACCTATTTGTAATTCATACAAACAATTGGGTAATCATCTTGTCTCTGAGTCGTGTCAATTCCATGAGTCTCTTTACTCCTTTGGATCATCCGAATAATGCTTTGTTCATGTTGCGTTATGTATTGATTTTCATATCACCAAGTCAATGCTTCCAGGTCATTCTTCGTGATGTAAAATGTTCGAAGGAAGTCCTTCATTTGAGTCAAACTTTGAAATCATCAAGCTATCCATCATGCTGGTCATCCCTGAAATAGTCTCTCAACAACACTTGTATATACACCTTGTGTCAGTCCATACTCATTTGATCTACCATCCAAAATCATCTTCCTATATCATTTTCATGTCGATGATATGGGATACATCATGGCCCTCCTTCAACGAATATATCCCTATCGATGACACCAACACATCATCCAGGGATTAGATTTAGAGACCACCTAGTACCTTGAAGCCTGCATGACTCAATGACAGGTTTTCTCGCCTTCAACAGTAGGTTTACATTATTGATCTCTAATCGAATTATTTTGCAGATGTTCGACTCCAACTCATTCATTCACATTCGTTGGAATGTAGTGAGATACCTTGGGGATCATTGTCATCACTGGTGATTTACCTCGCACTTGTTGATGGTTCACATCATTGACCGGTAATCAAGTGGTTTCTACCATGTTCGACCTCAACACATTGTAATCACATGGCTAGATTCATATCGTTTCGGGATCAGGTAGAAGACCATGGGTTGTTCTGATGTCTTATTATTGCACCCAAGTTGCAATGGATATTTTTTAGTAGGTTAGCACACATATGTTATAGTGGATACCTCGTTGATGTACTGTCACATAGATCCACTCTTGTATTGGTCGTGGCTATGTCATTATTTCACCATGGATCTATGCTTGTATCTTAGTAGCCATGATTGTGTTCAATCATTTAGGCATGGATCCACATTGTATTTTGGTGGCCATATCCTCAATCAGTACCAACATGGATATGCAATTTATTGGTCAGAAGCCATGTCTTGAGTAATTGAGATGTCTAGTTCAGAGATGTCAAAACTTGTAATGTAAAGTCCTTGATCATTGTTGTTAGTTCTCTGACTAGTGGTTCCTCTCTCCAACGATTAGATCAAAGTACATTACCTATCCTTTTCTATAGCTTCTTACTTTGGGGGGAAATATGTTACATGGAATTTTCGTTAGTAACACCAAAAACTGTGACCTCATGTTTCCATAATCCATGAAGTAACTTTCATAGTGGATGGTCCTTGATTTCCTTGTCCTGCAACTTGACTTGTTTTGTTTCCTTAATGCGCTTTGCTACACTAGAAACCCGCACTGAAACCCCCTCGACGTAGTGTGTCTCATTGGAAACTCATGCCAATGGTGCAACTTTCCTTTAGAGAAACCCGTGTCAACCCATATTGGTGCATGTTGCTCCATTACAAAACGTGTCAACCTATGTACGGGAAAAAAATTCGGATTTCGAGAAGCTTCTAGAGAGAAATCTCATTGGATAGGCTTTCCTTCTTATTTATATGGATCTAGATCGAGCTCCATAGCTGTTGGGATCACATCTCCTCCACTTTCCCTAATATTCTCACCCCTCTCTTATCCTTAGTGTCCTACAAAAATGACCTTTGGGCATGGGTGTGGGGAGGAGGAATTGATAGTAACTAAGTGCTGGAGAAATTTTCCCAGAGCATCAGACTCTTGATGTGCTTGCTTTCAAGACAAGTTTAACAAGTTGAAATAGGGGGAATCTACCAGATGAGACTACAATGGCCACGGGAAAATTTGATCCCAAAATCTGATGGCATATTTGTCTGAATTTTGACAACACTCCATCTAAGATCCGACAAAGTTATTTTTTTTAAAACGTCGGTGAAACGTCGTTGGAAACTTGGATATCCGATCGATAGAAACCCCATTCAGATATCCGATAACAACTGATCGAATAAACTATGCTTTTTTTAGCAAATTATTCGAATAACCGACATCAATGATGTTGACAATGTGACACCAGGATCATTCCAGCATGTCGAATAACTGACAACAAGGAGGTCCAATATATGACAACATGTTCATCCCCACATGTTAGATATCTAACAATAGGGTGGTCGAATATCCGACAAAGTATTCATCCCAACATGTCGAATAACTGACAACTGTGAGGTCAAATATCCGACAATGTATTCATCCCAACATCTCGAATAACTGACAACCATGAGGTTGAATGTATGACAAAGTATTCCTCCCAATGGGTTGAATAACCGACAACTGTGAAGTCAAATATATGGCAATGTATTCCTCCCCAGTTTTTGAATAACCGACAAGATCGAACCACAAGATGACATCAAAATCTGATGACTTTTTCCTTCGGATGTATATCATATGCATCGGATGAATGTTGTGTTGGCATCGGATAGGTGATGGATTTTGACACCAATATCAAACGACTTTTTCATCGAAGGTATACCAACTCCATCGAATCTCTGTTGTGGAGTCGTCAGGTATGAAACGAAGTTGAGGATTTTAAAAAAAAAATCATAACATGCATTGTGCTAGTATTGAAGTTTGTTTCAGGACTCATATAGGTTAAAGGGCCTACTTTATCCTATTTTGGTGGGAAAAAGGTTTAAACACATCACACGATAGGGAATCCTAAACCTGTATGTAAGTTCTAAAATAATATGCAAATCCAAGGATCCATACCTAGAGTGATCATACTCATGATGAAAATATGAGTATCCATAACCAAAGGGATCAAAATCAAAACACAAATTTAAGGATTTGTAACTAGAGGGATCCATAGATAGAGAGATCAAACTTAGAAGGAAAATTAAAGATATATTCAATTGAAAATGGGTCCAATATAGGGAGATCATCTTTAGAAAGGACATAAATATCTAAAGTAATGTCAAAAGTGATCATAGACTCTAGGAGAGATTCATTTGAGTGAAGAACATAATTCAAAATAGAAAATATGACAAAACATTTACTTAGACTAACCAGGGGGATAATATTGAGGTTCACTACCTACCCCAAGTACCAGAAGCACTTATCATTTGTAGTAACCTATGTGGAATCTAGGGAGAGTAACTATGGATGCCTCTTCATGAAAAATAACTAGGTGGAATATTCATGGTTCAATCTTTCACATTCGGTGGGGATATATAGGACTTCATCCTATAGCTAAAACTTCAACATAAAGACATCACTCTAATTCACATGCCAACTTTACACATGTTCCTAACATTCCACATCGAATAACTAAGTTTCAAGGGATATTAATATCAACACTTAAGCAATGACCTTGTGCTTGATTCTTGTATGAGAGATACTTTCCCAAAAATATTCCTTGCTACTAAAGAGCATTAGATCTCAACTAGTAAACTCCTAGTTTTTTTATGATCTCAAATAACTTACTTTCCAATCCTACAACCGAGGTCATATCCCTAGACTATTGGTGATTTTTTTCGCAAAGAATAACAAGTCTTTTTCATTTTATTTAAGTTCTACTTTTGGTTGATTTTTACTTAGAGGGACGAGGAGGTAATAAAAATATGATGTTCTCAAGTGAAAAGGTGTAAAAAGAGAATTCTTGTAAATTGAAACAATGATTTAAACTTGAAAAATATAATTTCAATTAAAAAACATTGCAAAAAGTACAGAAAATCAAGCATACCCTTTCAAACCCTAAAGCCAATGCAATTTTTCAACAAAAATATTTAAATCCAAATAAATCAATTATTTTTAGTTTTCATGAGAGCATGCTAATGAAATCAATCTAATCTTTTCATTTGAAAGGAGACACTTCATAATACATCAAACTACATAAAAAGTACCTAATAGAAACGAAAGAAAATATTTTTTTCCAATTTTCAATTTTTATTTTTCAATGTTTAAAACTCTCCCCCAACAAAATTAAAATGGAACACCCCTCATTAAAGACGACTAGGATTCCTACAAAGGTTCAATACCTCCCAATTCTAAAGCAAATGTCAAAAAAATATTCATTATATATCCTCTCCTTCATAAGACTATGTCCATATTCTCCTTCCATTCTAAAGACTTAAAAGAATGAATGTGTGAAGGAACATCCAATTGAAGAAATTTTTGAGATACATATCATAATGAAGGATGAATGAGTTGCCATAATTCGCTTATAATGTAGAGGCGTAGTAACATAACTAAGACTAACACGTTGTTGAAAGACATGGTTGCGATTCTTGGTAAACAAGAATATGATTCTCCACGTGAAGGTTAGGAATAAGATTTATTCTAACAAATATTTAAGATATAGTCCAATGAAATCTTAAGACACCATCATGGATCCTTTATTACAATTCACAACAAATTATTTGGTGAAAGAATAAGTGATCATGCAAAATTGGTTTTAGTGCTAATAGGTATAATAAAGTCTTTTAAATTTGAGAAAAATATCACATTTTAAGGAGAGAGATTCCAATGTAGTGATTAACCTCTCCATGGTATACTCAACAAATTTCAAGCGAGATGATCATGAATGCCAATTTTATTAGATACTTCACAAATAACCTTGGAGAATGACATATTCATGAACATGTTCAAATAACTACAAATCATTAGGTGGAAACATATCTAGATAAGGAGGCCTTAAGTATTCCAAGGAAGTATAATTTGTATTGTTAAGAGATACCCTTTTGATGAAATGGAGACTTCAAAGCATCCTTTGCTAAAAAACTATTCAAAATTTTTGTGCTCCCCTCACATGAGCTTATCATTGTTTGTGGCATTTGGTTTAGTGTTTGTCTATCAAAATGCCCCCTTTCAAAGATAATCCCCTATTAGGTTGAAGGTATGCAAGTATGTTCTATCTCCATTGAAATGGATCAATGGGGATGCCTCCTTCGCCACTAATCCAATGAATTATTTTACTTAATAGTTTTAATCTGGGCATAAAGAATTCATCCCATTTCCATTTTTATCTTATCATTGTTTTACAAGCACACTAAGACTTAATATTAGTCATGAAGTGTAACTACATGGATACTAACAAGGAATAGTGAGTGGAGAATTTTAACATGAAATTATCGCAAATGATGTTCTTTAGGGCCAACCAATTGTTTAATGAAAAGGAGACATTCTCTCACTAACAAGATAATGATTTCAACAATGATACTTTAAAAACTGATTTGGTTCGTTGATTTTATAGTGGTGAGTTACAAAATGATTCATTGCATTGATTTGATCAACTAAATCATACCATGCACATATTTTTCTTGTATACTCCCCTTTGGTGATAATGCTATCCTATCCCTCCTGAATATTTTTACAAAGATCCCTCATTTGATTCCCTTTCTTATGAATATTTTTTCACAATTCCATTATTTTGGTCCCTTCCTCCTTATTTTTTTCTCAACATTGCCATGTGATATGGGTTCTAAGGGTCAGGGGTTGGAGGTTAAATGATAGGAGTGATAAAAAATAGGTAGTATGGGTTATGGATAACATATATTTATGGATTAAATGTTATATGATTTATGTTAAATTCCACAGGGGTAGATCACTAAGCTTGAACAAACCTCACAATTTCATAATGTAATTACTGAGAAGAATTAGACAAAAACATGGATCAATTCACTCATAAAACTGAAACACACATGAAAAACTCCTATTGATACATTAATTAGTTATAAGTTGGAAATCAAAGAATGTTACAATAGAATGAATTTGATACACCAAGGAGCATTCGAATTCACCTCAAGTGTAGGCTTAGTTTGCATTAGAACCATCTCCCAATAAGGTTCAATGGCCATTGATGATGAATAATCAGTCAACTGGAGTAGGACTGAGCATAACTGAATCAAGTGGGCACCAAAATAGGGGAGGACTCTAAGGAGGCGCATAAATAGCTATCAATGGTCAAGGAGGGCGCTTCGACACTCAGTAGCAGTCAAACTAGGAGCTACAATTAGTTAATGGAGCAATCAAGGGGATAAGGTTCCCTAAATGATGGAACTGACTGTCAGATCTCCTAAATCTATCCATGAGGATGTATTGTAACTCTAGTGATGGAAACAAGGTGCACTAACTGGATAGGAGGGCTAATGATGGCCAAAAACAAGCTCCGGGGAGCCCAAAATAGGGACTAGGTGCTAGGAGACTCAACTGTTGATGCATGGATGCATGGATTGCATGCATGCATGCAAAGCATGCAAAATCAAAATAATATGATGAGAATAGTCCAACACCCTCCTTAAGCTGGACTACAAGGAAAAATAAATGGAAATTAGGGCCCTGGTTACTGAGACCAAAGGTGACCCCGTACAATCAATCTAGAAAAAGTGAGGCAAGAGGGAAAAACCAGTGGGAACCCCCCCCCCCTCAAGATAGACTGAAACACACCAAAAATTGTTTCTCAAGGTTCAAGTAGGTGTGATGATTGATTCAATTTCTGGAGGTATCTTCCTCTTGGGAAGAAGTGGATCATGCTCCAAAAGCATGTGCTTGAGTTCTCCTTCAGTGGATTCAAGTGAATTTGGAGGCTTCCTGGACTTTCTCTTCAAACCAAACATGGTGAGAAAAAATCCAAAAATATGAAGATCATTATGGAACCTATAATTCGAACCAACTGAGGTAGGATCAACTACAATCAGATATAATTTCTCTTGAAACCTGAAACTCTTATCGGTGGAAGTTAAATAAGCTCCAAGAATTGATAGATGGTTTCTTGTTATCTCATTTCAACCAGCAGGGGTGAGATCAAAACCAAAATCACAAAAATGTTCCTGAGACTTGAACCCAAGCGAATGGTAGTGTCCTCCATCTTTAGTGAAACTCTGAGAACTTGTGCCAATGATCAAATATAAGTTCATAGGAAGCATGTGATCAAGGAGGGAGAATGCATCACCTCCAAACTCTGGTTTAACCTCCAAAACATTAAGTAGATCATCATTCTGCACACCAACAGAATCATGGGAAGTAGAGAATTGGAAACTCTCTTCAACTTCTAGAGCAGTACTTGACATATCTTGCTCATAATTTGAAATAGAAGACATTGAGAACATGGGTGAGGAATTGATAATCTCTCCAAAAGGACCAGATTCATTAGTTGTATCACTTTCATCTGCATCAACTACATTGTAAGGGGACAATTCGAAACTATCTTCAACTTCTAGAGAAAAAGAGGAAGGAATGTATTCAACATGAACTTTTTGTTTTGAATCTGCAACTTCTTCTTCATCTTGAACAACTTCATGAACTTCATCATGAGAGATACTTGCGGCCGAGAAATAATCAGAGAGAACACTTGAGGAGGTATCACTGGGATTGTTCTCCAAATGGATAGCATGATCCTCTTCCTTCTTCTTTCCAAATTCTCTATCCAAATTGGTCCAAATATCACTTGGATATTTAGCAGTATCAATGAGATAGTGCATACTAGGAGACATAGAAATATGCATTGTTCCAAAGGCTCTGTAACAGTCATTTATCCAGTCATTCTCCTCTTCATAGGAATCAAAATATCTCATAACACCAATACACATATCAAAAAGACCTCGTCTGTTCAGATATGCTATCATATTTGGTTTCCACTCATCATAGTTGAATGGAGAGAGAGAAGGAACTACTTTTAGATTCATGGAATTTGTTGTAGAATACCTGCAAAAAGAATGGAAAAATATATGGAGGATTGTTACTGAATCTACTGCTGCAACTGCTTCTACTACTGCAACTGCTTCTACTGTTGCACTTAAAAATCTCTCACGAGCTCTGATACCATGTGAAATTCCATAGGGCTAGATCACTAAGCTTGAACAAACCTCACAATTTCACAATGTAATTACTGAGAAGAATTAGATAAAAACATGGATCAATTCACTCATAAAAATGAAACACACACGAAAAAATGTTGTTGATACATTAATCAGCTGTAAGCTGGAAATCAAAGAATGTTACAATAGAATGAATTCGATACACTAAGGAGGATTCAAATCACCTCAATTCTAGGCTTAGTTTGCATTGGAACCATCTCCTAATAAGGTTTAGTGGCCACTGATGATGAATAATCAGTCAACTGAAGTAGGACTGAGCATAACTGAATCACGTGGGAAACAAAATAGGGGAGGATACTCCAAGGAGGCGCATAACTAGTTGTTAGTGGTCAAGGAGGGAGCTCCTACACTCAGTAGCAGTCAAACTAGGAGCTACAACTAGTTAACTGAGCAATCGAGGGGACAAGGTTACATAAATCAAGGAACTGACTGTCAGATCTTCTAAATCTATGAATGAGGGGCATTGTAACTCCAGTGATGGAAACAAGGTGCGTTAAGTGGCTAGGAGGGATAATGATGGCAAAAAACAAGCTCCATCGGGGCCAAAATAGGGACTAGGTGCTAGGAGATTCAACCGTTGATGCGTGGATGCATGGAGTGTTGCATGGAATGCATGCATGCATGCAAAGAATGCAAAACAAAAATAATATGGTGAGAATATTCCAACAATTTAGGGGTTATGGACTATATTTTTATGTCTTATAATGGTTAATATAGTTAAATTATGATAGTTTTGAACTACAACCAGTAATATGTGTTGAGGGATAGGGGTAATACGTTACATGTGAGAGGGAATGGAAAATATATGAGTGATAGAGGTTAGGAGTAATATGTATTAAGGATTTATCATTGTAAAGGGTTAAGTATTATGGATTTTAGAAGTTATGGAGTACAATAGTTGGGGGTTAAGTATTTAAAAATTTAGGGGCTATATTGATTAGTAGCTATAGTTGTTAAGGTTAGGGTTAGTATAGGTAGGAGTTAGGGGTTGGGGTTATATAATTTGTTATGAGGGTTATATATAGTAAATAGATGGTGGTTATGGGTTTGACATTAGGTGTTATGTGTTATATGGGTTATTGGTTAAGAGTTGACATGTTTAAATGTTAGAAGTTAGGCTTCTTATGGGTTTAGGATTATAATGGTTATTGATTATATATTATATGTGTTTGAAGTGATAAATGTTGTAAGGGATGACGGTTTATATGTGATTCCTATTGTAAGAGTTAGGTATTATATGGATCGAAGGTAGGTTTTATGGATTGAGCTAACCCATGAGGCTAAGATATATTGAAACATATTATCATATTATGTAAATTTAAAAACTATCAAAATCTTAATAAATTTTCTATTTGTTGAAATTGAACATCATATCAAGTAGATTGAACAATCATCCTAATCTTAATCCATGTGAGATATGTAGTATAGTGAATCTCTAATCGCATATCATGTATATTTAGAGACTAGTCATCATGCACAATAAATAACCCATGTACAATATGTAATTATTGCGAATCTCAAATCTCTTATTATGATTCTAGAATCTATTTATATATATAAACTAACAACCCTATGTATGTTATTTGAACGAATCTGAAAGTTGTAATGTGATCAAATTTGAAGTAGAGAATTAGCCAATAATTTTGACTAGACATCATAACATGTGATGTATTCCATTTTACATGCATGTTATATAATTAATTCTATATGTATTTATCTTGTTCAAACTGTTAAAGGCAATAAATTATATAGGGGTTCTTGGCTTTTGGAGTATAAGAGTTATATGTGTTATAGGATTTAGAGAATATAATTTGTATAGTGGATATTAGTACTAAGAGGCATTATAAAAGTTAGAGAATATATCAGTTAAAGTGATTAGAGGTTATAGGTTTTAAGAGTTTTGAGTCCATTTCCATGCTTAATGGAGGAGACCTATGACTTATGACCTAAAGGAATCTTCTTTTCCTACACAAATATGTTCAAGGTATTAAACAACCACAAGATACCTATATAGGGGATATTCCACTCTAATTAAGGAACTGGATTCCACTATGAGGTTTTGAGTACCCATAATGGGATTAAGGGCCATGACCATGGTAATGGGATGAAACTAGGGCCTTAGTATCTCAATTTTATAGGGCATAAGAATTGTCCTCATTCTATTGGATTCCCAATTATAATATTTCCGTCTGATTTTGAATGGAGCATTGATACATCAAGTTGTAAGCTAAAATGAAGATAAATCAAGGTTTTGAAGGATCGACCTACTCCCTCTGATGCTAAGAATCTATAGGTTTGTTGTTTGATTGTCAAATTGTTTGTATGAGTCATTTTTCAGTCGATAAACACTCCCACACTATCAATGCATGCATCTAGTATAACCATGCCAAATTTCAATCCATATAAGCACAAATTGAAACAATTTCAATGTTGGCCCCATTTAGTACATTAACTATTCTATATGTTTGTTGTTTAATTGTTGAATTGTTTGGGTGAGTCAAGTTTGAGTCTGGAAACCCTCCCACACCGTCAATGCATGTGTCTAGTATAACCATGCCAAATTTCAGTCCATACGAGCACAAATTGAAAACATTTCAAGGTTGGCCGCGTTTAGTACATTAATTATTCTATAGGTTTGTTGTTTGATTGTTGAATTGTTTGTGTGAGTCATGTTTGAGTCTAGAAACCCTCACACACTATTAATGCATGCGTCTAGTCTAACAATTCCAAATTTCAGTCCATACAAGCACAAATTGAAAAACTTTCAACGTTGGCCCCGTTCAGTACATTAATTATTCTATAGGTTTGTTGTTTGATTGTCAAATTGTTTGTGTGATTCATGTTTGAGTTTGGAAACCCTACCACACTGTCAATTCATGCGTCTAGTATAACCATGCCAAATTTCAGTACATACAAACATAAATTGAAAAACTTTCAACATTGGCCACATTCAGTACATTAATTATTCTATAGGTTTGTTGTTTGATTGTCTAAATTTTTATGTGATTCATGTTTGAGTCTAGAAACCCTCCCACATCATCAATGCATGCATCTAATCTAACCATGCCAAATTTAAGTACATACAAGCACAAATTGAAAAAATTTCAACGTTGGCCTCGTTCAGTACATTAGATATTATATAGGTTTGTTGTTTGATACATTGAAATGTTTGTGTGAGTCATGTTTGAGTATGGAAACCCTCCCACACTATAAATGCATGCTTCTAGTCTAACCATGCCAAATTGCAGTGCATACAAACACAAACTGAAAAAATTTCAACGTTGGCCCCGTTCAGTACATTAATTATTCTATAGGTTTATTGTTTGATTGTCAAAATATTTGTGTGAGTCATGTTTGAGTCTGGAAATCATCCCACACCATCAATGCATGTGTCTAGTCTAACCATGCCAAATTTATGTCCATACAAGCCCAAATTGAAAAAAATTCAATGTTGGCCCCATCACATGAAAATTATAATATGCGAGGTGAAGTACATGAGAATGAACTCATTATTTTTGGGTTATGAAATATCATATAAAATAGAAGGTGAAATAATTAGCATGATAATTGTGCATTGCCTTACCGAGATTCTCTTTTTTTCGAGAATAGTTTAATTTTCTCTACTAAACAGGGCCAACCACGTGAAGGTGGAAGCTCATCTACCCCTCCCCCCTCATGTCACTCTCAATTCCCCATAAACCAACAAAATCTATGTACAAAAAAAAAATTATTTTGTTTTTTTTTCGTACTTAAGAAACAATGCCTCTTATAAAATATGCCAACATACAAGAAAATGAAAAAAAAAAAACTTAAAAACAATTAATTTATACATAGCAATACAAGTCATAATTCTATCGCAATATTAATTCAATATATATAGAGTAGATATATTAAGGAATACCTCATACACTTTAATGCACTTCCTCATCTTCTTCATCCAAGTCATCATCTATATCATCCGATCCAGATTCAACATTGTAATGATTTTCCATAGCATCATCGTCATCAATGTCAGTTTCGATCATCATGTCATCGTCGATATCGTCTTTGTGGACATTGTTTGCTACATAATTTGATTCAACTAATTCTTAGACATGTTCCTATGGAACATGATCTTCTAACTCATGTTGATTATCCTCTACATCATCTTCTTCTTCAACACCCTCTTCATTATCTTCCTCTACATTATACTTTACCACCCTACCCCTTGGATCGTGTCTCACAACAAATGACAAACCTCCTCTGCCTAGAGCCTTAGAGTAAAATACATATTCACATTGGCTTGGAAGAACATATGGCTCCATTCCTCGATCAAAAAACCTTGTATTAACCATGGTAAATCCATTATCATGTTCAATAATAGTTCTATCGAGATCACTTTGATTCAATCGTAACCTGTACCATTTGAAAACGAACATAGCTAATTTGAAACAATTAAAGTCACATTGAATAATATCTTCCAAATACCCATACTATCGATTTTCCGATAGTTCTAGATGTCTGTCACTTCTAGAGGAAACATTGGTCACCTCAAAGAGTGCAATTATCCCACAATCATATTTTTTCTTCGTTTCATCCAACTTTTTGATGCCAAATTTACGACCATTGCACCACATAGCCTTATGGTGTTTTACCTGCAACAATCCATACACATAAATATTAAATCATGAATCGATGATTAAGTGTATGTTTATGCTCTGCAAGGAAAACAATTCAACATGTAGATCAATATATTTAAAAAAAATTAAATAGTATGGCTAATTAATATGGTTGCATGCTTATCTTTTAAACCATATGCTAAATCGATTTCCCTTTGTGTAAGATTGGTATCTCCATTGAGATGAGATGCTTTAACCAATGAAGCCAGACATTCCCATGATATTCCATGACCAGATTGCTCACATCATTCAATCCATACCTTCATCTAATCAATATTGTTTTTGATGTATAAATGAAGTACATCCCACTCTCGACCAACTGTTTGATGAAAATCAAATTACAATTCAGTACAAATGTATATTCACTTAACATGGTATACACTTTTAATTGAGGCATATTGAATATTAAAAATGAAATAAGTATGATATATACTTAAAAATCAACAGTCAATGTATTATAATTATTCTTCTCTATCTAATAATTACCTTTCACCTTCCTCAATCTACTGTTACCCTTCAGGTACTCGCCTTAAAAAAATTTATTGGAGTCTGGATCACAAATGCGACCTAAATTGAGTTTTGACGCTAATTTAGGAAGATATTCACTAATATAAATCATGTTCTAGTATACCATATATCCCTCCACCATATAACCCTCAGGACGTGTTCGTTGTCTAACCAAACCCTTCAAAAATTTCAAGTGTCTCTCAACCATCCACATTGATCTTGAGTGTACAAGTCCACACAATTCAATCTCCTCAACTTGGTGTATGAGGTAGTGTTCTTGTGCATTGAAAAATGCCCAAAGTAGATGATTTGCATTTCACACATGAGATGAGGAATTTCTCTCCTCCAATACTTTATATCTTCTTTATGGATTTATTTAGATGACAACCATCTACAAGTGATGCAAACAAATACCGATATTTAACAAAAATAAGCATTATATTACATAACAATTAGTAAAAGAAATGTCAAATATAAGTTCTACAATGAATTACACAAACACTTTATGCATGCAAAATATCGCTACTTATCTCATGTATTTTCCAAGATCATATATAAGTTGTTTGACATAGTTGTTGAAATTGTCTAGGAGAGATAGAGGTAGAACATACTATAACAATATAAAAATCGTTTCATTATTTTTTACAAAAAGTAGAAAAAAATAGCAACAATATGCACTAGAATAAAAAAATATAGAAATATATATACCATAATAATTACCTTGATGCAGATATGTCAATCGTGCATTTTCAACCCTACAATATCACCTTTGTTTTTTATGATATTCTTCATGTTCAAACAAAATCTAGTGGGAAATTTAATTTTTTCGCATGACTTCTTTTACAACATTGGTTTGCTTCTCCTTTAACAACCATGGAAGTGAGTTTATATTAATTTGGTCTCCATTTCTATGCAATTGAATGACATATTTCATTGCATGATTGGCTTCCTGAATGTCATTGCAAATTTTGACATTTTTTTCTTTGTCACTCCTTCCATCCAATATTCACCATAATGTTTCAACTACATTCTTTCTGATATGCATTGTATAAAAAATATGAGCAATTTGTAGGTGCTCATAGTAGGGAAACCTACTTAATTGTTTAGGATAAATTTTCATTCCTCGTGGAATCCCATTAATTCCTTCATGATCATGACAACCATCATGAATCATAGTTTATAAAGAAATTGCAGAAATCAATGTCAATTACAATAAACAACACACAGTAAAAGAAAAATTCAAAACATTACATATATGATGATAGATAGACAATTTGATCCATGTGTACCTTGAAGATTTATATTATATTGAAACTTCCATAGGTGAGTTGTCATTCTCTATGGTTTTAATGTAGTCTCTTGCTTCCCATTGAATATATGTTTTTCGGTAGTTCGATACCTATGATTCTCAGAGAGGAAGTGCCTATACTCATCAAACACCTCCTTTCCTAAAAATTTTGAATGACGAGATTTGATCTTAGGACCACAAACTGGACATGCAAAGTTTCCCTTTGTTTGAAGACCTAAATGAAAAGATGGATTAACTATGTCAATTATAATTATATAAAATGAATGGATCTTTTAAAAAATATGCACGCTTAATATATCAACTTCATAAAATTAAATACTATTAAAGTGGACGTTATAATTACATACCACAAAAATGGGTTAACCCTGGGGCATCATGTACTATCCATAAAAGCATTGCATGGAATTGAAATTGCCTTTGTCATATTGGTCTAGAGACATCATACATAGTGATGCCATTCCATAGGTTTAGTAGCTCGTCAATAAGATGCTTGATATATACATTCATATATTTAAATTAGTACTTACCTTCTTGATTTGAACATATAAAATATATAATTATTACAACCATTTTAAAGATATATAAATAATATACATGAGTAAATGAAAAAAAACTATATGTCATTATGCAAAAAAATGAGACAAATGAGATGTTATTACATTATAAAAAAATTGTTGTAGACAGATACATGGAACAATCATTGCCAACATTACGTGCTCCCTCTTTATTGACAACCATGGAGGAATGTTATTGTTGATAAAAAAAATAGGCCACACCTTGTAAATAGATCTCATCTCTGCAAATGGATTGACACCATCTGCTGCCAAAGAAAGACTAACATTATGAGGTTCTTATTTAAAGTGTGTCCATTTTTCCTCCATATCTCTAAATGAAAAACCATATGCAGGTATTCGAAGAATCTCATCTTGACTTCTGTTACATGCATGGTAATCCATAAATTGTGCTATGTTTTTGCGCCTGAACAGTCGTTTCAAATGTGGAATAATGACAATATAACGAAGAACCTTGCGAGGCACCTTTTTTGTTACTTGATCTGTTTGATATCTACCGATATGACATTCCAGAAATTCCGTTTCAAATTCATGTTGTTTATAATATATAAAATGGTTGTCGGGGCATGCATCAATTGCTTCATACTGCATTCCAATTTCTTCCATGATGGCAGATAAATACCAATATGTGTGAGGTAAAATATTTGACAGTGGTAACAAAAATTCAACTATCAAGCTACAACAAATTAAAATAAAAAAACTAGTTAATATAATATATAAATAATATTAATGAAACATATTTCATCCGTATTAAGTTTACTTATGAATTAACAATAAAATTATTATAGGAACACATATAAACTTTATCGCAATCATATATATGTGATGGAATATATTACATACCTTAACATGTGTGTGACTAATGTGTTTGAAAGACCATTCATAACCTTCAACTACATTATCAACGATATAGCAGAGAGAATATTTGTGTTGGAGCCTTCATAAAGGGGTCCGTATGCCTTCTCCAGAAGAGGTAAATCATGAACATCATTAAAGTCATCATTTCATGATCATGATCATCATAATCATCCATTCTAACATTAAATGTATCATGGATCAATGTATTTGTACCATCATCTTCAACTATGTTACCAGTATGATCATCTTCTTCAATATGATCATTAACTTGTTCTTCAATATTCATAGCTCCATGTTCCTCCGGTGCTTATTCT
This sequence comes from Larix kaempferi, assembly GCA_027924585.1. NCBI lineage: Eukaryota > Viridiplantae > Streptophyta > Pinopsida > Pinales > Pinaceae > Larix > Larix kaempferi. The sequence continues at coordinate 3,139,404 of BSBM01000723.1, read as the reverse complement.
GCAAGCACATCCTCCAGGCTATATGTCGTAGGATGCCTTTCATTTATAATTACAAGCCATCAAGAGATATTAGTAAATAAAATAAATATTAAAATGATACATACATTTACAAAAATGATCAATAAAAAGACATATATAATGAACAACTTACCAATGGACAACAGTCATGTCCCCCCTCAACGTGTCCATGTTACCTACAATGTATTTTATCTATTGTGATCTTTATTCTTCTCCTTTTAAAGCCCATACATTGATTACATGGACAATAAAATTTCCCATCACCCTTTCGTTTCAGTCCATCCCACAATCTAGCAAGAAATTCTCGATTTTGTTTTTCTAGATCAAGAATATTGTTATGTGACATTTTTTGATACCAAGCTTGACTAATGATTATTGATCTTAAAAAATCAAGCTCCACACTTCACTATTTGTAATCACAGTAACAATTGAAATTATTGTGGATTTTTGTACGGAAAACAGTTCATGCAAAGATTATAATTTACGCAAATCGTCGCTTTTATAGAAAACATGTCGAAATATTCCTATAATTTATAGTTTCTAAAAATAAATTATCATCAAATATCCGATGACATTAATCTAGTGACCGTTATAACCTGTCCAGGTTGAATATCCGACGACACTAATATATTGATTAGTGTAACCCAAACATGTAAGATATTCGACTTTGACGTGAAGACGTTGGATATTCAATTGCAGAAGTTGAATATTCGACAATGCTAGTAGGATATTCGATGGTCATCCAAAATTCGATGAACTCCGAGGTCAATTTAAAAAAGACAGGGAAAGTTCATAATTATAAAGGTGAACTCCGACGACAAGGTCAATTTCGTTGTATTTTTTGTTCAAATTTGGTTGTGGCCAAGGCTCATGGTTATATTTCTTGTTGTTACTTTAATACAATGATGTACTTCCTTCCCATACTTGATTATTATTGTCATGTATAACAAATCTCCTTGGTCATTTGTTTTGATCATTTATATTGTTTCTAGTTCAATCTACTTGCAACTTGTTTGTGTTGGATATGTAATAGGGTCTTTCATACACGAAATTGGATTGCAGCAGTATGAGGGTAGCAAGGATGAACTTCATATTAGAGGTAAGATTTCTCTACTTCATCTCTTGTGAATATTCAATTGATCTAGGTGAAGGTGTGCATGTATTGTCCTGTTTTGTTTTAGTTTCGTCTCGTTCGAGCTAGGGATATTCACTCGTGTCTTCATGTGAGAACTAATCCTTCAAAAATAACTCATCAATATTTACAATAAAATACTTATATATTAATGATCATACATAATTGAGCTTCATAGACAAAGGCAGACAAAGGTACATAACTGTATAAGGAACTCTTAATAGTAAACAAGGGATAAAACATAATATATAATGAAAATAGATACAGATATTGCTGCCGCCTGTACGAACAGTTCCTTTCCCATAAGCCACTCAGGAACCCGTGGATGAGTTGAAAGTTCCAAGCACCAAATTCATTTTCCATACGAACTCATGGATGCACTGCACAACACATGCACATTGGAGCATGATCTGTACATGTTTCTCTCAAAATATATCAATGTTTCCATACTTGGAAGCTCACATATTTGTGTTTCCAAGCCATAAGAATTATGTTTCCAAGCAACACCCTACACGACTAGCCCACACCTAGATGAGGGAGGAGAAGGGGGAGGAGATTGGCTATAAGGCCACCCCTCCTTTAAAACAATATATATATATATATAAGAAAGAGAGAGAGAGAGAGAAAAGAGGTCGAGAAGCTCTCTGTAGAAACAAAACAAAAATGTGTGTTTCGAGAAGTATTAATACAGACAAAGGATGGAAATACTAGCTAAAAAAGTTAATAGAATCACTACTTATGCTTTATGAAGCTTGTAGTTCTTACCAAATTGCGTACATGAGTTCAGTCACAACATTCAACACTTGTGCAAACAATAAAACTAAGTTTTAAGGAGGAAGGGGGTGCACTATCTATTGTTTACAGTGCAAGACTGAAAAATTCCCCAAAGATACCAACGTTTCCATACTTGGAACCTCTACAACGCCCTGACATCCTCCTTGGCTGGGTTGCTTTAGAGAGTCAGACCTCAGGAACCCTGCAAATCGCATAAGAAATGCAGTAAGAAACCAGAAACTGGAGCAGAAAGAGAATATGAAATAACTATACCTAGTTTAAGCATAAGGGAGGAACCCTGGAAGAATGTAGTGATATGACTGAGTGGAAGGTGGCCCAATCTCCATGAAAAAAGTCTCCCCCCTCCAATTGAAACCTTGGCGGAGTTGAGGAAATTGCAGAGAAAGTACACAAGTTGAGAGGGGGGGAATGAACAATGGACTTAAAAACAGGGTTTTAGTGAAGGCTAGAAAATGGTTGATCAAGAGACACATGACCTCCATGCATCATGTCCATGCTCATAGATTAGGGAAAACTGGGTAATTCAACCGATCTCTTTGATGCCAAGCTATTCCAGACTTCCTTGACAACATGTATCATGATTCCTCAATTCAACTTTGATTACTTTGGTCCTGCAAAGTAATAAGCCCAAAAACTTCTTTGAATTCTTACCTATTGCACTTTGCAACCTGGCTTACAAAATTATTACAAAAATTATCTCTAATTGGATAAAACCTTATCTTTCAAAGCACACGTCATTGGAATAGTTTGGTTTCTTGCATGATAGGAAAATTTTAGATTCCATTAGTATTTCCCAGGAAGTGATCCTCTCTATCAAACATAAGAAATTTAAGGATTTATTGTTTAAGATGGATTTGGAAAAAGCATATGATAGAGTGGATTGGGGATATTTAAGATTGATTCTCATATAGATTGGACTCCTTGTTGGTGTTATTAATTGGATAATGGCTTGTGTCTCCTATGCACATTTCTTTTTTTTCATGAATGGTGCACCCACAGGTTTTTTAAGAGTACTAGAGGTATTAGACAAGGCTGTCGCCTTTCACCTCTTTTATTTTTTCTTATTATTGAAGTATTAAGTCATCTCATTTGAAATATAAAATTAGAAGGTAAAATCAAAGGTATTAATATATCTACATTGGTATCTATCACTCATTTACTTTTTGTAGATGATGTTATGATTTTTTGTAATGATTATGTTGAGGAATGGGAATGTTATAAGGAAATTATCAATGATTTTTGTGATGCATCAGGAATGAAGGTTAGTCTGCATAAATCAAGCTTCTATCACTATAGGCTTGAGGAGGATGTTTTGGAAAATATCACCACAATATTTCCTTTTAAAGCATATAACTTAGAATACGGGTTCAAGTACTTGGGATACTTCATGAAACCAAATGGCTATAAAGTCAAATATTGGTTATGGTAAGTTGAAAAGTTTGAGAAAAGGATTAAACAGTGGTCATATAGATTGCTTTATATTGGTGGAAGGCTTACTCTCATCAAATCTATGTTAACTAGCATTCCTATATATTGGTTATCCCTAGCACAGGTACCTACTTCTATTATTAACTCCATGAGAAAGTATATTTTCAATTTCTTGTGGAATGGGGGGATGGACAGAGGTAAGTTGATCATGGAAAAATGGGAAAGGCTATCAATGCCTAAATATTGGACATGCTAGGGTATAAAAAACCTCACTTGGTTCAGTATTGCACTAAGGTTAAAAAAAAATTGGTGTGGTTTATTTGGTAAAAGTATTTGGTCTATAGTCTTGCATCAGAAATATATCAAAGGGAATATGATATCCTAGATAAGAAATCCAAAGAAAAATGTTAGGGTCTCATCTACAATTTACACAAGTTTTATAAAAATTTATAAGTGGTTGGGGAAATACCTCACCCAACATGTTGGAAATGGCAAGGACATTTTGGTTTGGGTTGATCCCATAGTGGGTATGGATGAAAATTATCAACTTTCTCCATATATGCTGGATTATTTGACTGAGATAGGACTCTATACTTTATCTTAGATTAAGAGGCGAAACAGGTTGATTGAGAACAATGCATACCATATGTATATATGCCATATTTGTAAATCTAACTTAGAATATATTGACCATCTGTTGGTTAGATGCAATTTTACCTTAAGGGTTTCAAAGAATGTGATTTTTGCTTTAAACATTGAGCATGTTTGGGGCAATTCAAATTTTGACCTTAACTGTCTTCAATGGTATAAAACTTGCAGAAATTTCTATTGTTTTACCGTGTTTATCTCCTGAAAGACTTGGAGGGTGAAGAATACAATTATATTTGAAGATCAAAATTAGAATGTTGATAATATTTGTATGCGGATTATAAATTTGGTTAAAGACTATAATACAATGCGTTCAAAAGACAAGAATCCTAGAACTCTTAAAGAGTTTATTCAGATACAGGGTGCAGTAGGATATTTTGATGCCACTGCTAATAATGGTTACTGTGTAGCAGGGACTTTCCTATACATAAATAATTCACACAAGTTCACCTTCAGATTAAATATTGGATATGGAACTAATATGAAGGCCGAGCTTTTGGCACTTGGTGTCTTTGTAAGATTGCTTGTTTCTTTGGTATCGTCACTATTTCAGTTTTTGGGGATTCAAGGGTAACTATTAAATGGGAAAGAGGTGAATTTGTATAAAATGTTACTTCATTAGTCCACTGGTGTGTTCAGATTAGTGCAGATATTAGAGCCTTTACGTTAATTATCAATTTTGAACATATTTACAGGGAACATAAACTCTTGGCGGACAAATTATCTAAACAAGAATTTAAAGGAGAAGTGGGGGTACTGTTTTGGGAGGAATATCGGGAAGATATTCTTATAGAGATGGGTACTTTCGATCTTTTTGGTATATAGATTTCTTTCCATGGTGTACTGATCTGGTACAAGATACTTTTGGGTTATTGATATATGTATTACAGTTATGTGAAGTGATAGGCAATATTGTATTTTTGTATTTTTCCTCAGATAGTCAATTACTAAACTGTTACATGCTTAGATAAGTACTTTTTGATTCATCTATATGAATAGCAAAAGTATGCTTTTTTTCACTGAAAAAAAATTGATGTATTTATTTTGAGATTAGTCATATATATATATGGGTGAAAACGTGAAGTTGGGTAACACTTTTGGCTTGTTTTTTACAAACAAAACTGCTAAATTTTATGTTTTTCAACTTCGACCACTTCAAATCCATATCTCCCTTAGGAATTTCTACTTGAAGTAAACAAAAATGTTTTAGAGAATTAAATTAGCTTTCTAATCATATTTTTTAAATTTTTTTAATGGACATATCGTGGGACAAATTTGGTTCTCACCAACGGCATATAATTGAAAATTTTAGTTATGGATAATGAGTGACCAGCGTGAGCACTAGTTTTTTGAGAGATGGTTATTCATTTTAGGTAAAACAATGTATGACCATAATCTACACACGCTGAACTTGTGCATGGACTATATTTATCAAAATAGCACATGTTGATCAGAAAATGGTGCCTTATCGACACATGTTGGTAAGCTTCAATTTTCTTTTTATTGTGACTCTTATTGAAAAAACTAAAACTACAATTTTGAAGAGGATGGGGCAAAGATCTCTGTAAAGATTTCAAATTTTTTGGTGTTGTCTTTGTTATGATATTGAATTTTCATTTCGGGTGATTTTCAAAGTAATAAAATTCTTAAGGGATAAGGTTTAGAAAAAAATATTAATAAATAGAAATTCAAATCGAAATGAAACAATTATTATATCATTGAAACTAGATTCAGAGATGAATCCATTGCTACCAAGTCTGACAAATAATATATAAAATTTGCAGGGGTTTGGGATTTTTGAAGTTGCAGATTCCAGAAAGATGCCAGATATTTTCACAGGTTTTGTTGACCATGAACTCTCGGCCAAAAAAATATCTTCCAAACTCTCGGGTGAGAGTCTAATTCAAACTCTCATCTGAGAGTTTTTTTTAAAATACAACGCGGTGATTGGTTCAAACTCTTGACCTAGAGTTTTATTAAACTCTCATCCAAGAGTTTGAACTCTCACAAACTCTCGGCCTAGAGTTTGAGGTTGACTTTTTTTCGCGTGATCATCCGCCTGCAAAAACACTGTTGTCATAAAAGTGTTTCTCAACTTCACGTTTTCACCCATATATATATATATATATATATATAAACATTTTTTTAATATAATATTAATATTAATATTATGTTTATTGGTAATAATAATATTTTTACTAAATTCACAAAAAATTCTTATTAAATTTATAGAAAATTTTCATCATTTAAAGGTAAACTAAATAACTAATTCACGAAACTACTGAATACTAATATCCTTTGTGGATTATGCCTCATTGTCAATAATGATTTTGTGTTTGTATTAGTGAAAGATAAGAGTGCATGGATAAGTGGTAATGCCTCGTGTGTTTAATATAAAATAAAACACAATGTTAGTAGTAGCGTAATTAAATAATACATATTATAATGAGAGGAATGACAAAATTTACATAAAAAATAAATAAAGTTTAAGGAGATTGATCCAGATGGATATAGGTGGCCACCCATGTATTCCACTGGTTCAAAACAATTTTTCATTCAGGCAGTTTTCTTGTAATTTTTCTAAAGTTTTTCGAGTCCCAAACATCCGGGGTCGTTTTGAGGCCTTAAACGAAGTTTTTTGGGAAATATCGGTCCGATGGGGCCCATCTATTTTATGGTCCTCAGCATAGTCCTCGGAGAGATCTTTCCAACGGGCTACCGAGCGCCCCAAACAGAGATCATATGGAAAAGTTAAGACCCCGGGAAGTTGACTTTTCAACTAACCACCTTGGGGCCGCAAACTTTATGACGCTTCATCTTCTAGGGTTAGATTTTTGGATGTTTGGGATTATTTCCCTCATGCTTATGATAAATAGGCCCTTTTGGCCTCTCTTTGTATTCAGCTTGTCATGAATGAGTGTAGCCACCACATCTCTTCTCAGAGATATAGCTACCACCAATCTAGCTGCTTTTATTTTACAATTTGTTCTATTTCATTCATTTAATAGAATCCAAGTTTACTGTATCACTGTGTTTCTTGTCATATATCTGTGTATGTGAATATATATATGCTCTTTCATTTCGTTCTCACATAAATCCGGATCAGAAAGTGATAGCGAATTAATAAATAAATAATCTATATAAATGTATAAGCGGTGCAACGTATTTATAAGATAAAAAAACATCTACTTACAATTACGTACTATATATATTGTATATTCAATTGAATTACTAAATTATATTTTATTTTTATTTTATGTAAGAAGGTCATAAACATGGATAAGAAGAAAAGGAAGCAACTCTCTCTCTACGTATGTATTGTATATTCAATTGAATTACGCAGTTATATTTTATTTAATTTTATGTAAGAAGATCATAAACATGGATAGGGAGAAAAGGAAGCAACTCTCTCTCTATGTATTTATATTTATATTTAAAAATATAAGAGGAAAGATATCATTTTTGTTATTTTATTTTTTATTTTTTTTATAGATAAAGATAATTTACGATTTTAAAAAAATCATTGGAATTCAATAAAAAAAGCTTTGTATTATATGGCCTTAATTATTAGGTTTGTGCAAAGTTCCCTTCTTAAAAAAAGGGGGCAAGGATTTAATGGGAGGTATATAAAGGGCCTAATTAAATCATGTGAGAAATTTTGTTCTCACTATGGACTTAAATTGGTTTAATTTTTTTTGTTTTTGGTTTTCCATCATTACGATTTGAAGACTACCTCATTAGTGAGGCATTTGCAATTCCATGTTAAATGGGTTTAGGTTGAATAATTTAATCTTTAGTACATGAGAGAAGGTTGTCATGCATTGTAAATAGCCTAAGCTATTTTATTGTAGACGAATTAGGCTAAGGAAAACTTAATATAATAGTTTTTGTCCAATGGCAATGGTCTAGAATCAATAAATGTTATTATCCTCAATATATTATGTTATCCCTTTAGAAAAACATGGTTACACATTATAGGAAATTGTTTTAGTCAAATGTTCCTAAGTGAAAGGAAACTATTGTGTGACAATATCTTAAGTGGTGGCATTTGGGTAAAATTGATTTAGCTAGATTGATAATCAAATTCAATTTTGATAATTATAAATAATAAAGATTTAGAATGTGGATACAAAGTTCTAAAAGTTCGTTAAACATGTGCCTAAATATGTGTGTTGTACTTTAACAAGGGAATTGGATATAGAGCTTATCAAAAGACTAAATTAATAAGGGAAACATGGTTTTATACAAAATAAGTTAATAGTGGTTACGAATTAGAGAAACAACAAGGTAGGGTGTTTGAGAATTTGGTTTAGTCATACCCAATATAGTGATCACTTTGTGTAATAATAAGAGAGTCATATGAATCTTAACCCAATTATGAAGTGAACATGTTAGATAATTTCCTGTTGAAGTTGTAATCAAATTAGATCTTTTGTTGCAATAATGCACTTCCCAACTTACAACATTGATGAATTATAAGTATATGCATAAAATTATAAGAAGAACGTATATCATTGCTTGAGTGTTGGGTGAGAGATTAGAATGAGTATGTGTTCCTAATGTCTAACAATATGTATTATATGGAGTATATATGAATGATTTTAGTATGTTTAATGAAGGCATGTCCTCTTCCTTCTCGGGGTAAACAAAGATACAATTGACAATACAAGAGTCTTGTAGGATCATACAGTTGTATGTGTTGGAATAATATAACCATATCATCTTGGTTATGCATGCATGCATGCATTCCATGTAGCACTCCATGCATCCATGTATTGGTAGTTGAGTCTCCTAGCACCTAGTCCTTAATTTAGGCCCCTTAGAGCTTAAATTTGGTCATCATTAGCCCTCTTATCCACTCAGAGTTCCTTGATTACATCAATAAATTCCAAAGGCACCCTCATGCATGATTTTAGGAGTTAGCATAGTCAATTCCATGATTGAGAGTGCCTTGTCCCCTTGATTGACTAGTTAACTGATTGTTACACCTAGTTTCACTGCCACTGAGTGTAGGAACGCCTATTTTTACGAATAAAAATCATTATTGTGCCTCCTTGGAGTCTCCTTCCCTAATTTGTATCCCTAATGTCTCAGTCATGCACCAGTCCACCTCAGTTGACTAGCCATTCATCATCAGTGGCCACTAGACCTTATCGAGAGACGGTTCCAATGCAAACTAAGCATGCCACTTGTGTGGATTCCAAATGCCTCTTTAGTATCATGAATTTATCCTTTGGATATGTATTATTTATGTACACATTTATTGAATAATAATGTAATGGAAGTTTTTCCAATTGTTCTTCATTCTCTTGTGTTGTAACATAATTTTTCTTCTCTATTTTTCTTGCTCAATTATTTTGATCTCTGTTAGACTTAATGTGAATTTTATCTTTGTCTCTAGATCTCTGTGAGAATCTCACAAAATCTCACATGGTATCAGAGCATTGTTGAGCAAATTAAACTTCCAGAAGAGCTTTTCAAATCTTTTTTTGCGGGTATTCTACAACAGCTTCCATGAATTTGAAAGCAGTTCCTCCTCTCTCTCCATTCAACTATGATGAGTGGAAACAAAAAATGATAGGATATCTAGAGAGACTGTTATGCAAAAAAATTCCAAAAAGAGCATGAAAAAACAAGAAATAGATCAGAAATATTAATCCACGACTTTATTGAATAAAATAGTTGAATAACAAGCCTCTTCAAGGGGAACCTCCTCATACAATGTATTAAGTACACATGACAAGACAAGACAAGATAATCCAAATGAAATGTCTCCTTACTATATATAGGAGACTATGGGTACAATCCAAACTAATTGACCCAAGCCGACATAACTAATACAACCATACTAATGACAATTACCACTAATGGACAAAATTCGACATCAAAACTAATGTAATGAACCACAATTTAGGAGAAAACGTGCCCATATTTAGGGCTTAACATGCCCCTACCCTTCAGACAAGCGTTGTCCTCAACACTTTATTAGTTACGGATTCCTCTATATGAAGGAATCATCTTCCCATGTCAAATCTTCAACTGGTAAGTTCTTCCACTTTATGAGGTACTCAGTAATAGCCCAGTTTTGTAGTTGTTTAGTCCTTGTTTTAGTGATTTGTTTAGGTTAAAATATGATTTTTCCTTCTTCATCAAGCTCTAGCAATATTGTTTTAATTGCGATCATGTCTCCTATTACCTTCTTTAAGCAAGAAACGCGAAAAACTGGATGTACTCTTGAAGATGAAAGGAGCTCCAATTTGTAATCCATACTACCAATCTTCTGCAATGTAGGGACCCCCGTTTGTGGGGTCGTCCCTAAATATTAATAATAATACTTATAAACATAATATAAAAACATATTGAAACTTATCCATGAAAGGAAACTAATGTACACAAAAACAATAAACTTTTGCAAATACAATAAAACTATAAACTTGTCAATCCGTCAGTCGATCCCGCTGTCGAAGGAGTAGTTGTCATCAACCGATCCAACTTTCTCTTTTTCCATCCACTTCACCTATTGGAATCCCTCCATCAAATATCATTTAACCATAGGTGAAGAAACCATTAGCTTCGCCACCCAACCATAGGCTTATGCTTTCATTCACATAGCCACCCTCGAGCTTCGGGAGCTTCGGGGTCGTAGATCTCACACACACAACACTAGAGATCCAAAAGTGGGCTTCCCCCCCACCAATATCTCTTGCCAAACTCCAATAGTAGCAAATCAATGGCTTACATGCATTATGATAACCATCTAGCCATAGGGTCCCTTTCCCTTTCCTCAAGCCTTCCTTAAATAGGAAAATTCATTGCGACACATGTTGCTTCATGCAAAAATGCCTAATTTTTAATTATTCAAATGCAATTTAGCTCAACCATCCATGTGTCAGATTTTCTAAGAGTGTGTACCAACTTTCCTAGATTTACTCAAGTTTGTTTCCTTGATGTTCAATCTAGTTTCCATTTTTGTGGGTACAAGTAGTGTTAACTAAATGCTAAAGCTTAGTATCCCATTTGCTCCTAAAATAATATTTTCTATCATTTTAATTACCAAAAATGCATTTCATGTGAAAATGGCCTAAATGCAATTTATAAGTTTTTATGCATAATGTTCATCAATTATTTCCATCTAGGATCTAGGTACCACACCATTGGTTCCATCCGTCCTTCATTTCCGTTTATCGACAAGGTACCACATCATTGGGTCCTTTCGTCCGTCATTTCTATTTATCGGCAAGGTACCGCATCGTTGGGTCCTTTTGTCCTTCATTTCCGTTTATCGACAAGGTACCACATCGTCGGGTCCTTTCATCCATCATTTCCGTTTATCGATAAGGTACCACATTGTCGAGTCCTTCCATCTGTCATTTCCATTTATTGACAAGGTACCACATCGTCAGGTCCTTTCGTCGATACCTCTTCATTGCATCTTATTTGCGGGAACTTCATGTAGGGATTTAGGATGCATTACCTTCAATCCTCCATATACATGCCATTGGATACTAATGGCGCTGAGGAGTAAGTTCGTTCTTACTGCCTGCCCCCCAACTCGTACATGACCAACTCTGTCATGGTCCACTTCGCACGACCTCACGCTTCCCCCGAGTAAGAGGATCAATTCCTTTCCCACTCGTGTGGAATTCCATAGAAATTCGACACCGTCGTCGTTTTTCCATTTGTGAATCATTCGTACTCTACGACCCCTTTATTTCCTTTGTGTGTCTGTCGGTGAACCGTTTCACCTGTCGCTACACACATGCTCAAAAGCACACATTAATAGCACTGTTCTCATTCACATTAATCTATTTCATAACCCTCTAGTCATTAAGCATCATAATTTATTTCTAATCATCCTAATTCAATTCATAAACTACTAATCGTTAAGTAACCATAGTTTTACTCATAACATCATATATTCCCTAAAACAACTAATCATTAACAAGCATACATATATTTATCAATTCCAGATAAAGTATCCAATTCCACAAATTTCCATTTAATCCTTTGTTTTCATTCATCAAAATTGTCGTCTTGCATATCTTCAGGTGTTTCTCAATCGTTAAGACATATCAAGACCCAAAAGACCACTTTATCAAAGTTTGTTCAGACGAGTCACTTGACAGGTGCCCTTAAAGTCCACAATCACTCTAGGGGCATTACATACACCCCCTCTTATATAGAACTTCGTCCCAAAGTTAATTTTTGTTCTCATACTTTCGACGCTAGGCTTTACTTTAATTTCTTATTATCATCTTCTTGTCATTCCCTTCTATTTTTCTCCAACAATAATGGCCATAAGCACAAGTGGTTCTAATCATTAGTTTTCTTTTTCATACAACATGGTTCCAATACATCCTCAGGAACTCAATTGTAATTTTGCATAGTATAAATCCGATAATACATTCAATAATTGTTAGTCCCAACTAGATTTCCTATATCTCTTATTCATTCACAAATGTCTACGATGTCCAAATTATCAACAAGTTGCATTGCGTCACTAGCCAACCAATAGTTTATCAAATCATCATTCAACATAACAAATCCAAGCAAGGATTCCCAATAGTTTATCTAATTGGTTATCCTCCATCCAAGACAATAAGGTAAACATCATAAGATATACAGTCAAATATAGATAGGTAATATATAATCACGTATTTAACAAATCAGGAGAGACCCTCAATTAGTCCAAAGACCAAATTCCATAAGGCTACTCCCAAATCCCTAAATGTCGGTTCTCAATTTGATAGGATTTGAGGCATCGAAACTTGGGACTTAATCGAACGTATTAAAATTTATCTCTTAGTCCTTTCTTCATTATCATAATGTCCAGGTTAATGAGCTTATCACATCTTTACCTCATTTCATCCTTTCGGTTGTCACAAGATTACTTCGACAGACTCACCAAGTCATACAATGTGTGTTTTCTCAACCTCATCAAGTTCTATGTCGAGCTAGTCGTATTTTCGTCAAGGTTTGACCATGTCTGAGATTAGCCTCATTGAGATCATTATGCTGATTGTCTCTGTACTTCGTTTTACTAAAATCGTCTTCACTTGGCCCTTTTGGTAGACTTTCCCAATTGAGAGTTTTTTTTTTTTTTTACTGTCGTCTCAGTTATGTCGGTTTTGTACTTTTTCGTTCTTTTTAACAACATTTCCATGCTTGGAAAGATTAGTGTCATTGGTATTAGCTCCTCAAGCTAGTAACATTGATATATCGTTTTTCAAATTTCAAGTCCATTTAAATTCCTCGACAATCGGTCAAATTTTCATAAATGTGAACATCTGGGTGTCTTTCCATTTAAAATCTATCGATTTTCCATCATTTAGTAACTTCACCATATATATATATACATTTAAAATCTATCGATTTTCCATCATTTAGTAACTTCACCACATATATATATATATATATATATATATATGGTGAAGTTACTAAATGATGAAAAATCGATAGATTTTAAATGGATATATATATATATCCCTCTATTTTTCTTTTCATCATGGCTATGTAGGAAAGTTTTAAATACCTCTGGTCTTTATTCCCTTCCCGATGACAATTTCCTTGAAAATCAATTTTATGATATCGATACAATCTCTATTCAACAAAATTCCCAACATCCCTTATAATGACATCAATTCTTTTTCATTCACCATATTTATATATAAAAAATAACTTCAATCTACTTTTCATTAAGTATGTAACAATAATATTTTTCCTTATATTAAATAATATATTTCCTTATATTACAATAGACAACCATTTTTTTACATTTAACCATATATCTACATAAAGAATATCTTCAATCTACTTTTCATGGTGTATATAACAAATAAATGACAACTTTTCTATGCACTTCATCAAACAAACAAGTATATATGTAAATATTTAACAATGTATATCAATTTACATATACATTTCTTTAATAAAAGTACCGTTACACCAATTATTTTTCTCTCAACATACACACATATATAGACACACACGAACGATTTCATTTACTCCCAAATCAATTGCTTTATCTAAGTAATTTTTAATCCAATAGTTAGTTAATATCCCTCTTTGGCGCATTGGTCCATAAGAACATGAATTCGGCTCCTCGTGATAATTTCTTTATATAAATTGGAACATAAATTGGAAGAATTGATTTATATTTCATTTAGCTAAAAACATCGACATCCAATTAAAATCATTAAATTTCTCTCCTCAAGAAAAAATAATCGGTTTGAGATAAACATACGTATGATCTTCTTCTTGTGTAAACCCTAGTTAATCTAAGAACTTGTTTACATAAATGATTTTAAAAGGATTTTCTATAACATGGTGTTAACCCTTCTTTAACAATTAAGATTTCGGTAAATATGGAGCCCCACCGCATAATTATATAACTCATGAGTAAAGTGTTTCATTCATTCCTATGCATTTTAACTACTATGTATCATTTAATAATCTCTTTGGTTAATATATCCTACTTCCGCATTAGTAGGAAGGGATTTCATACACATATATACATATATAAGTTAAGTTAAATTTTTCTCATTCAATAAATGTGTGTATTTATACAAATATACATATACATTCTTTATACCTATTGTACTTCTTGAAAGCATTAATTAAATTCATACAAGGTCGTTAGCAAATCTTGCCTTGTTTTCACCATTTCACTAGTGTTTAAAACAAACATTATACTTAAGAAGAGTATATATATATATTCCCTTTTTTTCTTAAGGAATCAACGTTTCCTACCAATCTTTGCCACCTATCCATATTCACATGTCCAAATTCGATAGTTTAATGGTTAAACTAGTAAATGAAATAATAAAAAGTATTCCCTTTATATCCCAATTATCTGCATTTAAAGGTGAAATTCAATCTATCGAGGGAATTAAGTCATCATAGTTCCAGTTCATTTATACAATAACACACATCAAATACATAAACACTAACAAATTATTCATCCTTAATAGTACGGAACTATCTCTCACACATATATATTTAGAGTAATTTAAAATAAGTAGCAAATCAAGTTGTTGATTGATCTCTTGCGGATCTCATATTCAGTTTTGGGGAAGATTAAATTATTATTATTTTTAAAGGAGATTTGTAATGAGTTTGTAATGAAACAATATGTGAAAAGCCAAGACTCTTTATAGGCTTGAAATTTCAATTCATAATGCTTTTGTTTCTTCTGCAGATCTGGGGGACTATATGTGCAATGAGTGTGCAGACGAAGATTAATATTAAAATATATATAAAAAAAAAAAATCTTTATTAAATTCTGGTTCATGGGAAAACCTCACTATAGAGGATTAATATTAAAATATAAAAAAAAAAACAAAACAAAATCTTTATTAAATTCTGGTTCATGGGAAAACCTCACTATAGAGGACCTAGTAAATAAGATTGGTCTATAAATGCATCATAACCCTCATCCATACTCTTTGGGATGAGTGAAAAAAAATTAGACTTAAAATTTACCTTAGTATAAGCTCTATTTTATATGAGAGTAAAGTCAATAATAAAAAATTGTAATTTTATTCACAAAAGATAAAATTATATTCTACAGATGCATTTTAGCATTTCAACAACCACAAACAAAAATACCCCGAAAGTATAACTCACTAATGCATTTAAGCACATACAAGAGATTACACTAACTAATGAGGGACATTGTGAATTTAAGGGACATTAGGAGATTACTAAAGCTAAATGAATTTAAGGATTCTGGCATCCGGTATTTTAAATCAATAGCGGCTCCTTGTCGGAATCATAATTTGAAGATTCATGTGATATTTTCATTCTTCCAGAATAACATTGTTGGAAGCTATTTCTGGCGAGGGGTAAACTCCATGTTAATCCGTAGTATTTAGACCCAGCCTTATCATCTAAATATTTGTTTTTAAATATTTTCCCAAAGAAGTTGCAATATCTTTTAATACTTAAATATTCAAAAGGAGTCGTGGCATGTTTTCAGGAATTTAAAGCAAGAGAGCGTAAAAAAAAAACGTCTGTTGCAAAGTCATCTGTTGGACTGAATTGATACTCAGTTGGCCGACGCCATAGGAAAACAACATCTTCTGATGGTTAACTAGATTATGGAGGAAAGAATTTTGCATGATTTAAATTGAATTGGAATTTTGAAAAAGTTCGTGGATGTTTCAATAATTAATTCGTAACTTATGTTGTGGCGCAGTACACAGCCTCGTATCAGCTCAAGTGGGAAACAGTCTTCTTAAGCACGAATTTACAGGTTTAATTGCCAAAAGCTGGTAGTTTTCGTTTCCCGGAAGGATCATTGTTACAATGTCAATTTATAGCCGCCGACAATCATCCCAGTCAGTGCTGATTTCCGGTAGTCTTGAGCATTGCTGGGAGTAAATTAGGTTGGATTAACTCTTTGCGAGTCTCACGGGATTTTATGAGTATTGGAAGGGAAGTTCGTGAGCTGGAATCATTGATAATCCGGTGCTACCAAACACTTAGAGACAAATATCAAACAATCGAAACGTTCGTTTCATTCCATAGTTCACGGTGGTTGATTGCATTTTTATTTTTGCAATAAATAACTGACTAGATCAGTGCAGTAGCTTGATGAGCTAATGGAAATTTTATTGAGGGATATCGATGGGTAGTCCTCACGTAGAAAAAACATAGTGACTTGGCACCAGTAGTCCTCACCAATATTGGGTTTGGTTGTTAAGCATATAATTCGTCAAGCTTGCACAAAATCTAGAGAACTCCAAGCATAGAATTGTTAAGTATGCAAGGAATCTGTAATGCGCTGAGTCGATTAAATTGATCTCTGTTAATAAATGCGTGAACTGTATAATACTCGTTAGGTATGATGGCGCTCTATGGGTTTCAGTTCACATTTATAGCCATAAAATAATTCCATAAACTACGAAATACGAGCTGCTTTCTTGGTAATACGCATTATGTAATGTGACGTCATAGAGAGGCGGCACCTCGTGAAGTAATTCTGTGAATTGATGGTTGGGATGGTGGGTTTGACAACTGCAATGCGCCAAGGTGAACCTCAGTTTATCCAACGTATAACTATGAATCTGCGGAGAGGGGTAACTCGTTATCATCGAAACAAGACGATCATGTATCGTTAATGAGCTTTGGAGGCAGAGTTGAATCCGGGGATTGATTGCTATACCTATCCCATATGAGGTGGCTCTACAACTAAGCAATCGTTCGTTAATAACAACATAAGTCGCAGATTGTACCACTGTGTTTTGTTTGTGGGTGATGGTATGTCGAATTGGGCGTTTGTAAATTAAGTTGGAGAAGAGGGTAACTTTATGGCCCATCGATTGTCCAGAGAGATCCCGATAAGCGTAACAAAAGTGGAACTTCACGAGGTCTCCTGCCAGCGTAAAGCACACCGTGACTCCCCCTATAAGTGAAACGACGATCTCGGTACATTCTCTTAAATCCATCTACGGATCTTCGACTGTATCAGTCACATTCTAAGGGAGGCGAAGCTATTATTTGACTGGAACTAGTTCTCTTTTTTCTTAAATGATTGTATTGTTTAACCTGTTCAATGGAATTGGTTATTATTATATACTTTGCAGTAATTACTTTTTAATCGAGACAATTTCCCAATAATTTATGTGATAACTATTTGTTTTAAAACTAATTAGGTCGCCGGATCTACATGGTAAATAAAGGATTCAAATTCCGGATCTACATGGTACATACATGGTACATAAAGGATTCAATTTTCAATTTCAGAGCAGAGTTCAATTCCTTCAAAAGTTCTACATACATCAAATCTACAGAGTAAAATTTCAAATCAAGTCCATGGGGAAATTTACACCGAAGCAGAAATTTGATTGATTTCAACTAAGTGATAGAACATTCGAAATAATAGTAACTCCTTTTTAATAGATATATTAATTTTTTTTTCCAAATTAATTAAACATAAAGCGCAGATCGTTAATAATATCGTTAAACAAATACCGCATAGATGCGATTACCAGATTTATTCTTTTAACAAATAGACCAAATTATATTATTGTAGCATTTCAATCCAAGTTGACAATTTCATTGTCAATCGGATAGTGTGCATAGGGTACTACACAATCAGATCCTTACTATTCTTCTTAGAAAGAGAGAAAATAATGAACTAAATCACGTTAACAAAAGAAACCTAAAATATAATTATGAGTATGGTGCCTTAAAGCCTCAATTGGTTCTCATACCAAATGTAGGGACCCCGTTTGTGGGGTCGTTCCTAAATCTTAATAATAATACTTATAAACACAATATAAAAATAGATTCAAACTTATCCATGACAGAAAACTAATGTACACAAAACAATAAAATTTTGCAAATACAATAGAACCATAAACCTCTCAATTTGTGAGTCGATCCCATTGTCGAAGGAGTAGTCATCATAAACCGATCCAACTTTCTCTTTTGTCGTCCACTTCACCTGTTGGAATCCCTCCATCAAAGTTCGTTTAACCATAGGCGAAGCAACCGTTAGCTTCACCACCCAACCGTAGGCTTATGCTTTAAGTCGCATAGCCACCCCCGAGCTTCAGGGTCGTAGAGCTCACACACACAACACTAGAGATCCAGAAGTGGGCTTCCCTCCCACCAAGATCTCTTGCCAAACTCCAATAGTAGCAAATCAATGGCTTACATGCATTATGATAACCATCCAGCCATAGGGTCCCTTTCCCTTTCCTCAAGCCTTCCTTAAATAGGAATATTCATTGCGACACATGTCGCTTCATGCAAAAATGCCTAATTTTTAATTATTCAAATGCAATTTAGCTCACCCATCCATGTGTCAGATTTTCTAAGAGTGTGTACCAACTTTCCTACATTACTCAAGTTTGTCTCCTTGATGTTCAATCTAGTTTCTATTTTTGTGGGTGCAAGTAGTGTTAACTAAATGCTAAAGCTTAGTATCCCATTTGCTCCTAAAATAATATTTTTTATTATTTTAATTACCAAAAATGCACTTCATGTGCAAATGGTCTAAATGCAATTTATAAGTTTTTATGCATAATGTTCATCAATTATTTCCATCTAGGATCTAGGTACCACACTGTTGGGTCCATCGATCCTTCATTTCCATTTATCGACAAGGTACCACCTCGTCGGGTCATTTTGTCCGTCATTTCCGTTTATTGACAAGGTACCAAATCGTCGGGTCCTTTCGTCCGTCATTTCCATTTATCGACAAGGTACCACATCGTCGGGTCCTTTCGTCCGTCAGTTCCATCTATTGACAAGGTACCACATCGTCGGGTCCTTTCGTCCATCATTTATGTTTATCGACAAGGTACCACATCGTCAGTTCCTTTCGTCGATACCTCTTCGTTGCATCTGATTTGCAGGAACTTCATGTAAGGATTTAGGATCCTTTACCTTCAATCCTCCGTCTACACCCCATTGGAGACTAATGGCACTGAGGATTAAGTTCATTCTTATTGCGCACCCCCCAACTCGTACATGACCAACTCCATCATGGATCACTTCGCACGACCTCACGCTTCCCTTGAGTAAGAGGATCAGTGCCTTTTCAACTCGTGCATAGAATTCCATAGGAATTCGACACTATCGATGTTCTTCCGTTTGTGATTTATTCGTACTCTACGACCCCTTTATTTCCTTTGTGTGTCCGTCGGTGAACCGTTTCACCTATTGCTACACACATGCTCAAAAGAACACAATAATAGCTCTGTTTTCATTCACCTTAATTTATTTTGTAACCCACTAGTCGTTAAGCATCATAATTTATTTCTAATCATCCTAATTCAATTCATCAAATGCTAATCGTTAAGTAACCATAGTTTTACTCATAACATCATATATTCCCTAAAACAACTAATCATTAAGCAAGCATACATATATTTATCAATTCCAGATAAAGTATCCAATTCCACAAATTTCCATTTAATCCTTTGTTGTCATTCATCAAAATTGTCTTCTTGCATATCTTCAGGTGTTTCTCAATCGTTAAGACATATCAAGACTCAAAAGACCACTTTATCAAAGTTTGTTCAGTCGAGTCACTCGATAGGTTCCCTTAAAGTCCACAATCATTCTAGGGGCATTACATGCAACACTTTATAAGGACCATAATACTTGGGTGCTAATTTATTGTCCTTATTTAGTTTATTGAGAAACATCTACTTGTAAGGTTGTAGCCTGATAAATACCCAATCCCGTTCTTCAAAACTCCTTTCACTGCAATGTTGATCAACTTGTTGTTTAATCCTATTTTTTGACATAATCAGGTTGTTCTTAAGTATCTGGAAAACTTCTTGTTGGTGCTCTATGTGATTTTCCACGGCTTGAAATTTAGATCTTCCTTTTAAGGGAGATGTGATAGATGGAGGCTGGTACCCATAAAGTGCCATAAATGTAGACATTTTTCGTGATGTATGGAAGAAAGTATTGTACCACCATTCTTCCAAAGACAACCATTTCACCCACTATGTTTGTTTATCAAATTCGAAACAATGAGATAGCCTTCCAAACACTTGTTCACTATCTCAGTTTTCCCATCAAATTGAGGGTGATAAGCTGAACTGTGAGCCAATTGAGTACCCAAACAAGAAAATAATTCACTCCAAAACTTTCCAGTGAAAATTGGATCTCTATCACTTACTATAATATTCGTATTTCCATGTAACTTCTGAACAGTTTCCATAAAGGCTGCAGCTACTATACTTGCATTAAAAGGGTGTGAGAGTGCACAAAAGTGTGCATACCGTGTGAGTCTATCAAAATCCACCATAATAACATTATTTCCTTTGGAATTGGGTATACCTATGATAAAATCCCCAGAGACTTCCTCCCAGTGCCAGAAAGGTATGTCTAATGGTTGTATAAGTCATGCGGTCTTAACTGTTTCTCCCTTATTCTGTTGGAAAACCAAGCATTCATCCAAGAACCTGTGAACATCATATTTAAGACCTTCCCAAAAAAATTCCTTCTTGACCCTGTCGTAAGTTTTCAGGAATATTGAGTACCCACCTATAGGAGAGGCGTGTAATTCTGAAAGGACCTTCTGCTTGAGTTGGGAGTTTTTGCATAAATATAACTGATCCTTATACCATAGTGAATCATTTTTCCACACAATCCAAATGGATAGGTATTTTTCCCATTCTTCCATTGCTACTACTACCCAATATAGTTGTAGAATAGAAATGGAACAAAGTAATGCCCCAGCATCTTCATCTTTTCTGAAGAGCGTATCTTCCACCACATTATGTTTCCCCTTTCTATAGATGATTTCAAATTCATATCCCAACATATTGGTTACCCACTTTTGTTTCTCTTCCGAAGATAGTCTATGTTCCAAGAAGTATTTAAGACTACCATGATCTGTTTTTACCTTTAAGTGCCTACCTATTAGGTAAGGATACCATTTATTAAGAGCGTGTAGTATTGCTAACATTTCCTTCTCATAAATGGGCTATTGTAAGTTATTTCCCTTTATTGGATGACTTGTGAAAGCAAGTGGGTGTCATTCTTTCATTAGAACAGTGTCAATGCCATTTCCTGAAGCATCACATTCCACAATAAAGGTTGTTGTGAAATATGGTGTGGTCAATACAAGAGTTGTGTACATTGCTTGTTTAAGTTGTTTAAAAGCTTGAGTTTCCTATGGAGTCCAAGAAAATGCATCTTTCTTCAATAATGTTGTTAGAGGCACTGCTATTCTTCCATAATTTCGAACAAAATTTTGCTAGTACCCTATCGGACCTAAGAATCCTTGAATATTCTTCAGGTTTTTTGGAACTAGGCAGTCTATCATGGCTTTAATTTTCTTAGGGTCTACCTTGACACCTTCATGAGATATAATATGACCCAAATAATCTACCTTCTTCACCCGAAATAAACATTTGGAATGTTTTGCATATAGTTGGTTCTCCTGTAGTAGTTGTAGTACCTTGTCAACATGTCAATTCATCAATGAAAGGAATGGGAAACTTATCTTTAATGGTGATCTTGTTGAGCTCTCTATAATCTGGACACATACGCCATGATCCATCCGGCTTGTGTGCCATTACCACTGGTGCATATTAAGAACTTTGGACAGGCCTAATTATGCCATCCTCTAACATTTCTTCAACCATATGCTCAATTTCACTCTTCTGTCCATAGGGGTATCTGTAAGGTCTGATGTTAGGAGGAACACTTCCTGGGATTAAGTGAATAGCATGATCAAAATATCTGACAGGTGGAAGACCTTTCGAAATATATTCAAATACATTGGAATGCTTATTAATGACCCTTTGGAGATCAGGAGAAATAGTAGGATTAGATGTTTGAACATCTAATGAGCATAATTGTGCAATTACACCTTGATGTCATTTTTTCATACCATTACAGCTTATCACCTTGTTTGGTTTCCCTGTAATACCCTATAATTCATATTCATTTCCTTCCCATAACAATTTCATGAAAAGCTTCTGAAAATTAAAATCCACAATTCCCAAGGATTGTAACCATTGAACTCCTAAGAGAACATCATCACCAACCATTGGAATAACAATTATTGGACTTTTCAATCAATATTCCCCCATAGTAAGATTTATATTATGGCATTTACCTAAGCAATTGATAGTTCCTCCATCTACAATCATTACTTGAAAATATGGTGTTGAATATACAAAGCAATTGAGGTATTTGCTAATTTATAGTGAATGAAATTATGAGTACTACCAGAATCAATAACCGTTGTTACCTTTTTCTTTTTGATAAATACTTCGATATTGATATTTTAAGGAGTGCTAATTCCATCCAATGCATGACATGATATGGTGGGAGTAATCTCTTCTGAAGTAGTATCTTCTATTTCTTCATATGGAGATGGTTCTTGTTCTTTTGGTTCTTCCTCTTCACAATCTATGTAAAATAATTTATTACCACCACACTTATGTCCCTTACTATACTTGCTGTCACAATTAAAGCATATGTCTTTTTCTCTTCTTTCCTCTAGTTCTTGAGGTGTCAATATTTGAGGTGCGTTAGAAGAAGTAGTAGTATTCTCTCGGTATGTGTTGGACTTGCTCTTTATAGTAGCCATTGTCATATTTTTACTTTCAACCTTCCTTGCCATCACGAAGGCCGTATCCAAGGATGGTGTTTCAAAGAGACGCACCTCATGTTGAATGCTATCCTTCAAGGTGCCAATAAAGATATCCAATAGATTATCTTTGGAAATGTTCTTTACTCTAATACTTAGCTTCTGAAATTGTTTGATGTGCTCTGAACTGGACCTCTTTGCTTGAGATTTATTAACTGGCTAAAGAAGGTATTTCTATTAATATCCCCATAATGTGCAATCAATTCTTCGGTGAATATAGACCAAGATATAATAGAGTCCTTTTTACAGTCACAGAGCCATTAGTACCATACAAATTGATCAAGCTCTAAATATAATGATGCAATAGTTTCCTTTTGCAAAGTTGGAACCTGGTGTAGATCAAATAATTGCTCCATTTAGAATATCCATGTTATTGGATCATTGCCATCAAAATTTATCATGTCCATGTTGGGAATTTGGGTACCCCTTGGTGACCATCGCTAGTGACTTCCATTACCATAATCATTTCCTCTTGGAATATTCTTATTCATGGAAGATTTCTCAACATGAGAATTATCTTTATCCTCCTGAGTATACTGGAACACATCATCACCTACAAGAAGAGTATCCCTTGAATTTTGTATGAGATTATCAATATTTATCATATTCCGCATCAACTTCTCCTCTAGATGGAGTAAATAAAATGTTTTCACGGAACCTTTCATATTTTCCTCCATTTTATTCAACTTCTCCTCTAAATTATCCAAATCAACATTTTTCACTGATCCTTTAATCATATCTTCCAACTGGGACACTTGAAAAGAGAGGTCTTCCCTTTCATCATACATCGAGGATGGATCCTCTAGTGTTTTGGATGGAGTGTGAGTCTTTAGAATTCCTTTTGGTGGAATTTTTAATAATATAAATAGATATTACACCTTAGGTTTCACCACGATTAAATCCTTCTACTCAAAGTTAATCAAAATTAAAAATGGTGTACCTTTTCAAACCCTGATTGGAAGACTATTTTAAAGCCGACTTGAAACTGATGTAAATTTTAAATTTCTGCTTGTTTGGGTCTGAAAATTTGTATTGTTGTATCATGATGTGTCCTATTTCCAATTCCATAGGTATGACCTAATTTGGATTTACCAATAAGAATTTATTGTGAATATCCCAATACTTCTTATTTTTTGTCTTTCCATAATAGCGAACTTGTATGGTCTGCCACGTGTCCAATATTTTGTATCTGAGGTTGAAAACCATACCAAAGATACTGTGGTCTATCTTATTTAATATGCAATAGGTATCACTCAATTTGGATTTTGCATGCCCCAGATATGACATTTTTTCCCATAACACCTTTTTTAGACTAGTTTTTGGACTAGTCAGAAACCCTAACTTCTGAAGCGAATATATCCGAACCAAGGATAATTTTAGGGGTGAAATTTATCCCACGGGCTATTTTCCATGTTTTTTTCCAAAAAAAGATTCGCTAATTTGCATTTTTTGAAGCCCCATTTCGCCCAATTTTGATGGGGTAAAATATTTTCACTCTAAAATTTGCCAAATTATAAACTATATAAAATCCTTAGAAATTGAAATAGTTTTAGAAAAACATCGCCAAATATTTTATAGTTGAAATTTTAAGAATTGGTAAGATTCGCCGAGGTCTATACACTTTTAAATAGGTATGGGTCCTTAAAATTATCCTTGATCCGAACATGTAATGTTTCAGGATCTGAAACTTGGACCACAGTTAGTTCAGCCTTTTTTATAGATGGTTTTTAAGTCTCACTCTCTGAAACCTTGTAGAAAAAATATTATAGCGAAAATTACAATATGACTTGTTTTGAAGAAACCAATCCCGAGGAAAGGGCTCTGATACCAAATGTTATGCAACAAAATTCCAAAAAGAGCATGAAAAGAGAAGAAATAGATCAGAAAGAGTAATCCATGAATTTATTGAATAAAATATATGAATAACAAGCCTCTTCGAGGGGGAAACCTCCTTATACAATGTACTAAGTACACAAGACAATACAAGACAAAATACTCCAAATGAAAGGTCTCCTTCCTATATATAGGAGACTATGGGGTACAATCCCAACTAACTGAACCAAGACGACATAACTAATATAACCATACTAATGATAATTACCACTAATGGACCAAATCTGACATCAAAACTAATGTAATGAACCACAATATAAGGGGAAATGTTCCCATATTTAGGGCTTAACAGGGACAAGGTCTTTTTTTATATGTGTATTGGTGTTACGAGAAATTTTGCTTCCTATGAAGAGGATAATGATTGGCTAAATGAATGTGACAGGTCATTTGGAGAACAAGCCCAATGATACCTTCTCAAGTGTTCTCTCTGATTATGTCTCGGGATCAAGCATCTCTCATGATGAATTTGTTCAAGATGAAGAAGCTGTTGCAGATTCAACACAAAAATTTCCTATTGAAGGCATTCCTTCCTCTATTGGTTTAGAAGTTGAAGACAATATTGAAATGTCCCCTTCCCATCTAGCTGATGCAGTTGAAAGTGATACAACTAATGAAGCTGATCCTTTTGGAGATATTATCCATTCCTCATTCATATTCTCAATGTCTTCTGTTTTGAATTATGTGCAAGATATGTCAGTTACTACTCTAGAGGTTGAAGAGAGTTTCAAATTCTCTACTTCTCATGAGCTTACTGATGTGCAAGATTGTGATCTACTGGATGTTTTGGAGACTAGATCAATATTTGGAGTTGCTGCATATGCTCTTATTGGTTCCATGCATCCCCCCTATTCCATAATGATCAAACGCAGACCTCCTCAATCTAAAAATTAAGTTGGAGACATTCTGCATTTGCTTGGACACTTTATCTTCTCACTTGGACCTGATTTTAAGTCCAAACCACCACCATCATGTCATGGTTCATTTGATTCCGATCTCACCTAATTTGATTCAACAGAGATATTAAGGAACCATCTAAACATTCCTAGAGTTGATCATACCTTAGCTGATTCGAATTTCAAGTTCCAGAATGGTATACATATTCATGTATTTGTTATGATCAATTTTGGTTCAAAGAGCAAGTTCATAGAGCCTCCAGATTCGCTTGCATCCACTGTAGAATACAAGCACATGTTTTTGGAGCATGATCCACTTCTTCCCAAGAGGAAGATACCTCTAGACATATGATCAAGAATCAAACCTACTTGAGTTTGGATCAGTCATTTTTTTGGTGTGTTTCATGTCCATATTGAGGGGGGGTTTTGTTCCCACATGGTTTCCCCTCTATCCTCACTTAAATGGACTAATAAATTTGTAAAGTGTGACCTTTGGTTTGAGTTACCAGGGCACTATTTCTCATATTTCCTCACATAGTCATGATTAAGGGGGAGTGTTGGAATATTCTAACCATTTCATCTTGGTTTTGCATGATTTGCATGCATTCATGCATTCCATGCAACACTCCATGCATCCATGCATTGGTAGTTGAGTCTCCTAGCATCTAGTCCTTAATTTATCCCTCCTAGAGCTTAACTTTGGTCATTATTATCCCTCTTATCCACTCATAGTTCCTTGGTTACATCACTAAAGTCCAAAGGCACCCTAATGCATGATTTTAGGAGTTAGCACAGTGAGTTCTATGATTTAAGGAACCTTGTCCCATTGATTGACTAGTTAACTAACTATTACACCTAGTTTCACTACCATTGAGTGCAGGATCGTTTATTTTGACCACTATGAGTCAGTATTGTGCCTCCTTGGAGTATGATTCCCTAATTTCTAGCCCCAATGACTTAGTCATGCGCCAGTGCACCTAAGTTGACTAGCCATTCATCATTGGTGGCCATGAAACCTTATCGAGAGTTGGTTCCAATGAAAACTAAGCCCGCCACTTGTGTGGATTCCAAATGCCTCTTTAGGAACACGAATTTCTCCTTTGGAAATGTATTATTTATGTACACATTTACTAAATAATAATGTAATGGAATTTTTTCCAATTGTCCTTCATTCTCTTGTGTTGTAACACAATTTTTTCTTCTCTATTTTTCTTGCTCAATTCTTTTGATCTTAGTTAGACTTAGTCTGAATTTTATCTTTGTCTCTAGATATATGTAGTCGTGATAGATTAAAACTCATGGTGAATGAGAGGTGTTTTTATTCTAGAAATAGTGACCTTGTATGAAATTAAACCGTAAAATATAATGGTATATTACAAAACTCATGGGTTTAGAGTTCTAAAAAGTGTTCTGCAATAGTATGTAAGTCATTAATAAGAAGATGTTGAAAAGAGGTAAACTAGATTTGTGAACTAATGCAAGAGTCATAACAATACCTTGGAAGTAAATAAAGATTGTATTTAAAGACTTAGGTCTTCCTATAAATCACAATGTGAAATAGTACTATAAAAATCGATAAGTGGAATAAATTTGTAGTAGAAAAATATTTTAAGGAACATGGAGGAGATTGGACCAACCTCCTATGCAAAAGATAAAAAAATTATAAGAACACCTCCAATGTGATAAAATGAGTAAATTTTGTGGACATCGTTAGTTCTAATCAAGAGGAGGCCCAATGGGGAAAGTATAACCAGGTTCTATTAGACGAGAGGATGTAGAGACCATGCATCATGATTTTCCCACACTCTCTTGACTATAACTTCGGGACGAAGTTTCTTGAAGGGTGGGTGTATGTAATGCCCCATATTTGACATTTGGTAATTAAACCCTAATGAGAATTAGCTTAGCACTTTTAATTCTTATTAACTATTGGACTTAGCTAAATTGATTAATAATGTTATTATGTGAGCATATGGAATTTCTTATGTATGAGCAATAAATGGAAATTATCGTTTTATTTTAGTAATGGAGATGATTAGATATGTCATTTGATTATGCATATTGGATGTGAAAGGTGGTACCTTGATATTAGTTAAAACTATACATTAAATATAGAACAAATGTAATGTGATGCGAAAGAACATACTTGGTTATTTCAATATCAGTTTGTGAAACATCTTATCACTTGAAATAGTTGGATATATTTATACATGAGACACATATGTGGCTATTGAGCTAACATACAAATGGCTCAACTATGATATAGTAGTGTATTATGTTTTGTAATTATGATTTCAAACACTGATATGACTTGTGATATCGATTTTCATGTTATTTAATATTAAATTCAAATATTTATGTGACTTGTGGGTGAGTGTGAGTTCTAACAGGGATCGCAACTTGCCCAAAGTGGTTTTTCAATGACGAGATCCCTTAGAAAAGTTATGGCATAGACTTATGGTTTATGTAGGGTGTTGACGTTAGTACTGTCAGGGGGGTGTAGGAATTTCCCACGATTTATCCCCCAAAACCTGGAGTCATGGGAGGGTTGTGCTCAACACACTCCCCTAGATGTGTGATTAGGACTAGTGTGTTCCTATTGGGAAAGCTTGGTAGATGCAGTTGACACTTCCACTTACGGGTTCTATATATGGTTAGGTCAGTATAGCCGACACCATAGTATATTCCAATAGAGGACGGGATGGTGAGGTCAGGTGATGGAAGTAGTGGTGAATAGGTTGTTTTGAGTACTTATCAAGATGGATGGTCCACCAATGATGGATTGGATGGTGTTCTACATTGTTATAAACCATTATGATTATGTGCTTGATTGCTTCATTAGGTTTATATAATTCATTTTTATCACTTTGTTATAAATGAGTATGAAGGATGAATGATGCATTGATTAAGTTGTTATTTTTTATGTTGTTTGCAAGTATATAATAATGATGCATTAAGGGAAATAAATGTTGATTAATAATACCCACGCTTAAGACGTGTGGGATGGCCACCTATACGCCAATTCGTGAGTGCATTATTATGATTGGTTGGTTAATGAATATGTTAGTATAATAACCTGGGTGATGATTTGTTGAATTATTATTTGTGTTGAAATTCAAATCATTGTTGAAATATTATATATCTCAAATTGATTGATGGAGTGTTATATATATATATATATATATATATATGTATTTTATTGATTAATTTAATAAATTCAAATATATTGCATAGGTTGTTGACATATTATAATTGTGTGTATATTATAATATATTTTTTTGCTTTGATTGAATATATTTAAGAATTAAATATATTCAATGGGATATTGATATGTAATAGTTATATATAGACATATATTTAATGTAGTATAGTATATATGAAATATATTGTAAATTTTATAAGGGAGGATACTAATAAAGATAGGACGTGATATGAAGATATGATGTCATAAATATAATATATGATGTGATTTTTATCTTATCATGGATTGACGTGAAAACAAGTGAATGATCAAGTTGTAAAAATTTTATAGTATTATAAGAAAGGAGGTAGCAAGATATTTGATTTTTAAATATATTAAATTAATCAACAAAATATTACTATATATATATAACACTTCATCAATCAATTTGAGATATATAACACTTCAACAACATTTGAATTTCAACACAAATAATAATTCAACAAATCATCACCCAGGATATTATACTAACATATTCTTCAACCATCCAATCATAATAATGTACTCACAAATCAATGTATAAGTGGCTAGCTCACACATCTTAAGCGTGGGTACTATTAATCAACATTTATTGTCCTTAATGCATCATTATTATATACTTGCAAACAACATATAATAGAACAACTTAATCAATGCATCATTCATCATTCATACTCAATTATACAAGAGTGATAAAACTGAATTAGATAAACCTAATGAAGAAATCAAACATATAATCATAATGGTTTATAACAATGTAAAACACCATCGAATCCATCTTTGGTTCCATCCATATTGATAAGCACTCAAAACATCCTATTCACCACTAATTCCATCACCTAAAATCACCATCCCATCCTCTGTTGGAATATACTATGGCATCAACTATAGCGACCTAACCATATATAGAACTCATAAGTGGAAGTTCCAACTGCATCGACCAAGCTTTCCCAACAAGCACCCACTAGTTTTCATCACACGTCTATGGGAGCATGCTGAGCACAACCCTCCCATGACTTCAGGTTTCGGGGGATAAGCTGTGGGAAATTCCTCCACCCCAACTTATAGTACTAGGCTCAACACCCTACATAAACCATATCATGCCATCAGTGTTCTAAGGGGTCCAATCATTGAAAACACACTTTGCGCAAGTCACAGTCCTTGTTAAAACTCACACTCACCCACAAGTCACATAAATATTTGAATTTACTATTAAATAAAATCAAAATCAATATCACAAGTCGTATCAGTGTTTCAAATCATACTTTCAATTTTAATCACAACATATAATACACTATTATCTCATAATTGATCCATTTGTATGTCAGCTCAATAACCATATACGTATCTCATGTATAAATATATCCAACTATTTCGAGTGATAAGATATTTCACAAACTGATATTGAAATAACCAAGTATGTTCTTTTGCATCACATTAAATTTGTTCTATATTCAATGTATAGTTTTAACTGATATCAAGGTACCACCTTTCACATCCAATATGCATAATCAAATGACATCCGTAATCATCTCCATTACTAAGATAAAACAATAATTTTCATTTAATGTTCATACATAAAAAGGTCCATATGCTTGCATAACAACATTATTAATCACTTTAGCTAAGTCCAACAGTTAATAACAATTAAAAGTGCTTTAAGCTAATTATCATTAAGGTTTAATTACCAAATGTCAAATATGAGGCATTACAGATCCCTTGAGATGATTTTCAAATTTGATGATAGTGTATTCTATTTTGTTGTTTGTATTTATCTTTTCAAATCCTTTCCTAAATATATTTGTTACTTTTTTATTAGCCATGGCAATATTTTACCTCCCAAGATTTGTTCATGGTATATATGATTCTAATTTCAAGGCCTACCAATTTTTTGGGAAGACAACCTTGGAAGCCTATAATTTGACATATATTGGCTTGGATTGTTCATTTGGTGTTGAAAAAGAAGACATGAGATTTATCATTGTTATTTTGACCACCCCAAGGCTAGAAAGAATGTTTACAAAAATATTCTCATAGTTTGTATTCCTTAGAGGTGGAGATTACCAGGAGGTTATCATTTATGAATTGAATATATGAGAGGGATTCTTTTTCATTGGAAAAATTGACTTTGTTAATCAAATTTAACTAGTTGTGTCTATGTTTAGAGAGAGTTGCGGGCATTCTCCTATGAGGAGAAAAAATAAAAGGAATAAGGGGTCACCTTGCCTTATACATTTAGAGGGGATGAAAAGGGTTAAGGGATCCCTATTGACCAAGACTAAGAAGAAGGTACTAGAGACTAGGTTTAAACTTTAATATCCACCTAATTTATATATGAGAGAAGCTGAAGTCCATTAATATGTTTTTTAAGAACTTTCAATTTAGTATTATTGCGCTCGAAACTTCCTTCCCCATTATCTCTTGGGATATGGTGGGGTTCCCTTCAAAAAAAAATTTCACTACCTTAAAACCTTGGTTTCTCCTTCTAAGACTTGGTTCATTAACCATCTTTGGGTAGGAGGTCTATGTTTAATAAAAAGTTTGGGCATCAAAAGTATATTTCTCAAAATTGGCTTGGTAAGAAAATTGTGCTTGGTGCATTTTTTGTGAATTTTTCATCACAGTTGCATAGAAAAATTGATTTTTTCTTTTGATGTTGTGACAAAAATGTAGCTTTTCTTGCGAGCGTATCGCAAGTTGGCCTCAAAAAGATTCCTCAACTATTCACAACGAAAGAAGTGAAACCCATGCTGACATTGCGCAGTAAAATAAAAATCTTATCGACATTTCAATGAGCGAGTGGAAATATCACCGATACATGGTGTGGAAAAAGTAAAGTTTTCGCCAAAACGACGCAGAAAAAGTAGGTTTTTTTTCATAATTTTATATTTTATGAGTCGACATGATTTTTTTAATGACTTTTTTATTTTTGGTAATGTAACGTTACCTTACCTTACCTTACCTTACCTTATGTGACAACATCTCCCCATACTGCACTGTAGAGAACCTCGCTCCTCTTGATACAAATATTGATCAATGCACAAATGTTTAACTAAAAAGGTAAATTTTTGTTGATATTTTGGAGAGAAAGTGGAATATCTTCTTATGCATCGCCACCTTTCGAGTGTCGGTGTAATATTCATGAACATTTTGTTGAAACAGTGCATAGTGATCCGAGTAAATGCCAACATGTTGGAGTTAGTTTTAGTTCACGCCATCTGATGACCATACCATCGATGGTTACATTATATTTTGCTTCACGGTGTCAATGTAAGCAAAAGATAGATTTTTTCCAACATACCGCTTGTTCGAGAGAAAAGTAGCTTCGATGGTCCTTGCCGATGAAGGGCACCAACAACAAGGGTACTACACAACAATTTCAAGTAAGTAGCATTCTCCCAAGTGTCAATTGTGCTTGCTCTGAAAAATGCACATCCCATTCCCCAACACGCTTGCCCAATGCTAAATATTTGAGACCCTCACAACTTATGATCCTCTCCTCAACCTTCTCACAAACAGGGTCAGTGACAGATAAGGTAACACGCTCAGTTCCATGTTGAAACCAAAATTGATGGAGCAGTATATCTGCTAACCAAAATGCCCCTGAGCCGATCTAATCCAACAAAAAAAGAATGCAATTTGGCGTGCTCAAATCGAGATTTCGACGATTTTTATAGTTTTCAAGTCAAGCATTTAATTTAAAACAGGTATTTTATATTGCTGAAATTGCAAAATAACCTAAATAACAATTTTGATCTAAAAAGCAGGACGCTTTAGTGGTCTTTTATCATAAAGAATACCAAGATAAAGAGGCATATGTTCACATTGTTCACATCTTTCCATAGGTAGGGTCTATAATGACTAACCGTAAAATTTAGCCTAGTGGGAACGCTATGTGTGATCACCTAAACCCTGGTGATTTTCTCGCGGGACGTTTTCGAATTTCTTTGGTCCAAAATAATGCTTGATGGTTACCACTGGCAGGCCGCCGGTATGAGTTTTCCATTATTTAAATTTCACTATACCATTTAGCATAAGACGGTTTGTACAACCCTATTCCCTAGAATATATAAAATTGAACAATGCCAAAATGTATTGGATCACGCCATTAATAAAGACTGAATTGATATAAGAACTTGTATGAATTGTCAATATTGGAGATTTAATTTTCCATCATTAAAGTGAAATTGGCTTGGGTATTCTTTATCACATCATCATGTTTTGGACTCACACTCATTTTAAATGTTTTTGGCTCATACCTTTGGGGGAGTTTGTGCCTTGAAACCGTACCTAGTCTCATTGATACATTAATTTGTCTAGTTTTTTATATGAGAAAATAATTTTAGAATTAATTTTTTATCAATTCTTTTCAAATTCTTAACGGCTCTTCGGTTTCCCTATCTCTACAAATCTAACATGTAAGTTATTTTTAGCTAACTCGTTTTTTAAAGAAGCTATGGATAGGGTTGCTAATGAGGTTTTAAGTTGAGAGATTTTTTTTTTCCCATTTGTATGCATTATCACTTGGTTTTCATGGAATATGATGTGGGCTTTGATGTTTTACGGGACAATCTTATGTCTCATTGAAGGACCATGATCTAGACCAATGTTTTCCAAGACGTTTCATCCGAAGAAGATATGGCTGAAGAGAAGGGAGCTCCAAGCCCTATGTTGTAGCATGACAATACTAAGAATATCACAAAAGCAAAACAAGAGTATCATTGGGGTGAAATGTACCATCTCTTTAAGATGGAAGAGTATCATAGTCTTCGTGTGAAAAATCAGGAAGACTTAGCCATATACAAAGATATCAATAGGTCGGGTTTACATAAGTTAGCATCTAAGTCTGAAGTCTTTCCTTGCGCTGAAGTGATACGATGGCTATTTCCATATGTGGATTTCAAAAGCATAATTATCAAGAATGCCATTGGTGAAGTCGTTGCTTCTTTCCAACCATCCACCCTACACATGTGCTATAAGTTTCTAGCGCCTGACATAAATTTAATGTTTGAGTGAGTTGAAGCACTCAAGATTGATTATGTGGTGTTTCTCAAGAAAGCGTGAGTTTAAAGCAAGAAGTTATGTGCTAGGGAAGATGCCATCTATCAAACTAAGTGGTTGAGGCATCCCTATTGAATCATCACAAATTTTTTGTGCCAATTGTATGGTGAACATGATGCCTCACATTTCCAAATAGGGTGGGTACCCTTGTTTTATCATATCACCCTAATAGGAACAAGGTTCAATTGGGTTGCGATCCTTTCCTCCAACTTGGAGGACACAATTGTGAACTCACATGCTA
Organism: Larix kaempferi; assembly: GCA_027924585.1. Classification (NCBI taxonomy): domain Eukaryota; kingdom Viridiplantae; phylum Streptophyta; class Pinopsida; order Pinales; family Pinaceae; genus Larix; species Larix kaempferi. The sequence continues at coordinate 3,104,946 of BSBM01000723.1, read as the reverse complement.
ATTTGGCCAAATAGTTCCACATGACATCTTATTTTATGGATGTGGTATTCGTTAATATGATTAATTTCCTCGTCATGGCATGGAGGTGGACTCCTACATATCCACCTGTGCATGTCTGTTTCCAAACATTTGTTAGAATATGTAATGATGACTTATGTGATACATTGGTAAATATAATTAAAGGCATAAAATAACTCTAATGTTATAAAATAGAGTTATCCCACATGCATCATTGTAATTATATCCTTCCATTCTCTATATAAAGAGAAGGAAATTCTGTTATCCCACATGTGTTATGGGATGTATTGTAATCCAAACCTCTTGGTATATAAGAGAGGTGAAGGAGACCCTTTTGGGTATGTATTGATTGTAGTTCATCACACATCACATGTTGTGTATGTCATTGGTACAAACATAATTGTGACATGATTGGGTGATGGAGCTTGGTGTGATGCATATGCGAGGATGCCATGTAATCTTGGAGATCTATTTGCATAATAATGGAAGATGCAACCCTTCCCATGGACGTAGCTCATAATGGGTGAACCACGTATATCGGTGTTCTCTTGTTGTTCTATTTTCTCCAATTTTATTTCATGCTTTATGTTGCTTGTTCGATAGAATGATAGACTGGTAATGCTTTCCATATTTTATATTGTGTTATGATATTATTTCATATGTTCACAATATTCTAAAATGGCATTAGAGCATGTTGCTATGCTCTACCTTCTTCGGTAAAATTTATTTTTTTATTTTTAAGCAACATATGTTCATGATTTTACTTGGACTCTTCATTTTTTGTGGTTGCGTGACCCAATATATAATACCCATGTTGTAGTTTTTCAGATGAAGGCTTTATTCTACATATTTGAATTTTTTTCTTTCAAACCCTAACCCTCGTGGAGAAGTGTTTAATGTAAAATTGGGCGGCGAATTTTAGATCATTGTTTAACACTTTCCGTGCATATTTTTAAGAAATAAATTGTAGATCCGAGTTCCTCTCACAAAAATACTTAATTTCAAAAAAAAATCGTCTCATTTGGAGTCCAGATGGTGGAGATATCGCTATTTTAAAATTAGTTATTTTCCAATGTTTTTAGGATGGCCGCATGGACTGCAGAGCGAATACCTTTTGATTGAGTTCCCATATTTCTGTTATGTTTAAGTTGGTAGATGCAGAACAACTTCTCCAGTTCCGAAAACAGGCTATAATAACAATTCCAGGAAATTTTGACCGAGTTATGGTCATTTTAAATTTTTCGTTTTTACTGCTTTCAGTTTTCTACTGCAGAGTGTCAGATCTGTCTTTCAGCAGCTGTTGGGCTTTGGTTTTGGTGTGAAAGTTCAATTTTTTATATCTCTTAACTTGAAATTCTTGTCATCAGCTTCTTAATATCTTTGCATTAGGGTTTACGTTCTTATTCATCATGTTTACAGAGGTTGTCTTATTCTCGTTTATGTCTCTAACCTTTTTTATGTGGAAGATGTTTTGACATTTTCAGGGGCATGGATTTCTAGTATGTTAATGGTGACATCAAGAAATGAACCTATGCTTAGGACTTAGTTGCTTCATGGCTATATTTTCATATCTATAAGTGATATTATTGTTTTATTTGATCAATTTTTTTGTTCAATATTCTAATATGGTCTCACTCTTCTAATAATGATAATGATGATTATATATGTATTATCTTGTGATCATCGTTTGCTTTATTTATATGTTATTGTTGACCTTTGGGTAAAATCAATTTCATTTTTTTTTATAAACAATATCTTTATGATCATTATATGCTTTTGCTAATTAATTTCCTAAGTAAATTCAATTTTTTGAATCTATGTGATATCATATTTTTTGGCTTCTCATAAGTTCTTTAATTAGGATATAGTTTCTTTATCATGTATTGCAAAGATTATATCTAGTTCCTTGTAACGCCCCATATTTTGACTAGGCATGTTTATGAGTTAGACACCTTTCACTTTATTTGCTTATTATCTGTTGGACTCAGCTAGACAGAGTGAACTATATTTTCGGCATGTTAGACGTGATGATATGTTGCTACTATGTTTAGGATGTTACTATGCCCATGCTGATACTACGATTATGATGTTATGATGTTACCATCCTCATGATGTTATTAGGTTTATGTGGTTACTATGTTGTAGTTATCATGAGATTCTTTTATTTCATAATGACAGTGTATGTTTAATAATCGTCCTGGATGAAATGTGATATATATGATGTGGTATTTATGTTGCGATCGATTTAATGATTTTATGTGATGAAATAAATGATGTTGACAATATGGATCAGACGATGATAGAATGGAAATATTGTTATAAATGTATGGCTGCAAATTACTAATCCGCGGGACACCGGGGCTATGTAATAGCCAGATACTTGATATGAAGTATGGTATAGTACCTATTTTGTAGAGAGCCTTGTTTACCAAAGTTGATGATACGATGACACAAACCAATAATCTCGAGAGCAACAGAGTATGAGTTGATAAGGGCGTAGACCCAGTATGTTGAGAGGGATGGATGTATTGCCCACCCTATGTTTCTATGATACCCGAGGTCATGGGAGGGCCGTGCTAAGACACACTCCCCGATTTGTTGTGATGACGATGGTTGGATGCCTGCTAGGAGAGGTTAGGTCCTCTAGTTAGCCGACGCTACCGCTCTCACGTTCTATGTGGCTAGGTCAGTATAGCTGACATCCACTTTTGTATTAGCAGAGGAAGGATAGGGAGGATGAGGGCGTATGTTAGGGTGGGGGGATATGTTAGTTAGTACTGTTGAGGGTTGGGTATCCCTTGATCCTGATTTAGTGGTAGTAGGTGCCTCTTCCTTAAAAATAATTGATTGATTAATTATGGTGAATCTGGAAAACATAAATGTTACAACTTAATTGGATATTTATCAATGCCTAATGATGCTGAAATGATTATGATTTATGTATGTTGAATGGGTTAAGTATTTGTGATTGTTTGTATGTATGATTGTTATGTCAATACAAATCATTGTTTTGTTGAAGTTAATATATATGCATAGGGGAAATGATGTTTTCTTATAGTACGAGTACAATCTATGCATACGCTGGCCACGGATGCACACCTTGTACATGTACACTAGTATTAATGTGATAACTATTGGTTGCGATTGAATTCTAGATAAGAGTCAGTCGTGAATTAGTGAAGTCCGAATGATGGTTGTTAATCATGTAAATATGCATAAGTCGATCAGTCTGTTAGTTGTTAATTACATGCATTAGTAACTAATTGTTGGAAATAGTGTTGTGCTTAACATCATTTATGTTGCATTGGGGATAGTGTTGTATTTAACATAGTCCTTGTTTAGTTTACACAATTAGCGTTGTTTGTTCTAGCATAATTGTCCTCCTCTTTGAACAGTCAAATTATGTTGGTTAGAAGTAGTTCAATGTTATGTTTATAACCTTTAAGGTCATAGTGTTATAAAATAATTATCATTAAATATTTTTAATATTAATATTATTATTGTTATTAGTATTATTAATGTTGTTATTAACATGCATAATCTTATTGTTATTAATCTTATTTGTTATTATAATCGTTGTCAAATAAACATAGCTTAATGTTTTGCATAAATGGATGAATTTATCATGATTGTTTTATGTGAATAATAAAAAGGAACAAAATTATTAAAAATATCTGAAAGTGAGTCTTTGTGATATTATTATATTCCATATTATATTGTTATTTAAACTTTAATTGTAAATCAAACAACATTTTCGAATCAAGATTTAGTTGAGTAATAAAGACATGAACGTCCTCCATGTGTAAATTCAAGTTTGCATTTATTATATTATCCTATCCGCATTTAAAGATCAAGCGGTGGGATAAATTCTATACAATTTAACTTGTCCCATAAGTTTAGATAAGGCTTTTTTTTTAATAAAATAGAATGATAGGAAATCTACACAAAAGGACAACTTAATTAGAATTGAATTATTCCACTGCTCGAGAGAAACAAGAAATCTGACAAGCATATTTAAATATTATTTTATCCTTAGAATTGAATTATTCCACTACTCGAAAGAAACAAGAAATCTGACAAGCATATTTAAATATTATTTTATCTTTAGAATTGAATTATTCCACTACTCGAAAGAAACAAGAAATCTGACAATCATATTTAAATATTATTTTATCCTTGATCTGTGTGATGGTATTAATGGTTTAGAATCCCCAAAAAACCTGGAGGGCTAAGGCGGTGGAGTGAGGATGAAGTTTGGAGGAGGAAAATGGATCTATAAAGCAATGGTTTCACGAAGATGAGGGGGGTTGGTTTTTCTTTTGGGAGAGGTACACTTAGTATTTTGATGAAAAGGAGGAATTCCGAGGAGGGGGAGAACTCGAAGCTTTGAGGAAGTGGGAAACTCAAAGATTGAGGTGGGGTTAACTCAGAGAAAAATTACTATTGAACTATGGAAAGGTACTAAGGAAAGTTGCTGTCGGGATTATTGGTTTGTGGGCTCGGGGGCTAGGAAACCCGTCGGTTTCCTAGGGCCCGCACGATAAGAGCTGGTTGGCAGGGTGGTTCATCTATTTTTGGTATAAAGGCCTGGAACGGAAAGTTTGCGGGAGCAAAAAGCTTGGACGGGAAAGGCTACAGGAGCAAGGGGACAATCTACGACCTACTGGATCCAGGTATGTTACTATTGGTTAATCATTTACATCCTAATTTTATGCATACTTTAAATGGTTAGATTGACTAGCTAATATGAGAATATGTAAAGTTTATGATAGGAAGGTAACTGTACAAATGTATATTTTGGATTATTCACAAGTATGTTCGCAGAAACTAAGTACAAATAGAAACAAACACAAACATGGAAATCTGATTGAAATAGTATAGTTTTATTTAAACCTGTCAAGACATGCTCATGATGAGCTTAACACGGAAATTAGAGCTTAAACACTGAAGTTAGACCAAGAATTTGACTTAGGAAGTTGTCTTAGTGCTCTACTGGAAACAGAGCACTACATTCCTGTGTTGTTTGTCTCTAACATTCCTATATGGAAGCATTGACATTTCCAGGGCATTTCATCTCTTGCATATTTATGTAGTGTTAACAAGAAATGAACCCATGATTAAGACCATAATTAGTGACTTGTCATTTCATAATTTTTTATAAGTGATATCATAAGTTGATCATAATTTGCTATATGTTGATCATATTAAACATTTTGATTTATTTTCATAGATATCATGTCATGTTTATTTCGATAATCTTTTACTCAATATTTGTATGGCTTTGAGCAATCTTATAATCTTGAAATATTTGACATGAGCACCTTGTTCTTGTTGCAAAGGGATTTCTATTCTTATGATTGCAGATGTTATCTTGTTCCTACTTGTCTCTAATGTTCCTATATGGAAGCATTGACATGCTTTTCTTGTCTTTAATGTTCATATATGGAAGCGTTGACATTTTCAGGGCATTCATCTCTTGCATATTAACATAATGCTAATAAGAAATGCACCTATGCTTAAGATTAGTTGCTTGATTACTATTTTTTTTCATATATTTAAATGAAATCTTGGCTCATTATTCTATCTTGGTATCTATTATGCTCACTCATGTTTATTCTCCTCTATCTCTTATATCATGCCATATCCTTTTTGATAATCTTTTGCTCAAATTTATATGGTCTTGCATAGAAGTGACATCATTTATTTATATGTTCTTCAACAATGCCATTTTATCATATCTTATGTCTTGTGGGCTTATCATGCTTTTTTATATGCTTTATTCTTGAAAGTTCCCTTGTGCAGATTCATTATCCATGTTGTGGGATAGCTTGCTTCTGTTATTCCTTCCTTGTTTAATCATATGTTGGTTGCAGATCTTTGGTTTTTCAGCATTGTTCCTCTTAAGAAGGAATGTAATGTTGAATTTTATCATGTTCTATCATATTTCAGTAATGTTGTATGATGTAAATTCATCTGCTACTGTTAAAGTCATGATGTTCATCTATATGATATCATTTTCGATGTATAGACCATTGGGGTCTTGTTTCTTCGATGTTTGAGGTCTTCTACATATATTTATATTGCACCTTGATTGGAAGAATGTTTGTTATTCGCATGTGTATTGGCCATCTGGGTATTTTGTACACTGTTGTGGTGTTCTTAGCCACATGTTATGTTGTATCAACCATTCAAAGGTATTTCTACACTGGTGTGGATGTTATATCATAGTTCTTCAACTGTCAGTTATGGTTGTGATGATTCTTGTGGTGATCTAATCATCTTGCGGATCTAGTATCCATGACGGCTTCTCTTTAGATCTGGGAACCTCGCTGTTGGATTGCGTCACATGTTCTCGGCATTTTACTGTTGTATCTAGTAGCCATAAAGGCTTCTCTTTATATTTGGGCATCTTGTTGTTGGTATTTCATCATACAACCTAGTTCGTGTGCAATTTCATGATTCAGTGAGAAGCGGTTGTTCTTCATCAAATCCATGAGGTGAAGTCTTTTTTATTCACATCTTATGGAGCATTCTGGAAGTTGTCATCAAGGGGGATGTTGGTTTGTTTCTACCTTCCTTCCATTTGTATTATTTCTCCCAGTCATCATTAAGGGGGAGTGTTAGAATATGTAATGATGACTTATGTGATACATTGGTAAAATATCAATTAAAGGCATAAAATAACTCGATTGTTATAAAATAGAGCTATCCCACAAGCATCATTGTAATTATATCCTTTGTAACCATTCTCTAAATAAAGAGGAGGAAATTCTTTTATCCCACATGTGTTATGGGATGTATTGTAATTCAAACCTCTTGATATATAAGAGAGGTGAAGGAGACCCTTTTGGGTATGTGTTTATTGTAGTTCATCACACATCACATGTTGTGTATGTCATTTGTACACACATGATTGGGACATGATTGGGTGATGGAGGTTGGTGTGATGCATATGTGAGGATTCCATGTAATCTTGGAGATCTATTTGCATAATAATGGAATGTGCAACCCTTCCCGTGGACGTAGCCCATATTGGGTGAACCACGTATATTGGTGTTCTCTTGTTGTTCTATTTTCTCCGACTTTATTTCATTCTTTATGTTGCTTGGTAGATAGAAGGATAGACTAGTAATGCTTTCCATATTTTATAATGTGTTATGATATTATTTCATATGGTAACAATATTCTAACAACATTATGGGAACAAAAGTACACCATCCATTACAAGGACATTTGCAACGAGTTCATCATGCCATTATATATGCTCATATGTAAGCAAATGACTAAATGCATGTCTGATGAAGCAATCAAAGAATTAACCATTAGATAAATTTTGAGGTCTAAAATGGGCCTCCTAAGAAAAATTATAAAATAATAGTGGAAATAATAAAATAATATTAGCATACCTCATCAAATTTTGGAGGAAAAGAGAAGAAAACTATTTTTTTCAACTTATCTCCACGTATATTCACTCAAATTTTGAGCAGGAACACTTATTGGATGGGGAATTCAATTCCACATCCAACGAGTACCCATATGACATACTTTTCATGGACCCCGCTCCCCAAGAAACAAGAAATACATGAAAAATGTGATGATCAAATTTGAGTGAATATACAGGGAGATAAGTTGAAAAAGTGGTTTTTTTACTTTTCCATTTTTTTACTTTTTTACCTTTTTGCCCAAAAATGGTGATTCATCCCCCATGGTTGACATCATCTTCTTTAATCCTATTGGTTATTTGTGTTGTACAATATTATTGTTTTGAGGCCTACTTTTTACCTCAAAATTTCTCTAATGAAAGTTGGGAGATTGGTTTTTGATGGAAAGAGGCACATATTTGCATATCTATGGAAGATCATAACCCCCTTTCATACTACCAAATTATGTCACAAATCACATGATTTTAGAGGAAATCATGAAGCAAACCTTCACAAATGTTATTGGGTCCACTTTAACTAAGGACAAGAAAGCTTAGTGGCAACATTTTCCCATTGTCATAGGAGCTTACAAAATGACTCAAGTCAAGGAAGGAAAAGAATTAGTCAACGACTTATGTTTCTTTCATTTTGTTAAAGACAATTATAGGCATAACGACAATAAGATGAAACTGTTGAGTCATTCCACATTAGTAAATTTCACATGGCCTTAAACTAATGAGTCTTTGTGGAAGAAGACGTCTTTCAATAGGACAAAACCCTGAAAGAAGTGGCCAAAATAATGAAAAAGGGTAAAGGTTCATTTGAAAAAAAGACCATCACATGAAAATGAAAAAAGGGAAAGCAAGCAGAGCGAGCAAGATAGCATGAGGCACAAAAGAAATTGCAAGTATCCCATAGACAATTAGCAAAAGCTTGTAGAATGATTGAAGAAGAGCAGAATAGGAAAGTAGAACCAGAAGCACAGTTTGTGGAATTGGAAAATAATTCAAGGAAGAAACTCATAAAAAGAGGAAGTATGAAGGAAAGGAACAACACGAAAATGATAAGTTTGTATTAATACAGAAGGAAGCTAAGGAGAAAAGGTAGCAGAAAGAGGCCCATAAGAAAAGGGCTAAAGAAGAGAAAATATTGCAGGATGAGGCTCATAAGAAGAAAGGAAGGCGAGTTAAGGAGAAACAAGAGAGAGAGAGAGGTAGAATATCAAAGGAAATAAATAGAGGAGAAAAATATATAGGAAGAATCCCATGAAAGTGGGGCACAAAACATGGAGGTGGAGATAAATTCCACGAGCTCAAATATTCCACTCGCTAGTATACATTTCCCATTGAAAGAACTGGGGATATTCTTATACACACCCTCCAAGGAATATCATGTAATCAAGATAATATCCTTTGTCTTTGATAAGAAAAAATGACAAATTGTATAGAGAACTCTAGCCACTAACATGGCTATTGATTTAACATACAATAGTTAAATGACTAGCTAGAAAAGGCATGTGATAAAATTAGTCTTTTGGAATACTAGATCCAGGAGGATAGGAGTGAGAGTGGAATTACAACATGAATATGATGGCCCACTGGAAAAAAAGTAAACCTTGGAAATCCTAGCAAAAGATCCGTTGGATGACAAAGAGGCATTGATTACGTAGCTAGAAAAATTAGAAGATGAGAAAGAAACATTGGCATCCCATGTGAGAAGTTTTCAAGATGAGAGAGACACATTAGCAGCAAAAGTAGAATGATCTAAAGAAGAAAAACGTAGTTTAGCAGACTTCCAAACATATTCCACTTTGCTGCAACAAGAGTACTTCCATATGCAAGAACAAGTTATCGAGCAACTTCCAAAAGTATAGAACATTGTAGCAAGATTGAAAGTTGTAATAGAGGGTGCCAAAAATCATGACAATTAAATAGACATGATTAAATTAAATCTCAATTGCATAGTCACTTGGTAGCAGCAAGTGAATAAGACACGCTTGAATCCACCAAGGAGAACCCTTCAATAAACTCAACTCAATTATGCTACTATTCCAATTACAAGAAGGATGTGATAGCTTTACAAAAGGAGGCTTCTAAATCATAAGGAAAATGTGAGAAGGTTCATTTAAGGATTACTAAGATGATTGAAAGATGCCAACTCCCATCCCCTAGAACATTTGACGATCCTATGCCAACATAATAGAGGGTATTTGGATTGCGAAATATAAAGAAAGACAAGGATGCAGTTATGAATGTGTTTACGCCAGGAAAATTCCTTGTGTCGACAGTAGAGATTCTCCCTAATGAAAATTCCCAATTAGACTATTCATTGTTTGGAATGGGGAATCCATCTGGTTTACAATCTGGCTACCATAGGATATGTTGTTGTTGTGGGTTTATCAATTACGACACGATCCACCTTTTAAGTTTTATTATTATGTATGCAAATGAAAAATCCTAATTCTAAATGTGCACGGTTCTACCTACACTTGTGTAACAAGTAAACAAAGGCCTCACAAGATGATGCACATGTTCTTATCTCTTGTCTTACCACCCATGTTTTACCAATCAACCAAGAATATCCTACCAAAATGCATAACTTTAATCTATCTAATCTAACCTATCCTTGCAAGGAGTGAAATTAAAAATAGAGTAATGACTATAATTGCTTATTACAACTCCAAAAGTTAACTACTGAAATAAATGTATTCACAGTCGCAAGATAACATTAACACAAAGATAACTTTGATAGGGCATTCATTCATTCACTACTCATAAATACACAAAAAATTGCATTTCATATTCATAAATAGTAAGATGATTCACAAACCATTATAATAATCCAATAGAAGAGGAAATATCTTACATCATATTGATGAACAAAAAAGAGAAATAATTATGCACATTCATTCAAATATTTCCATGCAATACTCCATGTATGCCATCACCCAACAAAATTGTCTTTTATCATTAGCAGAAAAATAGTTTCTTACAAGATGAGACTAGTCCAATATTTCACAAGCCAAAAACCCCTTTCTCTCCTAGATTCCCCTATTTATCCTTACAAAATCAGTTTTAAGGTGACTTATCATTTCATGTTCCCTTCAACCCTTTTGTTTTCCACAATTTTGTCCTTTTGTGGTTGCAACATAAATAGCTAAAATAAAAATAAAATTACAATATTACATCAGTTTGATGGTGCATTTGCTTGACTTTGGATGTAATCATTCCAAATACCACTCTCATAAGCTATTACATTTAGTTTTTGAGGCTCCAACAATTTCAAATCCACTTCATGAAGAGGTATATCTTTGACCATAGCATTCATTCCCTTAGTTGTTGTGGTGTGGCCATTTCCTAAGTAAAAATTCTTCATCGTGGCTTCTGCGATTCACTCCTTAAGATATTCTGTCATGAGGGTGTCCATACTTTTGATGGCATCGATATGTTTGTCTTTAATAGTCCCCAATTTCACTAAGTGCTGCTCTTTTGGTACTAATTATTCGATGTCATCGGGAGTGGGTAGATGAAACTTTTCGAAATCCTTGCAAATACTTTGATGAATATCTTCACATTTAGTGATAGAATCATTCACCTCTTCCTATAAATTTTTCTCTACCTTCTGACAACTATCTAGAAGTGCAAAGTGTAACTTAAGATCAGTAGTGGACCTTTTAGGTAGATTTGGAGGAATTTCTTTGGCCTTTTTTCTCAAAGCATTTAATATTTTCATCCTTCCATAGACTTCTGTGATATTTTTCCTGGTAGTTGCAGCTTCTTCATAGAATTTCCTAACTATGCTCACCATCGCTTGCAACTCATATGATTGCTCAGTGAGCAATTTCTGAGAACTAAACAATTTTTCCTGTAATGTAGACGAACATTCATAGAATGGCGTTAAAACCTGCTTTTGGTTTCGAGTAGAGTTCAGTTGCTCCACTAGAGACTCCTTTTATTTATTCATTTCTTCTACTTGAGCTTGCAAAGCTCCCTTTTCTATTGTAAGAGCCTCAACTTGCTGGTCTAACTGAGCCTCTTTTTCTTGTAATGTGCTTACTTGAGCTTGAAGGTCAGCCTTCTCACCTTCCATGATTACTAATTGTACATTCAAAGAGTCTTTTTCGTCCTCAAGATTCTGAACAGTCTACATTATTTTCCCCTTCTCCAACTCTAGAGCATCCCATTTTCTTCTCATTTCAATCCCCTCATTCATGGCTTGCACCAAATTGTCTTTTAGTTTCATCATCTTGGCTTTACTTCTTTCTACATGTTCGATCAATTTGTCGATATTATCTGCATTGGCCCGTGCAGCAACAACATTCACTGAAGCCATGAATTTAGGATCTTTATTTATGCCTTCCATCATTGTATATTCCTATATGGTCACAATGTCCGATTTTGTAGCGGTCTTCAATCTTTTCTCCATTCTCATTAAGATGGTTTTTCTTCTTGGATAAAAAACTATTGTTTCAATCTTCGCAACTGAGTGTTTCTTTGATGGTGTAAATGGTGTGAGTCCTAACTCATCCAAAGGAATATGACCTCCTGTAAGAGGTACCTCAGTATTAGGCTCATTAGGATTATCTACTTCCATGTCTTGTTGCCCAATCTCTTCCTGCAAGTTTTAGGCTTCCACAGCTTTATTGACTCGTTCTTCTTCTTATGTTTTCTTCTTCAATTCTTATGCTTCTAATCTCTTTTCCTCTTCTTCTGCAATCATTTTTTCTTCTTTTTCCTGCTCTTCTTTCCTTCTTTCCTCTTCGGATCTTTCTTCTTTTTATCTTTCTTCTTCTTTCTTCCTACCTATCTCCTCTTCTTGCAACCTCTTTGCATTTTTTTTCCTGCAATATATTCTTCATTAGATTTATTTCGTTCTACTTCTTCTATGTATTCTTTTGTTTTGTTGGAAATCGCTTATGTTTTCTTATTGAATCTCTTGTTTAAATCTATGAGATTCTTTTCTCTCCTATACACCGCTTCATCCTTCAAAAACTGATCTGCATACTCATAGTTAATCTTGCATGATAAGAAATGCTTAGCCACTTTTTTTTTACTATCATTTGTAACAAAAATATTCTCCCCAAAGTGATAAGAATCCAATTCTTTTACGAATTCCTTTGCTCCTTTTACTTTGTTGAATTTATAGGCCGTAACCACAAGTGGGAGTGGTGGCCATGATGCTTTCTTGTTTTCATTCAAGAAGTGTATGACACCATTGACAAATACCTTCCTCACTGCCTCCTTCAAAATGATGTAATCTATAACATATATGGGCATCACTGAGGGGCTCTTTGTACCTCTGCACATGTGTAAATATGTTCCTTCAGGGATGAATTAGTAGTCTCTATATTCACTGCTCACCTCAAGTGATGCATCTGACATGCAATTTGGTTCTTCGTTGAAAATCAATTTATATTACAACATCATAAATTATTCACAAATCTGTTTGCAAAAGCGTGCATGCTTATGGGCCCATAGAATTTGATAGGACACATATATTGAAGCTTCACTTGAATTCCACTTGAATCACAACTTTGGGAAATGGTTCATGAAAATAATGCAATCAACGAGATAATATGCCATGTAAAATTCAACGTTCTTCAGCTTGATTCTCTCCTGAGCATATTTTATGGCTTGCACCATATTTTACGAAATCATGTCATCCTAGTTAAATTTGGTGTTGTGCGTCCTCACATGATACATTAGTGGCATCCAACTAAGCTTGTAAGTGCTTGCATTGGATTTTCTGTATATTTTGCATAAAAGCATAGCAGTGAACTTGAATGGAGTTATGAGTCTCTTAGTCTCATATTCCCCACTGTTCCTCTATCACAGTTGTTTACCTAGGATTATCATATTTCTTGCACATTCCAAATGTTCAATCTTTACCCCAATCATCCATTAAGAAAACTTTGGGCACCAGTAGTTTGTAGGATTTTCTTATATGAGAAGGTTGAAATGAAGTGAAACCATTTCCACTAGCACTTGAAATGATCCTAGTTTTCACATCTACGAATGGATGAATCCATCCCATCACTTCTGAACATGGAAATAGTTATGGGCATGTAGCAAATTTATGAAGACCGTACTTCTTGAAATTTTGGTATATCAAACTTTCTTCTATCATTGCATCAGGTACATTTTGATATTTGATGAGGTAGTAGAGATTTCCCCACTTAAATTTTGGGGTGATCCCCGTGGTAGATTTGATATCCTCGAATTGGAACTCCAAGGTTGTCTTTGGTATCACTTCTATATCAGAATCTGATTCCACCACCCTGGCATTACGCTTGGAACTCTTTTCAGACATATATCAATACTACGACATAAAAGCAACATCATTTGATGGCATGGGATCCATTGATAATACCATTAAGAAGATTTATATCTAAAAGAATAATTACATGAAGAAAGGAATAAATTGATCATGTTATTTTCTAATAGAACATTTTTATTCTTCTTCAACCAAATCTACTAGTGGTAACTAACTGTGAACAAAAGAACGATGCTAGCATCAAGTCCATAACATTGTTCTTAGCAAAACCGACTATCAGACAAAGTTGTAAATGATAACTTAAGGGCCTATCTAATATGCATATTTGTTAAAAAATCAATGAACTAGGTTTAGCATCCTCATTGAGCAGATGACCACATTGAGGACCAAGTAGAAAGGTTTAAGGTCGAGCAACGTAACCCTTGGTTACAAATGGAGGTTGAGCACCAAAATCCAATCATTTACACTGAATGATCTTATCATATTTAGGGTTTCAACAACACTTCCAACATTTGTGCAAGTGACAATAGGGTTCGATTATAAACTTATAGTCAAAAACTTGTTGATAAAGAGATTGTCGGCTAGGGTTTATGTGCTTTAGGAAAGCAAACTGAATTCGAGGTTGATTAAGAAAGAAGGCTTGAACAACATACGTTCATAGAAGTATGCATTTGGAAAGTTTGAAGTTTGGTAAGTAAAGATCGCTGATGGTCACGACTACTGGTTAAGAAGCCAATTCACAAATCAATGACTAGCTAGGGTTTGAAGACCTTTTTCCCAAACCAACACGCATTTGAAATCGAGCACCTAGTGTTAACATTGTGTGCAGTAAAAAGAAAACAAGCTTGTATTTATGCCTTTTCACTCAAGATGATGCCATTAGGGGTTCTATGTCTCGAAGGTATAAAACTAGGGAATAATGTAAAGGCTTAAGCTACTCCTTTAATGTCAATCCATGGAAACCAAATGTGACGAGATAAGGAAAAAATTTCTACCTACCTATACATATGATGAGCGTGCTAATGAGATGGTGGTCGATCTGGAGAAATTCTTGTCCAAGTCCAAGTGGGAAGAGTATCATAACAAAACTCAAGAATTTAGGGACAACCACGTAACGAGGTTCTTTTTTAATAACATCAATTTCCAAACCCTAAATCCTTTTAAATTTTGATCATTGGCTTCGGTGGATATTAATCCTTTTATAAAACAAATAGACGACACTAACCTTTATATTTAAAAGGATCGATGAAATGACACTTACTTTGATTCCTATCAGAGCTAAAACAAAATTAAAGTAGATACGTTTCGGAGTTAAAACCTCAACTGCACTAATATGTTCAGCTTGAAAACCACTTTGAGTCCGACGTGTTTCAATGATATATAGAATCAATTATGTGCCAATGCGACTTGGAAAAACTCAACGATGTTTAAAATTAGTCATTATGTGAAAAGGGATCCGAGATTAAACCTTTCCTAGGGGCGGTCATTTCGAATCAATTATGAAAGAACTCCGACATGTTTTGGATCCAAACTCAAAAGTCCCACGAAACAATATTTTTTGAGAAAAAATTCTAAGTCAAGTGACCAGAACTAAACTTACAATAAGCATTGGGACAAATTTAAAATTTCTTATTCCATGATCTTGAAACAACAAAATTGACGTTTCACATTATCAATGTCAGACTTGAAAAGGATCCATCGTTTCAGAGTGAAATCTGAAATCAAGCCGATCGTTTCGGTGCAAAATAGGAATTGGATCCGATTTTCAGTGCAGAATAGCAACATGCTCCGACCATTTTAGAGAGACATTAGAAGTTGATCCGATCATTTCGGTGAAAAATTAGAATTTAATCCGATGTTTCACTGCAGTTGTGGCAAGTCGCCAAAACGGTCAAAAATAAAAAATTCTAAGTGTCAACTTTTATATGGAGAATCAATCTTAAGTAACTCTTTCATGAAAGAGAGAAAAGCAAGAAGAGTTAAAACAATTTAAAGGTTGAGTTCAGGTAATGCAGGGCCCTAATTTTGCACAGAATTGAGGAAGGGTTGCAGCTGCAACAATTGGCGACTAACTCGGGAAATTAGATCTCTGTAAACAAAGACGAATATTTAGGAAATATTATTTTAGTTAGGGTAATAAATCGTTCCTTCTTATGAGTAATTTTTTTTTTTTTGTAACTAGGGGAATCAGATACTGGAGACTGGGCTGGTACTCGCGTGACACGGGGTCCAGGGATCCAATCCCTCTACCACTATACCCCCAGGTGCCCCACACACCCCGGAAGCATGGGACACGGGTAAAGCCAGGTGGGATTTGAACTTGTGACCTTCATTTACAACTGTGACTTCATAACAACTAAACCGCCAATGAGCCACACCCGTGTGGGCCCTTATCAGTAACTTCTAATTGTAAGAGCCATAGATTATTAATCTTCCTTCTAGTTCAAATAGTTATATTTCGAGTTGGAATAAGTATCACATTGACCAAATAATACTATTAGTGTTTAAGGGATAGGGTATCTTAGTTAGGACTTCATAGCCACTCTCCCGAGGCCAAAATATGAATTTTATTTACCAAACCTATATTTCCATGACAACTAGGTAAGACACCACACGTAAGTAACAAAACCTTGCAGATGTAACCATTTGTTCCTCATTCCTATACCAAATGCATTCTTTTTATCCATTCGCATTCTTTGATGCTTGAATCCATTTCTCTTTAGAGGTATATCCTAGGCTCTTCCATCCATAGTGTCCTTTTGTGTGGGAAATGAGTATTTTATTTGGTTTAATATACCCACATATGGAGAAGAGCCTTTTTTGAGTATTATTAGAAGTATTCTCTTGATTTTATTTATATGTTCATTTCTTCATTTAATTCTTCAAGTATCCATCTTTAACTTTTGTGGATATTTGCATAAGGGAACAACTAACTCTGTTTGTGCCTTTTGGAAATATTATTTTGCTATAGGATCATTTTGATTACCATACGTATGCAATACTTTGCTTCCTTTCCATGGGTCATCCATAGTATACTACTTAATACAAAGGCTATTTATATGTTTGAGTGAGCGGAGCCCCAAGATATTAACCTATAAATATTTGTTACAATGAAATGTACATGATTTAGTTCATTTTAATTTGCAATGGATCATGTGATAAGTTTTCCAAGAAACATAGAAATCAGATAATGCAAACAAGTTAAAATCCTTAAAATGATAATGCTTGAAATCGCATTAATGATTCTTCACAACAAGAAGCAACTTTTAAACTTCGAAACAACACACCTTCTAAGATTCAATATATTTACCTAAGAGATATTCCATGAATAATATTAAATCACAACTTCACATTCATCACTCTAACTGTTGAGCTAACTTTATTCAAAAAATCAAAACAAAAAAAAACATTTGTTCCTAAAGAAATAACAACTAGGCTACCATAAGTAATAAAACAATAAAGGAAACTTTATTTATGTACAAAGGTTTTCCTAAAAATAAGAAAATTATTGCTTGCGAGATTGGCTATTTTTAGGAAGAATTTCCACTTCTCCTTGCAGATTTTGTAATGTATATGTTCCGGGGCCAAGTTTCTCAGCGATAATGTAAGGGCCAAGCCATAAATGTTGAAACTTGGTATGATTTCTCTTTTCCTCATGGGGTTGGTCCGACTTCAAAACTAAGTCACCTAACTTGAACTCTTTCTTCCATGCTTTCCGATTATCGAACCATCTCTTAATATTGTATTGATGAGAGTTAATTTTTTTTGGCTTTTTCTCTTTCTTCCTCAAGTTTCGGCAAGGTATTAATTCTTGACTCCATAGCTCGACTGTTGGATCCTATAGATGCTTGGGCTAACTGTAATGAAGGTAAAAGAATATTTGGCGGGAGTATAGCCTCTTTTCCCTAAACTAAAGTGTACGAGGAAATCCCTAGAGCATTTTTTGGAGTAACCCTATCAGCCCATAAAGCGTTAGGAACGGTTGCATGCCAATTTCTTTCATTTTTTGTTGGCTTTAGCACTGATCTAGAGGTTTCCAATGTAGACCCAGGTTCTTTAATGGTTTCAAGGAACCAACAAAACCCCTTATCACCGGCCCTTTCGACAACAACCTGCGAACAGGCTGAGGTCTCACTTGAGGTGTAGCTTGTTAAAATTTGAGCATTAATTCACAATACTCTTGGATCTTTACTGAGAGAATAACATATACAGTATATCAATGCATAACAATCACAATAAGCATGACAAGCATCACAAGAATCAAAAGCATGAGAGACAAGAGAAACAGAGTTTCCGTGGGGAAAACCCTAAGGTGAAAAACCCCACAACTTCCTCAGAGATAGAGAGAGCAATGGCTCAACCAAAGTACAACCAAAATACAGTTGAGATAGTCTCCTAGAGCAGATGATCCTCCTCCTCACTAGTGCGCCACTTTCTGAGTGAGAGAAGTGTGTCTTTCCGAATGATACAAATAGAGATCTCCCGATCTCTATTTATACTTAACCTGTTTTCCAAGTGACTTTATGGGGCCGACTTGTCTATCTAGATACATCCACAATATAATATATATTTTAGGGCCGACCCCACACATGGTGGTCTAATAACCCATCGGAAAGTACACACACTTGCGACACTTGTCAATCCACATGACGACACTTCCTTATAGAGGAATAACACATCTCTTATAAGGGTACAATAAATATATGTGGAATACATAGATGAAATACATTCCGAAGTTACATATACATCAACACTCCCTCTTAACTATGAAGGTATTTCTCGACACAGTTCTGCTAGACAAGTCTTCTTCTCGGAATCATCGTCATCAATGCATCGTCATCATCATCGTCACTATTGCTTCTATCTCAACCAATCTCTGACTCTACTTGTCATAGGAAGTTCTACAGAGCCAGTCCTTTTTCATACTGGATGTAGGCCCACCACCTGTAGGTCTTCATCATCTGTGTGAACGGTCTGATAGAGGTGGCCTCTCAGGACTAATTTTATGTGTGGATGCAATACCGGAAAGAGTATCCCAGGAACATTTATGTGCCTAAGCACAACCGGCAAGATCTCCCGGGACTGATTACATGCATCTCCTCCACAATACCTTTAAAGAGCATCCCAGGAACATTTATGTGCCGCAACACGACTGGCAAGATCTCTAAAGAGCATCCCAGGACTTATTACGAGCATACAGCTCAACCTCTCGGATCTCTAGGATTGATTACAAGTGGATAGACAAAACCTTTAAAGAGCATCCCAAGAACATTTATGTGCTGCAGCACGATCGGCAAGATCTCTAAAGAGCATCCCAGGACTAATTATGAGCACACATCTCAACCTCTTGGATCTCCAGGACTGATTATGAGCACACAGCTCAACCTATCGGATATTTGAGGACTGATTACATACTACATAGCAATACCGGAAAGAGTACCCCAAGAACATTTATGTGCCGCAGCACGACCAACAAGATCTCCCAGGACTGATGACATGCTATTTGCACAACCTGCCACATATTATCTCTGACCTCCAAGTATCAACCTGATACTCATGATCCAACGGATCATCATCGCACGAGGCATCATCCTGATGCCCATGATCATACTGATCATCATCACTTGTACCATCCTGGTACATATCATCTGGAGCAACATCCTGAAGCTCATCATCATGATCAACCTGATCATACAATGCATCCACCTAATGCATACCAAGTATCTACCTGATACATATCATCATACGTGATCCACCTGATCATACAGTGTATCCACCTGATACAAATACATGATACATATCAACATACATGATCTACCTGATCATACAATGTATCCACTTGATACAGATACGTGGTCCAAGCATCCAACATGATGCATATACAAATACATACAAATGATCCAACTGATCATATCCAGCATCCAACATGATGCGTACATACATATAAATGATCCAACTAATCATATCCAGCATCAACACGATGCATACATACATACAAATATAAATGATCCAACTGATCATATCCAGCATCAACACGATGCATACATACATACAAATATAAATGATCCAACTGATCATATCCAGCATCAACATGATGCGTACATACATACAAATATAAATGATCCAATTGATCATATCCAACATCCAACATGATGCATATACAGAGCAGTAACTGGAGCATCGTCCTGATACTCATCATCCAGCGCTTACATCCACAGCCATGTGAAGGATCCTCCTTCCAACATGCTTGGAATGGCTTCAGCAAATGTGTCCATCACTTCTTCCTCGAAGTGTCGTCCGTCTGAAAAACACCAAGCCTCTCCCTGAAGTACTCGAAATTCACCCTGGCTAGTGGCTTCATCAGCACATCGGCAATCTGCTCGTCCGTCGCAACATACTGGAGCTTCAAGGCTCCTCTCTGCACCATATCCCTGATATAGTGATATTTGATCTCTATTTGTTTCGACCTGTCATGAAACACTGGGTTCTCAGATAGCTTCACGCAACTCTGGTTATTGCAGAATATACCAGTAGCATCTAATGGGAGATCAAATAACTCAGACAGTAGCTTCCGTAGCCATACTGCCTCACAACTAGCTGAACAGGATGCAACATACTCTGCCTCAGCTGTACTTAGTGCTACGCAGGACTGCTTCCTGCTGAACCAAGAGATCACACCTGATCCCATACTGAAGCAACACCCAGATGTGCTCTTCCTATCTGCAGCACTGCCAGCCCAATCTAAATCAACATAACCCTGCAGGTTAAACTTTTGATTCACTTCATACTTGAGCCCATAATCCACTGTACCCTTCAGGTACCTTAGGACATGCTTTATAGCAACCAGGTGAACACTCCTTGGATCCGTCAGGAACTGGCTCAATGTGTTCACTGCAAATCAAATATCTGGTCTCGTGTTCGTCAGGTACATCAAGGACCCAATCATCTGACGATACATAGAGACATCAACCGGATCAGATGAAGCATCACATAGAAGCTTTAGATTCGATGCCATGGGTGTGGCCATGGCCTTGCAATCCATCATCCCAAATCTCTTCAGGATATCTACTGTGTACTTCCCTTGACCAAGGAAGATCCCACCTAAATTCTGCCACACCTCCATACCTAGGAAATAATGCATAATTCCCAAATCTTTCATATCGAACTCAGCAGCAAGCTTCCTCTTAGTATCTGCAATCAATCTGTCATCTCCTGTTACAAATAAGTCATCCACATACAGGAGTAGAATCATAGGATTCCCTTCCTTAACCTTGTAGTAGAGGTTGGAATCCGCTTGACTCTTCGTAAATCCCAAGCCAGATAGGAAACTGTCCATCCTACCATACCAAGTTCTGGGAGCTTGCTTCAATC
Organism: Larix kaempferi; assembly: GCA_027924585.1. Taxonomy (NCBI): domain Eukaryota; kingdom Viridiplantae; phylum Streptophyta; class Pinopsida; order Pinales; family Pinaceae; genus Larix; species Larix kaempferi. Next base: position 3,083,863 of record BSBM01000723.1, on the reverse strand, counting down.
CATACAAGGCTTTCTTCAATCTGCACACATATGACTCCCTGTCATGTATTTCAAAACTGAGTGACTGCTCCACGTATACTTCCTCTTCAACTACACCATTCAAGAAAGCAGTCTTGACATCCATTTGGTGTATTTTCCATTTCATTGCTGTAGCCAGGGCAAGTACTGTTCTGATGGAAGTATACCTGGCTACAGGTGCAAAAGTTTCTTCATAATATATTCCCTCTTTCTGAGAGAAGCCACGAGCTATGAATCTTGCCTTGTATTTCTCTACACTAACATCTGCAGCATGCTTGATTTCATAGATCCATTTGGAAGTCACAACAGACTTCTCTTTAGGTCTTGAGACAACATCCCAAACATCATTTTTCATTATTGATTGGTATTCCTCAACCATAGCATCCTTCCATTATTTCTTTTCCGTTGCTTCTTCATAACTAGAAGGTTCTTTGTTCATAATGTCACAGAGTAAAGCAACATAGCTAGTATGTGATCTGGTTCTCTTCTTTGCTCTGTGTTCTTCTTCTGGAATGCCAAATCTTTCTGCATCTTGAATGAGCTCTCTAGCCCATGCAGGTTTCCTCTTGTGAGAGTTATCCTCACAGGGTGGATCTACAGGTTCTTGTGGATCTTCAAACTCACGAACAACTTCTGGAATTGCTTCAGTCATGGTAGTGTCTTGAAATCTAGTTTCCTTAGGTTCTTCATAAACTTCGATGTGCCTTCCTTGATTTGATGAATGCTGAGTTTTCATCAAATGTTACATCCCTGCTGACATCAATCTTCTTGAACCCTGGAAAGTATATTCTTTAAGCCTTCGAGCTTTCACTGTAACCCACAAAGATACCCTTCTTTCCTGAAGGATCTAGTTTGGTCCTCTTTTCCTTTGGGACATGAGTGTATACTAGAAAACCAAATATTCTGAGATGGCTGACTTCAGGTTTCTTACTAGAAAAGGCCTCTTCTGGTATCTTGTTGTCCAATATCTTTTCTGGTGTTCTATTCTGCACATATACAGCTGTTCTAGCTGCTTCTGCCCATAGATGCATACGTAGATCCTGGTCATGCAGCATTGCCCTTGCTGCTTCCATGATTGTTCTGTTCTTCCTTTCAGAAACTCCATTCTGTTGAGGATTATAAGGAACAGCCAACTCCCTCTTAATTCCTGAATCACTGCAAAGATTCTTGAAGTCACCTGAGGTGAATTCTCCACCATTGTCGGATCTGAATGTTTTGATCTTTTTGTCAGTTTGATTCTCCATCAAGGCTTTGAATTCCTTGAACTTATCAAACACCTCATCTTTGTTTTTCAAGAAGTATACCCAAGTCTTCCTGGAGAAGTCATCAATAAATGAGACATAGTAAACATACCCACTTAGAGAACTGGATGACATAGGACCACAAACATCTGAGTGGATGATTTCCATGATATCTTTTGCCTTGCTTTCACTGCTTAGGAAAGCCTTCTTAATATTCTTACCTTTTGCACATCCTTTGCAAACACCTTCATGTTTGGTCTTGATTTCAGGAAGACCCTCTACAGCCTTGCTTGTAATTAGAAGTGCCCTATGAGCAAGTCTTCTATGCCAAAGTTCACTTGGCTCCATGGATTTATGCACCATGGCATGTTCAGGTTGTCCTTTTAATTTATATAAACCTCCTTCTTGCTCTCCAATCACAACTGCATCATCTATGGTCTTTCCCTTTGGCCACATTAGGACTTGGCCATCCACAAATGCAACCCGCATACCTTTTGCATCCAATGCAGAGATGGAGAGTAAGTTCTTCTTGAGCCCAGGTACATAAAGGACTTCTTTCATCTTCAAATATTTTCCAGAATCTAGGTTGTAGGAGGCTTCACCACTTCCTTTGATGGGATATTGATAATCATCCCCAAGTTTCACTTTATGGGGTGATTCATGTTCAGACAGATTTACAAAGGATTCTTTAAACCCATTCATGTGTTTGGAAGCCCCAATGTCAATTAACCAATCATTACAACCATGGGAGATAGTACCCGTGAGAGCAGAGATTAGAACATACTCTTCTTCACTTGATGAGTCATCATTACTATCATCACTTTCTGCCCTAGCCTTCTTCTTTGGAGGTTCATCATCTTTAGCAGCATGAGCATGGTACCTTCTTTTGTTACCCTTCTTCTTCTTGCTGGAGTTGTTGTTGTTGTGGTTGTCCCTTTTGTTCTTGGGACATTCTAAAGCAAAGTGACCCTTCTCATTACAAGTGAAACACCTTAGATCTTTCTTGTCTTTGTGAAAATGATGAGAAGATTTCTTCTTGTGATGGGATGGCTCCCTGTTGAACTTGCCCTTCTTAGTGTGAGCTGTGAGAGCTTGATCTTCATTTCCCATCTTCTCTTCTCTTTCCACAAGCCTTGCTTCTTCTTGAGAACATTCCTCCCATAATCTGCTGAAGGAGATTAACTTCTTTCTGGCACAGATCCCCTGGATAAAAGAGTCCCATGACCTAGGTAGGCCATTCAAAGTAGTCATAACAATTTCACCATTCTCCACCATTTCATCTACAGCTTCAAGTTGTTCCTTGATCTGAGAGACCTTGGAGAAATAGGATTGAATGGTTTCTCCATTCGACATCTTGACCCCTTTCAATTGATTCCGCAGGGTCATCTTCCGATTTATGTTCTTTCCTTCAAATAGCTTGGTCAAAGAGTCAAGTATAGCCTTGGGTGTCTTTAGAGAAGACACATGAGGTATGAGATGGTCTTTGATAGAATCAGCAATGATTATCTTTGGCTTGACCAAGTTCTTCTTATGCAATACCTTAGCCTCTTCATCCTCTAGGATAGGGATGTCTTCTTTTATATATGAGTCCAACTCATTCTCTTCCAAGATTAACCCAATCCTATACTTCCAAGATCGGAATTTATTAGCCCCTTCAAGCTTATCCTCAAGCTTGGTGTGGTGAGACATCTTAAAGAGTACTTCAAATGGAAATAGAAAAGATTTAGGTCTTACCACTTGAAATGCTGAAAACTGGATCTAGTCTCGGATTAGGGTTTATCGGAAAAACCCTAAAAATTCAAAATGTGAATTTAAACTTTCTGAAAGGATAGAAAGATGCACCTTGATGAGTTGATCAACCTCGTGTATTCAGAACTTGATATCAGCAAAGTTTTACCTTTCATATTTTCCTTTTTGTCCTCCCGGGTTCACTAGGGAGAGCCCTGAATTAGGGTTTTAGTTTCCCGGAGATCTACCCAGCCAAAAATATTGATCCAAAGCTCTAAAATTCGATTTTTGCAAGGAGCTTCCATCTATGTCTTCAAATTTCAGAAATTCCTATTTTTGTGGAAACCCTAATTTTTAGGGCCAAATCTGAAAATGCTCAGAATTGAATTATGATTGGACAGATAGATTCTCCTTGATGAGTAGAGTCAATCTACTATTCTTATTTTCCAAAAATTGTGGAGAGAAACCCATTAAACAAGAAACTCAGGTTTCTGTCATTGCAAAATCCCTTCTTCTCAGGTTAGCTCTGATACCATGTTAAAATTTGAGCATTAATTCACAATACTCTTGGATCTTTACTGAGAGAATAACATATACAGTATATCAATGCATAACAATCACAGTAAGCATCACAAGCATCACAAGAATCAAAAGCATGAGAGGCAAGAGACACAGAGTTTCCGTGGGGAAAACCCTAAGGTGAAAAACCCCACAACATCCTCAGAGATAGAGAGAGCAATGGCTCAACCAAAGTACAACCAAAATACAGTTGAGATAGTCTCCTAGAGCAGATGATCCTCCTCCTCACTAGTGCGCCACTTTCTGAGTGAGAGAAGTGTGTCTTTCCAAATGATACAAATAGAGATCTCCTGATCTCTATTTATACTTAACCTGTTTGCCTAGTGACTTTATGGGGCCGACTTGTCTATCTAGATACATCCACAATATAATATATATTTTAGGGCCGACCCCACACATGGTGGTCTAAAAACCCATTGGCAAGTACACACACTTGCGACACATGTCAATCCACATGAAGACACTTCCTTATAGAGGAATAACACATCTCTTATAAGGGTACAATAAATATATGTGAAATACATAGATGAAATACATTCTGAAGTTACATATACATCAACATAGCTATGGGAGCACTGTGGAATCAGGTTTCCATAGTGAAGTGATGAGTTGTTCGGACAGGACTATTGCGTAACGCACTATCAGACTTGCATTGCGAGCTGAGGACTGCGCGACGATAGACTACGTCGCGATCCGCACTTTGATAAACTAACTGCTGCGCACCCAAGGGCTGCACACTTCGGGCAGGATAAAATTGATAGGACAATGCAACAGAGTTATACGCTTCCTTCTCCAAACTTAACCAATAATAAATATTTTACTCTAACACTTATCCATTCATCTACTGCTTAGATTAATCATCCTTATAACAAATGCAAGTAGACAAAACATACGCTGCTGTACGCATCCAGTGCTGCACAATGAAGGGTTATACAATATGAACGTTACATACACTTGTGATTATTCAATAAAAAAATACTTCCACCAACTCAGAATACTGTGCATTCATCATTCATCTATTCATGTAACACTTAACATATCATTCCCATCTGTCTCCTATGGCGAATACATATAAAAGCATTAACATGCAGCTTATAACTGAGAATCCAGACATTCAAAGTAGGCAAATAAGCAAATGCAGAAATACAACAATCACACTACACAGTATTTAACGTGGTTCACCCCCCGAATGGAGGCTACGTCCACAAGAACTGTTGTTATATTAGTCTTTGGGAAGGGTACAACAGTTCTTTGTCTATGCACTCAGCTACAGACTCTCTTCTCTCTCTCTCTCGACCTATGCGCACACAGCTGCAGAGCCTTTACAATAGCACTAAGCTTAAAATATGCAACAATATTAAAATATTAACAAAATGAAGAGTAACCCTTTCCCATACAAAATATGCCTATATATAGATCATGCCCATAGGTCATGTCTTTACAATCCGCAGGAAAAAACCCTTAGGTTTACAAAACCATTACAGTTTCTAGCTCATCGAGCTTGCTGGCTTCTGGTAGCAAATATTCCATCGTGGCAGTGTTCCACACATGCTTCACGTCACTATCGGCCTTCCTGTTGTGCGCATGCCAACAGATCGCTTTCACCCAGCCATTCTTCCTCTAATGGTCTTGTGCGACTGGTTTAGGTAGTGGTATCTTTCGTGTGTGCGACCAGTTGCTTTCTTCTCGATTTGCTCCTACCCGTTGCTTGGCACTCGTGGATCATCTTTACCAAAAATAGATCACTGACAGTCTAACCGGAACACGTGCCATCTTCCATCCAACACTCTGCCTTGCTGGATCTTTGTAGACTGGACACATCGCAACACTGCCTCCTTGTAGTATTGTTCCTTGCAACTCTTTCGACACTACACTGCATGCATCCCCAAAAATTATGCAAAATTATTTCAACTGAACTGCGCTCAGCTCCACACTTCCAAAACTCCTTCTTGCTCAAAATTTCCCCACTTGGGCCAGGCCTAACAGCCCCCTAACACTTACATGTGGCTCGCTCCTGAGCCACCTGTAACTTCCTCAAGCTGTTCCTTTGGCTATGGAGCTAGCTTCGCAGCGAACTCATTGTATGTGTCGATCAACTTTTCTACTACATTCTTCGTATCTTGTTCGACTTGCCTGACTGTATCCAGCATCTCAAGTGTTATCTCATCGCCGACCTGGCCTTCCACCTATTCTTGATTCTCGCGCAACTCCTTTAACTTCTCCTCGATCTCCTACGAGATCGTGCTAGTGTCTTCTAGTAAGGGTTGCGACTTGTCGCCCAGTTCAGTCTCTTTTTCTCTTAAGGCTTGCACTTCTTTCTTCATGGCATTGATTTCTCTGTACTTCTGTAGCCTATCTCTTGGTAGCAGAGATTTTACTTCTGTGTCCAACTAATCAAGTGCGGCTTTCTTATCTTTCACTGCATTCTTTACTTGCAACAATCTTGGGTCTTGTTTGAGGGCAGTGAATGCCTTCGACGCCGCTTCCAACAAACTCTAGCACTTCGCCACTTCGGAAACATTACTTTCTGTTGCGGCTTTGAATTCTTTTTCTCTCAACTGCTGCTCATCTGGTGGGGTCTGTGGATTAATCTGTTCCTTCAAGGAAGCAATGTTAGCCTCATGTACAATCTCCATGTCTTGCGTCTCTGTCTTAAAATGGGTAACGAGCTCACCAATCTTAACGACGGTGTCTGCAGGGTCTACCTGCACTTCAAATTCTTCTATCTCATCTGCAACCGCCATGATCATGGACTCGATTCTTTGTCGACGATCATACTCATCCTGTACTTCCATAGATCTACGCGAGCTAGACTCCTCCAACTACTTATTAGCTGTTTGCAGCACAACCTGCCCTTTCAGCGCGTCAGTGGTTCTCTCATGCATTTCTTCAACAACTTGCAGATGCAAGTAGTGTAACCCAGGTAGTGGTATCTTTTCCAAATCAAGCTCCACATGCTCGACATCCTTTGTGTCTAACACTAGTTGTTCTGGCATAGGCAAGCTTACTGTTATCGGATCCAAATGGATGATACGAGACTTCGTAGGGACGGTCATGGTTAACTGTGGTGTTCTCTGCTTCGAAGTTCCTCCCGACTTCCCTTCAGAATCTGAGTCCTGCGGCAAGGGAAATCTTTTGTGGACTTCTTCATTTTTTTGCGTAATCCCCTATAGTGTGTTCAGATTCTTCTGTAGACATTCCTGAATTGCCTTGTCCTTTTTCTCCTTATCGGTCATTAGATCTTCCATTGATTATGTTACCCTCGCGACGATTGTTTCATAATCTTCATCGTGGAGGACTACGTCTGACTTACTTTTATCAGCTTTATGCTTCTTCTGCGCTCCTTTTTTCTGTCCTGGGCTCTCAAGTTCTTTCCTTTTTCCTGTCTCCTTCTCTTCAGTAATAGGACATGGAATAGCGGATTCATCCTCGCTGGAGTCGCTTGGGACATCTACAATTTCCACTTTGAACTCGGCAGGCCATTCCTTCATGATATTATCAATGTCCTCTTCATACATGTGGTAGTTCCCTGCGAACCATTCCACGTTCATCTTCTGTGCTTTGGCTGAAATATGAATAGTACGCATGTGAGCATGAAAATGAATAATGCAAATGTACTTACTGGTTACCTGCTTTGTTATCCACGGCATGCTTATGATTGCGTCGCGTAGCTGGGTATAGTACTGGTAAAAAACCTCAGCTGTCGCATGCTATCTCTGCGAATTCAGATTTTCCCAGAGGTTTGCATAACGAGGCCCTCTACAATCGTTGGTATCAGAGAGTATGCCAACGTAATCCTTCGGCTCCTTCCACCCGAAAAAATCAATCAACACTATGAGCCATGTGAAATGGAAATTTCCTCCATTGACCTGCGTGTCACTAAGTTCCTCTAGGAACTTGTTCAACAGGTATTGACACCAGTTTAACTGCTCTCCCTCCGTGACTGTAGCGCTGAGTAGTACTGCACTCGCAGGTACTTTCATTGGCCTGCATGTTCTCAAAATTTTGTCGGCTAACAGCTATGTGATAAACCGCGTGGTTTTATCATCTATGTCTTCTATCTGAAAGCCCCTCTTTCCTTTGATGACAGTTAGGGTCTTCTTCATCTTTGCTACGACTTCCTTGTCCTTGTTTTTCCCTTGGAAAAATTGCTTTGGGTCTTTACCCCTTTTACTCAGCCCGGTGATGCGATGGATAATATCAATAGTTAAGTCGACATTTCGGTCCAGCCACAAGTATCCCTAGTGAATGCGTTCCATCAGTGTTCGCACCACCACATTCAATTCCGGTGTTCTGTCAAAATGTGGCAGCCTAAGAAAATTGAGCACTCCATAATGGACTACTCCAGATAACCAACTCTCGGCGACCAAGTTAAGCTCGCCCTTTGCATCTTTCTTCCAGCACATGTACTGGTCAGGATGGAAATGTGGGAACCTAGGTACATTGGGATCATCCTTCTGCATTTGAAGCAGATCATAATCCTCCCACTTACATTCAGGAATTTTTCCCAGCAGATTTTTACCGACATCAACATGCTTTGAGATTGGCGAGAGCGAGATGTCATATTTGGCTTGCTTCATCAACTTGAAGACCGGTGCGTCCAGTGCACGCGGTGAAATATAGTCTGGGGTCATCGTCAAAGGTATCTCCTTATCAACTAGACGCGGTTTATGCACCGTCGAACCCATCTTTGGGACCTTTGTCCTTGGTTGCACTGGATATTTTCCTTTATCCTACATTTTTGGGTTGTGTCTCGGTGATCTTCTTGATGCCTAACCTAGTTCTAAGACTCCCTTCTTAGATGGGGTTCTCATTAACCCTTCAATCCCTCCATATTGAAACACCTTCACTGTCTCCTGGATTGTGAATTCTTCTTCTATGGGATACTATTCAGACATTCACTGGCTAAAATTCATAGGGTTTCAGATAGCTTGCTGAAGATAACTCACACAGTAATGTGCGCAAGAAAATTCTAAGTGTTTGGTAATGCCCGTGAGTCTGAATGCGGCATTACTTATAGGCATAGCTTGACCTCCTCCACGCCCCCTAACCGATAGATAAGCACTAATTGTGGTATCCGTTGGCCAAATACGGTGGATCCTTCGATCCTTTCCTTCATAACCTCGTTTAGAACAACTATCTGTGCATTAAATGCCCAAGCGGTTGCTGGCAACGGCTAATAATGACTATATTCTCAACCGACATTGTAACGACTATTTTTCTGGAGTGTTGCGTTGAACTGCGCGATAGGTCATGATTACTCCTGCGCAATTAATTCGCAGTGTTTGATTTCTTGCCTCTGAACTTTACAGCTTTCCTAGTCCACTTGATCTTCGCAATTGCCTTTTGGACTTCGCAACTACGCAGTACCTTTTTTTTCTTTTTCTTTCTTTCTTTTTCAATTTTTTTTTTTTGAGCTTGCAGCTTCAGTAGTGCTATGCGGTATATAATAGGCACTTCATCATACATTGCGTACAGACTCTTCCCCCTTTCCAGTGCCCAATTTCAACTGTACTTGGCACTTAGAAATTTCCTTCTTTCTGATCATCACAGATTCTGCAAAGCAAGACTGTCTCGATAGGGTTTTAGTCAACTTCCATTGACTAGACCTGGCAAGTTATCTCCTACTAATGTGGCTAACTGAATTGCGCCACCATTAGTAACATGCACAACAATATATGGACCAAGCCAATGCATTTTAAATTTTTCGGGAAATTTCATGAACTTACTATCATACAGGAGGACTAGATCACCTACCTGGAAGGACTTGTTCTTGATGTGGCGATCATTCCATGCTTTTTCTCTTTCCTTATGCACTTGTTGGTGGAATCCTGCGATGAAGCGATCCTCTTCCAGACCAACCAAATGTCGGAGCCTTTCTTCCAGTGCCTCCTGATCATCCATTCCTGTGAACGCAGCTATTCTCAGGCTAGGAACAATGTACTCCATTGGCATAATGGCTTCCTACCCATAGGCCAACCTAAACGGTGTGTGGCCAATCAACTTCTTGCATGTGGTTCTGTATGCCCATAACATAGCGGGAATGCGCAGGTCCCAGTCATCCCTATTCACATTGCATACCTTGTTTAGCACATTCTCCAGTGCTTTATTGAATGCTTCAACTGTTCCATTCGCCTGCAGATGATATGGCGTACTTCGCTGATGATGAACACGGAATTCTTCTGTCAATGCCTCAATGGTTCTGTTCAAAAAGTGAGTGCCTTGATCACTCATCAAAATATTTGGGCATCCAAACCTTATAAGTATGTTTTCGAATATGAACTGCGCAATAGTACCTATGCTACAGTCCTTTATTGGCTTTGCTTCAGCCCATCTGCTGAGGTAATCGGTTGCAGTAGTAATGTACCTCGCACCAGTTCTCTTTCCTGGTGGGTTTATAGGTCCTACAAAATCAATTTCCCATTTTTCGAATGCCTGTAATGTCAATTGTGGACTTAATGGCATCCCATCTCTTTGCAATGGCTTTCCCGTCCTCTGACTCACATCACAGCTCTGGAAATGCTCCTTTACGTCTTTGTGAATTGTAGGCCACCACAGCCCTGCGCGCATTATCTTCTGCACGGTGGCTCTTCCTGCATAGTGACCTCCTGTTGCTCTTGAATGTGCATAAGCCAATATGAATGGATTCTCATGCTCTAATACACATCTGCGCAGTACTTCATCCAGTCCCGGTTTATATAACTGAACTGCGATAATGGTGAAGTTTGCTGCTCGCACTACCAACTGCTTTTTCTGCTACGTAGTGAACTCTGTGGGTGCAAACCCAGTAGTAAAAAATTCTACGATTTCTTTGTAATAATCATCAGCTATCTGGATAGCGAACAACTGCGCGTTCGGTAGATTGTCTTCAAGATTGGTGGGCTCTTCTCCTGACTCGATCCTTGATAGATGATCATATCCCAAGTTTAATCTGCCTGGCTTAACTACTATCTCGAAATCATACTCCTGAAAGAGAAATAACCATCTACAGATTCGCCCCCTAACACTGGCTTGTTGACCAAGTATTTTAAAGCGGAATGGTCAGTAAACATCAATAAGTGCGCACCAAGCAAATAGTGCCTGAACTTCTGCAGTGCATAGACCATCGCGAGGCCTTCTCTCTCAATAGTGGTGTAATTATTTTCTGTAGATGAGAGCTTCTTGCTCGAAAAATAAATGGGATGGTCAATACCTCCCTCTCCTGGTTGTGCTAAGACAACCCCTAATGATATACATGATGCATCAACATAAACATGAAATGGCTTCTCCTAGTCTGGAAAAACTAGGATCGGCGCAATGATTTTCTTTCAAGGTGTCAAAACCTTGCTCACACTCTGCATTCCAAATGAATGGTGTATCTTTCTTTAGTATCCTCTCCATGGCTGCGGTTATCTGCGCATACCCTTTTATGAACTTCCTGTAATAGCCAGTATGCCCCAATGTAGTGCGCAGCTGCTTGACTGAATTTGGCGTTGGCAAGTTTACAATGACTGCAATCTTCGTAGGATCTACCATCAGTCCCTGTTTACAGACAATGTGTCCCAATAGAATCCCATAAGGAACACAAAAAACACACTTCTTTAAGTTCAAAGAGATCTGGTGCTATTTACACTTTTCTAGCATGAGTCTGAGGTTTGCACCATGGTTCTTCAACAACCTGAATACTGTCCAATCATCAAAATAAGCTTGTAAAAATTTATGCATAAAATCTTTAAACACTGCGACGACAACTCTGGAATAGATGGTAGGCCCGTTCTTCAGACCGAATGGCATCACCGTGTACTAGAATGACCCCCATTCTATGGAAAAAGTGGTCTTATGTCTGTCTGCGGGATCAATCCTTATCTGGTGATATCCCAAAAAACCATTAGTAAAGGAATAGGCCTCATTTCCTCCAACATTATCAAGCACTTCATCCGTGAAGGGTGTAGGAAATGGGTCATGCATTGAAGCATCGTTCAGTTTTATGAGATCCACACAAATCCTAATCTCACCTTTTGTCTTCTTATCCTGGACAACCATAGGGCTTATCCACTCAGACTCTTCAACCGGCTCAATGATCCCTGCATCGAGCATCTTATCTAGCTCTACTCTCACTCTTTCTTTGTATCGCGGGTTCAAGCGATATGGTCTTTGCTTGACAGGATTCACACCTGGCTTAAGAGGTATTTTCATAACTCCTAAGTCTCCCAAGATGCCCTTCATCTCTGTAAATTTTGTTGGGAATAAGTCCTGATATTCCTGCAATATATCCGCAATCTCCATCACAGTCTGATCATCCCAATAGTCCACAATAGACGCGAACTTTGGCTCTTCGTTGGTGCCAATATTTACTTTCTTGGTTTTCACAGGTCCGCTCATATCTGGAATTTCCAGCGGAGGTCCCTCTAGCTCACATGCACCTTCGGACTCTGGTATCTTAATGTTGCACGGGTCCTCCTCATCACTGTCTTCTTTCTCTTCAGCTTCTTCCGCTAAGTTGTAACATTCCATGGCGTGTTCTATCTGTTCCTGCCATTTTTCCTGTAGGCGTTCAGGTACGCTGTCAGTTCCAAAGAATTCCTCTAGGGTCATATTTCTATGTGGACATTCTCGCTTGAATATTCTTTCTTTAATAATTTGCAGCGCATTGTTTATGGTAGGGCTGTCATATTCAAAACTAAATCTCTTCCGAAAGTTCGCAGTCAGCATGTCGCAATCTGTGGTTCCTCTGCGCAACTCCATGTCTAAGTACCATTTCTTCGGAATCTCTTCTTCCAGCGTGTGCACAAACAAATGCGCCCATTCTGTCTTTGGTCTCTCCTACCATGCTTGTGAACAGACCTCAATATGATGTCTTGGATCTGTCTATCCATTGTACTTCTCGAATGACAGGGTAACTTTGTTAGCAAACTGGATCTGCATCTTAATTCTGCATTGATCCCATGTGGTTAATGTCTGTTTATACATAGCCCACCATCTGGCAAGTGTCTCACGTAGTGCCATATCTAATGCTGGTAAGCGGTGCTCGTATGTAATTGCTGCAGTATAATCTTTGATAAATGAATAAACATTAGATGAACCATCATATGTAGGGATTGGGCTTACCTCCTTTCCAATCCAGCACAATGACTTTATGACCTGCACGCATCTCCTTGTAGACACTTTGTGCATGCGACATTGCCAATTCTCCATTCCTGCATCCGAGTCTGATATGCAAGAATTGTCGCATCTCTAGCTAAGTTTTCCATCCGCAGTTGGATTAATGTAATCTTCATGGTTCACGGTCATCTTGTACAGCCAGTCTAAGTCTTGATATCTAGATTCCTCCTGAATCGGCTCATAGTCATCCTTGTTCGCAGTCATCTTATATAGTCTATCCAAATCTTGAGCCCTGGATTCTTCCTGAATCGGCTCGCTGTATCTGTCTCCGTCTGCAGGGTCCAATGGTGCGATGACCTTGAGATGATTTCCTTCGAAGATCATCTTCCTTGTCTTCAATTTTATGATGGTGTGGTTATCAATAGCCCAGTCAATTCCTAACAGCGTAGGGAAGGGCTGACTATCATCCACAATCTCAATAACCTCGAAATCTACGTGACTCTACACTCCATCAATGTCAACAATCACTTGGGATAACTGTCCAAAGGGTATAACTTTCTCCTGCTTGGCCATTAGGTTTCTGTTTAATCTCTTTCAACTCTGTGATACACTGCGACTCCGACTTTGGCTTCTTAAATTCTGCTAAGAGTGCAGCCTTGATTTCTACCAGGGTTCTCTGGTGTCCTTGTGAATATTTCATGAACCAGTGCAAGGCTCAATCTCTAAATGTGGTGATGAGTTGCGCTTGCTTCATAGCATCAGCCTGTACTTGCTTGACACTCCATACGGCTTCACATAGAAACCAATGCTGATCAGGGTCTTCTAGACCCGTTCCTTTGAATATCAGCAGTTTGATATCATCGACCATCCTCCTTCGAGGTGGCGTGGTTCTCTAGGTGGTGCTAGGGATAATGTTCTGAGGTTGGACATCCTAAATTGGTATAGCTTGATACTGACTAGGTTGATTCGGGATAGCCTGGGCACCCACTCCTTTGGTGTTACAAGTACTAATAGTCTGCGATGCGAGTTGCGCGATACTCGCAACTGGTGGGTTCTGGACGAATGGTTTTTGAGATAAGGGTGGCGCGATCTATGCAACCAATAGATTTTGCAGTGTATTAGGCTGACAAGTGGAAGATAGAGGTGTGGTTTGGCTATCAGGGTTAGCTTATGAATGTATGTCTATGCAGAGTCTAGGTCCACTAGTAGTTTGCTCAGGGATGAACTTGTATCTCTTTCCACTTCTCAGGCTATGAATTTCTTCATAGGAACCACTATATGTACTGTCTACCATGACAAATGCAAGTATTTTACTGCATTCTGAAAACACCTTTCTTAGCAAGAAGCATTTTAATATATAAACTAAGGTTGTTCAGATACTTACCTTTGATTCCCTTGAAAAACTCTCGTTTTGTTGCACTGTAGGACTTTAGCATGTCCACAGCGAACTCTGTCACAAAACTTTGCAATGTACTGTCGACCCAGAAATCGACTGTTCACACGAATGGACTATCTAGTGCTTTGAGTTGTTCAATGAGCTCCGGTGTCCACTCAGTCGGTGCGCTTCGCGGGATACAGTTTCTGTGCTCTATGAGTCTTGAGAACCACTCGTGTAGCTCGCATCCAAAAGATGCCCAGAAAAATTCAAGCACATCTTTCCACAGGTACTTATTCAACCACTGAATGTCATAGAGATGTGGGTTTCTATTTTCTTTCCTTGCGAAGTTTCTCTCTGTCTTATCACACCAAGCCCAGATTTCTTTCTTGTATGGATACCAAAAGTTGACGCCCAACTCAACTTCTTCTGCGTTGCACATTACGACTTCAACTCATCACGGATTCTTAGCACAGCAACAGAACCATTTGTTGGATTTAGTACTGATCTAGAGGTTTCCAATGCAGACCCAGGTTCTTTAGCGGTTTCAAGGAACCAACAAAACCCATTCTCACCGGCCCTTTCGGCAACAACCTGCGAATAGGCTGAGGTCTCACCTAAGGTGTAGCTATGGGGGCAATACGGAATCAGGTTTCCATAGTAGAGTGATGATTTGTTTGAATAGGACTACTGCGCAGCACACTATTAGACTTGCGCTACGAGCTAAGGAGTACACGACAATAGACTGCGTCGCGGTCCGCACTTCGATAAACTAACCGCTGTGCAACCAGCACACCCAAGGGTTGCGCGGTTTGGGCATGATACAATTGATAGGACAACGCAACAGAGTTATACGCTTCCTTCTCCAAAATTAACCAATAATAGAGATTTTACTCTAACACTTATCCATTCATCAACTGCTTAGATTAATCAGCCTTATAACAAATGGAAGTAGACAAAACATACGTTGCTGCGTGCATCCAGTGCTGCGCGATGAAGGGTTATACAATCTGAACGTTACATACACATGTGATTATTCAAGAAACAAATAATTCCACCAACTCAGAATACTGCGCATTCATCATTCATCTATTCATGTAACACTTAGCATATCATTCCCATCTTTCTCCTATGGCGAATACATATAAAAGCATTAACATGCAACTTATAAGTGAGAACCAGACATTCAAAGTAGGAAAATAAGCAAATGCAGAAATACAACAATCACACTACACAGTATTTAACATGGTTCACCCCCCGGATGAAGGCTATGTCCACAATAACTTTTGTTATATTAGTCTTTGGGAAGGGTACAATATTTCTTTGTCTGTGCACTCAGCTACAGACTCTCTTCTCTCTCTCTCTGGGCCTCTGCGCACACAGCTGCATAGCCTTTACAATAGCGCTAAGCTTAAAAGATGCAACAATATTCAAAGCTTAAAAAAATGAATAGTAACCCTTTCCCATACAAAATATGCCTATATATAGAACATGCCTGTAGGTCATGTCTTTACAATCCGCATGAAAAAATCTTTAGGTTTACAAAAGCATTACAGTTTCCATCTCATCGATCTTGCTGGCTTCTGGTAGCGAATATTCCATCGTGGAGGTCTGCCACACATGCTTCATGTCGCTATCGGACTTCCTATTGTGCGCATGCCAACAGGTCTCTTTCACCCAGCCATTCTTCCTCTAACGGTCTCGTGCGACTGGTTCAGGTAGTGGTATCTTTCACTTGTGCGACCAGTCGCTTACTTCTCGATTTGCTCCTACCCGTCGCTTGGCACTCCTGGAGCATCTTTACCAAAAATAGACCGATGATGGTCTAACTGGAACATGTGCCATATTGCATCCAACACTCTTCCTTGCTGGATCTCCGTAGACTGGACACATCACAACACTGCCTCCTCGCAGTAATGTTCCTCGCAGCTCTTCTGACACTGCGCTGCATGCATCTTCGCAACATCCCCAAAACTTATGCAAAATTGTTTCTACTGAACTGCGCTCAGCTCCGCAGTTCCAAAACTCATTCTTGCTCAAAATTGCCCCACTTGGGCCAGGCCCAACATTTTCAATGACGGTTTTCTTTAAAATCCTAATTAAATTTTTATTTGTAGATTCTGCTAACCCATTCCCTTTTGGATAATAATTTGAAGAATAATACAATTTAATTCCTCTTTCTATACAAAATTCACTTCTTTGAACCAATGCCTTCTTGTATTTTTGTGTGAACCGATATCCAATCATTCCCCACTAGTCATTCCCATCCAGTTTCCATAGGGAGAGGGAACAAATCCAATGAAATAGACTCCTACAGAGACACTAGAGATAATCTATGGGGACTAAAGCTTTGGGATTTATCTTGTTCAAAGAATGGATACTTACCTTTACTTAATTTGAAGGAAGATAAATAATAAGCATTGTCGAAAACTAAATAAATTGGAACCCCAAACCTTGTTATGATTCTCTCATGCAGAAATTTAATAACAGTATCTTCATTGACTTTTTGC
Organism: Larix kaempferi; assembly: GCA_027924585.1. Taxonomy (NCBI): domain Eukaryota; kingdom Viridiplantae; phylum Streptophyta; class Pinopsida; order Pinales; family Pinaceae; genus Larix; species Larix kaempferi. Next base: position 3,067,331 of record BSBM01000723.1, on the reverse strand, counting down.
AAAGGAACAACTTCGGTCTAGCGAGTAAAATAATCCATAGCTATGAGAATGTATCGATGCTGCAGTGAGGAGTTGGGATTGATTTCATCGATGATGTCTAAGCCTCGTTGCTCAAATGGTTCAGATATTATTACTGGTTGCGATGGTGCTACTGGTTACTTACCTTTACTTAATTTCAAGGAAGATAAATAATAAGCATTGTCGAAAACTAAATAAATTGGAACCCCAAACCTTGTTATGATTCTCTCATGCAAAAATTTCGTAACAGTATCTTCATTGACTTTTTGCAAAGGAACAACTTCGATCTAGCGAGTAAAATAATCCATAGCTATGAGAATGTATCGATGTTGCAGTGAGGAGTTGGGATTGATTTCACCGATGATGTCTAAGCCTCATTGCTCAAATGGTTCAGATATTATTACTGGTTGCGATGGTGCTATTGGTTTTGCTAATCTTTAGGCACTTTTTTGGCACACAACACATTTTCGAGCATATGAATGTGCATATTTAAAAATAGTGGGTCAATAGTATCCTATTCTTAGAATCTTATGCGCAGTAGTATCTCTAGAGTAATGAACCCTAGCAGGACCATCATGCAATTCTTTTACCACCTTCTATGCATCTTCCTTTTCCAAGCATCTAAGAAATAGACCATCATAATATTTTTGGAAGAGTACTCCATTGATTATTTGATATGCATATGAATTCAAATGGAGGGCTCTTCTTTGATTGGAATTCCAATTTCTGGAGTATATCCATGCTGTAGATAGTGTACTAAATTTCGATACCAAGAATTAGGAGTGGTGTGAACAAAACAAAATTATATCAAGGTCATCTCAGACTCATTGTCCCATCCATTAGCTTCTTCAGTCGAATTTTTAGTGATCAATTTTCATAACCCTTTTCCTTTGACGATGTTAGTGGGTTTAAAATCTAAATCATATTCTTGTAATGTAGTTACCCAATTCCCACATCTTTCTCCCAATGCTTTTTGTACAAAGAATGATCGGACAACTGGGTGAGGTACTATGACTTTGGTTATGTTCTTAAGAATGTAGGGTATGAACTGCTTTACAGCTTCAAACACAACATAATATTTTTTGTCTACGTTTGGGTAATTTAGTTAAGACCCTTGTAACGTAGTGCTCATAAAATATAGAAGACATTCATCCCCATGATATCCCTTTTGAGTGATTACTACTGCAAGGGAATGATCGGACGTGAAGGTATAAATGATAAAATCTTTTTCAAAATATGGATTGCTTAGTGATGTTGCATGAGAAATGGAGGTTTTGATACCTTTAAAAGCAATTTTTTCAACTTCATTCCATTTAAATTGCACGTCTTTCTTAACCATTTGTTGCAAAGGTTTTACGATTTGTGCAAAATCTGGTACAAATCATTGAACATACTTTATCTTGCCCATAAATGATTGCATGGCCTTTTTATTGTGGGGCATGGGAATCTGAAGTATAGATTGTATCCTTTTGGGGTCGATTGAAATTCCCTTTTGTGAGATGATTTGTCCTAGTAATCTCCCTTCTAAAATAATGAATACATTTTTCTTTGGGTTAAGATAAATACCATATTTTCTACATCATTCAAATATTTATTTTAGGTGAAAAGCATGGTCTTCCCTTTTCGTGGAGAAAACTATGACATCATCCAAATATACGACTACACTGTGGCCAATTAATCCTCGAAAATCAATGTCCATGGCACTTTGGAATGTGGCACTGGAATTCATAAGTCCAAATGGAATTCTCCTGTAAGCAAATGTTCCCCATTTTGTACGGAAGGTTGTTTTGAGACAATCCTTTTCGGCCACTAGCACTTGGTTATATCCTTAGAATCCATCTAATAAGGAGAACATTTATGAACCTGATACAAGTTACAATATTTGCTCCATAGGAGAGACAAGATAATTGTTCTTGTCAGATGCTCTATTTAAATTCCGAAAATCCACACATAATCTTATTTCTCCAAAAAAATTGTGTACTAACACAATATTTTCCACCCATTCAGAATGTCTAACTTTGAAAATGATCTTAGCATCTAGCAACTTCTTTAATTCTTTCTAAATAAGAGATTCTAAAGTGGGATGCACTTTTTGAAGTTTCTGCTAAAAAGGCTTAGCCCCTTGCTTGATAGGAATACCATGTTGGATGATGCTAGTGTCATATGTCTTCAGATGATCATACGTCGAAGCAAACATATCCTTATATTGTTGAAAAAGCTTGATAAACTTGTACCTCTCACTAGGTGAACAACATGTCCCGAGATTAACATATTTTGGTTTGTTCTCCTTTCCCAAATTCACCAATTCATACTACATTGAAGCACTATTTGTATTGACATTCTTTGGCTTTCGTAACTTATTTTGAAAATCAAATAGTTTCTCTAAAGCAAGTACTCCTTTTGGCATAAAATTTCCCTTGGACTGATTTTCATCCACATTTTCCAAATTTGACTTATGTTCAATTTCATCAATAATCGATCCATTGAATGTATCTTCATCAGTTAAGAAGTCAATAATTTGATCATCATCATCGAACACTCTCTAATTTGTAACATTGTCTGGGATGGATGGTTTGAAAACAAATTCAATAGAAAATTTATCATTAAGAGGAAATAAATGAGATGTAGAAGTATCTAATAAGTCAATCGCAAAATTCTGCAATCTAGGGATGGAATCAATATTAAAAGCATCAAAATTTGAAATTAAATTCCATACCTCTGCTTGATATCCTTTCAAGTGTGGATATAAAAAATGAATAGTATTCCTAAGTTTCCTGACAATAATCCAAAATCACCAAAAAACTTTAAAATTTTAACATTCAAGTCTATAGCCTTTTTGAGTCCCTAAACCAAGGCCTCATATTCAACGGTGTTATTGGTGCATTCAAATTCTAATATACATGAGAGAAATAACATTTTCCCTTTAGGATATACAAGAACACAACTGTCTCCTACCCCCTCACGTGTCTTGGAGCCATCAAAATATAAAATCCAAAATTCAACATCTACTCTATCAGAGTTAATATTTACATCCAAGTTAGTAACTAATTCTAATATATTACATTCATTTTCATTAGTCCACGAAAATTGAAGGAGATCAAATGATGTATCTAAGTTAGGGCAGGTAGTTTCATCCTGGTAACATATGGGTTCCATTTATAAAAAATAATTTCCCAACACAGAGTATGAAAAGTTCACTAGTTCATTCCTTCCTTCCAATTCAGTCACATTGAACTTCATATGTGGTTCTCTTAGTACCTTAATCCATTTTTGTTTATTCTAATAGGGTAGACACAAGTGAGACCAATCAGTAGCGAAGTAACCATTGATCTTACTTAACCATTATCTACTTAGTATCAAACCATAAGCTTCTAGTATATCAACCACAACTATGTCAATGAATTTACAAACCCTTAGATCAACAACCAATCTAATTAAAACATTCTTCGTCTCTCCTACTACCTTGACATCCGATCTATCAAGTTGAATGATCCTAGAGGGAGATGGAATTGGTTGTCCATTAATCCTTTTACATATTTACAATGGAATGATATTATATTAAGCTCCTGATTCCACCAAACAATTGTGCACATTATAATTAAATATCTCAAAAGTAACTAGAAAACGTGGGGTCTAAGATTTAGATTTACCACCAATACTGGATTCGTTAACCTCAGTGTCTGATTCAATGATGATTTGTTGTTTATCTTTAATAGCATAGTTAATTGTCGTTGTATTGAGGTCAAAAGATTCCAATAATATTTTCCTCTGTTGTGGAAAATTGCACATTTCAAATATAGACACATTAGCTTTTGTCTTCTTAATGTCTTCAAGGATATCTTAACCCATGCTATAAATTCCTCCAATATTTCCACCTACAACAGAATTGTTTGATGAAGGGGTTGTTTCTTTATAAGTTAGAGAAGATGATCCTTTATAACTTCTGAGGGATTGATAGGTCTTTTCTCTATCATATTTGGTGGTGGTTGAGTTACAACATTTGTCTTATTTTGAACTTTGGTAACAACAATGCTTGTTTTCCATTTTGGAATTGATATGCTTTGATCCTCAACTGGTCCTTTAATCCTAGTGGCATAATCAATAGATGATACTTGTACATTTTGAATTTATTCTTCATCTTCCAAATCAAAATCCGGTGCCCTGTTCCATAATACAAGCGCAGTTTCTTCATTATCTTTTGTTGTTTCATTTGATTGTATTTTATCACTTCTATCTTCTTCATCTAGGAATTGTTTCTCCAACAGTTGATTCATCATCAAAGTCATGGAATTTATCCATTGTGGGAAATTTTTCTCTTATTTATGTTCTTGGTGAAACATATAAAAGTGATCCATGCCTACTTCATTTGAATTAAGAACATATACTTCATTTGTTGGAGGCTTTGGAATTTCTCCTCTTTTCTTATAAAAAGGTTTAAAATGTTTCCTTGTGGAAGAGATAACTCCCTTTTATTTCTCTAAATCCACTATCTTATTAGACAATTTATGAACCCACTTAACCCCACTTTCTAGATCAATTGATTTTTCTTCAGTAGTCTTCGTTAGTAACAATGGTTTTTTAGAAGTCATAGGATTGGATTCTATTTCCGCGGCATGTTTTACAATACTATTCATATATGTTTTGACCTTATTAGCTTCTTCAAAGTTTTATGTCAAGGTATTCTTACATGAACGCTTAACAAACATAGCCAAAGATGGATGTAATGATGTAGTATAATATTCAATTAAATATTATTCTACAGGTTTTGTGGAAACACTAAACTTATCCAAAATAGTGCTAAATCTTTGATTAAAATCCTCTAATTTTTCCCTTTTATCCATCTTAAGAGACAATAACTCTTTCATAAGTGATGCTTAGGTTCGTTGTTCACCAAAATTTCTTAGGAATTTTTTTTCAAAACTGTCCCAATAAGTTATTGAACTAGTTTGTAGACTAAAAAACCATGATGAAGCTTTAGGATCAAAAGTATAAGGAAACATACGACACGCCACATCTTCATGTTCAACATCCAACAAATTTAAATCCAAATAAAAACTCTTGAAATGATCATCTGCAGAGATTCCTGTTCCAGGATCGAATTTAGGTAACACCCACTCTATATGTTTAGGCAAATTATGTAAAGGGACGGGTAAATTTAAAGGTCCTCTGGATCTCCAAGCCGGTGGTTGATTAGAATTATGAGCCATATTACCAATACATGGAGGAGACTGTGGAGGTGAATGTCAAGGTGACTCTGCATTTTAAGAAGAGACTGATTCAGGAGAAGATGGTCACAATTGATCAATAGGTTTTGGTATTTCTTGTAAATATAGATCAACCAATTCTTCCAACAATTCAACCATAACAAAATCCTTATTTTGTCTAGCTCTTCTTCTAGGAGCACGTCTTCTAGGAAATAGTGGGACTACCAGTAATCCTCCAATCTTTCTAATGTACTATATGGTATATCTCTTGAAATTATTTGCTTCCTAGTGAGGAACAACATACAAAGTTTCAATGTGATCAGCCTCAAAATTAGGATTTTCGTGATATTTAGTTTCTTGTTTACTTTTGGGAATCGAATCTTCGGGTTGAGATGTTTCAAATGTAGACCCAGATATATTTCCTCGAGGGAATGGACTTCCTCTACCATCCTTACACTGGTTTCACTCCTTCTAGCACCAAATTTGTTGATGCTTGGAAAATTACTTGTGTTGACAGTAGGGATTCTACCCAATGAAAAGTCCCAATTAAACTATTCACTGTTTGAAATGGGGAATCTGTCCGGTTTACAGTCTGACTATAGTAGGATATGTTGTTGTTATGGTTTTATCGGTTATGACCTGATCCACCGTTTAAGTTTTATTATTATGTATGAAAATGCAAAATCCTAATTCAAAATGTGCATGGTTCTACCTACGCTCGTGTGACAGGTAAACAAAGGCCTCATAAGGTGATGCATAGGTTCTTACTTCTCGTCTTACCAAGCCTTTTTTACCAATAAACCAAGAATATCCTACCAAAATGCATAACTTTAATCTATCTAATCTAACCTATCCTTCCAATGAGAAAAATTAAAAATAAATTAATGACTGTAACTGCTTATTACAACTCTAGAAGTTAACTACTGAAATAAATGTATTCACAGTCGCAAGATAATATTAACACAAAGATAGGTTTGACAAGGCATTCATTCATTCATTACTCATAAATACACAGAAAATTGCATTTCATATTCATAAACAATAAGATGATTCACAAAACATTAGAATAATCCAATAGAAGAGGACAGATCTTACAACATATTGATGAAAAAAAAGAGAAATAAGTCTTCACATTCATTCACATATTTCCATGCAATACTCCATGTACACCTTCACCCAACAAAATTGTCTTTTCTCATTAGCAGAAAAATAGTTTTTTACAAGATGAGACTAGTCCAATATTTCACCATCCAAAATCCCCTTTCTCTCCTAGTTTCTCTAGTTATCCTTACAAAATTAGTTTTGAGGTGACTTATCACTTCATATTCCCTTCAACCCTATGGTTTTCAACAATTTTGTCCTTTTGAGGTTGCAACATAAATAACTAAATAAAAATAAAATTACAACATTACATTGGTTTGATGGTGCGTTTGCTTGACTTTGTATGCAATGATTCTAAAGACCACTCTCATAATCTATTACATTTAGTTACTAAGGCTCCAATAATTTCAAAGCCACTTCATGAGAAGGTATATATTTGACCATAACATTCAATCCCTTAGTTGTTGTGGTGTGGCCATTTCCTATGTAAAAATTCTTCATCGTGGCTTCTGTGATTCACTCAATATATAATGCAGTGAGGGTGTCCATACTTTTGATGGCAGTGATATCTTCATCTTTAATAGTCCTCAGTTCCGCTAAGCGCTTATGCTTTGGTACTAATTATTTGATGTCACTGGGAGGGGGTAGATGACACTTTTCAAAATCCTTGCAAATACTTTGATGAATATCTTCACATTTAGTGATAGACTCATTCACTTCTTCTTGTCACTTTTTATCTTCCTTCTAACAGCTATCTATAAGTGCGAAGTGTAACTTAAGCTCAACAATGGACCTTTTGGGTAGATTTGGAGGAATTTATTTTCCCTTTTTTCTCCAAGAATTTAATATTTTCATCATGCCATAGACTTCTGTGATATTTTTCCTGGTAGTTGTATCTTCTTTAAAAAATTTCCTATGTCTTGTCACCATTGCTTGCAACTCATATGATTGCTCAGTGAGAAATTGTTGAGAACCAAACAATTGTTCTTGTAATGTAGATGCATATTCATAGAATGGCATTAAATCTTGCTTTTGGTTTCGAGCAGAGTTCAACTGCTCCAATAGAGACTCCTTTTCTTTATTCATTTCTACTACTTGAGCTTGCAAAGATCCATTTTATATTGTAAGAGCCTTAACTTACTAGTCTAACTAAGCCTCTTTTTCCTATAATGTGCTTACTTGAGCTTGAAGGTCACCCTTCTCACCTTCCATGATTACTAATTGTACATTCAAAGAGTCTTTTTACTCCTCAAGACTCAGAACAATATGCATTATTTTATCCTTCTCCAACTCTAGAGAATTCAATTGTCTTCTCATTTCAATCCCCTCATTATGGGATTGCATCAAATTGTCTTTTAGTTTAATGATTTTGGCTTTAATTCTTTCCACATATTCGGTCAATTTGTCGATATTATTTCTATTGGCATGTGCAGTAGCAACATTCACTGAAGCTGTGAATATAGGATATTTATTCGTGCCTTCCATCACTGTAACTTACAGTATGGTCACAATGTTTGGGGTTGTAGCGGTCTTCAATCTTTTCTTCGTTCTCTTCAAGATGGTTTTTATTTTCGGATCAAAAAATATTGTTTCAAGCTTGGCAACTGAGTGTTTCTTTGATGGTGTAAATTGCATGAGCCCTAGCTCATCCAAAGGAAAATGAGATCCTATAAGAGGTACCTCAGTATTACGATCATTAGGATTATCTACTCCCATGTATTGCTTCCCACTCTCTTCCTGCAAGTTGTGGGCTTCCACGACTTTCTTGACTCGTTCTTCTTCTTCAATGATTCTACTTCTAATCTCTTTTCATCTTCTTCTGCATCCATTTTTGTCTTCCTTTTGTTGCTCTACTTTATTTCTTGCCTCTTAGGCTCTTTCTTATTTTTGTCTTTCTTATTTTTTCTTCCTGGCTAGCTCCTCTTCTTGCAACCTATTTGCATTTTCTACTGCCAGAGCTTCTTCATTAGCTTTATTTCTTGCTACTTCTTCTATGTATTCTTTCGCTTTGCTGGAACTTGCTTCTATTTTCTTACTGAATCTCTTTTTTAAATATGTGAGATTCTTTTCTCTCCTATACACCTCTTCATCCTTCAAAATATGATCGACATACTCATAATTAATCTTGCATGATAAGCAATGCTTAGCCACTTTTTGTTGAGTATCATTTCTAACAAAAATCGCCTCCCTGAAGTGATAAGTATCCAATTATTATACGAATTCCTCTTCTCCTTTGACTTTGTTGAAATTATAGGCCCCAACCACAAGTGGGAGTGGTGGCCATGATGCTTTCTTTTGTTCATTCAGGAAGTGTCCGACACCATTGACAAATATCTACCTCACTACCTCCTTCAAAATAATGTAATTTGTAACATATATGGGAATCAGTGAGGGGCTCTTTGTACCTCCGTACATGCGTAAATATGTGCCTTGAGGGGTGAAGTAGTAGTGTCAATATTCACTGATCACCACGAGTGCTACATCAAACATGCAATTTGGTTCTTCATTGAAAATCAATTTATATAATGGCATAAAAAATTCTTCACAAATCTGTTTGTAGAATATTGCATGCTTATGGGCCCATAGAATTTGATAGGCCACATATATTGGAGCTTCACTTCAATTCCACTTGCATCCTAGATTTTGGAAAGGGTTCATCACAACAATGCAATCAACCAGATAAGAGGCCATGTAAAACTCAACTTTCTTCTACTCGATTCCCTCCTGAGCATCTTCTATGGCTTCCATCATATTTTACGAAATAATGTCATCCCAGTTAAATATGGTGCCATGCATATTGACATGATACATTAGTGGCATCCAATTGAGCTTGTAAGTGCTTTCAATTTCTTTTATGTATATTATTCATAAAATCATAGCAACAACCTTGAATGGAGTTTTGAGTTTCTTAGTATCATATTCCCCACTGGTCCTCTGTCGCAGTAATTTACCTGGGATTAACATCTTTCTCGCACATTCCGAATTTTCAATATTTACACTCTTGACCCAATCATCCATTAAGAAAACATTAGGCGTTGGTACTTTGTAGGCTTTGCTTATATGAGCAGGTTGAAACAAAGTGAAACCATTTCCACTAGCACTTGCAATGATCCTAGATTCACATCTATGTAAGAAGAATGCATCCCATCACTTATGAACATGGAAATAGTCCTGGGCGTGTAGCTTCTTTATGAAGAACAAACTTCTTAATATTTTGGTATATCAAATTTTCTTCTATCATTGCATCGGGTACGTTTTGATCTCTAATGAGGTAGTAGAGCTCACCCCACTTAAATTCTGGGGCTATCCCCATGGTAGATTTGATATCCTCGAACTTGACCTCCAAGGTTGTCTTTGGTATCATTTCTATATAAAAATATGATTCCACCACCTTGGCATTATGCTCGGAACTCTTTTTAGACATATGTGAATCCTGCAACATAAAAGAAACATCATTTGATGGCATGGGATCCATTGATAACACCACTAAGCATATTTATATCTAAAAGAATAATTACATGAAGAAATGAATAAACTGATCATGTTATTTTCTAATAGAACATTTTTATTCTTCTTCAACCAAATCTACTAGTGGTAACTAACTGTGAATAGAAGACCAATACTAGCATCAAGTCCATAATACTATTCTCAACAAAATCGACTATGAGACAAAGATGTAAATGAGAACTTAAAGGCGTATCTAATATGCATATTTGTTAGAAAAATGATGAACTAGGTTTAGCATCCTCATTGAGAAGATGACCACATTGAGGACCAAGCAGAAGGGGTTCAGTTCGAGCAACGCATCCCTTGGATTATACAAATGGATGTTGAGCACCAAAATCCAATCATTTACATTGAATGAGCTTATTAGATTTATGGTTTCAACCACACTTCCAATGTTCGCGCAAGAAAAATATGCGACATTAGAGTTCGATTACGAATTTATAGTCAAAAACTTGTTGATGAAGAGATTGTTGGCTATGGTTTATGCACTTGAAGCCAGCAAACCGAATTTGAGGTATGTTAAGAACTCAGGCTTGAACGACGTTCGTTCATAGAAGTAAGCATTTGAAAAGGTTAAAGATTGGTAAGTAAATATCTCTTATGGTCACGACTACTCGTTAAGCACGTGGTTCACAAGTCAATGACAAAATTTATACCTACCTACCAGTCTAGATCCAAATCCTAGGCTCTATCAAGCGCTGAGAGAGATCAAATCTCCCGAGGTGCAAACCTCTCCTTGAATAGCTCCTTCAGTGCAATACCTGAGCCACCTAATCCTAAGCTCTAAAGTCTCTAGTTTAAGTCTCATATTTACTTTCTACTTTGTATTATTCTTTTTTGTTTATGGCCGACATAATATTTATTGTTTTTTACTTTGTATTATTATGTTTTGTTTACTTTGTATTATTTTGTTACTCGACAAACACTCTAAAGTCTCACATTTACTTTTTATTTTGTATTAAAAGTAAAAAGTAAAGTCTCTAGTTTAAGTCTCATATTTACTTTTTACTTTGTATTATTCTTTTTTGTTTATGGTAGACATAATATTTACCACCTAATCCTAAGCTCTAAAGTCTCTAGTTTAAGTCTCATATTTACTTTTTACTTTGTATTTTTCTTTTTTGTTTATGGACAACATAATATTTATTACTTTTTACTTTGTATTATTCTTTTTTTGTTTACTTTGTATTATTTTGTTCCTCAACAAGCACTCCACAAACTCGACAAACACTCGACTCACAAGATCTCTCCCATACTGGGCTATAGAGAGCCTCTCGGCGCAATGATGAGCGCACTGATGAGTTGGTGGTTGATCTGGAGAACTTCTTTTCGAAGTGGCAAGAGTATCGTAACAGCATTTAAGAAGTTAGGGACAAGCTCGTAATGGGTTTCTTTTTAAACATAGGAAATTTCCAAACCCTAAATCATTTTAAATTTTGATAAGTGACTTCGGTGGATACTAACCCTTTTATAAAACAAATATATGCCACTAACCTTTATATTTGAGAGTATCAATGAAATGGCACTTACTTTGATGCCTATCGGAGCTAAAACAAAACTCAAGTCGATACGTTTTGGAGCTAAAACTTCATCCGCACCGATATGTTCGGCGAAAAAAACCACTTTGACTCCGACGTGTTCGATGATAGAACAATTCTACGCCGATGTGACTTGGAAAAACTCAGCGATGTTTAAAATCGATCGTTATGTTAACAAGAGCCACGAGGTGGCAATGTCCCCGTAGGTGCTAATAGCAATAACAACTATTGGTAGAAGAGAAAAGCTATGGAAATATGATACTTTTGCCACAAAATTATAGCATAGGGAATAAGTGACATTGTTTACACTCATAGTAATGATTGGCACGATTTAAAGTTTTTGCCTTTGGTTCTACGATAACACCTATTCTAGCTGTTAGATCTTTTTCGTTCATATCGGTTGCATATTTGGCCATTTGGAAGTGTGTTTTCAGCACAATACTGAAAACATATAGTAATACAACATTTGCAGTGGTTATGGTTATGCATGAGTACTAGTAAACAAACTAATATACTCAATAGATAATACGATTTGGGTTTAGAAGTCATTTTTAGAGACAAGATGATCAACATATGACCTTTAAAAAAATGTAATTAATAGGAAATAAAAATTATTATAATTTGTATATAAATCAAAGTAAAATAATATATTAAAATAAAATTGTCAAACGTAGGCACAACCAAAACAATTTTTTATTTTTAAAGATTTAAAAAACAATACATCGTTTTTGGTATGAATGAGGCTTTTATGAAAGAAAATGTATATTTTGTGATTAATATATATATTTTGGCTCTATGCATTTTTTTGGATTTATGTATGAAGTAATGAACATTTAAAGGCATGAATTGAATTACAATGATTGTCAATAAATTTGCGATACACTTTGCATTTGTATTAAAAGAAGGATATTTGCATACCGTTGCATACATATATTTTTCTCTCAAAGATTGGATGATATAGATTGCTTAAACGAACATTGCTACAAACAACCACCAGAAGGTGCAACATTTGCTTATCTTTTTCATAGTAACAAGGATGTTCAACAACATAACTCAAAAATGTTATCAGCTATGCAAACAGAAACATTCAGACTTGTAGCACATGATAGCAAAATTGATTCAATTGGAAAAAATGACCATAAACAAAAGACATTGCAACTTCGCTCTACGATAATAGTAAAAAACATATGCTTATTGAACTAGTTGGAGGAAACTACTCAACTCAGGATGGATTGGTTAATGGTGCAGAAGCTGTGTTTAAACACTATAGTCAAACAAACCAAGATATTGTCTGGATTGAGTTTAGAGATCCAAAAGTTGGAGACAAGCAACGTGCAACGATGCAACATCTTTATATGCCTGCTGTAAAGTTCAATTGGACACCAATCAAAAGGATTGTGATACAAACAAGAGTTGAAAATAAAATCAATGTTATGTGAGCACAATTCCCAATTCAGTTGGCATGTGCAAGGACAATTCATAGAGCACAAGGATTGACAATGAACAGATTGGTATTTGACCCAAAAGGAATTAAGAGACATGGCCTTGTTTACTTTGTGCTCTCGCATGTCAGAGATATGGATTGTGTTTGTTTTTTAAACAAATTGGAACAAGGAAATTTTATAGCTTGTCCAAAAGTCAGCACTGAAATAGATAGATTAAAAACAAAAGCAAGTTTGCAATTTGAATATGGTCTGCATTCAATGGCAAATGCTGAACAATTACTCATTTCATCGCTAAACAAACGGATCTTGATTTTGCACTATGACGATGTTCTAAATGGTCATGAACTTATGCAAGCAGACATTCTATGTTTGCAAGAAACTGAGATGTGCACACCTAGCAAGGAAACAACAAGGATAGAGAAACACAATTTCTTCTCAGCATTTTCAGTGCATGGAATCCTTACATTGATTAAGGAAAACATTGCTATTATGAACTCTAAAAACTATACAGAAAACTTCAGTGAAGCAATTTGCATAGATGTCATTAATTAGCAGAAATGAATGCCATTAAGCTTTTTTATTTAGCAGGCCATAGAGATTCTGGTTGGTTTCAGTAGTTTGTTGCAAAAAAGATGAGCAACTACGAGAGTGTATTTAAAGAATGTTACATGGTGATATTGATACAGGTTTAATGTCACCATTGATATTATTAAAAAATATTGCTCATGTCACTTCAAATTGACAGAGAGAAACCGATTTTAATGCAATAGATTATGTCCTTGAGAAAAATGACTGCCAGCTTGCGGGAAGCCTGTGCATAATAACTTATTATGAGTTCTACAGGTCAACTAGAGAACTATAATAATAATAAGTAAGTTACCTTAAGTAAGAGACTGCTTCATTTTCCAATTAAATGATAAAAGATCACTGTCAAAATTGAAAATGTAATTAGTGTTTGATTAACTAAACATATATTCGAAGTGTCGGTGAACTATAGCTTTGGAACATCAGTGACGATGTAGCTGAGAGAGTTTTAACTCAAGTTGATTTAACACTATATTAATCATTGCAATGGGCAAGATATAGTTGGCAGATCAAGGTATGGCAGGGCCACATAACAATGCTAGCTACATGCATGAGAAAATTCACAATATCAAATGTTGAGTATGTGTCTGCAATGAAAGGGGAAAACATTGAAATCGAGCATCTGAAACAAATGTTGGCAGTCAACACAAGGCTTATCCATCCATTTACTCAGGACATGTGCGTTTATTTGAGTGGTTTCAGGCCCACACTATCTATTGTGTTCAATTGATTAGAAACAGTAACAAGTGTTCTTATGCGTTAGTTGACGCAGTCCCTGTTGCGAGACTAAGCAAATTAATAAAAGAACATGGCAATGTAGTTAGCAGTGGTGGAGTTTATTGCTCCTTTGAAATAGCAGAAATATAATTAATGAATTGATATGCTAAAATAGCAGAAATATAATTAATGAATTGATATGCTAGAAGCGGAGACAAGTGACTGGGTTGCTATTAGAATGGAATACAGGAGTCAGAATTTGGTTCACTATTCAGTATTGATAGAAATGGAGTCTATGAATTTTGTTATTATGCTTTCTATTTGTGAAGTTGGATGTATGCGACTGCTACGGTGTGCCATTTGTTAAGCCAATTGATTTTTTTATCGTGATTCCAAGCATTAGTCATGGCACTTACATTTGAGCTCGGTCGCTTGCCTACTGCTAATAAGTTGTGCTAGAAGTACATTGTTTATGTTTCAATGCTGGCGGGAAAGGGTGTCATGTCACATTATTTACTCTGCTACTGGCTTCTCTAGCTGGAATATCTAGGTGGTGACTAATGTGGCTTGCAACCTGTGATGAAAAATGGTGAGTGTTTTCGCAATGCTGAGCTGTGCTATCAAATAAGCTGGAAATTCTGCTACCTGGTCTTGGTCGTAGAAAAGAATAATAGATGGGATATTAATGTATTTAGTAGCTCGTAAGCAGTTCTGCTATAATGTCAAAATCTTCGTTGTTGATGTTATACCCCCTTGCGTTTTGGTGCTTTAAGAAGCCCAATTCTGCACTACGTGTTCATGGAGGGATGGGCTAGGGTTATACACACTAGTTCTATTAGCATTGCATGCCATTCATAAGCGGATCCCATGAGACCTGTGACTAATCTATTGGAAGAAGCTTAGGTGCATAAACTCAGCGAGGACTATATATGATCTTTTTTTTATAGCCAGGATACGCCAGAATGCTACCCAGTAGTATTGACTATTCAACATGCAGACTACCCTTTGGCCAATAAAGGGAACAAATCATGGCATATTTGTCAACATTGGATTGCACTTAAATAAAATTAGATTGCAATTAAACAATGTGGAGGCACGAGAATTCTCAAGCAGAATCAACGTAGGTTGGAGTCTCGTTAGCAAGTGGTGGAAGCAAATCAATCTGAATGAACTGCGAGAACTGGAAAATAAGCAGCATGTGCTGGAGTAACATGACGGGAGACCACATACTCAACTATCCCACAATTACGTTAAATTTACAATATGTATTCAACACAATAGAGAAGACACAATAAAGAAGTTAATTAGATGTGGACCAGTTTGTCAAAACGCTTGTTGCAGGAATGAAACCTGTTTGTCAGAACCCTTGCCACATGGCTGAATGGTGGCGTCAGCTCACTGACTGTCGTTGGGGCACAAAATCCCAGATTGGCATCAGAGATAAATGTGTTTTTAAATAAATTTTAAATAAGGATTAATTATCTATGAGAGAGTTTTCGCTGCCGAAACAGGAAGGGAAAATTTATAATCTTAGATACAAATTAATAGGTGTGCATGATATATATATATATAATTCGTTTTGGGGACATAATAATAAGGAACAGATTATGGTAGAAAGAAGCACAGGGATCAAAAAGAGGAAGTGGTTAGCGAGGCTGATGTTATCAGTGCTTATCCAATGAAACTTTAACAAAGTGGCACTGTTTAAAAATTTATACAAACAATTTTTTTTGCAGCTATTTACAAATAACCCAAAACCATAGTATGGAGCAAAAATTTATAGCTGTAGGTGCAAACTAAGTGCAAATTAATATGGTCTGAATGAAATATATAATATTCTGTTCGGGGACATAATAATGAACACATCATGTTAGGGAGAAACATATTTAATTTGCAAAAGAAGGGAACATATTACTATGCAGCAAATATTATACTATATATGTAAATCTATGAGACGCATATTTGTCTACTTAGCAAATGACAAAAAACTATGGAAATGTCAATCATAGAAAGTTCCACTGTATTTTTTATATTGTCTAAAGCCATAAAGCCATGACATGAGCAGGGAAAATAGCTTTTTGATAGTTTGATAAAGCAGAGGACAAAAAAGGAATAAGCCCAACACGCTGAGTCTTGTCAACAAACCAGAGGACAAAAAAAAGCCAATAAGTCTAGCAAACTGCAGTTGTGCTTTTGCATGAGCAAATGGATCTTTGCTTGTTTTTTTTTTTTGCAAAAAAGCTGTGTGATATCAGCTTTCGTATTGATTGTAGTCCCAGCGACGTTGTGGTAGTTTTTTATTCTTGTTGCACCTGCCAATAGCATTCAAGGTCTAGTCAGAATAATTGGGAAATAGCAGCAAAACTAGAACTATTTCTAAAGACTAGATAATTTTTGGACTATGATGTTGAAATTATTTATAGTTTATCTCAAATCGCGGAGCTTCAAAGCAATAAATCTGTAGCAACAATTTAGCAAGAGGAAAAATCCTGTGAAGAGTAACAAATTATTTTATTATGTTATGTGATAAATTACCGGAAATTATTTTGCAATACAGCTGCTATCAATAATTAGAGTATTAAGCTACTGAAATTAGGATTTTATAAAATGTTCGTATTTAAATCGACACTATTTAAATCATGCCATTCTATCATTAGATTTTCGAAATTTGGAACAGATAATCAAAGTCAAATGTGAAGCAAAACCTTGTGAGAATTGTTTAAGCAAAAACTGAGTAGGAAAAGTTCATAAACTGAAAGGTCATGATATGCTAACCTAGACATATACCAAATGTTTTGAAGCTACAAACTATCAATGTAAACTGAAGAAATGGCAAAGTGTTTGTGTTTGTAGCTAATGCAACTGAATACAATTTTCAAAACATAGTCTGCAGAGGCCAGTAATATTATTTGTAGTAGTGTAATTGTCAATTATTATGAGTAGACTATATGAATAGATGTTGTTTCGTCGA
Organism: Larix kaempferi; assembly: GCA_027924585.1. Lineage (NCBI taxonomy): Eukaryota > Viridiplantae > Streptophyta > Pinopsida > Pinales > Pinaceae > Larix > Larix kaempferi. The sequence continues at coordinate 3,050,245 of BSBM01000723.1, read as the reverse complement.
AAACCATAAACGAAGTATAGTGATCTAGAATCTAGCAATGCATAAATTCAAAGCACTGTGACAATGCTATATTTGCTATGACACTTATTGTTTAAATGGATTTCAAATTTCAGGATCACATTGAAATTGCTGGGAAAAATTATTCAATGCAAACTTCAATTTAATAACATGTCAAAAGTACATGGTGGCCCGAATCTGTTTGACATATTACATATTAGTATTACAACCTAATTTTCACTGACATAAACTTCAATTTGATAACATCACAAAAGGACACAGTGGCCTGGATCTGTTTGACATATTACACACTAGTATTACAATGTGACTTTTATTTCCATAAAATGTGGTTTTCAGTGCTATGTCAATAGATAATTTCATAAAGGATGGCTTTTTGCTACTGATAAGTGTCTAAGATCTTTCTAGATGGCTACAATCGTGAATCTACTTAGCAAGCGGAATATATCATGATTCCAATAATATACACTTTATTATTTCTGGTTGAGTTTTATTGGCATAAAAATAGCTTTTATTATTCTTAAGTGTCCAAGATCTTTATAGATCACTAAGTAAGATCTTTTTACATCACTGAGATGGAATTAGGAATTCGATGCTAGTGATCTTAAAAGATTTTACTAAAATCTTACATAGTGATTTATGAAGATCCTAGACACTTAACTATAGAAACAGTGATGAAACTTGATGGGTCAAATGTCTGTCATGAATGAATTTAACAAATAAATACATGCAATTTCACTCTTTAGAAACTTGAACTCTCCAGAACAGAAGATAGATTTGTGTACCTGGAAGTCAATTTCTTTTCAAGCTGATGATTCTGTTGTCCAGGGCCAATGTAAATAGTCCTTGCTGAGAAAATTTTCGAAGATTGAAAACTGTTGATGATATGTTTTTTGAGTATTCTTCAAATGAAATATTTGTTACTTCTGCACAAAACTCTTTTAGCTGTGGGTTGCGCACTGTGCATTCTATCAGCCCATCATTTGTGTCCAAATTGCATTCCAGATTATGCTCATACATAATTTGCATTTCTTTTTTGCAAAATGCACAGACCACACAGCTCTGAATCAATGGTTGTTTACATTGAGCACAAATGCATCGGTATGGAGGTGCAAATGGATTTTTCGCTCTGAGTATTCCTTGTATCTGTCAAAGCCACATGACAAATGACCATAGAAAATGCATATAATATCAGCCTATTTTTAGATAGAATTATGTTAGTATTTTTTTTTATTTAAACAATAATCAAATTTAGATTCAAAGCACTATTACTAATTACAATGTTAATGGGCAATGTGGCAATTGGCCAAGTGTCGTTAGTCAAAAGGGTGAAAGCAAAGAGACATTGCAAAAAACAATCGCTGGAAACTGATGAATAAGAATGTTCTGAACAAAGTTCCAGGCTTGAATTTAAAATTTGTTGCCATGCAAACAGTGTTCTGAAACATTGCTAGGAAGAGAATAAATTGTACTTTTCCATTATGCAATAAATATTGTATAGGCAAAGAGTATTTTCATTTAATTGAGATACAATGTTGTATTCTCATAATTTACCCTCAGACATCGAGAGCACAGACACACAATGTAGTTTTTGCGAGAAGCAAAATATCCAAATCTGCAATGGCGTTGCAAATGCAATTTTGAGGAGTTAAACAAATATAGAACTTGTCTTGTGGCACTCTAAGCGTCGTGCATGCATCTTCCGATCACAAAAAATCTAGTCATGCCACTGTCATGTTATTTGTCATTAATAGTTTTAGATGATGTAAATAACATGAATTAATTGGATACAGTTTTGGTACTTAAAAGCCTTGTTTGCAAAAAATAGCTTGATATTGATTAGATGTCGAGATCAAAATGTTTTCAGAAGTTGGGCCCTGGAAACGTCATCGATTTATAAAACAATTGGCCTGAATTCACAATACTCCCAACAGCTCTTGTGCTCACATGGCTTCAAACAATTTTTCCTAATCATACTATTTGAATCTTTGTATAAATTCTTAAAAGCTTGTGATCGACGGCCTTTATTTTTAAAAGTATTTGGGGTGCTTATCTATGGCAAAAATGACATGCCTTGTTGGGAACACCAATTGGATAGGCTTAAACATATGATTCGAAATAAGAATCAAAGAAAATTTAAAATTAGTTATGATGTGCTCAAATAAATCTAAGAACTGAACTGCTTTTATAGAAAGGCAAATACTCCTATCTGAATCGCCAAAAGAGATTAAAATCCATAGGTTTAAGCAACATGTGTTTGTTTGCAAAATCTATAACAGTTTTGATGACAATATTTTCAAGAGACTAGAAGAACTTAGAAAAGTTTTCAACTGAAGCATATTATAATTAACAAAGTCAATGCTACTAGACAATGAACAAGAGACAAAAAAACAAAAGAAGCTGTAAATCAATGAAACTATTTTGCATGAAAATAGATTTTGTTTTCGTTGTTCTTTGTTCATGAAATGAGAAAGAAGCAATTTTTCAATGTACCTGTGTCTTTGAATCAATGATTGGCAGCAAGTTCTGAATTGCATAATCATCATTAAGAGGGTCAATAAAGGTAGCTGCACAGGTCCGCAGCATGTGGCTTCCTTTAGTGTCATTTCGAACAATGTTTTTAAACAGATAGAATGGAGAATTATCAGATGCAAGCTGTTCTTGAATTTGCAAGAGCAGTTCTTTGAAGCCTTCACCGACCTGTAACTGCAATAGTAGAAGACAGTAGTCAATGAACATGGATTGCAATTAGAAATCGTTAAAGCTATTTGTGTTTGTTTTTTTTCCTATTTTGTTGTTTATGTAAAAGAGTGGAAATTTTATTTAGCTTTAAAAAATAGCAATTTCAAAAGAACATTAGCTATGCAAATGGCATATTTACCGTTGCATGGTCGTTTGCCGTTCCACCATCTTTGATATACAAGTCGAATTGCTTGTTGTTGTATTCACATGCAACAACAATTGCTCCGACAAAGCCAACAGAGTAGGAGTCCTTTGATGACAACAAATCAGAAATTGTCATATCGGGAGCTAGCCTCCTCATTTTGCAAATTTGATCAATTGTCTGAATTATTGTATGTGGGTATATGACTATTGAATACTTGGCATCGCCTCTGTCATATTGGCCCTTTTTCTTGAGCCCAAATCGAGTGATTCTTAGACTTTTGCTAGTTGAGAAGTAGCTACCAAAACGTTTGATCAAATTGTCACTTATTCCAGCAGTGATTGTCATTAGCCCATCTCTATCAACAAAGTCTGCATGCAATATCTGTGCCTTTACAGGAGAAGTTTGGATTTTGCTCTGTGCGGGCCCATATACAGCCAAGATGTCTCCTTCAAAAACAATTTTCAGTGTTATTGTGCATAGCTCTATAATAGTAGCTGCTTCTAAAGGTGTTTCTTTGAACCTGTTATTGTTATAGTTGGAGAACATGGCCAGGGGGAAAATTATCAGGAATCAATAGCAGTAAGGTTGAAACTTGGATCAAGTTTGAGAATGAGAAAATACTTATCAATGCAAAAGCTATATTATGTTGTTTTGTGTGCTAGAAAATCATAAAAGAAGATGGAGAAGTTTCATGTATTAAAAATGATGTAAAAAGCAATTAGAACCAAAATAATTGCATACCTTTTGGGACTTTCGGCAGTTGACGTTTTTCCCATTGGCGGGTTGTTTGGTGCTGAAGCTGTTTTTGTTGTGCTGTGCATAGCCAATGAACTGTCTTCCATTATTTTGCAATTTTGGGTTTGAGTTTGAGAACCTGTGCATGCAAGAAGGGTTAAGCTAATCAGATCTAACTGAGATTGTTAATTAGGGTAGAGAGTAGAAGAGATTTATAATAGATGGGAAATATGGGAAAAACAGACAGCATAAAAACAAAGAAGCGAAAAAGAACAACAAATGTCTATAATTCTTTGACTGGTTTTTCGACATATGCATAGCGCAAAGTCTATGTAGTGTCAAGAATTTCAGTTAAACAATCACTGAAAACTATTTATAGTTAGATATTGAACAAATTTCGATCTAAAATTATTTTGAACATAAGAATTTATTATTCACACATTTTATGTCGCCTATGTATGGTCTGCATTATTATAAAATGGAGATAGCACATGCATATTTTTTATAAAGAGTGTCTACATATGTTGTCGCATAATTGCTAATTTTTTAGATCTGAACTGTGGACGAAATAAAGTGTAAGCAACTATGAATAGAAAAAAATAATCAAGATTTGACATTACAAAATAGAGTATAAAAATATGAGAAAGTTCAACAAAAATTGAGCTCATAGCTGTGACATTAATATTGCAGATGCCAAAAGCTAAGCTAAACTAGCTCACTATGAATAGGAAAAAACCAAATTGCCGTAGTTTAAAGTGCATGGAAGTTGCAGGGGAAAGAATAGTACCCGGTTTTGATTTTCTGCAAATATGCTATCATGAATCCGCTGATAGATAGGAAGACAATAAAGTTAGATAATGAAAAAGTGAATAGACTATGCATTTTAATCAAAGATCGAAAGGAATGTTGAATAGTGATCAGTCCAATAAGCCTCTGAAATATTGAAAACAATTTCTCTGTGTTTCAGATTTGTCCAAAAGTGATCAAGCATTGAACCGGTGTTTGTTGTTGCTTTTGTTGTTTTTAGTGTCAAGCCTTTCATTTGCATAAACAATTGCAGGTTTCTTTTTGATGTTGTCTCTTGCAACATGTCAATGTTCAGGTCACCAGCTACTAGGATTTGAGTGGCTGGTGTGCAACTTGACAAAATGCAACTCAATATATGAAAGAGATCATCAAGCACACCACACGGTCTATTGTAAATGTTCACTAGTTTCAATACACTGGAACCTAATTCTAGATCTATGCAAATTGCTTCAGTGAAGTTTCCTGCATAGTTTTTAGAGTTGATAATAGCAATGTTTTTTTTAATCAATGTAAGGATTCCATGCACTAAAAATGCTGAGAAGAAATTGTATTTCTCTATCATTGTTGTTTCTTTGCTAAGTGTGCGCATGTGAGTTTCTTGCAAACATAGAATGTCTGCTTGCATAAGTTCATGATCATTTAGAACATCGTCATAGTGCAAAACCAAGCTGCATGTGTTCAGCGATGAAATGAGTAATTTCTCAGTGTTTGACATTGAATGCAGACCATATTCAAATTGCAAACTTGCTTGTGTTTTTAATCTATCTATTTCAGTGCTGACTTTTGGACAAGCTATAAAATTTCCTTGTTCCAATTTGTTTAAAAGATAAAGACAATCCATATCTCTCACACACGATAGCGCAGTGTAAACAAGGCCATGTCTCTTAATTCCTTTTGGGTCAAATGCCAATCTGTTCATTGTCAATCCTTGTGCTCTATGAATTGTCCTTGTACATGCCAACTGGATTGGGAATTGTGCTCGCATAAAATTGATTTTATTTTCAACTCTTGTTTGTATCACAATCCTTTTGATTGGTGTCCAATTGGACTTTACGACAGGCGTATAAAGATGTTGCATCGTTGCACGTTGCTTGTCTCCTACTTTTGGATCTGCAAACTCAATCCAGACAATATCTTGGTTTGTTTGACTATAGTGTTTAAACACACCTTCTGCACCATTAACCAATCCATCCTGAGTTGAGTAGTTGCCTCCAACTAGTTCAATAAGCATATCCTTTTTTACTACTATTGTAGAGGGAAGTTGCAATGTCTTTTGTTTATGGTCATTTTTTTCAATTGAGTCAATTTTGCTATCATGTGCTACAAGTGTGAATGTTTCTGTTTGCATAGCTGATAACATTTTTGAGTTATGTTGTTGAACATCCTTATTACTATGGAAAAGATAAGGAAATGTTGCATCTGCTGGTGGTTGTTTGTAGCAATGTTGGTTTAAGTAATCTATATCATCCAATGTTTGAGAGCATGTTCTGATTCTATTCAAAATCGATATGAATGTTTGATCTCTTTGACGTACAACTGTTGTAAGTTCATAGCATTTTATGGCATCGAACCAAAATGTGTAAGGAAATGTCTGTTGTTGGAATCTTGTCTGTTCAAAAATCCAAGAATCATGAACGGGTTGTGCTTGACACAAATCACCACAGAATATGACATCAAGGTTTCCAAATGCTTTGGTTGGTGTGTGCATTATTTCACGTAGTTGTTTGTCAATGTTGTATAGCATCCGAGACCCTATTAAAGAGACTTCATCAATCAACAATACTCGAAGTTGTTCACAATCTTTTGTCAGAAGATCTAGGGTGTTTGAATTTAGTGGAAGCATATTTGAACTTAATGGCAGTCTAAAGGCAGAGTGGACTGTAATGCCACCTGCATTATATGCTACTTTTCCAGTAAATGCAACTATAAGACCTTTTTTCTTTAAAGGATCACTACCAATTTCTTTGTCATAGTAATGTAGGAGACCATCATAAATAGCTTTTGCGGTGTAAGTTTTACCTGTTCCTGCGCCTCCTGTCAGGAACAAGTGAATTGGAGTGTGGGGATTGTTTTTTTTCCTTGCAATAACTTCTTTCACAATTGATTGTTGTTGAGTATTTAGGTTTCTTCGAATTGCATGGTATTCATGCATGTCCAAAAGAAATGGCTTTTCTGTTAAGTTGCACACAATCCCAGGTTTTGGTGCGCTAGGCATAGTTTTGCGCATTAGATCATGTTGAATGTCATATTGTTCTAATCCAGACAGAGTTGTTGTTTTGTCTGTTGTTACAGGAGGCATACTTATGTCTTGCAATTCAATTGTTTCAACGGCATTATCAAGATCACCCCACTTTGTCGTTGTTGATGCCATGAACTTTTGTTCTACAATGTCTATTTGTTCTTTGAATGTGCAATATGCATCTGACCATGTTTTGAAATTGCTTCTTAGCAAATTGCAATTGTCTCTATATGGCATAAAAAGCATGATCTTTTCTCGGAAGAAATTTTCAGGGTCTTTTTGTTTGTTGTAGTGAATAGATCGTATGATACATGGTCTATTTCTTTTTCTTGTAATTGAGTGTATACAAGAATAGGAAGATGCATATTCTGCCAAGGAAATGTTTTCAAGCTCAACAGGGCGTGCAACGTATTTGTCCAAAATTGATGGACAAATAATGTCATCAGAGTCATCTGGTTCTTTTTCCAAGAGTGATGGTTTTTTCAAGACAACTATTTTTTTGTCGTCTGGAGCAGTGTTAATGAAAATAGTCTTCCTAGAGGATGAATGTAGAGGCAATGTGAGTATGATATGTACTGCTTGTCTAGTAGACATTTGTTGCATGTTCAGAAGCACATTTCCAAGCTTTCGTATTGTTTCAATCTTCCCGTCATTGTCAATAAGACATTGTTATTTGATGTTTTTGAATGCATTTTTCATGGATCTATCAAATTTGGTGATGTAGGAGCTTACATATGTTGCTGCAGCGTAAGCATTTAAGATATATTGTGCATCTGTATTTGCCTGCCATAACTCTGGTATCACTTTTGCAAATGAATTGATCCAAATGTCGGCAACATCTCTTTTTAGTATTAGTGTAGAACGACAAAGCAAAGACCGCAATAGCAAAATGTATTCATCTTTGCTTAGGCCTATCTCTAGAAGCAATTGTGCAAATGACGTGTTTTTAGAATATTCTTTATGTTCAATAAGAGCGAATACTTTTTTTGCTTTTTGAATGAGATCATTTGAAGCATTTTCCAATGGCTCTAGAATGATGGTACTATCCATAGGAGGCAAGGGGAAATTGAATCTGCATGTGGAATGTCGATGTTTTCTACATGTTTTTGTGTGACGATGTGATTGAATTTGAATAAGATTTTGATCAAGTAAAGATGAGTCTGTGGATATATAGCGATCAACAAAGCTAGTAATCTCCTCGTTTGAGTTTTTTCCATAGACAGGTGCATTTTGAATCCAAATTAGTCCATGTTCATGCTCATTTCCTCTTTGTTGAAATTCGGTCGTAAAGAAGAAATCTTGTATTTTTCCAAATAATGTGTTGTTTTTTAACATAAGAGACTTTAGTGCTGCTATTTTGTGTCTATAGTAGCGAGTACAAAGCACTAGGTGTCTTCTTATTAACATGTCAATATTTTCTTCCAATGCACTGTCTTGCAAGTCTGCCAAATGTTTTTCCTCAATTTGTTTCAATGCATTGCATAAAGGTGTCCAAAGGTGTTCAGCACTTGTAAATGTTAGAAAGAACGTAGGAGGACCAAGCTGTTGAATCATTGCAAATAGATCTTTTTTCATATTTTCAAAGTAATCAGGTGATGTTCTGATTGCTTTCAATGTACGAAACCCAATTGGAGATTGGAGTATCTTTACAAGATTGTCTTTTGACTTGACATCTTTTGCCAATATTTTTTTGTCCTTTAACTCTCCCATGCGAATCGATATCCAAGCAGTGTTTTTTACCTGTTTTATTATGACTTTAATTGCTTTGAAGAAAATGTTCGTGCCATGCGTTTCAAAGTCTGTACTTTCATGCTGTAGCTCCCACTGCGATACTTGTTGATAAGAAAAGCGATAAAAAATTTCATTGGGTCGATTGAATCCGTAAAAAAGTGTGGGAAAGTTTAGCTCTTCAGAGTATTTGTCTTGGAAAATGCTCAATGGTCGGAAGCTCTCAGAAGGTGCAATTTCTATGATTTTGTTGTCTAAATCATCTACTAGATGTGTTTCTCCATATCCATGTATCAATGTTTCTGATGTTGGTTCTATGTCTATTTCATTTTCATCATCATCTACTTGTTGCGTTGTTTTTTGAGTATTTGATTCTTGTTTGGCTGTTTCATTAAATACTTTTTCCCAACTAGTATTGATTACAATGCCTTCAATTTTATAAAGTTCGGTTTTGCATAAATCACTTAGCGCAGTCATAATGATCTTTGGCCGAATATTTCCAGATAGATATGCATTTTTGTATTCCAATTTTCGCTTTAGCATAACTGCAACGGTCAAATTGTCATCTAGACTTCTCGGCAATGCTATCTGAACTCTATCCAAGTTTGCAGGCACATTGATAATTGACCCAGTTAGCCCAATTTGTGCTCTTTTATAACCAAGCTGTCTTATTTGTGCAAAAGCTATTCTTGGTGATACCAATCGTTCTTCCAAAGGAGTCAGTATAGCTACAGATGGCAATATGTTATTGCGACAAATTCGTGTAGGCGATGCAAATGTAGGAAATTTCCCATTAGCAATTGCTTTCTTGCAAGATCTACAAATTTGAACAAGTACGATTGGACATGTCATAGCGTCTGTATTTGCTAGAGTTTCGAAGGCTAATTTAATTGTCTTGTTCACACAAGAAATGTCTTTTTTAAAATGCAATTGCTTACAGACAGAACATGCATGAGTAGTTGTGTCTTGAATAGCTTTTAAGTATGTGACAATTGCTTTCTTTTCCTTTGCAGATTCTTTTTGCTTTTGACGAATGTCCTTTCCTTGTCTACGTAGACTGTGTTTCAACAAGCGCAAGTTTTTTCGCGTATTGCCATCAATGCATGTTTGCATGTTGGTTTTGGTTTCTGAAAATTGCTTGGCAATGCAACAACTGTGTTTTTCTATGTTTGTTATCTTTTGTTTTTGTCTCTTTGCTTTAATTGTATCTATGTATATTGATTCGTTCAAAGATCCCTTGTTAATGTTCTTCTCTACAATTTTTTCTGTTGCTATTGTCTGTTTGCTTTTTCCAAAATTATCCACTGCAATTGTAGTAGAAGTATTTCTACTGCAATCAAGCGGAAAGAGCATTTTATTTCCATAGTGTTCTTGTAACAAGGGTTGGAAATGCGAATGCATTCTATCTATTACATGTTGCATCAGGCATAGAACTTTTGACGATCTATTTGTTGCATGGAATACGACAATATTTTCTTGCAAATTATTGCTCCATACATGTATATTAGCGTTTAGCAACTCACATAACCATTGAAGGGCAAATCGATCTCCTTCTATGTGACCAATGATATATGGCTCTGCCAAACGGACAATATAGGTTCTCCATTCAGAAACAAGAGATGTATCTGCTAATGTGTTTTTATCAAGATATATGTCCAAGCATTGTGTTGCTCTAATATCGTTTGAAGCAATAGAGTTATAAAAAGTTTGCGCAATTGCTTTTCTAATACTTTGTCCATCAGCGAATAGTGTCAATTTGGATATTGATTCAAACAAGGACTCATGGCAATCGCCTCGAAGTTGAAGCGATGTTTCAACTTCGTTATATACATGCTGATTTACATATGCGTTTTGACAAAGCATATCGGTCGCTTGTCTTTTGACTTGCATTGTTTTATATGACAATAATGGTTCAAAATGGCCAGAAGCTGGTGTGTGGTCATGGAACAATATATTGTAGCAATATTCAAATCCCCCAGAATTGAAATGAAGGTATTTTGTTCCTTTTGTTAATGACCAAACAGCGAATGGAACATTCAACCATTTTGAAAACCACTTAATGCAAAATATATCACCCCATAGTCCATATACACTTTGACCATCTGGTTGCGAAGCAGATTGTGACATGCGATTGAGATATTCATTGACATTTCCTATGCTGTGCAATTCTTGCAAGTAGTCAATTGTCAATTCTGTGCGCATTGATAACAATGCAGAGGGATCTTTTTGATCTAGACAAAAACGGAAATGGTTCACAATCCCTTCCCTTATCTCTATTGATGTATATCGAAAATGCAATAATACTGCAAGTGCATCGAACAAGCAATTTCCTGGCTCATAATGGAAATTGTCTAGTCGAAACAGATTGCTTGTAGCCAAAGTCTCATCAATTTGTTGCCAATTAGAGTATTTGATCCCAAGGCCATTTGCTCCTAAAACATAGTCGCTTCTACCTTTGTCTTTTCGCATATTGCCTACAAAAACATTTGCAACAACATATATTTTTGTTGCCTTTTTTTGTTGTTCTTTTTCTATTCCCCCGGTCGTCTATACAGGGAAACCTGCAGCCAACTGAAGAGAAGCAGATCCTAAGGAAAAGAAAAGAAGCAAAGGGCATGGTTTTTTTCTGAAATCATAATGTTATGAACATTGTAAATTGTTGTTGCCATTGCAAATAACCAAAGCAAAGAAAACAACGTATTCATAACTAATTTTTTTCAAATGAAATGTATTTTGCCCTCCTAGAAGAATAGGGAAAAATGGCATGTCGATTGCTAACTTGAAATTATCAAATATCCAAGATTTGATATCAATACAAAAAGTCTCAATGTGCACAATATTAACTGGTTTATTGTTATTATATATATAATAATTAAAAAGAACATCTATAACTATAACTAAATCTTCAGACTTTTAATCATAATAATATAACGATGCTTAGAAACTCTATTCATGAACCATATCCATGTCTGGATTCAGATGGATTTCATAAGCAAAAGCATGTGTGTTCTGCAATGAATGCAATTGAAGGAACATAGCGAAAGAGGAAAATACCTGTTCCTAAGAAGATTGAGATCTGGCTTTGCTAGCTATCATTAACAGAGATGATGTGAAGTAAGCCTCCAAACAAGCACAAAATAGAAAAGGCTTTCCTGCAATGTTTCCATACAGCCGGTAAAATATAAGCTAGGGCACATGTACATCATCCTACATAATATATTTACTGGATAAGCCTAGTTTAAAACAGTCTTTGAAAAGTGAAATCAAGCTATATTTTTATTTTTTGCAAAGCAAAATATTGGAAACTATAATTTTGCCAAGTCAAAATATAGAAGATTAAACAATCTAGTGTTTTGTATGATAGAAAGAAAGAAATGAATTGTTTAGGACCTAGAGTATTACAGCGAGCAAACCAAGCTTTCTATACTTCCTCTTAGGATAGATTATACACCTAAAGAATTACAGGCAGCAAAGCAAGGTTTTTATACTTCCAATAAGGAAGAAACAACCGATTATAGGCTTTCAATCTTCACATAGACACCCTGAACAAAGCAAAGAAGAAGAATTGATTTGGGCATTCTGCGATGGGATTACATCTTTGCCTCTGACGAAAACTCCGAGCCATATTATGTGTATACAACGACTGATATGTTCGGAGCACTGTTTTGCTTAACAAAAAACACCCTGTATAGGTTCTACTGGGAGCCATTTAATTTTTAAATGAAGTTTATTCTTCTAATGCATTTTAACCAGAAGCTCCTGTCGGCCTCTTCCCTCAAATTGGCCGATGCAAAATGGATTCTAAGGAAACAGGTCTCGAACAAAGTCTAGTAGAACGTTAGGGTTAGTGCAAGCAGCAAGAACGTCATATCTCTAGCGTGAGTATTTAGCCAGCGAAGCTTACGAGGTCATTTTCATCTACCACATCAATTTGCTTTTAATCATTGTCACCGACGATGAATCAAGTTTTCCAATACTGATCCAGCTTGCCAATAAGAGATGTAGCGACGGCTTATTCTCATCAAGACTAACAATTCTCGGCGTATCAGGTCTCGGCCACCAAAAATACTATCAACTTAAACCGAAGAGACCATGTGATTCTAGGCACAAGAGCTTCTTAGCATGGTCGCATTTATGGAAATTTTAATATTCAAATCTTTTGATAGTTTGCCTAGCAACGAATGTCTACGTGGGTCTCAGAACTTAATCATTTTGACGATGTTAGTACATAGGCCATATATTGAGAGTCATGATAGTTAAAGTCTAATAATAGTTCGACATTTTCATAATCATTCTAGTGCTATTGCATTTTCCTAAGATAACCCATGCCTGAATTTGAAACCATACCATACGGCTGCGCCCTTCAACAATTTAATCAGTGACAGGAGAGTTAAGAACCGGTCAAACGACGAAGGCTCTCATCCTTTTGCCAACATCTTAAACCAAAATTTAAAGCTTTTAGTGTCATTTAGATACATTTAAACGTCCATTACAGTTTCATCTCATTCTCTTCCACAAATGACCGATTGATAGAACAAAACGACAGAGCTTGATATTAATTCGTGATTTCTAACTTATCTATGACAAGGAACACGGCTATCATTCAAATTCCATGTAAAACAAAGAACTGTTCCATTAGAAGCAGACCTATAGTTAAAACTACAATATGTAAACCGTTATTCATGTTATTCATTTTTCATCAGAAATGTCGGAGGTTGAATCTCGCAGGCAGTAGCATAAAATGCTGCGAACACAAGAATAGCACACAGATAGGAGAACGCAAATTGAGAATCATGTTCTCTTCACATGCCATACTGGCTACCAACAAAAACAACTAAAACGGTCTCCCAACACCTTTGACGAAAGTCTCAGCCAAGGCAGATTTACAACCAACAGAATGAGCATAGGAACCTCTGAGGCTTACCGATTTGAATACTTGTTCCACCGCTACTGCAAAGAAGAAAAGCAGAGACACCGTTTTACCTGCCACAAGTATAGCATTTTGGTTAAACCATTGAACGAGTTAAAACGTGAAGGCAGAACACATTCAAACTAATATCTTTAACCTACTAAAAAACGGATCAAGAGCTGAGAACTTACATTGTTGAAAGTAGACTTCGAACCAAAAGCCAAGACCTTTCTGCAACTGACGAGAACCAGCTTGAAAGCTTGAATCAACAACAACATGAGAGTGGTTGAATTCTGAGAGCCACGGTGGAGACCTGAACCAGAGGTTATAGGTTTAAATCACGGAGGAAAAACGCCACTTCTGAATCTGAAATCTAATACATGGCAGGTTTGTCGACCAATTCTTCAAACCACTCCCAGACACGAAAGAAACAATGCCATCAATACACAACCTCGATGAATACGCAGTGGAGGATCAGGATTTTTAAAACGCCAAAACCCAAGGCAATATAACATCGACGACGAAGATTTTGACATTATAGCACAACTGCTTACGAGGTACTGAGCACATTAACATCACATTTATTATTTCTTTCTACCATGAAGTCAAGGTACGAGAATTTCCAAGCTATTTGATAGCACAGCTCGGCATTGCCAAGGCAGTCACAATTTTTCATCACAGGTTACAAGCCACATTAATCACCATCTAGATATTCCACTTAGAAAGGCCGATAGCAGAGTTAATACTATGACAGCACACCCTTGCCCCCCAGCATTGAACCATTAAGATCTTAATAATTATCCTATGTTGCTGCTGTTTGTCACTTCTGCCACATGTCGGGTTATTATTATATATAAACGGGTTATTATTATATATAAACAAATTAGAGTTTGAAGCCTCTATGCAGCATCAACTAATTATCAACAAATGTTGAAGCTGTTTTATGATAACCATAACTATCGTGTTGTTTTACATCTTATAACAATAAAAACATTCCCCTAAGGCAACCTATGTTTGAATTTTGAAACGACACCATATGGCTATACCCTTTAGGAATTTAATCACTGATAGTAGAGTTAAGAACCGGCCAACTGACCGATACCCTCATTCTTTTGTCAACATGTCAAACCGAAATTTAAAGCTTTTAGTGTCATTTAGATACATTTAAACGTCCATTTTAGTTTGGGCTCATCCGCTTTCACAATCGACCGATCGATAGAAGAAAAACGACAGAGCTTGACATTAATTAATGATTTTTAAGCTATCCACGAGAACGAAGACACTTATCATTCAAATTTCATGTAAAACAACAAATCATTTCAGTAGAACCAGATTTATAGTTAAAACTACAATATCTAAACCGCTATTCATAGTATTCAGTTTTCATCACAAATGCTTTGACGAAAGTCTCGGCTAAGCCAGACTTACAACCAACAAAGCCAGCATAGAAACCTCTGAGACTTACCGATTTGAATGCTTGTTCCACTACTAGTGCAAAGGAGAAAAGCACAAACACCGTTTTACCTGCCACAAGTATACTATTCTGGTTAAATCATTGAAAAAGTTAAAACGTGATAACAAATACATTCAAACTTATATCTTTAACGTAGTGAAAACCGGAGCAAGATCTGACAACCCACATTGTTGAAACTAGATTTCGAACCAAAAGCCAAAACCTTTCTGCAACTGACGAGAATCAGGTTGAAAGCTTGCATCAACAACAACATCAGAGTGGTTCGAATCTGAGAGCCACGGCGGAGACCTCAAACACAGGCTATGGGTTCAACCGACGAAGGAAAAACGCGATTCCTGAACCTAAAATCTAAAACATCGCAGGCCTGCCCAGCATTCCTTCAAACCACTCCCAACCACAAAACAAACAATCCCGTTCATAAATAATTCAAAAAAGCATACGCTAAGTGATTTTGCATCATTTGATTCATGAACAAGCTCGATGAATAGTTACGAGCGACATAACATCAACAACAAAGATTTTGACATTATAGCACAAGTGCTTACGACGCACTGAATACATTAATATCACATTTATTACTCACCATTTTTCATGACAGGTTGCAAGCCACATTAGTCACCACGTAGATATTCCACTTAGGGAAGCCCGTAACAAAGTTAATACTATGACAGAACACCCTTACCCGCCAGCATTGAACCACTTAAACTTTAATTACCCTGTCCTTAATCTGGTTTTCCACGTGTGCGACCTATCCCGTTTAACTGATTTTGGATCATTTGATTCATTATTCACCATTCTCCATGACAGGTTGCAAGCCACATTAGTCACCACGTAGATACTCCACCTAGCGAACCCGCAGTAGAGTTAATACTATGACAGGACACCCTTGCCCGCCAGCATTGAACCGCCAAAACATTAATTACCCTGTCCTTACTCCCGTTTGACACCCCCGCTACCTGTCGCGCTAGACTTGTTCCATTTTCCTATGATAACCATAACCATCGCATTGTGCAGAAAGCGCCGAAGACATTTCCCGGCATCAAAAAAACTAGACAAGCTTATATGCCACGCGTTGTTACGCCCACCACCTGTTATTTACACTAAGCAGCAACTAGGCCTTAATTTGGATGATGCACCTTGCGCCGCCAAAACATGAAGCGATTACCGAGGCTGACGTTATCAGCTCCCATCCAACGAAACGTTAACAAATTATCACTATTTAAAAATTTATATAAATAATTTTTTCCCCAACTATTTACAAATAACCCAAAATCATAGTATGGAGGAAAAAAATTTATAGGCATAGGTGCAAACAAGCTTGATGAATATTACCACGGATATAACATCAACAACAACGAAGATTTCGACATTATAGCACAACCGCTAACGAGCTACTCAATACATTAATATCACATTTATTACTCACCATTCTCCATGACAGGTTGCAAGCCACATTAGTCACCACATAGATACTCCACCTAGGGAACCCGCAGCAGAGTTAATACTACGACAGGACACCCTTGCCCGCCAGCATTGAACCATTAAAACATTCATTGCCCTGTCCTTACTCTCGTTTGACATGTCCGCCACCTTTCGCGTTAAATTTGTTCCATTCTCCTATGATAACCATAACCATCGCATTAGTGCCAAAGGCATTTCTCGGCGCAAAGAACTAGACAAGCCTATATGCCACGCCCACTACCTGTTATTTACACTAAGCAGCAACTAAGCCTTAACTCGCATGACGCACCTTCCGCCGCCAAAAACGGGAAGCAATTACCGAGGCTGATGTTATCAGCTCTCATCCAACGAAACGTTAACAAATAATTATCACTATTTAAAAATTTATATAAATAATTTTTTCCCCAAGTATTTACAAATAACCCAAAATCATAGTATGGAGGAAAAAAATTTATAGGCATAGGTGCAAACTAGGTGCAACTATAATAGGGTCTGCATGAAATATATAATATCCCCTATTCATAGGGTCGACATTAATTGGTGATTTCTAAGCTATCGACGACAAGAAAGACACTTATCATTCAAATTTCATGTAAATCAAGGAACCATCTCAGTAGATCCAGATCTATGCTTAAAACTATAATATTTAAACGCTTATTCATGTTATTCATTTTTCATCACAAATGCCAGAGGCTGAAGCTCGCAGGAAGTATCGCAAAATGTTGCAAATACAAAAATAGCACACAGATAGAACAACGCAGACTGAGAATCACGTTCTGTTCACATGCCATACTGGCTACCAACAAAAACAACTAAAACTATTTCCCAACACCTTTGACGAAAGTCTCGGCTAAGCCAGACCTAGAACCAGCAAACCCACTATAAGAACCTCGGAGACTTACTGATTTGTATGCTTGTTCCACTGCTACTGCAAAGCAGAAAACCAGAGACATCGTTTTACCTGCAACAAGTATACGATTCTAGTTAAACCATTGTAAAAGTTAAAACGTCATAACAAATACATTCAAACTTATATCTTTAACCTACTGAAAACCGAAGCAAAATATGACAACTTAGATTGCTGCGAGCAAAAAAATGAGAGTATCGGTCATTTGGCCGGTTCTTGACTCTACTGTCAGTGATTAAATTCCTGAAGGGTATAGCCGTATGGTATCGTTTCAAATTCAGACATCTTAAACTGAAATTTAAGATTTCTAAGCTATCGACGACAAGAAAGACACTTATCATTCAAATTCCATGTAAATCAAGGAACCATCTCAGCAGAACCATATCTATACTTAAAACTACAATATTTAAACCCTTATCCATATTATTCATTATTCATCACAAATGCCAGAGGTTGAAGCTCGCAGGCAGCATCGCAAAATGTTGCAAATACAAGACTAGCGCACAGATAGAACAACACAGACTGAGAATCACGCTCTGTTCACATGCCATACTGGCTACCAACAAAAAACAACTAAAACTATTTCCCAATACCTTTGACGAAAGTCTCGGCTAAGCCAGACCTAGAACCAGCAAACCCACCATAACAATCTCCGAGACTTACCGGTTTTAACGCTTGTTGCACTGCTACTGCAAAGCAGAAAACCAGAGACATCGTTTTACCTGCCACAAGTATACGATTCTGGTTAAACCATTGAAAAAGTTAAAACGTCATAACAAATACATTCAAACTTATATCTTTAACCTACTCAAAACCGGAGCAAAATCTGACAACTTACATTGCTGTAAGCAGACTTCGAACCAAAATCCAAAACCTTTCTGCAACTGATGAGAACCAGCTTGAAACCTTGCATCAACAACAACATCAGAGTGGTATGACTCCGACAGCCACGGTGGAGACGTGAAGCACTGGTTATTATGAGTTCAAACCACGAAGCGGAAACCCCATTGCTGAATCTAAAACCTAATACATCGCAGGCCACTGGACCATTCCTTCAAACCACTCCGAAACACAAAACAAAAAACAATGCCATTCATAAAAACAAGCTCGATGAATATTACCACGGATATAACATCAACAACAACGAAGATTTCGACATTATAGCACAACCGCTAATGAGCTACTCAATACATTAATATCACATTTATTACTCACCATTCTCCATGACAGGTTGCAAGCCACATTAGTTACCACGTAGATACTCCACCTAGGGAACCCGCAGCAGAGTTAATACTACGACAGGACACCCTTGCCCGCCAGCCTTGAACCATTAAAACATTCATTGCCCTGTCCTTACTCTCGTTTGACACGTCCGCCACCTGTCGCGTTAAATTTGTTCCATTCTCCTATGACAACCATAACCATCGCATTAATGCCAAAGGCATTTCCCGGCGCAAAGAACTAGACAAGCCTATATGCCACGCGTTGCTACGCCCACCACCTGTTATTTACACTAAGCAGCAACTAAGCCTTAACTCGCATGACGCACCTTCCGCCGCCAAAACGGGAAGCGATTACCGAGGCTGACGTTATCAGCTCTCATCCAATGAAACGTTAACAAATTAGCATTATTTAAAAAATTTATATAAATAATTTTTTTTCCAACTATTTACAAATAACCCAAAACCATAGTATGGAGGAAAAATTTATAGCCATAGGCACCAAATTAATAGGGTCTTGATGAAACATAATAATATATCCCCTACGGGGACATAAAAAGGATCGGGGATTAAAACTTTCCTGGGGTTAACCATTTCAGATCAATTATGAAAGAACAATATAGTTTTGAGAAATACCATTTCAGATCAATTATGAAAGAACAATATAGTTTTGAGAAATACTTCTAAGTCAAGCGACGAGTACTAAACTTACAATAAGCATTGAGAGAAATTTAAAATTTCTTATACCATGAGATTGAAACAAAAAACTTGACGTTTCACATTATCGATGACAGGCCTAAAAGGGTTCCGTCGTTTCAGACTGAAATCTGAAATCGAGTCGATCATTTCGGTGCGAAATAGGAATTGGACCCGATCTTCGGCATAGAACCAGAATATGTTCCGTCCATTTCGACACGACATTAGAACTTGATTCGATCATTTCAGTGAAAAATTAGAAGTTAATCCGATGTTTCGCTGCAGTTGTGGAAAATCGCGGAAACAATCAATAATAAAAAAATATTCTAAGTCTGAACGTTTCTACGGAGAATCGATCTTCAAGTAACTCTTTCATGAAAGAGAGAAAAGCAAGAAGATTTAAACCAGTTTAAAGGTTGAGTTCAAGTAAAGGGGGGCCCTAATTTTGCACAGAATTGGGGAAGGGTTGCACCTGCAATGAATGGCATTTCACAAGTTATATCACAAGGTTTAGAGAACCATGTCAAGTTTTCCATGGATAAGTTACATCTGATGACCATGTGTAGTACTTCTAGTACTAAATGGATGTTTAAATTGAATGAATAAATAGTAAAACATGAAGTCTCTTTTGTCTCATCAAACCCTATCATATTAATAATATCGCATATCGCATATGACTTTGAGTTGTGGGATCCCTTTATGAGGTCAAGAGGGAGTGCCCCTCGCTAGAAAATGTAATATAAAATTCCTTTTTATTTTCTTTTAGAGAAAAGTAAAAATCGAAAGTGACAAATTTCTAGGCACCCAAAAAATCATAGCTAATGAAGAAGGGTTTGAAGAGTCATTTGGGAGTTATTTTGTAAAGGTTATAAAACATAGTGACGGTAGAAGAATATGGGACTTTTGGCTTATGGATTTTTTCTTCCCATTTTTGTAAGAATTATTTCTTGTTAATGAAAAGGAGAAGCCATTGGGTTGGAATTTCGCATGGGAGTATTGTTGTCATGTGGATGAATGATATTGAACTATTTCATTCCTTATCTTATGTATATATGCAGTAAGATTGTTCTAGATTTCTAGTGGATTATTCTTACAGTTTTATTCTTTTTCTACTTATGTTATATTTTCTTTCTATGAGTTGTGAGTGCAGAATGTTATGAATACAAAAATTGCTTTAAGGTTCATGTGTCATTCTGTTATTGTTATTCATGTTTGAAATACAATTAACTGATTTTGGAATATGTATGCTAGTGTCACTTCACCACTTGTACTTTTAAATATCACTCCTAGATAGGATAGGTTATAATAGACGTAGGACTGCATTTTAGACTAGCTCATATTGGATTTCATTCTTTAAATAAAAACCATAAATGGTGAACTGGGCCGCAACTGGTGAAAACCTTACAACTAGTAAATGGTAGATGGGATAGAATTTGAATGGGTTCCATACTCCAAATGGTTTGATTCTAATTGGAACTTTCTACCAAGGAGAACCCCTATTGTCAACTCAAGGACATTTATGGGCATCAACAAGTCCATAAATTGCTTTTTACATTTTATGTTTCATTAGCGTACCTAGATTCTTGTTGTTTTTTATGGCATGGAATGCTTCATGGGATAATGGTGATACCATCTAGGATTTGCATGCCTTCAATATATCCTTTATTCTTAAATTGGATGATTTGATGCATTATTGGGTTGAAGGAATTGGTTATAACCTATGTAATTACCTTATAGATGACATTCCAAAGGGAGTTGGGGTGAGATTTGTCTATTGAGTCCATTTCACCTTCCTTTGGGATGAGGGATAGGAAGGTGGCACTGAAATACTTGAGAAATCTGCTTGTTCATCTACAATATTTTACCATGTTAGATACTTACTTTCCAATATCCTCCCAGTAGGACCGAAAGAATCCTATTGTGAACCCATTTAGTCATTGGGCCTTTCTCGAGGACATGTATTTTACAACCTTAGTGGCTCCCTAATAAGTTATTTTCTACACAAGGAGGGTGTTTTGTTCAATCACGGACAAGTTGGGGATAATCTTGAGTATGTATTACATTTCTTGACTTACTTCCTAGGCTTCCAAACTAGTTGGTGAGATCCAATTCTATCTTGTCATGTATTTCTAGTTTGGTTCCTTATGCATTATGCAAGAGGTGTATTTTAATGTGAGTTCTGCTTTACATGGTGGTTTGGAGTAAGAATCACATATATTTGTTAACCTCTTTGTGGAAATGAACTCTAGATATTTTTCTTCAATAGACATTCTTATTAATTTTTGCAAGATTATTATTACTAGTTGCGGTTTTTTATTACTTCCCTTAGGCTATTCTCTTAATTTTTTGAGGTCCTCAATCATTCCCATGTCTATTATTTATTGTTGTATCGTAGACATTTTTTTCTCTAGTTACCATCTATCTTGGAAGATGTTTATGAACTCCTATTGTTTCATTTTTTGAATTTGTACTTAATGCATTTGAGTTTTTTCTAGAGTTTGTGCATTTAGGATGGATTTAGATCCACATTTGGTTTCATATAGAAGGATTATATATGGTTTCCCTTGTAGAGTTTTTCTTTTTTTTCAAGAGGTAGTAATTCCCTTTCCTATTAAGGCCTCTTACATTCCAAGATGTGAACTTCATGATGAAATTGATAGGTGGTGGAAGAAGTACTTGTTAGGATATTCCTATACTGATCCATCCTAGTCCCACCAGTATTTTGATCATTTACATTTTCAGTCATGCATGCACCTTTAGGGTTTGTATGCATTCTACGGTTTGCATGCATCCCAGTCATCAATCCATCACCTAGCCCTCAGTTAGCCAGCCCCCAGGAGCTTCTCACTATTCAGTTTTATCCCTCCAGTTGCTTAATGCGCCCTTCTTCCTTGATTTTAGGAAGCAACTCGCCCTTCTTCACCTACCAGTCCAGTTGTCACTCAGTTACACTTAGTTACACTCAGTTACACTTAGTTACAGTCAGTTACAATCAGTTACACTTAGATACACTCAGTTACACTTAGTTACACTCAGTTACACCTACCAGACTCAGTTTAACTGATGGTTGACAGTTACTTGAGCATTGATGACTCCACTAATGATGATGAAGACTTCTAGTTGTGCTCTGATGATCATGAGGGCACCTAGTTGTGCTCCGATGACACTCTATTGATCTTATGATCACTCTGAGAGGCTAATTCGAATTGCCACCTTGGGCATTTGAATCCTCTCTACCATTGTACTATTTATTTGTTCATATTATGATTAATTAATTAGTGTGTGTGAAGTATTATTGCTTCTATCTGAGTTCTACTGTACCATATTATTCTGTTGCTCATTATATTGTATTGTTCACTCTTCTTCTATTTTCCTACTTAATCATAATTACTCTTGTGAGGTATACATCATCTCTTAGATCTATTGTGAGGATTTTCACATGGTATCAGAGCATGTTGAGAGTATTGTTTATCTCCATTCTTGAGAGTTTTTTGCAGGTTATTACCAAGATTTCGAGTGCAGCAGTTGCAGCAGTTTCTGCATCTTTGCAGCAGTATTCTCTGTTGTTTTTTGCAGGTCTTCTACAGCTTCAATGTATCCAAAATTAGAAGAAATCACTACTCTTTCTCTATTCAACTATGATGAATGGAAACCAAAAATAATAGCATATTTGAAGAGCCATGATCTCTTTGATTGTTATTTTGAAAGAGAGTTTGAATCCTCTGAAGAGAAGATTGACTGGTTGAATAAAGGTGACATGCACATTGGAAGAATGAAGCTTACTATGCCGAATTACATATTGCTCCCAATCATTATTGATATTGAAACTCCACAAGAGCTATGGGCCCATCTGGATGAAAGATTCGGCAAACAAAATGAAGGATTTGGTCCAAACCCCTTCAAAAGCAAGCAAAGTGATGCATTCGCTCCCCTTGATGGTCTCTCAGATCATGAACTAGCATCATCTCATATTGAAGTTGTTGACAAATAACTTGCAGATTCTCCACTCATGCTCCAACTTTCTTCTCTTTTTGTGCCAGCTCACACTCTAGATATTGCAGAAGGTCCTAAATCCTCTCTTGCACCAGAGTCTGTTGGTTTGCATCATGATCACATAATTATTTCGGAGGTAAAATCAGCTATTGGAGGTAATGCATTCGCTCCTCTCAAGCAATCATCTCTTTTATACTACTATATGATCATTAATTCATGCTTTCAGAAGGTTATTGAAGATTATGGCCATTGCCATTCGCTTGGGATAAATTCTCATGCAATTACTGGTTTTGATCTCACCTCTCATGGTTCAAAGGAGATCTCAAGAAATCATGATTCAAGTCTTGGATCTAATAAATCTCCTGAAACAGATATGCCCTGAAAACATTAAAATATACACCTAATTTGCTCAATCTAACTGCTTCTACAGTACGTTATAATACAGTATAAAACAGAGGTTGGATTTATAGTAATTGTCTTATTTATAAATGAGTATATATAAGCATGATATTCAAATTTAATTTGGATTCTAAGCAATTAATGCTTGGGATAATTTCTCATGCATATGATAGTTTTGATCTCACCCTGCTGGTTCAAAGGAGATATCAAGAAACTGTCTTTTAAGTCTTAAATATGATTTTGATTTCAAGCAAACATGTAATAGTTATTTTTGGCATAATCTCACCCATGGTGGTTCGAAGGAGAAGACAAAAGACTATATAAACTTTCACAGATTTGATCCTACCTCAGCTGATTCGAATCACAGGTTCAAGGATCATTCTCATACTGTTGGATTTGTTCTCATCACATTCGATCTGAAGAGCAAGTACAAGCACATGTTTTTTGAGCATGATCCACTTCTTCCCAAGAAGAAGATACCTCTAGACATATGACCAAGCATCACACCTGCTTGAGTTTGGAGCATTTATTTTTGTGTGTTCCTTATAATCTGTTTTTGAGGAGGGGGTATGTTTCCCATGAAATTTTCCCACTTCCTTGGTTTATTGACTATTATTATTCATTGTATTGGGTGACCTTTGGTCTTAGTTACTAGAGCCCAGGATGGATTAATGAGGGGTGTTAGGATATTCCTATACTCCATCCTAGTCCCACCAGTATTTTGATCATTTACATTTTCAATCATGCATGCACCTTTAGGGTTTGCATGCATTCTAGGGTTTGCATGCATCCCAGTCATCATTCCAGCACCTAGCCCTCAGTTAGCCAGCCCCCAGGAGCTTCTCACTATTCAGTTTTATCCCTCTAGTTTCTTAATGCACCCTTCTTCCTTGATTTTAGGAAGCAACTCACCCTTCTTCACCTACCAGTCCAGTTGTCACTCAGTTACACTTAGTTACACTCGATTACACTTAGTTACAGTCAGTTACAGTCAGTTACACTTAGTTACACTCAGTTACACCTACCAGACTCAGTTTCACTGATGGTTGATAGTTAGTTGAGCATTGATGACTCCACTGATGATGATGAAGACTTCCAGTTGTGATCCGATGATCATGAGGACACCTAGTTGTGCTCTGATGACACTCTATTGATCTTATGATCACTCTGAGAGGCTAATTCGAATTGCCACCTTGGGCATTCGAATCCTCTCTACCATCGTACTATTTATTTGTCCATATTGTGATTAATTAATTAGTGTGTGAAGTATTATTGCTTCTATCTGAGTTCTACTGTACCATATTATTATGTTGCTCATTCTACTGTATTGTTCACTCTTCTTCTATTTTCCTGCTTAATCATAATTACTCTTGTGAGGTATACATCATCTCTTAGATCTGCTGTGAGGATTTTCATAGTACTTATATGAGAGGGCCATAATATGGCTTTAGCTAATCCATAGAGATCCCATTTCTTGTATTTTTTGTTTATTAGTCTTCTTTCTAAATTTATGTTTTTTCTCTTCCTTTCATTTATATTTATTTAAAGGGGATTGCTTTGATTCCCAAACTACGTGGCGGGTTCTTCCTCTTCCATTGGTCCTTTTTTTCACGAGCTCCTTGTATAGTTATACAATTGTACCATGGAATCAAGAAGGGAACCAAATACATTAATGTAGACACAATTGCAAGCAAGGTAGGTGTATGCTACTATTTGGATTACGTATAAATTTTATACATAAGATTGATCTAGAAGTATTTCCAATTCCTTTCATTTTTTATTCATCAAAAAATGATTTTGATATTGAGTACATGCAAATCCATATGGTCACACGAGCTAAATCCTCTTGTTTTGAACTAAATTTATCTTCCCATTATCATAGATGGAGAATTGTCAAATTATATAAGTAAGGATCATGCTCAAATATTGTAATACACTTGGTTTTGACTTGGAATATATTAAATGAAAACATGTAAATGATGTAAATATTATAGTATGGATTCCTAGTGTGGATCTCAAGGCCAAGGCCTGAATAGTGAATGGTTGGGAATGTATGATGTACATATTTCTTTATGGACACTGTGGTTGGCTTATCATTCCAATTCAATGAATGCTATGTAAATATTATGTTGGAAAATAATAAAATGGTTCAAGATGGATATGTAAAGAGCATGAGATGGGTAGACGAAGGGGGGCCTATGGGTGATTAAATCAAACCAAATAATTAAATGCATGTGTGAGATTGGTGAGGAAATTATTCTGATGTAGTTATGAAATAATGGGATGAATATACTTCTATGGATGCTATAAGAGTCCTATCATCTATGTTTTGAAGTTATGTCAGTTCTGTTTTCCACCATTCTCTCATCTTTTGGAGTCAACCCTCCAAATGTCATTAAGAATATTTTAGGATAGTAGATTGTCACACTACATAGAGTTCTTTCTTTTTTGTTCGTTCCGTTTCCATCACTAATTACCAAATTCTGCATACCCAAAAATTCGAATTTGGAAGTAGAGCTGCAGATTTGAGGGAAAGAGAGATGGTTGTAGTGAACATAGAGGGTGGAAAAGCTAGGAACCTACCCATTGAGTTTTTCTACTTCTGCATGCTTGAGAAGCCATGAATTAATGCTATAGGAGGTTCTCCAATAACATAAAATATATTGGACTATTACTACTCACACTTGTAAGCACTGTAAGGATTGTATTTCATGAGGGAACTATGGATAAGTGAATGGAAATGTCTTCATTTTGTTATGTAGGGTAGTTTGAAGGAGTTCCATGGCTCTGATGGCTAAGTTAGATTCATGCAGATCTCTGGATGAGAGAATAATGAGTTGTGGGATGAGAGAGGGAAGACTGTAGGTGTTTCCTTTGCAATGGTGGCCTCATATCCCAACTTGGGGGTGGCCTCTCAACAAAAAGAGTATATGCTAGATAGAGCACCTAAGGTTGGGTGGAAATTTTCTCTTACATAGCCAATTGTTCATATCTTCTTTGTTAAAAGATATGTATTCCCTTAGTATTTAAATGTGCAATGATTTTATTTTATGCCCATGACGAATATGTTTGTGATGATGATGATGATGATGATGATTATGATGATGATGATGATGATTTTTAATATCCAGTGAGACCAACTTTGGTCTATTGAACCTTAAGAGAAAAGAAAGGAATTATTTAGTTTGCTTTAAAATTTTATTCCTATGCACAAAAAGCTTATAAAGAAGTGTTCCTAGGTCACCATAGTTTTGACAAGTTAGAAGTTTAGGGAGGTGTATATTGTAGCAAAGATTATGAAACTGCAATCTAATGTGGGTGTACACAGTGCACTCTAAGAGAAGGTGTCTTTCATCCTTAATGTTCATAGTCTCATAGGGATGGAAAATCCTTTCCATCCACAGTGTTTTAGGAATTGTCTAGCATCCTCTTTCACTATGAAGCTCATGAGAGTTCGTTCTTATCTTGGACATACTGATTTTTTCTTCGAACTAGGTAATATATATATATATATATATACTTTTGATCTTCTAGATTAGGGTTAATGACTTCCTTATAGTATCTTAATTTTATTTTAACCTCTAATTCTTTCTTGCACCACATTATCTCTTTAAAGTTATATGTGATAATATTTTTAATGTTATTTACATTTTCTAAATGGAATTTTCATCAATTCCCTAATGGTAACCAAGCCATGGAATCTTTATACCAACCTCTCTTGAGTCATGGGTGGTCATGGCTAGATTTTAAAGCAATTTTAAAAAGTCTATGGTCTCCCATGTCATTTATCTTGTACTTGTACATCGGGTACCTAGTCATAACTATGTTCTTGATGGAGATGTTTCCTACTAAGTTATACTTAGTTGGATTTCAAGTGATCTTGTAAAGAGTGAACAAGTCAATTGTTCATAGTTCAAGATCAAAAGTCCACACGGACCATTCTAGCCCTTTTTATGTTTTTCACATGTTCACACCCCCTTGGGAGAATTGTAATAAATGATGTAGCATGATGGCCTTATGTAAGAGGATTGGCCTTATTAGGACTTGGTAATCAAACTAATCACCCTAGAGTGTTTTTTCCTTGTTAATTATGCGACACTCTTTAGCGACACATAATTTTAAAAATTTTCACTCAAATCCTCCAAAGATGGGGTGGTTAATTCGATGATTATGCCTTGAAAGGGTTATTAAATCCTAGATCCTATGTATATTACCATGATATTCATAATCCCAGAGTCTTGTGAGCATGCATTAATCCCCCCTAGGATTTTTTAGTTTTTAGTTTTTTAATAAAATCATCCCTAAGGTGTATTTTAATTGTAAATTTTCAAAAGGTCATAAAAGTGGATCTAGGGGGTCAAATTAGTCATGGGTATGCTCATTTTTGTACCCAGAGCCCCCACTTAACCCCTAAACCCACTTTTGAGAGTCAAATTAATGATTTTCTCTCCAAAATGACAAAAAGTGTCAAATAATTGAGAAATATGGAGAAAGTCCAATTCCTAAATCAAAGGGAAATTACTTGGGACATGTATCTGAGGTGTCAAGGTAGTTGAGGATCATTTATAGGTCTTTCACTTTATGGGCATGGTGTGATGTTGATTCAGATTATTCCTTTACAATAATCTCTTGAATATATGTGGTTTTCCCCTGGACCTTGCGATCCCCTCTTCCTACAAATTTATTAGTTTATGGTGGTCTGCCTATAGACCTAGGAATTCTTTCTCTATTCATGCATTCTAGATGCTACTTTACTCATAATTTTTTTTTTTAAAGAAGAACTTTAGATCAGGTGAGACGAGAGTCTACCACAGATAAACCCCTTGCAAGGAGTTGGTGATAGATGCGTAGTTTATAATTACCTCCCATATTTATATCTTAGGCCTCAATAGAATCGAAGGTAATGCATATAAGGAAAAAAACAACACAAGTTGTAAATTTGCACCTTTTTAACCTCCCCGGAAATGGCACCAAACTGTTGGGGCTAATAATGGCCTATTGATTACCAGAATAGCACACATATTAATTGTTAATTGAGGAACATTAAATTTGAAGGCTACGTGCAAAACACATGAAGATGCAATCTCTTCCTAATGTTGGTAAATGATTCTAGATGTAGTGCAACTACTGAGATAGAGTAGCAATAAATCATTCGTATGATTAAAACAATAATCTAAATACTATCACTCTACTAAAGAGGAAAAAAATATGCACTCTATTCTAAAAGCATAAATTTCATCAAAAGCACAATGATGTAACAAATTTTAGACTTAAAAGCAACCTACGCCCATTCACGCAAGTCTGGAAAGCAATATTAACTACAATCCACAACTAGAACTATTCATATGTTAAGAAAAATTCCAATTCTGGGTATTAAAAAGAAAATCCATACTCCTACTCATCAACAAAGCTTACTTGGAAAGTAACAATTGAAGCCAATCATTAATCAATTATGAAAATTAAATATGAAACCTAACAATTATGGAAATCCAACCCAATACTCTCAATAATCATTCAATCCAAGAAATAAAAAACAAGTAGCAATCCACATTCAATCTTTTAAATCAATCAAACCAATCGTCTACTTTCAAAATCCCACAAGGTTAATTTTTAGAATCAATAATATAACAAAACACAATACAACAACTATATAAATTAATTAACAATTTGTAACAGCATCTCCTAGTCAGTGAAGGGGGCCCTTCCTTCTCTAACCAAGGCTACAACACACACTTAAATATTTAAGAAATAAAAGAACATTGATATTATAAAAAGAAGGGTCCAATTACAAATTCAGTAACACACTACTTACGCTATCCTTCCTTATGTATGGAAATAATGATCTCTATATTCCTCATGACTCACAGGATTACATATTTTATATCATACCCGAGTAACATCCAGAGTTGAACACCTTGAGAATCGAATATTATCAAGGTTGTTCATACAATTTGTATCCTATGTTGTTACTCGCTAATTGTTGTTACAACTAATTCACAACAATATACATGAAATTTCATAAACCATCTGAATATGGTTACAGATGCTGATACTTCTGAATATTAGAATAATTGAATGTTTCCCTACCGGAATTCGTGAAATTTTCACTTGAGCATCAATCGAAGACCAAATGCTTGAGTGTCAAAAGATGGCAAGACGGTCTATTAAAGGATGTAGCGGCATAGTGGGTAACAAAATCCCAAAATAGATTGATCCCGAGGCCCATGGGGAAGTAGCAACATCCAAATTATGATCACCCTGTCTTTATCCTGTGTGCACAAATCCTTAATGATTCGATTAATAAGCCAATTCATGCACAAAACCACTTTAAACAGTGAAATTATAACTCAAATCAATACAATAATTTAAAAGGATGTACCTTGGGTCTAGGGATTTAAACATAGGCTGGATAATATAAAAAAGGATAGGAAAAAGACTCAATTTAGGGTAAATAGATGGTAAAAAAGGTGACAATTCACAATCTGAACATATGGATAGAATAATGTTCCTTCTTCTAACCCACCAAATGTTTGAAACCTCGACAACTGGATGAAAGAAGAGAAAAAGTTCTATGCTTTAATTGTGATAGCAAGTATAGTAAGGGACATAAGTGTGGTGAGAAGAAATGATTCTACATAGATTGTGAAGAGGAAGAACCAAAAGAACATGAACCATCTCCAGCTAAAGAAATATAAGAGACTACTCCTGAAAAGATTACTCCCACCATATCTTGTCATGCTTTAGCAGGAATTAGCACTCCTCAAACTCTCAAGATCAAAGGATATATCAAAAAAGAAAAAGGTAACAGTGTTGATTGATTCTGGTAGTACTCATAATTTCATTCATTTTAAATTAGCCAAAGTTATCAATTGCTTTGTATATCGAGCACCATAATTTCAAGTAATAATTGCAGATGGAGGAAATATCAATTGCTCATGGAAATGCCATAATATCAATATTACTATATTGAATAGTCCTATGATTTCTATCCCACTGGGTGGTGTTGATGTCGTCTTAGGGGTTCAATGGTTACAATCATTGGGAATAGTGGATTTTAATTGTCAAGAAATTTTCATGAAATTTTCTTATGAAGGAAAAGAATTTGAATTAAGGAGTATCATAGGGAATCCAAGCAAGGTAAAATCTCTAATGGTATGAAAAAATTGTTGAAAAAGGGACATCAAGGTATAATTGCACAATTATGCTCACTAGGTGTTCAAACATTTAAGCCTCCTATTCCCCTGGATCTCCAAAGGGTTATTGATAAGCACTCCAAGGTATTTGAAAGTATTCCAAAAGGTCTTCCACCTACTCAAGATTTTGATCATGCTATTCACTTAATTCCAGGATCTTTTCCTCCTAACATCAAACCTTACAAATACCCCTATGGCCAGAAGAGTGAAATTTAGTGTATGGTTGAAGAAATGTTAGAAGATGCCATAATTAGTCATAACCAAAGTTCTTAATTTGAACTAGTCGTAATGGTACATAAGAAGCAAGGATCATGGTGTATGTGTCCAAATTATAGAGAGCTCAATAAGATCACCATTAAATATAGTTTTCCCATTTCAAACTCATGAAGGTCATTATGAATTTTTGGTCATGCCTTTTGGCCTTACGAATGCATCATCCACATTTCAAGGTTTGATGAATTCCATTTTCAAGCCCTTCCTTAGAAAATTTGTGGTGGTATTTTTTTATGATATATTAATCTATAACAAGTCTTGGGAAGAACATGCTCAACATGTTGATAGGGTGCTACAACTACTAAAGGAGAACAACTATACGTAAAACCTTCCAAATGTTTCTTTGGGGTAAATGAGGTAGATTATTTGGGTCATATTGTATCTCATGAAGGTTTCAAGGTAGAACCTAAGAAAATTAAAGCCATGATGGACCTGCCAATTCCTAAAACCTTGAAGAATCTTAGAGGATTCTTAGTCTTGACAGGGTACTACCGCAAGTTTGTTCAGAACTATGGAAGAATAGAAACACCTCTAACAATAGTATTGAAGAAGAAGCATTTTTGTGGACTCCATAGGTAAATCAATCATTTGAACAAATTAAAGAGGTAATGTGCAAAGCTCATGTTTTGACCACACCAGACTTCACAAAAACCTTCATTATGGAATGTGATGCCTCAGGAAATGGAATCGTTATTGTTCCAATGTAGGAAGTATGGCCCCTTACTTTCGAAAGTCAACTAATAAAGGAAATAACTTATATAAACCCATTTATGACAAGGAAATGAAGGAAATACTACATGCACTTAAGCAATGGCGTCCTTACCTAATAGGTAGCCACTTCAAGGTCAAAACAGATCATGAAAGTCTTAAATACTTCTTGGAATAGATACTATCTTCAAAAGAACAACACAAATTGGTAACTATTAGTACCTAGGCCTGCACTTAGGATTACTACTTTCCAAAACTTGAGAATCTGAAATCCATAATTTATTTTAAACCTATCCCAAGGAATTTTCCTAAGACAAACATTGAATCTTAAAATTCTGCATTATGATCTTTGGGCTTGCCGCATTATTTTTGTTTTCATTTTGATAATTAGTTGTTTAACATGTTAAGCTGGCACAAAGATTGAATGTTCTTTCTCTCCTGTTAGTTTTGCATGTGTTATTTTATGCTTATATTGTTGCAGTCAAAAAGAAAGGGAACTGGATTTAAGGAAAGAACTCTTCCAGAAAGTTGCACTCCAAAATTTTTATGTAGTGGCATTGTGGAACAATTATGCAGTTGCGCTACATAACCGTTTGGTGTTCGTGCTGCAAAATTAACTAAGCAATACTGCAGAATCGTTAGAACACTCATTACTATGCCCGCCTCTAGTCACATTGAACTTTAGCACCAGATACATGGAGATCATGGGAAATCATGAAACCACTTGGGTTTTTCTTTCAATGAATCCTCCATAGCCATGACATAACCCAAATCTGTAAGAGAAATGATTTATTCTATATCTCAGTAAACTAGAGGTTTTGTTAGTCATCCCTTGCCTCAGTTGGTCTACACCTTGACAAACATCTCAATCGTCTGTAAAAAAAATTATTTCTCTGTCTCAACACCTAAAATGGCGTCAAAACAAAGTGGGTATCTAGTCAGATGCGATCCTATCGGTTATGAACTACTGTAATCCTATCCATAGTTTGGGCATAAATTCAAGCAAGTTGAATGGTTCCTCTTTTGTCAGAAATTACAGGGCATTTCACCCCTATTTCTCAAGCTTTTGCACAAAGTTTTGATGGAAAGAATGTAACAGTCAGATATCTTACCTTTCCAGTCTCAAAGATATCTATTGTAATTTCCTATGAATTGCCACAAGATGGAGAACATTGGTTCAGATTGCATGGGTTATCACACCAGATTGTAACCAGTTCTTGCTGGAAACTCATCAAAATCCTAACTGGCATAGGGGCATACAGAGAGCCTGGCTCAAGATTGAATATAGTCATCTCCTCAAGCTCGTGCAAAGGTGTATAAATGGAGAGGGAAGGTATACTATATTCAACCTATATCATATGCAATTTCTATTACATTTAGAAGGAATTTCACCCATGAATTTGACTTTTTACTTTCTTAAAAGTTTAACAAAAATGGCTTCTAGGGAACACAAATCCCCAAACAACCATCAAGGAATTTACCACCAGGACCTAATTAAGTTTCTAGTTCTACAAGAATTGGGTAGACTTAACCATAGTTGGGAACATTTCCTATTAAATTTTGAGTTTGTAACCTCGGATGACCTCCCATCTTCCTCTCAAGCCGTTGAATTCATTTCAACCAAAATAGAGTCTACATAGTTGTTTGAAATCAGTGAAATGGGTAGTTCTTCCACTGAAACTAGCATGAAGGAGAAAGATGAAGGTCAAACCAATGTAAAATGCAAAGGTGAAATGCAATCTAAGGATCTTGTTAATAAAAAGTTACAATTTTCATCACAGAGAGAAACATGAAATCCTAGCCATGAACCAATCAAGGAAAATATGGAAAAAGGGAAAGATGGGGTGATGACTCGCAGGATGAGAGGGGCGTTAAAAAAGCCTCCTGACCAAAACTCCATCCTACAGGAGGTCGTTGATAGTAAAGGCCAAAATAAAATTCAGAGGAAGCAAAATGATCCCAAGACTTATCCTCTTCGTGACCCACATACTAGAGAAACCAATAAGCTACTGCTTTATTTTAAGTCTCAATTTGATCCTTCTTTGAAGTAGAACAAGATTATTGACCTCGAAGCTTCTCCAAGTAAAAGTGTAAAGAATCCTAAAAGAACGAAGGTGAAGACCGAGATACAGAAACCAACCTAGATAGTAGCAGATCAAGCAAAAGGAGCAGCTTGTCTTAAAGAGGTTTCTGAAGATGAATCAGGGTCATCTCTAGAGAAAGAGAGAAGGGTCGCACAATTTCTAGTTGGCCTAGAAGAGACCATCAACGTTATTCAATGTTCTTCAGAACCAGAAAAACCATGTGTGGAACCTATTACAAATAAAAAATCGGATCCATATTTTATATCTTCTGATAATGTTAAAGAAGAAAATTCAGTTGCACCCTCATCTAAGGAATAAATTGCCTCCACTGAACCTGAAAACAATGCAAATGAGGTTAATCAGAAACTAAATAAGAGAGTGAAGAAGTATAAGGATTTACTCAGGGGACTCAAGCAAGAAAACCAACTGTTACAAAATAAGGCACTCAGAGTTGGTAATAGGAGAGCTAAACTGATGATCAACTTTGCTAAGGTATGCGGGTTTTCTCATAAGTTAAAGAAAATCAATGCTAAACTTCTCAAACAAAAAAATATTGGAAACAGGAATGCCTACAACCCAGGAAGAAAAATGAGGAAAGAAGCGAGAAGTTGGGTTTTTTGATAGATCTTGGAACACATATTCTACAGGACACCATGCAGAATCAACCTCCAAAGAATAAATGAAGATAAGACTAAGTTTCCAGTTAGTAGTTCCAGTTTTCCAATATTTTGCATCTATAGGAAGCAGTATCGAAGAGCTAGTCGTCATCCCACTTAGTTCCAAATTTTGACTTTACTAAATTTGTATTAAATATTCCTGATCTTTATTTTGACAAGTTAAATAATGGATAAGACTGTTAAATCTCGACTTTGAATTAGATGGTGTGTCCCTTTAAAATAGAATCTTAAAATAAATTTGTTAAGTTGAATCATCTTTTGAAATCAAAGTCTATTTTTAGAAATAAGGATGATTATCGAACCCAATAGAAGAGTCTAGATTGTTATAATGTAATATCTATATATTGTAGAACTCAAGAGGAGAAGGGGGGTCGATTTTGGATACCACTGGATGGTCTGGCTATTTTTGTAAGCATATTTTATAGTCTTTTATGAACATCTGATAATATATGAGTTGCGAACCTTTCTGTGCCATCTTATTTGTTAGCAACTGGTGTCTATTAGATTACAGAATTTATATGCGTTGCATAATCATGATTGCAGAACTCTATTATATGATCTGTTTTCTTTTATTTTCCTAGCTATAACTCTTTTATATTGTGGATGAAACGTGAATGCATGAGAGTTATTTCACTTTGATTCACATATGGTTCACAATTCAAAATTTGTAAGCTCGTAGTTTTCTTTGTCCTATGTGTTTCTCTTGTATTCTATATAGGCCTTCCTTGGTTATCCTTTTGTTAAAACACTCCAAAATAAACCATATGTATATGATCTTCATTCCTAAGTGCCCTATCTTTTCCCTGTAGAAGTCAAGTGTAGACTGTAGGGATAACAGTAACCAATATGTTGGGATATGAATTTGAAATCATCTATAAAAAAGGGGACCAAAATATGGTGGAATATGCACTCTACAAAAAAAATGAGAATGTTGAGGCATTACTTTGTGCGATTTCAATTATACAACCCGAATGGGTAGTAGTAGCAAGGGAATAATGGAAGAATGACCAATATGTGTGGACACTCATTCAAAATATACAAAAGGATCCCATTGTATCAGATACTTTTGTGTGGAAAAATGAATCACTATGGTATAAGGATCACTTATATATATGTAAGAACTCACAACTCAAACAAAAGATCCTTTGGGAATTACACACCTCTCTTATAGGCGGGCACTCAGGATTCCTAAAAATGTACCACAAGGTCAAGAAGGAATTCTTTTGGGAAGGTCTTAAATCTGATTTCCAAAGGTTCGTGGCAGAATGTTTGGTTTTCCAACAAAACAAGGTTGAAATAGTTAAGACCCCAAGTATTTTACAACCATAAGAAATACCTTGTCAATGCTGGGAGGAAATATCAATGCATTTTATCACAGGTCTACCCAAGTCAGAAGGGAAGAATGTTATTATCATGTTTGTTAATCGACTCACAAAGTATGAAAAATTTTGTGCACTCTCTCACCTTTTTAATGCAAGTACAATTGATGGAGCCTTCATGGAAGTAGTTCATAAGTTACATGGAAACCTAAAGATTATTGTAAGTGATAGAGATCCAATTTCACTGGAAAATTTTGGACTAAATTATTTTCCTATTTGGGTACCCATTTGGCTCATAGTTCTTCTTATCATCCTCAATCCAATGGGAAAACTAATATAGTGAACAAATGTTTGGAAGGATATCTTCAATGCTTTGCAACTGATAAACAAACATAATGGGTGAAATGGTTATCTTTGGTAGAATAGTGGTACAATACTTCATTCCATACGTCATCAAAAAATTCTCCAATTATGGGACTTTATGGGTACTGTCCTCCATCTATCACATATCCCTTAGAAGGAAAATCTAAAGTTCAAGCTATGAAAGATCACCTAGAGCACCAACAAGAAGTTCTCCAGTTACTAAAGGACAACATGGCTATGTCAAACAATAGGATGAAACAACAAGCAAATCAACATTGCAGTGAAAGGAGTTTTGAAGAAGGGGATTTGGTATTTATGAGGCTGCAACCTTACAAATAGATGTCCCTCAAGCAACTAAATAAATACAATAAATTAGCACCCAAGTACTATGGTCCTTATAAACTACTGTAGAATATTTGTAGCATGGATTACAAATTGGATCCCCCTTCATCTTCAAGGGTGTTAACACCCAAAAAGTGCTCACTAGCTCATTCCCTTATTCACATGACCCATTTGTCCACTTTTTCCACCATTTGAGCCTCTGAAACCATCAAAAGGTCACGAAAAAGACCATAATACACCTTTTCCCCCTCAAAATATGTATTTTTCCTCAAAAAACCCTAAAAAAGGGTCCAAAATTCCCCAAAAATATTAAAAGGGAATAAAAATATAAAAAATATTCAAAAAAGAAAAAAGAGGGAAAAAGAGACCTAAACCATGTTGGTTAATAGCATTGGTTTCCTTAAAACCATAATGGTATTCCACATCACCAAAAACTATAAAAATGTGATAGGGGCTCCTCATTATTCATCCATATTTTCATCCTATCCTCATGCTGCCAAAATCCATCTTGAGCTTTGCCCAACCATTGAAGCATTGGAGAAGAAGAGACCATTGGACATTGGAGCTTCTCAACCTTGGAGCTACTCAAAACTCACCACCCTCACCATTTGAGGTAATACAAGAGTTTTAATTTTTATTTACATGTTTATGAATCAATTTTGCTTATTGTTATTAATATAGATTTCTTTATCTTACTGTTTATTGCCATCAATCTATAGTTTATATTTGCTTATTTACATTGCTTTATTTGAGACTGCTGCTACTAGTTAGCAGGTGTATCCATTCGCACATGCTTGGTTGAAAAACCAAGCAACAGTTTTTGGCGACTTCGCTATTTTTTGAATTTTAAATTCTTGCTTTAGATCTTTATTTTAGTTGTTTTTCCCATTTAAAACTTTAGATCTGCCATACTAGTCAGCGTCTTGATAGCTGCCCTAGCCGTTGGCCCTTTCTGCAGCCCGAAACAACCCAAAATTTCAATTTTCGGTTTCATTTTTCGTCGTTCGTACATCGCGACTTTCGACACCCACAGTCGCGCGGTCCATCGTGACTGTGAGCCCTTTTTCCACGCGGTCCATCGTGACTTTTCGACCTTTTCCCTTGTGGCTCATCACGGCTGGGAAATCTTTTCCTGTGCGGTCCATCGCGACTGTTTCACATTTTCCTTCGCGGTCCATCGCGACTGTTTGGCATTTTTCCGCGTGGTTCATCACGATTTTTTGCCACCACACCGCGATTCACATCGCGGCTTTTTCCCACATCGCCACACAGCTCATCACAGGTTTTGACCCAACAACCACGATATTTCTTGTTTCGTTTCGGACCATTTTTTCAAAAAAAATTTGCCCAATCAGCCCATTTTTTTAGCATCAATTTCTGCAATTTTTTACAGCCCAGTGTGTCATTATTGCAACATTATTAAATTGATATTCGGTTAGATACTTCATTTATCTTTTAGAAAATTTTCAGTTAATTGAAAGAAAGATTTTTTAAGTATTTTTTAGATTCTAAGTTTTATACATTGCAAAGTTAGAACCATATTTCTAAAATTGCTCGATATTTTGCCCAAGAAAGACTCTAAAATCCATTTATTTTCACATTTGTTATTTGCTTTACTTTTTAAAGAATCCATATTTTTTGAAAAGGTTATTAAAGCATTTACATTTGAAACGTCTTTCATTTTTTCGCAAATTAGAATCCTTATTTGAGTTTGTCATTAAATCTCCCATGCGAGGCACATTGTTTTGGTATAAACCTACACCAGCACACAATCTATCACAATAATTTCATGTGAGCCTTAAGATTTACCTTAACTCAACCAACAATCTAACCCCACTTGGGGAACAAAAAAAGAATTTTGTAGCTAGGTAGGATTGAGGGGATAAGTATCTAATAACACCTCTCGCTCATTTTTCATGTTCATACATAGTGGTTGACATTTAGGGTACCAAAATCCCTTATTATTTGTTGACACGGTTTAACACTAATTTATCGGGAAGGCCTCTCCCTTAGGAGGGTTGAAGTAGCTAGATTGGTTCTGGAATCCTGAGTGGAATACCACTATCGATTCAGTAACCGAAGGATACATTTCGTAGTTCTCGTTGTACCACCCTTATGGGAATACAACGGCGATAGAACCAAATTGCAGATTCACCCAACCGAACGTGTCATGAACAAGGTATCTTAGTGGCCAAACTTATAGGATTGTCTACCCAGTGTCCCTCTCGGTAGGGGGATATCTAGCCTTTGATTCTACAATTTATATTGTCTGACTTGGATTTCATCACCTTGCAGAGGATATACCTTGTCGAGTAATAATACTTTTTAGTTAGGTCTTTGCATGCTCCGTTACCTCCCTTTCGTCATAGAGTACACCTTTTTCTATTTTTAAGAGTTGTTTGCATGTTGGTTTCCTGACCATATTTTTTTATTACTCCACTTACTATAGCATAGATGTTATAGTAAGTGTTTTGAGGTTGGTTTTTGGCCTGAGTGCCATTTATTTTTTATGTTCCCCTCTTGCACGCATGGTTGCATTAGGGTTTTTAGAGCTTTCCACTCACCACCACCTAGTAGTTTTTATTCACCAACTGTCACCATTGATTCCCCAAGACATTCTCGGCACTTCCGGGGAGACCCCCTGCAGTATGGTTTCCTTGACTCCACACGTCATTGGAATAGATCCCCATCATCTGATTTTGATGCACCTCATTTCACATCTGATTTTGAGGCAAAATCCAAAAATACCACATACACCACACCTACTAGCCCCATGGTTGGTTCGCATTATGATAACTTTTTCACAGGGGCTGTTGGTGGAACATCATCTGCCCCCACCACCACAACGACCACCACGGTATCCATAACTACCACACCCCCCTTAGGGATGCCCAATATGGGACCTACACCTAACTTAGGCATGCCCACTATGGCAACTATACCTACTATCCCCACTACCACTCAGATTCCAACACCTATTGGACATCTTCCCAACCCATTTGTGACTCCCATTGCACTTGGTGGCGCAGGCCCCTCCCACACTCTTATGGGTGGAGGGCACATACCTCCCATGACAAATACCTCCCTAGGGGGCAGTGGCCTAATACATAACGCCACCACCAGCACTTATGCCCCCATGACAACACCACACCCCTCCACCAGTTTGCCATTTATGGCTAGCCTTAACCTACCAAACTTGGCTAGACTAACAAATGATCCCATTCAACGTGACCCCACTTGGACCCCCATGCCCACAAAGCTCCCCTTAGATATCCCAAAATTTGAAGGAAAAGTTGGGGAAGACCCCCAAAACCATATCATGTTGTTTCACCTATGGTGTTTCTCAAACTCCATAATAGATTATTCTATTCGACTCAGACTTTTACAAAGAACTTTCATGGGCTTTGTAGCCAAATGGTACATTGAGCAGCCACATGGGACACACCCCACGTTTACATCCCTCACCTCAACTTTCTTTCAGTTCTTTCAACTACCTGTATGCTATGATGCAGGAGTGGAAATACTTTTGTCTTGTAGACAGAACACCGCTACACACATCACCGATCATATCGATGAGTGGCGAAACCACCGTAGTCTCTGCAAGATAAAGCTTGACGACCATATCTTTTTGGATTGGTTCCTCAAATCACTCCTCCCTCTCATAGCCAAGGATGTAGCTTCTGAACGACCCTAGTCAGAAGAAGAATCCATCTTAAAAGCTCAATAGTTCAACCTCATATATGCCTAGTCTAGATAGCTATACACCATTTTACTTGACGCCTCGCGTGACGATCCATCCCGAAATGACGCACCAGGGGCATCCCATGCCACCAACGATATTATCGGCCAGGTTATGGTGCAAAAAAAACCTTTTACCATGATGAGTACAAACAACAAGCACCAAGTCCACCTCATAACCCTCCTTCTTACTACCCACCACAGTCTACTCCAGAGCCTGCAAGACCTCAAAACCCACCTACTACCCAAGGGCATGTATACACACAACAAAACCAACCTCAAAACCAGAACAAACAGCGCAATCAAGGAGGTCAACAAAATCGCGGAAGAGAAAGAAACCGCGGAAACAACAAACAACAAAACCAAGGAGGACAACCACCTAATCCTCCCAATAATAATAATGTTGCTCCTGCAAATCAAAACCCTGATCGCCCACCAAAACAGGGCAAAAACCCTAATTTGAGAACAAACCAACCGTGTTCCATATGTGGAGTCTACGGCCATTACATGCACAATTGCCCCCATTTGGACAGAGCGCGTCAACTTTGGATCGACGACGCCCAAAGACAAGGACATGATGCACAACCAACACCTCCTCCTCAGCAACAACCCATGATATTGCAAAATATCCTACCAAACCAAGGCGTGGTAAACACTCATCCAAATGATCCCCCTCAAGGATCCGCTGCAACGCAGCAGCAAATTACCTATGCGGCAGTCGATTACCAACATATAGAGTCCAACACTCACCATTTGCTAATGATGTCATCAAATGATGTCAATCTTCAAACCCGTCGAAATCAATACAGTTCAGCCCCTAAGGCCACATCTACCAATCCATCTTCGAGTACTCTACCAACTGATCAACCACTTCACATACCTAATATACCCATGGACGGGGGTCCAAAAGCACCTCGCATCCCTTTAAGACGAATCAACAATAACCCTAACGCTTGTGCAGCTTTGAACTACAGCATCATAGAAGACTTAGCCCAGTCCCCTACCACTATGTCCACTCCAGAAATCCTAAAAAATTGTCTTGCACAGAGAAAATTGTTGTTATCTACCATCGATGCCATACCAAACCTCGTCTGCCTTCATCTCTAGCTTTTCAGGTTTTTGTGTCCATTCGCAAACTTGTCATTCATCGATGCATAATCGATGAAGGTGCCTCCACCTGCGTTATGTCGAATTTCATATGGCAAAAACTTGGATCCCCAATGCTACAAC
Source organism: Larix kaempferi (assembly GCA_027924585.1). NCBI lineage: Eukaryota > Viridiplantae > Streptophyta > Pinopsida > Pinales > Pinaceae > Larix > Larix kaempferi. The sequence goes on along the minus strand of BSBM01000723.1, from coordinate 3,008,848 downwards.
CGTCAACTACCACATTGTGAGCTTACGATGGCCGTGTAGCTCAACCTTAGGGTTTGTTAGTGAACGTACCCATACAGCTTGGGGGAAAACTAGTTCTCATAGATATAGAGGTCATTAATGCCCAACTTGATTACAATCTCCTTATGGGACAAAGCTACATGTATAAAATGAAAGTTGTCGCTTCTTCAGTTTTCTGCCTCATGATGTTCCCCAATGAAAGACACGTAGTCAAAATCGACCAGATTACATACTACGATCCCAATGCCCCTGCAGTGCCTGAAAATGTTCTTCCCATGATCGAACAACCTGTTCAGAGTGCACCCACATCATTCGTCTCCTCAGCCGGACCCGAGATATATTTGGACACTCCCATGACCACCACTTTCCCTTCTATCCCACCCCCTCTCCTAGTAATTGAGGTATCCTATTTATGCACCCTATCGTACAACAAACAACATCATACTCAACAACCTCAACCACTGCCACAACCACCCACAGTTCCTAGTCATATCGGAACAAAACCGATTCACACTATCCCATTCTTGTTTCCATTTTCAGGAGTTGTCAGCACGCCAGTAATGGCTACACTTAACCTCCCAGGGTTAACGTTAGGATTACCTGTATGGTATCTACCTGCCCCAACCCTTCCACTGACACCGACCGTTGTTTTACAACCAATACAACCCATCAATATTTTGAACCATCCACCACCTGGCATACCCAACCTCCAAAACCGTCCACCACCTGGTGTACCGAACCCCCAAAACCGACCACCTCCAACAGGTGGCACTAAATAGAAATATATTTATGTCCCCCATCAATCCCGCCACACTGGGGGCAGAGGCCCACAAACCTACACCACTGGACCCACAACTTGTACCCCCCAGTGACTCCCAAATTAGCTAAAAATCCCCTAACAACCCGTGTTCTCCCTAAGTGCTCCTTGTGCGATGATATAGGACATGCTACCCATCTATGTCCACAACTACCAGCACTTCAAGAACACATGAATATGTTGGATGATGACACCAACGTTCCAGTTGTCAAAATAGAACTACCCCCTCATCCTTGCAATAAATCATTGCACACAAACCACCCTTGTGTGATATGCGGCATCTACAACCATTATTCAGATCATTGCCCTGATATCCCATATTATAGAGCAACACTATACGAATTGAATAATACTAACCTAGATATATTCCCGCCGCACATTGAGGAAATATTCCCCCCAAAATCTTCCCGCTCAGAATAAATCAATACCATTTATATGATTTCAACTACCTACAAACCTGAACCAAGTGATTTAATGACACACTACTTCTGCACTGATGAGGAAATCCTAGAAACACTTACTGCACCATACTACCCTTGGGATGATATGCACCATCGATCATACTTCATACCCGAGGCATCTATGTCCACCATGGTGAACCAACTATCTGTTGAATCCAAGGACTTCTTACCAACCAAGGTTGATTGGTTCAAAGATCCAATACCAGCTCCAGAAGCCTTTGAAGAAGGTAACATGGCTAACATTTTTCCCATTATAAAAATCGACATCTCCACCACCCCCAGAAAACTTGAGCTTGTCTCTTTAGGCGCATCATGTACTGAAAAAGAAACCCAAGCTTATAAGAAACTCTTCCAAGAATTTTGAGATGCCTTCGCCTGGTCATATACTGAGATGCCTAGTCTTGATCCTACCATTGTACAACATCACATAGACACTTGGCCCAACATATCACTGGTCCGCCAGAAACAACGTCCCATTCACCCATCCAAGCTTCCAGCCATCAATGTAGAAATTGAGAAGCTTTGAGCAGCATGTTTCATATACCCTATTGCATACACCACCTGGGTTTCAAACCTAGTACCAGTCAATAAGAAAGTAGGCACCATCCGCGTCTGTATTGACTTCCATGACCTCAACCTATCTTGTCCCAAAGACAATTTCCCAACACCATTTATTGACCAACTAATCGATGCATGTGCGGGGCATGAGATACTGTCTTTTATGGATAGTTTCTCCAGATACAACCAAATCAAAATCCGTAAAGAAGATCAATACAAGACCGCTTTTACTACCCCATGGGGCACCTTTTCCTATCGCGTCATGCCTTTTGGTCTCAAGAACACTGGAGCCACTTTCCAACTAGCTATGACTTATTGTTTTCACGACCTGAATAACATCATATTAGTTTATCTAGACGACCTCACGGCTCGATCTAAGAAACGATCTGACCATTTAGATGATCTTCGATAAGTCTTCTTGCGTTGTCGAAAATACAAAATCCGCTTGAACCCACTCAAGTGTGTCTTTTGCATTCCAGTAGGCCGTCTGCTGGGTTTTATCATTTCAGAAAAAAGAGATCACCGTCGACCCTCTAAAAGTCCAAGACATAGTAGACCTACCATCACCTTGTACATTAAAATAGCTACAAAGCCTCCAGGGGAAGTCCAACTTCCTTCGTCGCTTTGTCCCAGACTATGCCACCAGAGTACATGGTTTCCTCCATTTGCTATGGCTTCATACCCGTTTTAATTGGGACGACCAAGCAGAAGGGGCTTTCATAGACCTGAAAAAATCACTTACAAGTGCCCCCTTGATTTCTCCTCCATATTTCACAAGAGAATTTACCCTTTACATTTCGGCATCAGATTACGCTGTTTCTGGAGTACTCATCCAAGAAGACTCCGCTCGTCAAGAACATGTCATTTACTATGTGAGCCAAACTTTATCAGGTCCACCACTACGCTACCCACATGAAGAGAAAATGGCCCTCGCTGTCATCTTTTCTGTACAAAATCTGTGACATTATATTCTCCTCAGCCATACCACGGTTGTGACAAATTCCAAGCCAATGGCCTATCTCTTGAATCCCCGCCTTCTACAAGGCCATGTTGCCAAATGGGTGATTATCTTACAAGAATATGACCTAACTTTTAAAACCCCGAAGAGCACCAAAGCATTAGCACTTGCTCAACTCATTACGGACCTACCATCTTCGTCGTCATCACCAGCTATCCATACTGATATAATCGACGAACATTTGTTCATCATCTTGTCTGACGACCCTTGGTACAACGACATTTTGGTATACCTCTGCACACAGAAGTTTCGACCCAATATCGACTGTGAAGGATGCCGCCGCATTCGTCACGATGCCCCCCGTTATCTCCTATTGGGTGATGTCCTCTATCAACATGGCGTCGACACAATCCTACAATGATGCCTTTCCCAAGACGAAGCAGAACAAGTCCTTAAGGACTGTCATAGCGGTGCTTGCGGCGACCATTTCTATGGAATGGCCACCGCCCAAAAGGTAATTCGCGCAGGTTATTTTTGGCCATCATTATTCACTGATTGTATCACAGTAGTCAAACATTGCCCAAATTGATAGCTTTTTTCCCCCAAGGCGAGAACCACCCCTGCCCCCCTTCATCCAGTCGTCACCGTTGGACCATTTTGTAAATGGGCCATCGACTTCATGGATTGCAATCCCGCATCAGCGAGTGGCCATAAACACATTATTGTGGCTGTCGATTACTTTACTAAAAGGGCAGAAGCCTTGCCTACTTACAATTGCAAAGCCGACAATGCAGCCCATTTTTTCCTCAACCATGTTATCGCTCATTTCGGAGTACCAAAGCAACTCGTCTTAGACCACGGATCTCATTTCGAGGACTCCATTTGGAGAGAATTGTCAATACACCTTAAGTTTGAACATCATTTCTCCTCCACCTACTAACCCCAAGGGAACGGCTGAGTCGAAGCTGTTAAAATTTTTTTGAAGACTATCCTCCAGCGCACTGTCGACAAACATAAATCCAATTGGCATCATATGTTGTTTCCTTCATTATGGGATTACCGCACGTCGACCAAAACCGCCACCGGATTTACCCCATTCCATTTAGTTCACGGCATGGAATCTGTCCTCCCCATTGAATGCCAGATACCAACATTACAAATTTCCGTAGAACTTATCCCCGATACTTCACTAATTGAAGAACGCTTACTTCTTTTAGAGCATGCCGACAAAGATTGCCACGTAGCTCTCCAAACAATCGAAGCCACAAAGAACAGATCTAAACTTCATTACGATAAACATGTTCACCCACGAGCATTTAGTGAAGGAGACCTGGTACTTGTTTACGACTAAGCCCATGACAAAATGGGCAAACAAAAGTTCCAATCTATGTGGCAAGGCCCATATATCATACACACGTGCCTTGAACATGGGGCATACATTTTGACCGACTCGGAAGGAAATCCCATGCGCAACTCCTGTAACAGGTTGTACCTCAAAAGATTCTACCCATAAAGATCTCCTGGGCACCATAGTCCATATTGTACAGTTTTTTAATTTATTTTTTCGCTGTAAACTTTCAAAACCTTACATTTTCATTTTTTCGTACATGAACACAGATGGATCTTGTTCCACTCTACCACATCGGCTTTGCCGATGGCGCAAGTCGCTGGTCTCCAAATCTCACTTCAGCGGCTTGGGTAATTTATTCCCCTTCACATGAGTTGATCCACCTCGACGGAGTGTGCATAGGTGCTGCCACAAACAACCAAGCTGAGTACGATGCCATGACTGGTCTACTGGACGCTGCTCTCCAAATGGGAATAAGTAACCTTAATGTTTACCTGGACTCCCAGATCCTTGTTTCCCAACTCAACAACTGTTACCAGGTACGCGATCCCTGTCTATTTAGAAAATTTCTACTCACTAAACAAATGATTCGACACTTTGAATCAATTTCATTCACTCATGTCCCAAGAAATCAAAATAGTGTAGCAGACCAAATGGCTAACAACATTCTAGATTGGCACATCAACCAACACATGTAGGACATCACGACATGCATCACATAGGCATCAAAAAATAAAATAATACAAAATAAATAGATCATCATACCATTGCATCCACGTGCATAACAAGTGCCTCCACGGGCATATAAAAATCATAACATTGCATCCACGTGCAACACAGACATAAAAGAAAAGACAAGATGTGCATCCACGTGCATACATGACTATATACCAAAAACGCACATATATATATATATATATATATATATATATATATATATATATATATATATATATATATATATATCATCATAAGCGTCACAAATGTCAGGAGTGCTCTCAACACCCAAATAAACAAAAGGTACACCAGCCGTACAAAATGTGTATCAACAAAATACATCCCCATATGCTCATCATCATTTGGGGGTAGGTACAAGATCACCTAATCATCATGATCACCAGCCCCTCTAGCTCCTCCTCCTCTGGCCCCTCCGGATCATACCGATCCTGAGCCCTCCTCTCAACTATCACCATAGCTACTCTTAGCAAGATCGATCGCCACTCATGGGGAGCATCGAAACAATGGTTGAGAACATGCCAATCTAGATCCCTCCAACCATCATCTGGTGCATGTAACATCCCACAAATCACAAAAATAAAATAAAATTGATATAGCCTATTTTATAAGATAAATGCTATCTGCGGAATGATAATAATTAACTAACAGATGATAACTGCTTCATAAAATTGTCGTATTTATTTTAAACATGAAAATGTACTTGGTTGTAAGTAAGATGCAACAGAACAATGTTTATTTTGTTATGTGTAAAGATATGGTAACAATACTGATGAATTTGTTTGCATATTTCTGAAGGGGTTCCTACCGGGTGCCCTTGGGTTTACTTAGCTTTGAAAGCTAAAGCATTGGATTCTTTCTTTTGCAGATCTGCAGGTAAGGTTATAGAGTAATTCCAGTTTTTACAAGACAAGTTGTAAACTTCAGCTTGTCGTCTCTATGTTTAAGATAATTGTATAATCTTCCATGCATGAAGATGTCGATGGTATGTAACTTCGGTTTAACTTCATCACTTGTATCGTCTTTATGGTAATATTCGTATGTGTCGCTAGCAATGTTATACACTAAACTCGTTGTAACTGTTTGTAGGATTAGTGATAATACAGTTTAGTTTATCCGTCCGAAATTGTAACAAGTTTGATCTTATGAAAGATAGTGTCATCAATAGAATTAAGTGAATCTCCTCGAAATGACAGCTGGAAAGTAATACATCTTGAAATGGTATAGTGATGATATTTGTGTTGTGTCAACTTGTGAATCAAGATGTTGTTAGACATAATAGCATAAGACATAGAGTTGTTGTCAAACCCTAGCTTTCATACAGTGTGAGGGTTATGTATTCATTATACTAACCTTATGAAAGTGGCCTAGCTATTTAAAATGTAATGTGGCCTAGCTATTATAATGTAATGCATGTTTAAATATTAAACCTTGTGATAGTTCCTACAATACTATGACATTGTATTGTTCTATAATACATGATTGATATAATAAATATATCGATTCCATTGTTTTGATAACATATGGAAACTATACTAATAACATTGTTGAAATGTTATATGTAAACTTTATGGCGCGAATGTGCAATATATATGTGATAAGTGAACTTAGAACAAAACTTATACTTATGGCGTGAATGAAATGTCGTGATGCTACCTTATGAATAGAACTTTGCATTGTTGTATTATGATGTTGATATACATACTATGGTTTATTAACTTATAACGTGGTTGTGATATAGTTGTATGGCAGTGTTACTATCCCGAGGATTGCGCTGTCACCATAACTCGGTTCTGATATGAATTAAATGTTGTTGCAGTCGAGACTCTGGCAGAATTCTCCATGAGATCTTAGCATTAAATTCGATCCTGTGTGGGTTAGTGATTTCCACGCTGGCTCTTACGTGTCTGGCTCCATGTGATAACAGTGTTAAGAAATAGTGATGCATCACCGAGCTGTAAGCTCAGCCCTAGGTGATATGGCATCCAACTGTTTTGGGTAATAAATGAAGTCATTGATTTGGTTTGGTCGTAATCACTTCCTTGGTACCATCGTGGTTATGCTGGCTTAATCTCGATCGTTGATCTCATTGTCTCGATAGATGAGATGTGTAGAACCCTAGTCAATCCTTCCTTAGTGTTATTTTTGCCTTTGTGCATTCATTTTGTGATTTTCGTTTGCGAGAAGAGGCCGACAGGCCACTGGTTTACAGGGCTTGACCCTGGGCGGTTGTGGATGGCACTGTGCCTCCAATCTCTGTAATTTTGTTGTGAAAATATTGTATAAGTGCTTGAGTTTTGCTGAGAGAGTAACGGGGCTTTCGTCCGATGGCAATTTAGGTTAGTGGTGAGGTTTGACTCCGAGCTTGGTTGTGGTTCAGTTGCATGTCAACTTCACTACGTTGGATGAAGGATTTGGAAGCTAAAAGCATTCCAATCGACTGTTGAATGCAAGGTAAGTTATCTCGTTTCTTAGTTATGCAATATGTTTCTTTGTTTTGTCAACATTCAAATGATATCGTTGCTGACTCCATGCAGTCTTTGTGGCAGGTACTGCCATCGTTCTATATTCATAGTGCTTGGTTGATGGCAATGGGGAGTACGCGTATTAAAATGGTAAGCCCCGGTGGAAAACCCTCGTAGTTCCTCCTGACAGATTTGTGGCAAACATTGTAACAACCATTATGGAATTCGTGGTTGAAAAACCTGGGTTGTTTCTTAGTTTGCAGAGTAGATGTAATAGTTGATTAATGTACAGGGTTTTTGGTTTTGAACTTGGGCAACGTTCCTTCGTTAAGTAGGGTTTTAGACTCTGTCAAGATGATAATATAAGAGATCGTTTTTGCAAACTATGTGGCCGTGACTATTTTTATGTTTGTAGTTTTGGGGCTTGGCCCGTGATCAAAATCTGTAACTCGTTGGTTTATGAAATAGAAATAAATCGTGTTTAAAACAACCTATGCATAAAATGGTAATGTTTGTGTAACTGGGTTTTAATCATACCTGTGCTATCGTGCTTCTTTCTGGACTGTAAGCTCACGAATTTTTAAAAGATAGAAAAGGAAATCGTATGCAATGTGTGTAAGATGATAGATGCTGCCTACTGTTATTAAATCAATAGTTAAGTGTTGAAATATGTGATGGCTTCGGCCTAATGCCTCATCGTCGATTTGTATGAAACGTTTGTGCTTTTGATTTTGAAAACTTTTCAGAGGTTAGGGTTTGACTATGTCTAATGTATAGAAGAATGAGGATGCTTGTTGTTACGTTTTTTGGCATCCACTAATGTTGTGATTTTGTGTGACTCTGATCCTATAGACATTGTAATGTCTTAAACTTTCAGGATGATATTTGAAATCTATCTATCCGACCTACAGTAATGATTTTGATGTAAAATTTGGTTTGTCTATTGTTAATAAAATAATGAAATGTTAGAGAGATCATTTAACTAGCTCGACTCTGTAGAAGAATTGCGAATCGTTGGCTATATGCCGAGAAGAAATAACAACGTTTTATAGTTATATAATGACTGGTAATGGTTTTGAAAATAAAAAGAGCAAACCCTAGGTTGATAATATGTTACTTCTTATTTGTCTATCTATCCTATATGTACAATAATGATAAATAACAACAGACTATAGTTATTCTTTGAAAATAAACATTTGGAAAACAAAAATGTAAAGAGCAGAAATGATTTCTTTATCTAATATAAACTTTGTTATTTCTATGAAATAGATTTATTATTTTGATGAAAAGAATGGAAATAAGAATAGTATTGTGAGTAAAATGCAGTAGATAATACTAATTAATATTAGCAAATAATTTAACAGAACATATAAAATGGTACTTCCATCACCATGGCAGTTTGCCTATCATATCTTATCTATCTTAATTTGTTTATGTATTGGAGTACGATGTTGTTCCTTTTTGCGTGGGGAAAAATACAGAAACTATTTTATTCAATCAAATCAAATTTTTACAGAATTATTAATTTACACAGGAACTGAAATAAACTTATAAAATAAACAGTGAATGTTAAATAAACAACAGAACTGTAAATATACAAAAATAGATAACATAAATTAAAATAAAATAGATAAGACAATAGAGCCTATAACTGATGATAGGGCTGACAAACACCCAAGGAGGCATGTTCCTCCCAACCTACTTCAGAAGAAGCAGATCAACTGCTGACTTCTAGTTAACCCCCGAGCCTAATTACTGATTCAATAAATGGGTGGAATCTGTGTAGAAGCCAGGCACTCAAAAATACCTTCTCCACTCGGTATCAACTTCCTGAAATAAAATGCCTTCTCCACTCAGCATCAACCTCCTGAACTCAATAAGAGTTTGGCAAACTCACAACATGATCAACAACATAGCATATCCCCTCATCAAATCTCTTGGGTGCAAACACAGCAAAACCCCAAGGTAAATTTCCTCGTTAGGAAAAGTGATGAACCTCAGTTCAATATTTGATGGCTATTATATAGACTGCCTAGGTCTTTTAGTGGTCAATTTGGAATAAATGAGCCTCAAGCTCCAGTCCCATCTTTCATGGCACTATGACCACATTTCAAGGGAGTTGTTCCATACCAACAACTAGTTAGTTGCATCATGATGCTGCCACTTGTCCATTGCCTTCTACCCCAGATTCCATTCCACCTAGTGGATCAGTAACCACTCTTTCAACAATCCTCTTAGGTGTTTGTCTCCTATTTTATTTATTAAATAATAATATATTGTGCAAATTACAGTCATCCTTGGACACATGTCCAACATAAAATTTACAATAAAAGTTATCATAATGTTTCTTAACACAAAATGTTTTCCAGCTTAAAGGGTATGTTACAAACACCCCCTCTTAAGCTCAACATCGTCCTCGATGTTGCTTATTCATCATCAAGTTCCTCATGGAACAGAACCGGATATGTTGTTCGCATATTACCTTCCAGTTCCCAAGTAGCTTCATCAGGGCTAAGGTGCTTCCATTGCACCTTTACCTGCCCTATGGTGCGATTCTGAAGCATATTTTTCCTCCGGTCGAGAATACAGTCCGGTTCCACCTGAAAAATCTCCTTCAGGTTCCACCTGTATGTCATTCCAATTCAACACATGAGTAACATCGTGCACATACTTCTTTAAAGAAGAAAGGTGAAAAACATTGTGGATTTTTAAATTGTATGGAAATGCCAATTGATATGCAACAACTCCTATCCTTGATAGGATTTCGAATGGTTCACAATACCTTGGTGCTAATTTAGCACAGCTCCCAAGCTTCAAATAACTTTTCTTGGGCTTTACCTTTATAAAAATATGGTCTCCTACCTGAAATTCTCTTTCTGTGTGTTTCAAATCAACATAGCTTTTCTGCCGATCTTGGGCAACTTTTAAGTTACCTTGAACTTGTTTCACGGTTAGCTCCATTTCTTTCAATAAATCTGGTCCTAACATCAATCTATCTACAAGATTATCCCACGAAATTGGAGTGCAACATTTTCTTCCATACAAAATTTCAAATGGACTTAACTTAGCAGATGCTTGATAATTATTATTGTAGGCAAATTCTGCTAAGTGCAAGTAATATTCCCACTTAGATGGCTGATCTTTAACATACAATCTTAACATATTTTCCAAAATATGATATACCCTTTCTGTTTGACCATCAGTTTGTGGGTGGAAAGAAGTGCTAAAATTTAACTTAGTATTTAATCCTTTAAACAGTGCTGTCCAAAAGTTACCGGTGAACTTATAGTCTCGGTCTGAAATAATTACCTTTGGAATTCCATACAAGCGAAAAATTTGCTTCATGAAAATATATGCAATGTTAGAAACCTTGAAAGTAGTTTTAACAGGAATAAAATGAGCAGCTTTACTAAGTTTATCAACAACAACCATAATTGAGTCATTCTGCTTCTGATTTTTAGGCAAACCTGTAATAAAGTCAATGCTTATAATTTCCCATTTCCATTCTGGAATTGGTAAGGGCTGCAATAGCCCAGTTGGATGTTGATGTTCAGCTTTAATAGTCTAACAGTCAAAGCATCTAGCTATATATTCAACAACTTCACTCTTCATGTTAGGCAAAAAGTAGTCATTTCTTAACATAGTTATCATTTTCTGATAACCAGGATGCCCTGAATAAGGACTCTTGTGAACTTCATCTAAAATCAACAACTTAACCTTCGAAAAATTAGGCATATAAATTTTGTTTATATAAGTTAAGAAGCCTTTTTCATTAATTATGTAATCTGTTATAACATTTTCAGATGAATTTTCAGCCACTTTATCATGTAATTTTTGGTAATTTTCATCTTATTTAATTCCTTCTTCGATCTGATTTTCCATATCAATTTTTAAAGTACTGATTGCTGCCACAAAACTCAATCTAGCATTTCTGCTCAATGCATCAGCAACCTTATTTTTCTTTCCATTAATGTAATGGATCTCAAAATTGTACTCGCTAAGGAAGGCTAACCACCTAGCTTGCCTCGCGTTAAGATTTGTTTGATCCAACAAATACTTTAAATCCTTATTATCAGTCATTAAAATGAATTTTCTTCTGATCAAGTGATGGCACCACATTTTTAAAGCATGTATCACTGCTGCCAACTCAAGATCATATGTTGCATAATTCTTTTCATGTATTTTTTAACTTCCTTGACTCAAAATCAATTGCATGACCTTCTTGACTTAAGACCCCTCCAAGTCCTCCGTTGCATGCATCCGTGCATACGACGAAATCCTTATTAGGATCTGCAATTTTTAAGATGGGTGCAGTAGTTAACAATTCTTTTAACTTATTAAAACTGTCTTGACACTTTTGATCCCATATGAATTCCTTCCCTTTCTTCTGCAAAGAAGTGATGGGGTTAGCAATTCTAGAGAACCCTTCAATAAACTTTCTATACTAACCCGTTATTCCCATGAATGACCGTACATCAGTTACATCTTTAGGGATAGGCCATTCATTTATTGCTTTTATCTTATCAGGATCAACATAAATACCATCTTTTGAAATTATATGACCCAAATACTAAATTTTATCTTTATAGAAATTAGACTTACTGAACTTAGCGTAAAGCTGATGATCTCTAAGTAATTGTAAAATGATTTTTAGATGTTCGTCATGCTCTTCTTTAGTTTTTGAGTAAACAAGGATATCATCAATGAATACTACTACAAACTTATCCAAATATTTATGCAAAACGTTGTTCATTAAACACATGAACATTGCCGGTGCGTTGGTTAGCCCAAAAGGCATAACTACGAACTCGTAGTGTCCATAACGCATTCTGAATGCAGTTTTGAATATGTCCTCGTCTTTTATTCGGACTTGATGATAACCTGACCTTAGATCAATTTTAGTGAATATCTCTACTTCGCGTACTTGATCAAATAGATCATCTATGCGGGGTAAGGGATACTGGTTCTTAATTGTCATTTTATTAAGCTGATGGTAGTCAATGCACAAACGCATGGTACCGTCCTTCTTTTTAACAAATATTACTGGTGCTCCCCAAGGGGACACACTAGGCCTTATGTAGTTTTTATCTATTAATTCTTTTAGTTGAGATTTTAACTCGTTTAACTCCAGAATATTCATCCTATAGGGGGCCTTTGAGTTTGGTACTGCACCGGGTACTAACTCAATGGTGAAATCAAGTTCTCTTTTCAGAGGTAATCCTGGAATTTCTTCCGGGAATACATCAGAAAAGTCCCTAAGGATGGGAATATCCTCTAGTTTTAACTTGTCTTCTTTAGATGTATGCTTATCATTAACAACATTAACAGCAAACAATTTACAACCTTTTCTAGCAGCTCTCTTTACTTGTAAGGAAGAAATCTGCCTTACTGAAATCTACCTATGAATTCCTTTTACTGTTTCTGAATTACCTTCATTATTTTTACATGTAAAAGATTTATCATAACAATTCAGTATAACTCTATGCTGTTCAAGCCAATCCATGCCTATCAACAAATCATATGACCCTAAGGGTAAAACATTCAGATTAACTTACGTTTTCAGCTAATTTAAAAATACTTCACAATTCTTGACATAATTTGTAACCTTTCTTTTAGTTCTTGTTGCAAGCTGAACTAACCATGCATTATCAAATTTCTCTGTTTTTAGCTTGCAACGGTGTACTAAAGTAGGTGAAATATAACTTAGCTTTGCACCTGGATCTATTAAAATAGAAATAGACTCGTTTTGTATCATACCTTCAATTTCGACCATGGATGTTTGATGGTTCGCTTGACTGTTCTCCAATGCTGCATTTATCCTGGGCATTTCTCTTGCGATATCTCCAACTGTAGGTTATGCTTGCATAGTATGTATGTTGTTGGTTGTCCTCTTGCTGCGTGGGCAATCTGCTCTCTTATGTGGTCCGCCACATTCATAGCACTTTATGGGTCCTTTCTGTTCAGCATACCTGTTGTTATTGTTATTGTTATTGCTGTGATTATTATTATTAGGTACATTTCTTGTAGCAGTAGAGTTCTGAGATGTATTGTTCCGATAATTATTAGGAAAATTTCTATTATTAAATTTTTTCTTAAAACCTCCAGCATTCTGATTAAAATTCTTCTTTTTATAATCATACTGATTAGTCTTATTGTTCTTCTAGCTAGTTGTTCCTTCTCTTTTTCTGTTTTGGTCAAAACAAAAAATTTCCTTCCTCATGGCCTCTTCCAAAGTGGAAGGATTATCATATTCGATACGATCTTTTATATTAAAAGGTAAACAACTGAGAAACCTTTGTACTTTAGGCTTTTCCTCAACCATGCAGGGTACGTACCTTAGCAAGCTAAGGAACTTGCTGCACAGTTATTTCATGTTCATTGTACCCAACTTTAAATCGTAAAACTCTTTTGACTTATCTTCAAAGTACTGTTTCGACAAAAACTTCTTTTTAAACAAACTTTTAAACATAGTCCAAGTTACTTCTTTTTCTTTTATGCTCTTGATTCTTTTAAGATCCTGCTACCAGATATCTATCTTTCCGGTCAGATTGTAAATAGCCATCTTGGCTTTCAGTTGAGAAGAGTAATCATAAATATTAAAGTACTTTTTCATTCCAGATAGCCAAGCTTCGGCTCTCTCACCCTTCTCACTTTCGCCATTAAAAGTAGGTGGTTTAATCTTTATAAATTCCCAAGTAATCTGTTCATGGTGCTTATGTTTTCTCTTTTTAGAGTAGCATTCACTGTTAGTGCTGTCATAATTCATGTCTTCATTACTTGAATCAGATTTAGAGGATGAGTAATTGTTCCTTTTATCATTTCTTGTTTTCTTATGCTTATGTTGGTGGGACATTATTTTAGAATCAACCTTAAATTCTGATTTTTTGCCTCTTTCATCACTATGACAGTTTCCCTTTAAATTCTATTGTAACTCTTCCTGTACCTTAAGAATCCGTTCATTTTCTTCTTTAACAACTTTTAACTCAGATTTTAAATCCTGTACAGTGCATAAAATTTCAAAAGACTGGTTGTTTAAATCAACATAAATTCCTTCAGTGTTATTATGATTAATACGTTCAATACGAGGAGATCTGTCCTCTGTTGATTCCTCTGGTATTTCCATACCTGCAATTAAAAGTCAATCTGTTCTGTGCAAAAATAAAATTAAATTACAAAGGTTAGTAACATAAACTTTCTGATTTATTTTTCTGTTTGTGCGCATGAGCCTCAATCAGGCTTAGAGTTTGAACTTGCGCTCTAATACCACATGTAACATCCCAAAAAATTGCAAAATAAAAAAAAGTTTTGATATAGCCTATTTTATAAGATAAATGTTATCTGCGGAATGATAATAATTAACTAACAGATGATAACTGCTTCATAAAATTGTAGTATTTATTTTAAACATGAAAATGTACTTGGTTGTAAGTAAGATGTGACAGACCAATGTTTATTTCGTTATGTGTAAAGATCTGGTAACAATACTGATGAATTTGTTTGTATATTTCTGAATGGGTTCCTACTGGGTTCCCTTGGGTTTACTTAGCTTTGAAATCTAAAGCATTGGATTCTTTCTTTCGCAGATCTGCAGGTAAGGTTATAGAGTAATTCCAGTTTTTACAAGACAAGTTGTAAGCTTCAGCTTGTTGTCTCTATGTTTAAGATAATTGTATAATCTGCCATTCATGAAGATGTCGATGGTATGTAAATTCTGTTTAACTTTGTCACTTGTATCGTCTTTATGGTAATATTCGTATGTGTCTCTAGCAATGTTATACACTAAACTCGTTGTAACTGTGGGTAGGATTAGTGATAATACAACTTAGTTTATCCGTCTGAAATTGTAACAAGTTTGATCTTATGAAAGATAGTGTCATCAATAGAATTAACTGAATCTCCTCGAAATGACAGCTGCAAATTAATACGTCTTGAAATGCTATAGTGATGATATTTGTGTTGTGTCAACTTGTGAATCAAGATGTTGTTAGACATAATAACATACGACCCTAGCTTTCAATACAGTGTGGGGGTTATGTACTCATTATACTAACCTTATGCAAGTGGCCTAGCTATTTAAAATGTAATGTGGCCTAGCTATTATAATGTATTGCATGTTTAAATGTTAAACCTTGTGATAGTTCCTACAATACTATGGTATTGTATTGTTTTATAATACATGATTGATATATTAAATATATCGATTCCATTGTTTTGATAACATATGGAAACTATACTAATAACATTGTTGAAATGTTATATGTAAACTTTATGGCGCGAATGTGCAATGTATATGTGATAAGTGAACTTAGAACAAAACTTATACTTATGGCGTGAATGAAATGTCATGATGCTACCTTATGAATAGAACTTTGCATTGTTGTATTATGATGTTGATATACATACTATGGTTTATTAACTTATAACGTGGTTGTAATATAGTTGTATGGTAGTGTTACTATCCCGAGGATTGCGCTGTCACCATAACTCGGCTCTGATATGAATTAAATGTTGTTGCAGTTGAGACTCTGGCAGAATTCTCCATGAGATCTTAGCATTAAATTCGATCCTGTGTGGGTTAGTGATTGCTATGCTAGCTCTTACGTGTCTAGCTCCATGTGATAACAATGTTAAGAAATAGTGATGCATCACTGAGCTGTAAGCTCAGCCTTGGGTGATATGGCATCCAACTGTTTTGGGTAATAAATGAAGTCATTGATTTGGTTTGGTCGTAATCACTGCCTTGGTACCATCGTTGTTATGCTGGCTTAATCTTGATTGTTGATCTCATTGTCTCGATAGATGAGATGTGTAGAACCCTAGTCAATCTTTCCTTGGCGTTATTTTTTCCTTCATGCATTCATTTTGTGATTTTTTGTGTGGGAGAAGAGGCCGACATGCCACTAGTTTACAGGGCTCGACCCTGGGCGGTTGTGGATGGCACTGTGCCTCCAATCTCTGTAATTTTGTTGTGAAAATACTGTATAAGTGCTTGAGTTTTGCTGAGAGAGTAGCGTTGAAGCCATGTGGCTTTCATCCGGTGGCAATTTAGGTTAGTGGTGAGGTTTGACTCCGAGCTTGGTTGTGTTTTAGTTGCATGTCAACTTCACTGCATTGGATGAAGGATTTGGAAGCCAAAAGCATTCCAATCGACTATTGAATGCAAGGTAAGTTATCTCATTTCTTATTTATGTAATATGTTTGTTTGTTTTGTCAACATTCAAATGATATCGTTGCTGATTCCATGTAGCCTTTGTGGCAGGTACTGCCATCGTTCTGTATTCACAGTGCAGGGTTGATGGCAATGGGGAGTACGCGTATTAAAATGGTAATCCCCGGTGGCAAACCCTCGTAGGTCCTCCTGGCAGATTTGTGGCAAACGTTGTAACAACTGTTCTGGAATTCGTGGTTGAAAAACCTGGGTTGTTTCTTAGTTTGCAGAGTCGATGTAATAGTTGATTAATGTACAAGGTTTTTGGTTTTGAAGTTGGGCAACATTCCTTCGTTAAGTAGGGTTTCAGACTCTATCAAGATGATAATATAAGAGATATTTTTTGAAAACTATGTGGCCGTGACTGTTTTTATGTTTGTAGTTTTGGGGCTTGGCCCGTGATCAAAATTTGTAACTCATTCGTTTATGAAATAGAAATAAATCATGTTTAAAACAGCCTTTGTGTAAAATGGTAATGTTTGTCTAACTGGGTTTTAATCATACCTGTGTTATTGTGCTTCTTTCTGGACTGTAAGCTCATGAATATTTAAAAGATAGAAAAGGAAATTGTATGCAATGTGTGTAAGATGATAGACGCTACCTACTGTTATTTAATCAATAGTTAAGTGTTGAAATATGTGATGGCTTCAGGCTAATGCCTCATTGCCGATTTGTATGAAACGTTTGTGATTTTGATTTTGAAAACTTGTCAGAGGTTAGGGTTTGACTATGCCTAATGTATAGAAGAATGAGGATGCTCATTGTTACGTTTTTTGGCATCCACTAATGTTGTGATTTTGTTTGACTCTGATCCTACAGACATTGTAATGTCTTAAAATTTCAGGATGATATTTGAAATCTATCTATCCAACCTACAGTAATGATTTTGATGTAAAGTTTGGTTTGTCTATTGTTAATAAAATAATGAAATGTTAGAGAGCTGATTTAACTAGCTTGACTCTGTAGAAGAATTGCAAATCGTTGGTTATATGCCGAGAGGAAATAACAATGTTTTATAGTTATATAATGATTGGTAATGGTTTTGAAAATAAAATGAGCAAACCCTAGGTTGGTAATATGTTACTTATTATTTGTCTATCTATCCTATATGTACAATAATGATAAATAACAGCAGACTATAGTTATTCTTTGAAAATAAACATTTGGAAAAAAAAAATGTAAAGAGCAGAAATGGTTTCTTTATCTAATATAAACTCTGTTATTTCTATGAAATAGATTTATTGTTTTGATGAAAAGAATGGAAATAAGAATATTATTGTGAGTAAAATGCAGTAGATAATACTAATTAATATTAGCAGATAATTTAACAGAACATATAAAATGGTACTTGCATCACCATGGCAGTTTGCCTATCATATCTTATCTATCTTAATCTGTTTCTGTACTGGAGTACGATGCTGTTCCTTTTTGCATGGGGAAAAATACAGAAACTATTTTATTCAATCAAATCAAATTTATACAGAATTATTAATTTACACAGGAACTGAAATAAACTTATATAATAAACAGTGAATGTGAAATAAACAACAGAACTGTAAATATACAAAAATAGATAACTGAACTTAAAATAAAATAGATAACACAATAGAACCTGTAACTGACGATAGGGCCAACAAACACTTGAGGAGGCCTGTTCCTCCCAACCTGCTTCAGAAGAAGCAGCTCAATTGCTGACTTCTAGTGAATCCCCGAGCCTGATTACTAATCCAATAAATGGGTGGAATCTATGTAGAAGCAAGGCACTCAAAAATACCTTCTCCACTTGGCATCAACCTCCTGAAATAAAATGCCTTCTCCACTCAACATCAACCTCCTAAACTCAATAACAGCTTGGTAGACTCACAACATGATCAACAACATGGCATATCCCCTCATGAGATCTCTTGGGTGCAAACAGAGCAAAACCCCAAGGTAAATTTCCTCATCAGGAAAAGTGATGAACCTCAGTTCAATATTTGATGGCTATTATATAAACTGCCTAGGTCTCTTAGTGGTTAGTTTGGAGTAAATGAACCTCAAGCTCCAGTTCCATCTTTCAGGGCACTATGACCACATTTCAAGGGAGTTGTCCCATACCAACAACTAGTTAGTTGCATCATGATGCTGCCACTTGTCCATTGCCTTCCACCCCAGATTCCATTCCACCTAGTGGATCAATAACCACTCTTTCAACAGTCCTCTTAGGTGTTTGTCTCCTATTTTATTTATTAAATAATAATATATTGTGCAAATTACAGTCATCCTTGGACACCTGTCCAACATAAAATTTACAATAAAAGTTATCATAATGTTTCTTAACACAATGTTTTCCAACTTAAAGGGTATGTTACAGTGCATCCACTAGTAGCACCTCCAAGGTATCACGTACATCCTCTAGGGAATCATCTCGTTGACGCACAACTCCTCATACACGAGGCGGCGGTGCCTCTACCGGTGGAGCTACCACCGTCATCATCTGTCCTCGACGTCCTATATGGTCCACTGGAGGCCTCGGACCAACATCTTCCATGACCCACAGTAAACCAAGTCAATATCATATAAACATTTCTAGCTATACTCATAACAAAACATATAAACATGATATAATAGAGAAATAAAAACAAAGACATACTGTCTAACCCCCAAGCATGTCCCTAAGCTTGAGGCATCTCAGGGTCTCCCCATAAGTCCATACCCACATATGGATAGTCATCAATAACAACAGGCATATGCTCCCACTGGTCATACATCTCTGATGAGAAGAACCGCTGGATGCCACCACCACCTCGGGGCATCATCTCCCCCCAGTGCACCATCTCCCCCCACTGCACCATCTACAGCTCACTCCTCGGTCCCTCCCGAACCGGCACACACGGCCACAAGGTAGGTACCTACTCGAAAAAGAAACAGTAGAGGAAAGAAGCATAACTAAGCTCTCCTCCCTCCTAACTAACCTTGTTCAGCTCTCGTCGAACACAGGCCAAAAACATCTGCCCCCAAGCAAAATAGGTCCCTCTCAAGACACTGTGAACCATCATCATTTTTCCCCTTGACAAATGATGGGGCGCCTGTGCACCAAGCACCCACAAAACACAAGCCGCCACCTCCTACATATCCAGCTCCCACAGATCTGAGATACTTAGTGCATTGTTCTACACACGGGCTCCTGGAATGCAGAATCTCTCTAGGAGATCCTCAATATCCATACCGGCCGGAATCCTTGGCTGGGTGTCCCCTATCTCACCCAAACGAGGCAAGCCAGTAAGAAAATACACATTAGTCAAGGTGATCTCCAGTCGCTCACCTTGCACCATGAAAGCCACCTCCTTCAGATCCTAGAAGTCAACCAACTTGTTCAGCAGATCTCTGACTGAATGCATGATAGGAATCTGAGAAAACTTTAGTAGTCCGCCCAAAGCCAAGGCTTCCCGCACATCCAGGTCATCCCGAATACTGTCCATCAGTCCCACATCAATCTCCCTCTCCCTCCATGACATCAGCGGCCTCCTCAGCATCCTTGCAAAACACCACAAAATTTTTTAGAAAAATAAAACAAAATTTTTTCCCTACCCAAGCGATCCCCATTGCGACTTTCGGGCCCTTAGCCACGATGAACATGATGACTTTCAGCCTCATAGCCACAATGAGCATCGCGGGTATCAGCCCTAACAACCGCGATGTGCATCGCGGTTGTAAGTGCTCACAGCCGCGATGAGCATCGCGACTGTCAGACCCACAACCGCGATGCACATCGCGACTGTAAGCACCCACAGTCGCGATGAACATCATGGCTGTAAGAAACCACGGCCGTGATGAACATCGCGACTATTGGACCCACAGCCGCGATGCACATTGTGGCTATCCATCCCATACCCATGATGTGCATCGCGGAAAAAGACCCAAAACCCGCGATATTTCGCGTTGGCAAGCCAACGTGGAATATTCGCAGCTTTTGAGACCCCGATGCTCAACAAAAGTAAATAATTTGAAAGGCTAAGGCACATAGGTTTACCTGAAACTCGCAGTATGAAAAATCGATGGTCGAATCTCCCACAAATCAATAAAATGCTCTGACCCAACTAAATTTCTCTGTGAAAGTCAACGGTGAAAATGACACTTGTCACATTGGGTCCACTTGTTATTTATAGAAATTTGACCATTTTCAATCAACCATTTCGGCATCATACAACGTCCATTTTTCAAACCGTTGCTACCATTGGAATCAGCACATCGAGAACTTCATGACAGTCCACTCCTTTTCTCATTTCCACTAGGTCCCGTTTTTAGGCATTTTTTACATGCCCCTCGTCACCTCGATTTACATGCCACATCAGCCGTGGTCCATTTTTTAAGAGTCTTATATCGCCGGATTCATTTTTTCGTGCTCATGATGATGCTTGAGACCATTTCTTGCCCTCACCACCAGATTTTTCGGGCACTTTTTACATGCCCCTTGTCGCCTCGATTTGTGTGCTAAATTGGTCGTGGTCCATTTTTTACGAGTCTTATATCGCCATATTCAGTTTTCCGCGCTCGTGATGATGCTGGAGATCATTTCTTGCTCTCAACCCTAGAATTTTTGGGCACTTTCTCACATGCCCATCATCCCCTCGATTTGCGTGCCACATCGGCAACTGTTAGATTTTACAAATTTTTGCACCACAACTTATACATGAGCCCACCACTCAATCCATACTGCAATTATGGCATTTTTTGCATTCATAAACCAGCGAGGCCCCATTAGTGTTCCCCCTATCACCATGCTTATCCCCATACTCGCCCTTTGATTGAACACTTCCTCGTTGCCTCTCCATTACTTTTGTTCGGTATAATTTTATCCCATTTTTCGGGCTGAGCAATTCCTTTACAAAAAAGGCACTTAGGGAGTTTCTGTTAAGCTCTTTTATGACTCCTAAAACAATGAAAAGATTGCCGAGCAATCTTGCTTCCTTTCATGCTTGCTAAAAGTATCTAAAACGGCATCTAGCTGGTATAAGTTTACCCCTTTTCCAAACCTTGTAGACTAATCACGAAAAAGGAATACTCTAGTCACATTGGCTAGAAGAGTTTTCCATTTGCATCATTTTATGCTTTTTCGGGCCTTGGAGACTGACATACGAAAAAGAACACCAATGGAGTCTACTTACCACTTTCAGACTCCCTAAAATTGAAAGCAACCATGAGCAATCGCCGTCTTGGGCTCGTACAAATCCACAGGACGGTACTCATCCACAAATTCAGAGTCTTCTTATCATTTTCAGACTCCTTAAAAATGAAAGCACTCATGAGAATGAACAGTCCCGGGCTCGCATAAATCCACAGGATAGTACCATTTTAGAGCATGCTTCTATCCCTTCTTGGAGCTCATTAAAACCATGAAGAAGGCCCCAACGGTGCCTCTCAGCACCACAACAGATCATGTCTACTCACATGGCAACTTCCCCATTATGGTCGCCTTTGTTTAGAGCATTCTGCAATATATCACCCTGAGAACCTCCCGATATCATCCATCAGCTTTCCCCTCAGAGTCACTCTAGTCTGCATAACTCCCCCATGATCCCTTAGAGCTATGATCCCCTCCCTAAAGTTAGTTTGATATGCTTCCAGGTCAACCATGTCATCATGCCTTGAACAAAGGAATTTTGATTCCACCTACTCTAAGACCTCAGTTATGCCCCATCCCCACAGTATGTCAGTCCTGCGATCAGTACTATCACACTTCAATTGTACACCTTGAGCTCTTGTCAAGGAAACATCCTCGCCTTGGTAGTTTCCGGTCTCCCTCTATCAACGCCAACCAAATCTATTCCAGAGGATAGACCTAGAAGTCCCTGTGCCTTGGACTCATCACCATTAGTGATGAGTGCCTACGGATCATTTTGAAAGGAGTCCTCAGTGCCTCTCCAAGTGATTGTTTCTCACATGCTCGACTTCAACACCTTAATCACATCGTTGAGACTCGTACAGGGTATCAATCCTTTCAGTTATTTGTTAAAGACCCCAGATATCACCTGACTCTACCACATTTGAGAGTGCAATTGAGGAAACAACTAGTTACATATTCCCATGGATATTTGGGTTGTGCTTGGCGACAATTTTCAGATGTACCGCATTTTTATATTCCCTCCAGTATACAGTTACATATACTCCTCAGAGTTGACTCATAGTTATTGAGTCCCTCCAGATGTTGGACACCTTCAGTTTCAGCAGTTCATCAACCCTTCTGATACCTTATTCATAATGGTTGTTTCCTTTTTCCAGTGTATCAGTTATTGAGATCAGTCATGGTATGATCATGAGTACGTCCTAGCATTGTGTCCCCTCTGGACCATTATGATGTACCAATAGTTTTTATGTATTATTCAGGTCCCTCTTCTTGGGCCTAATTGTTATGTATATGTCTTGATACGAGCATGGGTATGCCCGCCTCATCGATAATCAGAGATTATTCCTCATTCATTTTGAGGCCATGTATTTTTTCAGTTTTTTGTAGCTTCCAAGGGGCCGTTGTTCCAGTATCCAATCGGTCTCTTCTCTTCTACAAACCCCAGGAAAAAAGGAAAAAGAACTATGATGTCTATCGGCCATACGATGAGCTCTTGCCCTCACACCACAAGAAAAAAGGTCATTGGTGAGGGTCCAAAAATGTCACCATAAGCTCATTTGGTGATGGTCAAGAGGGGTCCCATCACCAAAACCTGAGCGTCACCAAAGGCACCGTCACCTTAAGTGGGGGTATGTGGTGGCATTCAAGGCCCGCCACCAATAATTATGATTATTCCAGGTTGTGACTGTCACCAATATCTATGAAGTGTTAGTGATGGACCTACATTGCCCCTCACCATTTGATGCATATATGGTGATGATCAATGACCGATCATTGGTGAGGGTTGAGACATGTCACCATAATCTTATCGGTGATGGTGAAAAATGAGGACGTCACCAAAATGTGAATGTTACCAAAGGCTGTGTCCCCAAAAGTAGAGGTGGTGTGGTGACATTCAATGTTCAACACTAATAAGGATTATTAGTGACAAATAGTGACCCTCACCAATTTCAATGTTCGACATTAATAAGGATTATTAGTGACAAATAGTGACCCTCACCAATTTATATGAAGTTTCGGTGATGGACCTAAGGGCCTCCATCACCAAAACACTGAACGTCGCCAATGACATATGATGAGGGCCTTACAATGACCCTCAATATTGAGGATATTTCCATTAACATATCAATGGTGACAACTGCTCTGAGATTGTCACCGCTTTTCATTTTGAAAATCTCTTGATGACGCGGCATAAAGGACCGTCGCCATTGCTTATAAAATTGTAAAAAAAATTATTATAATGGTCCTTAAAGGATAACGGTTCAACGTCACCATTGCTTTCCACAATGGTGACAATGGTGACAAACAATTGATTAGAAGAGAAGTATGTCCACTCATTGTTGATAGAGCACCTTCCTTGCTGTTCTGGGCATCTTTTCAATTCAACCTACATAGATTTGAAGGGATAGTTTTCTGTTGTGTTCACTGTACCTTACAAAGGCATATTTCTGAGTTTGCTAGTTGTAGTTTAGAGGGGCAATTTTCTGAGTTGTTGGTTGTACTTGGCAGGGGCATATTTCTGTTCTTGTTGGTTGTACTTTACAATCATAGGAATTGTTACCTTGCATGGATTAGTTTCAACAGGCCTATAAAATTGCTTGCAAAAAATAATGTAGTAGGCCTATAAATATTTAAACACTAAACTATGGTAATTAAAAAATAATTCTAACTACGATTGCATCATGCCTATTAAAATTTTTGGATCATAATTCTATTGGCCATCATTATTTACGATTTGAGCAAATCCTAGGGACATAAAAATTTATTATCTAAACTTAGTTTTGTATGTTCCTTCAAAAGATAATTTTGGAGAATGGATTCAATATGTTGGAACTCATTCTAGTATATCGATTAAAAAACATGCATGTACCTGCTATATAATTTCATGTTTCCTAACCTGCCAGTATTGAAGAAAAATGTTGGGTGTGGATGATTTAAGTGGCCTGCCATGATGCCAGAATGGAAATTAAGTAGTGTGTAAGGTGCCAGAAATGAAGCAAAATCAATGTGCCATTGGGCAGAGCTAATTCAAGTTTTTTCCATGTTTGAAACCGCATACAGGGCAGAGAATAGACACGTTTGACACTGTAGAATTCATACAAGGCAGAAGAATAGTCATGATTGATATTGCAGAATCGACACAGGGCAGCATTGGGCGAAGCACGCAGTTCCTCGATGGACTATGACTATCACAAGCAGACTGGTCTTGGAAGCTCCAGGTTACCAGGTCAAAGGAGAGAGCTTTGATCTTCTTAATTTATCTATTCAAATCTAATAAATATTTAAATCCAAAAATCGTTGTAGCAGGAAGAAGGATTTTTAATTTTTTTTTTTTGTTGATCGCTATAGCAGGAAGAACTGAGAATGACATTCTCAGCTCAGAGGAGTCATAAGAAGTATGTCAGATTGCTCTCTAAACTATACATGGAAGCACACAGTTAAGGGATCAGTCTCCAATAGATTTTGTTTTGGAAAATTAGAGTTAATAATTCATGTCAGAGACTGGGCAGAGCTAGCTATCAATGGTAGCTCTCGATTAAGGGATCAGTCTCCCCTTCCATTTGTAATCTAATTCATTTTCCTCTTTTTAATAAAAGCTAATTAACCGTCATTGTTAAAAAAAAATATTTGAGAATTTTCTCTTTATAATTGTCATGTTCCAGAATCCAAGCATTAGTTTCAGCAGGTATATAAACATGCTTGAATAAACAACAAAGTATCATATCCTGTGAATTATCGGTGTTATCTCAACTTACATTCATTTTTTAATTCTCATATATAACATAAATGTAGAGCACCCATAAAAGTGCAAAATTCCTAAGATTCATATTGGCATGAAATTACACATTTTTTTTGGAAATGCTTCAACAAACTTCCTCTGATGCATTACATAGGGTAGACTTTCTTTGCTTACCTACCCAATATGAGGTGTAGCTATACCCATCAAAATTGCTTGGGACTAGTACCCGGCTTCATCCCTTTTAAACTCATGTCAGTCAAGTGGAGCAGGTCACAAGCAAAATGTAACCCTAGTAGATGGTGATGACCAATGGCCTCTTGGAATAAATTGAACATTTGGTTATTATTATTATAACATTTTACTAATTTAAAAAAGAAAAAATATCACATTGTTATAAGTAAAGTAAATAGAACTGATTCACTAACCTGTTTACACAATAACTAAAATAGATATCTAAGCTTTTTTAAGCATCTGGAAACAACATAGCAAAAGATGATATAAAATGTTGTAACAATAGTTTAATAACGTATATCTACAGGCTTGGCCTAAGCCTGTAAGATGAGTTGTTTTTTACACTTACAGATGCACAAATGGAAATCAGACATATGGGCCTTCTTTGGAATCATGTCACCCAGCTCATCCTCTTGTTTGTTCCTCCAAGTTCGTTCTAATGTTAACTGAGGAGTGGATTTATTGCAGACTGGTCATAGAACAAAGGAAGCATAGTTTATGTTTCCATTGCAATTAAATGTTAATGAAGGTCAATGGAAACTAAACAAGCACTATAAATCAACACTATAGACAACAACAAAAGCACAAGATATTATTGAAAAAGCTATTCAAACAAAGTTTTTGAACTCCAGCGAAAAGCATGAACCATACCTCAGTCATTATTTCTGCCAGCTGCTTGATAGTGACCTCATTATTAGGATTGCCAACATTGAAAATGTGATTGTTTTCCTTGTAAGGAATTTCCTGAAAAATGAAATAGGTAAGTACTATAAATATATAAGCACAATACAAGATCAGTAGAAATCCACAAAGAATTGTTGTTACTTACCATCATCAAGAGAATAGGTCATCTAGCTTATTGTGCCCCATATGTTTAAAGACTGCTTATACAATTCCAAGCATGGAAAACCAACACAAAACAACACTAATTTTTTCCTTAAAGAAATCTATTGTGGAATAAATCCAAGTTAATGATTTAAAAATAAAAAAACAAATGCAAAACACAACCAAAAATACACCACTATAAAATGATATCATTCCATACCCAAGTTAACACATCTAGAAAGTAAATATGAAGCAATTACAACCACATAGCAGTCCACTTACTTTCCAAGAGCACAATCAAACATAAAGGACGAGCTATAAATAATCCACTGGATAGTCCAAGAACATCTTAATTCAGTCCAAGAGAAAAGATCAAAACTAGCATTTATCAAGAACATCATTCATTCAATGTAAATCCAAACCATTAGTGACCCAATATGCAAAGTTTGCAAATGTATAAACCATGTAAAGGTGAATATGGCAGAATCGATATGTTTTATTGTTTAATATTCAACCATATTCCTTCACAATCTGAACGGACATAATCCACATTCACGTCAACATCGACATCGACTATATCTTCTTCAGTTACACATTTTGCTTCTTGAAAGTCTGTAACCCCTGAAAAATCTGCATACTCGGGTTCATATGATGTACTATTTCTCAATCCTTTTGGAGGACATGTTAACACTACATACCAGTCAGTCTCAACTGGATCTTGTACATAGAATACCTGTTTAGCTTACGATGCCAGAATAAATGGATCATCTTGCCAATGATTCTGACTTAAGCATCTCTTCATATTCACCATTGTAAAACCCAAATCATCATTTTTAATCCCTCTCTTATTGTATACATCGACCCAATTACATTTGAACAATGTGCACTCCATCAAAAATAGTCCAATGTAATTATTTCTTCTATTACTCCATAAAATGTTGTTTTCTGAAGTACAGGGTTTGGATATTTGGAACTTGACCTCATCATTGTTCTGGCTTCCAAACACACACCACTATTTTGTGTGGTTCTCTCATTATCCATTCTTTTTGTATGGTATCTATAACTATTGGTTAGGTATCCCTTGTACTTATTCACAAATTTCCTTGGGCCCCGCGCTAGCCATTTAAGTTTATCAGACACATTTCAGTCTCCTTCCGCCTACATATTTTCAATTTTTTTAATGTAGTTAGAACACATACATCCAACCTATGATAAAATATTTAAATTTGTACATGACAATATTCAACATGTAATGATTTGTAAGTACTTATAACATAAATAGTATCAAGTGACCTGTTTTTTTAGCCAACTAGAAAACTGTTGGGTGTGGAGTCTCTGCAATAGAACTTCATCCTTTTTGGTTTGGGTAAATGAGATTTTGTGCATCGTAATTTGACAATTATGGATAGTAAAATTGGTTGTTAATGTGTTTTGATAAAATATGAATAAAAATAATTTGAAATGTCAAATACATTATTCTATCCATGGATCTGTGTTTTGTTAAACCACAAACAAACAAAATTTTGAAGGTCAAACATGTTACTTACTCTATCCATGGATCAACTTCATTTGTGTGAAATAGAACCCACCTATGGGCTTGTTCCCAACTAATGTTATCCATTTCTGATGGAATTGAAGCAAATAATGGCTTTCCATCAAGAATTACTTCTTCAACTTCATCGTCCCACAATTCATTTTGACCATGTGTGGTTCCAATAGCTTCCATACCTTTCAAGTATCCTCCACAAAACTTTATTGATTCCTCCACATTGTAGCTTTCAGTGATGCATCCTTCAGCCCTATTTTTGTTCTTAACATAACTCTTGTATACTTTCATACACCTACAAAAAGAGCATATTTTTTAAGTAATGTCAAAAGCTTTGAATAAATTATTCTTCTTGTGGTTCTTGATAGCAAGTAAAGTTCCATATACCTCTCAAAGGGGTACATCAATCTATATGAAACCGGGCCACAATATCGAAGCTCACGTATCAAATGCATCATTATATCGAAAAATGAAGGAGGGAAGTACTTTTCAAGCGAGCACATTGTCTCCACAATATCATTTTCCAACTTGTCAAGGCTCTCTATTGAAACCGATTTTGCACAAATTTGCCTATAAAAGTAACAAAATTTACAAAGCGTCTTTCGAACAGCAATTGGTAGCACATGGCATAGAGCTACTGGGAGAAGTTGTTGCATTAGAACATGGAATCATGTGCTTTCATTCCACAGAACTTAAGCTCTTCCATAGATATATGATTTTTTGGATTAGAGCTATAACCATCTGGCACTTTTAATGTGAAAAGAACGTGTTATTGGGTCTCTTTCTCTTTCTTTGAAAGAGTATGTGGTGCTGGTGGAAGGAATATTTTTTTTCCTTTAACTTCTGGCCATAGTGATTTTCTCAAACCCATTTTTTGCAAGTCATCTCGTGATTTTTTTCCATCTTTGGACTTCCCTTTTATATCCAAAAGAGTTCCAAAAATGCTTTCACACACATTCTTCTCCACATGCATTACATCTAAATTGTGACGTTGTAGGTGTTTCTGCATTCCTACACATTGAGAATATTGGAAAATTATTTAATATGGAGGAAATCATAAACAATGAATTCAATGAAGACATCTAAGCACAATGAGGTCATATAAGCATGCAATGTATAATAATTAGGAATGGTTGATGTCTCTACATACCTCCCAATATGGCAGATTGAATAGGATTGATTGTTTCTTCCACACCACAACATTAGTTTTTTCACCTTTTTCCTTATTTATTTTCCTTTTTTTTTATTCACTCTTCCCCTAAACTATTTTGTTTCCCCTTGTTTCCTTAAAAATATCTGACACTCTTACAACTGGAGGGGCATAATGAAGCTCCTCCTTCCCATTAAATGGTCCCTTATGTGAGCGAAACTTATGATTTTGAGGAAGAAATCTCCTATGTCCCATGTACACACATTTCTTGCTACAATTGAGGTACTCTGATTCTGTGTTCTTTCCACATATGGGGCATTCATTATAGCCTTTTGTTGTGCAACCAACCATATTCCCATAAGCTGGAAAGTCATGAATCACCCGCATAAGAATCGCCTTCATGTTAAAGCATGTGTTATTGTAAGCATCATATGTCCATACTCCTTGGTCCCATAATTCCTTTAGTTCATCTACCAAGGGTTCCAAATACACATCAATGTCATTACCTGGTTGCTTGGGACTAGGTATTAACAATGTTAAAATACAAAAATTCCTTATTGTGCACAACCATGGTGGGAGGTTGTATGTAACCAACACTACAGGCCAAACACTGTATGTACTGCTCAAGTCTCCAAATGGATTAAATCCATCTGCTGCCATTGTAAGTCATACATTGCGGGGTTCGCCTGAAAAACCAAGCCATATTTCATCAATAATTTTCCAGGCTGGGCTATCAACAGGGTGGCGCATATGACCATCATTGCTTGCATTCTCATGATGCCACCTCATTTTTTGTGACATGTCCGTAGAGCTAGAACAACAAAGAAAATGTTTCATTTATATATAATATTATCATATAATAACACTATGAAAAATGGTAAAGATAATACAAGAAGTTGAAAACTTGAATACAATTATGGTGTTGAAAATCATACCTATACATTCTCCTTAGCCTCGGTGCTATGGGGAAATATCTTAACACCTTTGCAGGAACACCTTGACGTACCTTTTGAGATTGAGCATCCACCTTCCATCAAGATTTTCCACATGTTGGGCATTCGTCTTTACTTTCGTTACTTCCTCGATATAAAATGAAATCATTGGGACATGCATGTATCATATCATAGTTTAATCCCAAGCATATGCAAACTCTGGAAGTGTGTTATCTCTAGGAAGTGTATTTTTATGCAATTTTAACATTTGTCCAAAACTTCTATCAGACCATCCACTATTCACTTTGAGATTGTAATATTCCACGGTTGTTGATAGTTTTGTGAAATCAACACAACCAGGGTACAATGGCATATTTGCATCTTCGATTAACTTCCTATATTCATTAACTTCATTTAGTACATTTGTTGATGCCAAACCCACATTATCACAACCTTCGTTTAGGTTTTGATCAAGACATGGATAAGCATCATTCACCATATGAAGCACTTGATCACCAACAATGGTTGTATCATCATCCTTTTCAAGTGGATCATTACCATTCTGAAACCATGTTCCAGGCTCATCAACCTGATTATCGTAATGGCATTGTACATGTCCATAACCCTATTAATAAGAAAATTAAAATTCATGTCAATGATTTTATGTTTTTTATGAAAATTAGAATGAATAGATATTGGTCAAATAGGGGCCTTTACCAATGCAAATTAGCTTACCAGTTGAGATGACATATGCTCTATAACTTCATGTGGATCATTTTCAGAGCATTTCCTAGCCTCATCAATAACAGATGGAATCTAAAGGTGATAGGAAAACATAATTAAGCACATATAAATATAATTTATATGTTTATTGTAATACAACACATATAAATATAATTTATATCTTTATTGTAATATAAGTAAGTTTGAAACTAGATCAATTCATTTATTTCAATATACCTGACTATGAATGCTCTCTCCATGAAAATACCAAATTTTATATTGTTATATTATTCCATCACAAATCAAGTGCTCGCGTATTTTATCAAATGTTTGTACTTTGACTATGCTACATTTATTACATGGGCATCTTATTCCTTGAATGCACCTCGGCAAACTTTAAGAATTCCTCAACCCCATCTCTATATTCTTGTAGTGTCCTACACATAACCAATTTCCATTAAGTCACATAAATTTAATTGAGAACAAGTTAGCACTGACACATTTTTTTGGTATATCACGATGAATAACCAATTATTGAAACTATACCTACTTTTCAAGTTCATCCAGTTTCATTTGTCCATTTGATAATATGCTCCAAGCTCCTTTGAAATTATGTCTACAGTGAACTAAAAAAGTTAGTTGATACTAAACCTATATATTGAAAACACACAACGTTGCACTAACAACTTGCGGTCAAACAACTGCATAAACCCACATTTCTTATTAAGAGGTATTATGATATAAAAAAAACTCCCTAAATTGTTCAAATATTTGACTTAGATCTTCTGGAAATAGTCTCTGTGGCTTAATGCATTATTGTAATTGTCTCTTTAGATGTCAATTTGTAGAACCATTGAAATTCGAACCAATATGGCATCTAACTTCTAAGAAGGTAGAACCCATAAAGATTCTACCCAGACTCAAAACTAATTCATTCCAGGCAGCCCTTCAATGCAGAGTGTTCAACATCACTCCTCTTCATACTGAGCGTAATTCCAATGTAGTCAACACTCAACCTTAGATCTTAATTCAACCTTAAAATTAAAATGTATCCCAATAGAGAGTAACACAATTAACTAATTCATTTCCTGGTTAGCTTGTATATTCACCAAAGTTCATTAATCACACAGACATATATGAAATCAACACACAACATCATGGCAAATAATCCTTTTCTATTTATTACTTGGAAATTTGCAGGCTAATAAACAAACTTTGACCTATCCTCTATTTTTCTTGCCTTGATTCTTACATTGTATAGCTAGCCCTCCTAACCATAATTTTTCAAGCCTCTCTCTCTAACCTCTAATGCTCGCAGGCATACAAGATATACTTGGAAACATAACTTGTAGCTAAATAACAAACCTCATACATTTATGGAACTAACTCGTAAAGTTTTTGTAAAGTTCTTGTAATTGTAATTGTCATTATTATGTTAAAATAAATTGACTTTCATCCTTAAGACGGTTTAATAACGTATATATACAGGCTTGGCCTAAGCCTGTAAGTTGAGTTGTTGTTTATACTTACATATGCAGAAATGGAAATCGAACACATGGGTGTTATTTGGAATCGTGTCACATAGCACATCCTCTTGTTGGTTCCTCCGAGTTCATTATGATGTTACCCAAGGAGCGGATTTATTGCATACTGGTCGCAGAACAAATGAATCACTTTTTCTGCCTAGATTAGAGGATCTGTTGATTCTTTGAATCTTGACAGATCCTCCCCGAGCCTAAAGGAAAGAGGTCTACTTATCACTTTAGTTCTCTCCTCCATTTCGATATATTAGTGGTCCATTCTTGTTACTCTTTCTGACTTTTTTAACTTGCAAGAGAAATGGAAAAATATCATTTCACAATTCTTGTGGCTGATATAACAAACCCTTATATATGCTGCTGCATACAATAGAAGTCCACGACACAACCAAACCAAGCCACCAGCAGCTGCGGCCTCATCAATCAGGACACAGAGTAACCCCAGCAGATGACGATAAGGCAGATCAGACCTCAACAGTCCCTCCTCAGGCCACAGCTCAGCAGATTAGGCCTCAAACAAACTCACATTAAAATTTTTTGACAGACCATGAGGTCTTGACTCTTGTCCTTAAAACAAGGAGGGGTTCAATGTAAAAATCTTGTAAATGTTCAATAGATAGCAAGGTTAAACTAGAAGTTTCCAAGTGTGATGAGGTGTCAATGATGCATCATCCTTTAGGATAGAACCGAACTCCTATTTAGGGAGGTAGTTACAGAAATATAGAAAGGTCGTTAGGGTTAAACCATTAAATTGATTCTTCATATATACAATTGTAAGCCTACGGGCCACAGCAGAGGTAGAGCAGAGGTGAAGCAAAGGCAAAGAGGATAGGAAAATAGAGAGGAGAGGACCAGGGTATAATACTCCCATATTGTGTAATCAGGTCACGAAATTCTGACTAATTGAATTTGATTAATGAAATCATTTTATATGCATATGGACTTGTGAATATCTCTTTCTATGTATTTTTTATGAAGTTCATTGTCTCTGTTGAATGTGAATGGCGTCCTGCTGAAAACATAAAGTCATTTACTCTAGAATTTGTATGTAATTCCTGCAGCGAAAAATTAGTACATAGGATTTGTTAATTGGTTGACTTCCTGACAGTAAGCAACTATAGCAATATGCGATTTCCGTGAAGTATTTGGAATTGGAAGACCCTTCTGAAAACTGACTCGATGTGATTGTTTATCACTCGAGTGTCCTTATGTTATGAGATCTCAGGTTATGCAAATCAGAAGGAAGTGAAGCGATTGAAATTGGAACATCAAGTTACTTCAATTAGATTGTTTAAAGTACATTCTGCATAAAACCCTAACCCTAACCAAAATTTAACAGAATAAATAAATGTGTTGGGTGAGAATCTACTGTCACTGAAGGTAAAATATTGAAGATTTTAACATTTGTTTAACATTTTTATGCAGAGATCGAGTTACGGAATTGATAGCCAGGTTCCATATTTCAGGATTAGGGTTTGAATATTTGGAAGTGTGTTGAAGGGTAGTAGTTATTTTTTTCCACTTGTTCATGAAAAACTACGTTTCTTAAATGTTGAAACAAACACTGAAGAAATGAACGCTGGCCTGGAGGAAAAATCGTGGCAAATTGTCATTGTGCACAAATTTGAATACCCAGGTATACTTTGTTTGGGAATCGAACTCCATTTTAGATTCCATTTGTGTACGAGTAGCAATAGATCATGGCCCAATTGTAATCATATTATTAAAGGGAAAACGCCATTTCTGAACAAAGAAATTGAATTTATACTCAAGGTAAGAGTTCAAGAATTTGGGGAAGTGTTTTTTGTTGAAATTGCAGGTGGTTCTTACATAAAAAATAAAAATAAGAGTTGCATGGATAGTGCTGGAACCTGATTTCCGCAGTTCATCTCACTTCCTTTCCTTCTGATTGGCACCTATGTCTATCTCCCCATTCACGGTTCAACCCAACAGCATTTCATTGTGATTTTTTGTCTATCTCTCCATGCGCGTGGTTTAAGCCAGAGCAAATCATTCCCACCCTAATTTCATCCGCACCAAAATTCAAAAATTGAATTTTTTAGTCTTTGAAAATGATATCTTTTGAATCTTTGAAAATGGTATAAAATTGAATCTTTTTAATCTTTACAAATGGTATAAAATTGAACCTTTCGAACCTTAGAAAATGCAGACATCGTTTCTTGATGTAATTTAATTTACGATATACAAAGTGACAAAGTGTTACCATTATTACAGTTTATTATTTAAATATTATTATCCTCAAAATCAAGAGTCATGCATGACTTCACAATGTCTCAGCTTGCCATAAACCCTAGGCGAAGG
This sequence comes from Larix kaempferi, assembly GCA_027924585.1. Taxonomy (NCBI): domain Eukaryota; kingdom Viridiplantae; phylum Streptophyta; class Pinopsida; order Pinales; family Pinaceae; genus Larix; species Larix kaempferi. Next base: position 2,974,167 of record BSBM01000723.1, on the reverse strand, counting down.
CATACCCGGTGGGAGACCATGCGTTACACATCAAAGAATACCCGAGTATAATTGCTCTACTACAAAAGGATAGTTAGCTATAGGATAACGAACCCCAATCATACACACAAGAGGAAGACCAAGTTGATAGAACATGGTGAGAACATGACTCTCTCATATATTTTATAGAGGTCTAGGGGTATAAAGCCTCCAATAAGTATATGATCCCACACAAGACCGACTTAACCAACGAGTTAAGTTAGGGGTCACACATCATGACCAATACTCCAACGTTAGGTCATTAGGGGATTGCAACCACATAAGGACTTTTCTATACCTATGACACATGGAACACCCATCAAGGAAACCAACTCAATCCACCATCATTAAGTACTGCTACCACCATCAAGGGATAAAAACGGTGAGGGCCAACAATTTGCTGAGGGATCCATCCCCTGGCTCAGTGGCATTGGAAAATGCTACCGTCTCTCTGACTAGTCTGTAATGTCCCCATTCAAATAAGTGCATAGTAAGACAATCCCATCAATCCTACTAGTTTCCTAGGTTGGATGGGCACATGTGGGATGGTAATAAGGAAGATAATAAATTATATTTAGACATTAGAAGGGTTCAAGCATTTAATAAATATGGTGAATAAATAAATTCAAGAGAAATTCTAAGTGGCAAGCGGTTTTGGAGACATATGGAGGTGGTGGGACCCACACTAGCTTGATTTTTCAATGACACATGGCAACTCTCTCTTGCCAATTCGAATTCATGGGAAGGTGAACACTCTTGGGTGAGTTGGTAAGTCATAAAACATGGCATTGAGCATCTTAGGTCAAAATGGGATGGAATAGTAACCTCCATGGGAGAGGAAGAATCAAATTGGAGACTAGTGGACACTTGGGCTAGATTCCCTAGTTTTATGACAACAATAATGAAGCATCTATGAAATTTATGACAAAATTCAGATTTGAATTCTTACACCTGACCATTATGACATGTCAGTCCCAAAAATAGGCTCAAGTAAGGTGCTCATGGAGTTGGGGGAAGCTAAAGAGACTCAAATTCAAATTTGGGAGAATATGGAAGGTTGGAATTAGGAGACAAGTGGCAAATGAGGAATATTTTCTGAATGGAAATTTATTGAATCTATTGAGAGGATTTCGACCCCTTGAAGGATAATGTTGGTTATAAAATGTATAAATCACGTATGAGAATGGATTTTGATGATTTGAGAAAAATTGCATTTGTGAAGAGAGAACTAGTGGATGACTAGTTTCTTGCCTTAGCCAATTTCGAGGGTGAAAGATTCCCATCCAAGTTGGTGTTTGGAGAGGCCACTCAGGTCTTTCATGGTGATTTAATGGAGTTTTATTTGTAGGTAGAAGCTATAAGAAGTTTCATGGTTTGGTTTAGTGCAGCACTTTCTCTCCACCATTTCCAATTTTGAAGGCATATGCGGGCTCCTTGAGGGATTGCGCTTTGGGTGAGATATTGCACTCATTGGGAGAGATTCATATGATATTTTTATGATTGTAATAGCTTCATATCCTCTGTTCTTCATATTCAGAAACTATCAGGTCGAAATACCCATTGACTGTATGCAAAATTATTGATTAATGAGCAAACAATGTCCATTTCCCCAATGCTTTGATGTATGACACTATAAAGTTGATTATTTCAAATGGATGGATGATTATCTGATATATTTGTGATTCATATAATTCCATGGATATATTCTACAATTTTCATGTACTTTACTTGAGCATTTGAAGCATTTTTACTCAGTTTGTTTGTATTGAGAGGTGAAATAGTGCCATTTCCCCAAGGGTCGAATTGGGGGTTTTTGCTGTTGAATGTGAGACAGTTAGAACAGTAGTAAAAATAAATTAATGGTGCATATGAGACCTTAATCACATACTTAACACATTACATACCTATGTTCATAAATTCGTGGGATTTTGGAGGCATTTGGAAGGACATTTGCAGTGTTACCTTGGGGGGATTTGATGCACAAATTACTAGTCAAAATTACATATATTGATCAGAATACAAATCAAGTTTGCAGCAGTATTTGGAGGGCCATAAAACATACCTGAACCTAATATTCAAGTCTAAATACCATTCATACACTTCTACAGAATATTTGGGAGCATTTGGGTTGATTTGGAGGTCAAAACAGTAAAACTAGTCAAAGGTCGAAATTGGGGAAAAAGAGGAAAAATTGGCATTTTAATAAAATTTTGAAAAATGGTCATTACAAGTGGTATTAGAGCATGGTCTTGGTACCTGATGTTATTAACAAGAATCCAAACAAATAAACCACCACCCTTTGAATCAGTAGTTGAAGAAGTTTTGGTTGAAGAAGAGATAGTAGCAGAAAAAGAGTTTTTTTTCTAAAACAATGGGTAGAGAGGAGGAGGAAAAATTAAGATATAAGGAGGAATTTATTGAAGCCTTAAAACCATGTTTTGAAGGAATTACCATGGTTATGCTAGATATGAATAAACAAATGATGAAAAGTTTCGAATTGTTGGGTAGACAACTTTCAGGCAAAGGGATGATAGGAGATAATAGTGGTTCACACTCAGGGGATAAAATGAAAGGGAATGAGCATATTTTCTCAAGTACAGGACCTCATAATAGACCTGATGAATTTCAAAGAACACAAAGGCATACTGCACCTAAATTTCTCAAGCCCAAAGAAGAGCCCAATCTTGAATTGGATTACAAGAAACTAGTAAATGATTGGAATGATTTGAATGAAGAGTGTAAAAGAGGTGTACCACTCAGTGACTACATTGATGCTATGAAAAAGATTAAAAGGAAGGGAGACAATAGGAGTCCATTACAAAACAAAGAATTGAATAGTGCTATTAGAAAAATGTCACTTCCTACTTTTGATGGTTCTTCTCAAAATTCTGCTAACACTTGGGTGCAAAAATTGGATGTTAATTTTCAGCTGAATCCTATGTTGGAAGAGGATGCATTAAAAATGGCCATTTTGCATTTGGAAGGAGATGCCAATGAATGGTGGTTTCATGGGCTGAAAACCTTGGGTTATAATCAGGTTAAAACATATGGAGAATTTGTTGATAGGGTACTAGAAAGATTTGAACAAAAAGATCCAAAATTGCCTTTCAAATAACTAGCTCAATTGAAGCAAACTGGGTCCCCTACCGAATATATGTTGGACTTTCAAAAATTATCAGTCAAGGTGGCTGATGTATCTATGGGAAGATTGCTATGAATATTATATGTATGTTAATTAAAGTTATTAATTATTAAGTGAAAGGGTGTAACCCTTCACTATACATGCTCAAGCCTATAAAAGCGAGCCTCATTGTAAATTATTAATCATCCATTATCTAACATATTATCTATTTTACTCCATATTTATGGCTTATCGTATATACCAGATCTTCTGGTGAAGTTATTTGTGTGAAGCAAATAATTATTTGCTCCATTTGGTATCAGAGCTCGACTCTTGATTCGGCCTTTGGCCAAAATTTGCAGACCTTGTCTGAGTGTATTCAGAGTTTCTCTGATTTAAAAGGATCTTTATCCAACATTCTGAAGTTTCTGGAAAAAAAAAAAGAAAAAAAAAAGGAAGAAAAAAGTTTTCGCTGCATCCACCCACCATCTGTTGGTCTCGACTCCTTCCTCGCGCTGCTCCATCCCTCTACACCAAACCCACGCTTCGACACTCTAATCGCCTCCTCATTTCCACCCACGGCCTGCCTCCACGTACTGTGCCCACCTGCAATATCCCACCACTTCCATCGTACCCCTCATCACCGCAACCACTCCACCCTGGTTCTTCCACTCCACCCCCACCTTCTTTCTCCCTCCTCACCTCCACCACGCCTCCTCTTCCATTGCATCCCCACTCTCAGCGCCCTCCAATTCTTACACTACACTCCACTCCCTCCCTCGCCAGCTTCCATTTCAACCTCGTCGACCACCACTCTGGTTCCCTCACACTTCTTTCACCCCCTGCGCGTCCTCCCTACCAGCTACACATCCCCGTGTGTTGCCTTCCCTCCCTACTGCGCGCCCCTGTGTTTTGCCTTCCCTCCCTACTGTGTGCCCCCAACAGCCACTGCCCCCACCTGCTGCGTCCAGCACCCCCTCTTTCCTCCTTGCTCCTCCACGCCAGCTCCTCCTGCAATCCTCCCCGGTCAATCGCTCCCGCCTTCCATTGAAACCCTACAAAAAAAAAAATTTAAATAATAAACAATATAATAATATTATTATATTTGTTTAGATATTTTGATTTAAAAAAATAACTATATATTAAACTATATATATAGTTTATAAAACCATTAATATTAATAATAATAATTAATTAATTAATTAATAATTATTATTATAAAAATATATATATATTAATAATAATATTATTATTATTCAAGTCAAAGAAGACATTAAAGACAAAGTCCAAGCAAGACTCCTTATTATCAAAGAAGTTGAAGAACACTTATTATCGAAGAAATCAAGTCAAGGACAATCATTTATCGTTGAAGAAGTCAAAGTAAAGGAAGGCTTATCAAGAAGTCGAGACACGTTAACGACAAGGACGACCAAGTTTAAGAAAGACTCATCAAAGAAATCAAAGAAGATCATTCCACCGTCGAAGAAGACAGAAACCATGGAAGCCGATTTGCGAGAGAAATTAGAAGCCAAGTTAAAGCGCTATCAAAAAGACAATGAAGAATTACGAGACATTAATACACAATCAGAAGTAAGGATTGAACTACATAAGATACAAGAACGGTTCAATGAACAAACAATGTCCAACCAGAAAAATCACATAGAAAAATTATGTACACAAATCAAGGAATTAAAAGATGAAAGTGATTTCAATCAGAGGTTGAAAAATCAAGATATAAAGAAAGAAATAAACGATTCTGAAGCATAAATAATACTCTTGAAAAAAATCGTTAGCGACAAAGATGAAGAACTAACGCAGATACGACATAAATTAGAAAGTCAAGAATTAGAGGTCGGCCAATGTCGACAACAGATAAAAGTTCTTCAACAACAAAATGACGACTCTAAAAAGACACATAAATCAGAGATCGCGAAGAGTAATAAAGCATTATCTAACAATGTTGCAGAAATTTTTAGACTAAGAAATCATAACAAGATACTAGTCACAAAAATTAAGAAGTTGAAAAATAGCCGAAAGATAGAACAATCTATGGACGACATTGAAGGGAAACTTCTAGACAAGCAGGAAGAAAATAGTTGTATCAGAAGTCATAATGAAGATCTTAAAGAACAACTTAAGACATCTGAAGATGATAGAAAATCGCAAGTCGAATTGATTAAGAAGTTTCAAAATGATAATAGGCAGTTAGAAAACAAGTTGGAAAAGATACAGAACAAAAACTTAAATCCTCAAGAGATGAAAATACAACTTCCAAATTAGATCAATGCTCTAAAGGCGACATTCGTAAACGAAAATGACATCGTGAAAGTTCCTTATCGACACCCCAACCATAAAAACCAATATTTGAAAAAGTGGGAAATGTCAAAAGATAATGGTACTAATGTGATCAAATCTCTTGATGACACATCAATAGGGAATCCCATCAGTCCACAACAATTCAATTTGGGATGGATTGATCCGTCGACGTATCGGAAGTTATGCTCTATACTTAGCAGTTCGTATCGACATGTTTCATCAGCCATGACATTGCAAAGAACAATGCGACAAAATTATAAGGCTTTGAGGACAAAGCCTTTCTAAGAGAGTGGCAATGCTATGCATATTATATGTATGTTAATTAAAGTTATTAATTATTAAGTGAAAGGGTGTAACCCTTCACTATACATGCTCAAGCCTATAAAAGTGAGCCTCATTGTAAATTATTAATCATCCATTATCTAACATATTATCTATTTTACTCCATATTTATGGCTTATCATATATACCAGATCTTCTGGTGAAGTTATTTGTGTGAAGCAAATAATTATTTGCTCCATAATAATAACTTTAATTAACATACATATAATATTCATAGAAAAGATTAGTATTGTTGTTCATTGAAGGTTTGGCTGAACCCTTAAGAGGTTTGGTCAAAGCCCACAAGCCAACTACATTAAAAGATGCAATGAGCTTGACTAGGGATCTCCAAAATGTGCTTCCTAGAACGAGATTTGCTCCTAAGCCTAGCTACAAATTTGAAAAGAAACCTTGGAAAAGGGATGGATATGATAAGAAACCTTGGCAAAGAGAGTCATTTGAAAGGAATAAAAAAGAGGGACTAAACAGGGATGAACTTAGAAAAAAGAAACTCTGCTTCACATGCTTCCATCCATGGACACCGGGGCACAAATGTACCAAAGGAAAGGCTCAATACATAGAATCATTTTCTGATAATGAGGGGTATGATGGGGGCATGGATGAAGATGGACATATTTAAGATAAAGAAAAGGCATATGAGACAGCAGTAGAAGAGGAAAGACAAGAAGAAAATCAGCCTTCACCGGACAAAGCAAGAATCACAGTGCTTTCAGCAGTACCTCGCTGTCATACTATCCGATGCAAAGGTGTGGTACAAGGAAAAAGAACTTCAGTTTTTGCAGATGGAGGAGCCACTCATAACTTCATTGATGCAGAGATGGTAGAAAAAAGAAAGATACCTATTGAACCATTTGATGCCTTCACAGTTGTCATTCCCTGTCACAACACAATGCAATGCAAAACATGGGTTCCAAAGCTGCAAGTCACCGTAGGTAACTATACTTTTGTTGATAGTTTTTATGTGGTTGATGTTGTTGATACTAATGTGGTTTTGGGAGTGAAATGGCTGTATTCAATAGGAGAGCATACAGTAAATTATCAAATTCCCGAAATGAAATTCCAAGATTCAAAAGGAGTACAAAGAATTGTGAGAGGGCAACACACTTATCCAAATCAAGTAGTAACTTGCAATAGTATGAGATCTATATTGAGGAATGGGGATATAGAATGGGCTATTGAATGTCATATTACATCTCCCAAGCCAACTATAAATATTGTCAAACACCCAAAGGAGATAGAGAGACTTTTGCAAAAATATGAAAAGGTTTTTAGAGACCTTCCACATGGTAGGCCACCAGATAGGGGGGTTGAGCACAATATTATTTTGGAGGAGGGTACTTCACCCATTCAGATACCACCTTATAGACATCATAAAAATTTCAGAGATGAGATTGAAAAATCTATCCAAGAGCTCCTAGAGTTGAGACTCATTAGACCAAGCTCTAGCCCTTATGCTTCTTCAGTAGTGCTAGTGAAGAAAAAAGATGGAACATTGAGAATGTGCATAGATTTTAGAGCCTTGAAAAAAAAGACTATCAAGAATAGGTATCCTATTCCCAGGATCGATGAGCTCATGGATGAGCTACATGGGGCCAAATACTTCTCAAAAATTGACCTTATTCACCAAATTCGAATGAAAGATGAAGATGTGCAAAAGACCGCTTTTCGATGTCATTTTGGCCACTTTGAATTTCTTGTCATGCCTTTTGGGTTAACTAATGCTCCAGCCACCTTTCAAGCATGTATGAATAGGATATTTTTCAAGCAACTAAGAAGGTTTGTTTTGGTTTTCTTTGATGATATTCTCATTTACAGTAAAACATGGGAAGAGCATTTGCAGCAGTTAGAGATTGTGTTGAAAATATTACAAGAAGAGTCCTTATTTGGTAAGTTATCAAAATGTGAGTTTGGGATGAAATAACTATTGTATCTTGGGCACATTATTGGGCAAGAAGGAGTGAAGGTACACATGAAAAAAATCAGGGCTATCTTGGAATGGCCATCACCAAAAAATATTACCGAATTGAGAGGCTTTATTGGCATATGCACCTACTACAGAAAATTTGTGAAAGGGTTCTCCAAGTTGACTTCTCCACTCACTGATTTGACTAAGAAGGATTCTTTCAAATGGGATGAAGAGGATGAAAAGGCCTTCCAAAAAATGAAAGAGATAATGAGTCGTTGTCCCATACTTGCACTTCCTGATTTTACTAAACCTTTGGTTGTGGAATGTGATGCTTCAGGTGGACGAATAGGGCCTATCCTAAAGCAAGGCCAACACCCCATAGCCTTTGAGAGCAGAAAGTTGCAGCCTCATGAAAAAATTTACTCCATCTATGATAAAGAAATGCTGGCCATTATGCATGCATTGGCCAAATTCAGACAATACTTGGTGGGCAGCAATTTTGTGGTGAAAACTGACCACAATAGTCTAAGACACTTTCTCACCCAAAAAGATATAAATGAAAGGTAACAAAAGTGGGTAAGCAAGATTCAAGATTATGATTTTGATATTGAATATGTCAAAGGAAAGAATAATATAGTAGTAGATGCTTTGTCAAGAAGGACTTCTTTTTCTCTCATGGATATTGCCAAGGATTGGAAAAACATGCTACTAGTTGAATATGCCAAAGACAAATTTGCTTGTGATGTGTTGGATGGAATCAAAGGGAATGATAATTATAGGATTTTGAATGGGCTGATATATTATAAGGGAAGAATTTATTTAGTTCATAACTCCAAGCTCAAGTACCAAATTTTGCAAGAAGCACATGATTCCCCACTAGCGGGCCATCCAGGGATCTTCAAAACTTATAGACAGTTGAGGCAAAGATTTTTTTGGAAGGGGCTGAAGGAAGATGTTCAGAAGTATGTGAATGAATGTAGAGCATGTCAACAAAACAAATCAGAACTTACATGTCCAGCTGGCCTATTACAACCATTGCCCATTCCGGAGCAAAAATGGGACAGTATTTCCATGGATTTCATCACCAGATTGCCTAAATCCTTGGGTAAGGATTGCATCTATGTGGTAGTTTATAGAGTGAAATTTTTTTCTCATTTATTTGTTGTTACATCATATTTTAGTGCTGCACAAGTGGCTAATATTTTTTTCAAAGAAATCTTCAGATTGCATGGGCTCCCCAAGAGCATTGTCAATGATAGAGATAGTAGATTCATGGGTGCTTTTTGGCAAGAACTTTTTAGATTGGTAGGCACTCAATTGACTCCAAGTACCAGCTATCATCCACAAACTGATGGACAAACAGAGAGGTTAAACCAATGGTTGGAAGGATACCTAACAAACTATGTGGGAGGGCAGTAAAAAGCATGGGCAAAATGGCTACACTTGGGTGAGTTTTGCTACAACACCACTTATCATATGTCAATAGGAATGTCTCCTTTAAAAGCATTATATGGTTATGATGCACTTACATTTGCTAACATTATATTTGGTGATAGTAGAGCCCCAAAGACTAAAGATTGGGTGGAAGAGAGCAAAGAAATTTTAAAGCTCTTGAAAGACAATTTGCAGGTTCCTCAAAATCAGCAAAAACAATATGTTGATAGGCATAGATAAGAAATAACCTTTCAAGTCAATGATTTAGTATATTTAAGGTTGCAGCCTTATAAACAAACATCTCTAAAAAAGAATGGAGTAGAAAAATTAAAACCAAGGTACTATGGGCCATACAAGGTAGTGCAGAAGGTTGGATAAGTAGCATATGAACTAGAACTTCCAGAAGGGAGTAAAATACACAATGTATTTCATGTTTCTTGTCTCAAGAAATCTCTTGGTTAGAAAATCATCACTTCGGAAATACTTCCTCCTTTGGATGATGAAGGTCAGCTCACACTTGTTCCAGAAAAGATTTTGAAGACACGGGAAAGAAGGTTGAGGAGTAGAATCATCAAAGAATATTTAGTGCAATGGAAGGACTTACCAAATGAAGATTCCACATGGGAAGAGGAGAATATTTTGCATCATACAAATCTGAAATTGCTTGAGGACAAGCAATCTTGGGTGGGGAGGACTGTAATGTCCCCATTCAAATAAGTGCATAGTAAGACAATCCCATCAATCCTACTAGTTTCCTAGGTTGGATGGGCACATGTAGGATGGTAATAAGGAAGCTAATAAATTATATTTAGACATTAGAAGGTTTCAAGCATTTAATAAATATGGTGAATAAATAAATTCAAGAGAAATTCTAAGTGGCAAGTGGTTTTGGAGACATATGGAGGTGGTGGGACCCACACTAGCTTGATTTTTCAATGATACATGGCAGCTCTCTCTTGCCAATTCGAATTCATGGGAAGGTGAACACTCTTGGGTGATTTGGTAAGTAATAACACATGGAATTGAGCATCCTAGGTCGAAATGGGATGGAATAGTAACCTCCATGGGAGAGGAAGAGTCAAATTGGAGACTAGTGGACACTTGGGCTAGATTCCCTAGTTTTATGACAGCAATAATGAAGCATCTGTGACATTTATGACAAAATTCAGACCTGACTTCTTACACCTGACCATTATGACATGTTAGCCCTAAAAATAGGCTCAAGGAAGGCGCTCCTGGAGTTGGGGGAAGCTAAAGAGACTCAAATTCGAATTTGGGAGAAAATGGAAGGTTGGAATTAGGAGACAAGTGGCAAATGAGGAATATTTTCTAAATGGAAATTTATTGAAGCTATTGAGAGGATTTCGACCCTTTTAAGGTTAATGTTGGTTATAAAATGTAGAAATCAAGTATGAGAATGGATTTTGATGATTTGAGAAAAATTGCATTTGTGAAGAGAGAACTAGTGGATGACTAGTTTCTTGCCTTAGCCAATTTCGAGGGTGAAAGATTCCCATCCAAGTTGGTGTTTGGAAAGGCCACTCAGGTCTTTCATGGTGATTTCATGGATTTTTATTTGTAGGTATAAGCTATAGGAAGTTTCATGGTTTGGTTTAGTGCAACACTTTCTCTCCACCATTTCCAATTTTGAAGGCATATTCGGGCTCCTTGAGGGATTACGCTTTGGGTGAGATCTTGCACTCATTGGGAGAGATTCATATGATATTTTTCTAATTGTAATAGCTTCATATCCTATGTTATTCATATTCAGAAACTCTCAGGTTGAAATACCCATTGACTGTATGCAAAAATATTGATTAATGAGCAAACAATGTCCATTTCCCCAATTCTTTGATGTATGACACTATAAAGTTAATTATTTCGAATGGATGGATGATTATATGATATATTTATGATTCATATACTTCCATGTATATATTATACAAGTTTCATGTACTGTACTTGAGCATTTGAAGCATTTTTACTCAGTTTGTTTGTATTGAGAGGTGAAATAGTGCCATTTCCCCAAGGGTCGAATTGGGGGTTTTTGCTGTTGAATGCGAGAGAGTTAGAACAGTAGTAAAAATCAATTAATGGGGCATATGAGACCTTAATAACATAATTAACACATTACATACCTCGTTTCATAAATTCATGGGATTTTGGAGGCATTTGGAAGGCCATTTGCAGTGTTACCCCAGGGGGATTTGATGCACAAATTACTAGTCAAAATTACATATATTGATCAGAATACAAATCAAGTTTGCAGAATTATTTGGAGTTCCATAAAACATCCCTGAACCTAATATTCAAGTCTAAATACCATTCATACACTCCTATAGAAGATTTGGGAGCATTTGGGTTGATTTGGAGGTCAAAACAGTAAAATTAGTCAAAGGTTGAAATTGGGGAAAAAGTGGAAAAATTGGCATTTTAATAAAATTTTGAAAAAGGGTCATTACATAGTCCTCTCACTTTTGTTTCTAGTATTAAAACGCATATGCACTCTCGATTTCATGACAACCCTGCGATGGGTGGGCCACACCATGCTTACGCTCCAACTTCATCCCTAGATATGGTCGTAGCTATAGAAACAGTAAGCAAATTATAGGATCACATGATTATAGAAAATGAACAACTACACAACATGTATCATGGGAATCCCTCATGGGGGAGAAAACCCAATTACCCTCCACTGGAGAAAACCCTAGGAGAAGGCATACCTAGTGGGAGACCATTCCTTACACATCAAAGAGTACCCGAGTATAACTGCTCTGCTACAGAAGGATAGTTTGCTAGAGAATAACGAACCCCAATCATACACATAAGAGGAAGACCAAGTTGATAGAACATGATGAGGACATGACTCTCTCATATATATTATAGAGGTCTAGGGGTACATGGAACACCCATTAAGGAAACCAACTCAATCCACCATCATTAAGTACTGCTACCACCATCAAGGGATAAAATAGGTGAGGGCCAACTATTTGCTGAGGGATCCATCCCCTGGTTCAGTGGCATTGGAAAATGCTACCATCTCTCTAACTAGTCCTCTCACTGGTGTTTGAAAATGCATAACTACACATGAACATGGCTACTACCCATTAATGTGTCCTCATCGACAAGGAGTGGGAATCGTTAGGGGCTCTAACTACTATATCTACATCGAAAGGGAGTGGGACTGATCATCACATAACAACACAATTGTTATAATGTCCACCCACTCTTCTAGTGCAGGAAGAGACGCACCATTCTACCAGTCCATGGAGAATGTTGTATCACCAATCCTGCAAACATAAAAAATAATGAGTTTGAGGAATGCATCCATCTTATGGTTCATTTGATTCAAGCCATCTATGTGGTTACAATAGTCTAATAGTAGGTGAAAACACCAAGGTTAAAATGCATGATTTTTTTTGGTATTTGTAAAGGTGTTAATTCCTCAACGTGAAGTCATATTAATGGATAGGGTATTTTTAGAATAGTGATAATTGCACTCCATGAGAAGAACCTTGGATCACACATTTTGGTTTGATCTTATCTTAGGCATCACTCATGATGTTTGATCAAGGAAGCAAATCACTAGCATGGATGAGGGTGAGAATTTACTCAATAGACCTTTCGCATTACTAACCGAAAATTTCCACATATTTAGAGGAAATTTTGCATATTTGAAGGCATACCTCATCATTGAGGTTCATATATATGTTTTTAAATGTCCTTGCTTAGATGGTATACTAGGTCTTGGCACCTCTTTTATGGTGTGAGAATGTGTTGTAGGCAATGATGTTTAAGTAGGTCCATTTCAACTTTATTTAATTGTTGCATTAGTTTTTGTAGGAGAAGGGTTAATATTAATAGAAAACCAATGCATTACACTCACCATTACAAACTTTTTTTTCACACCATTAGTTTGATTGAGAAATTATATTGTTTGACTTATAATGATTTTACTCTTGTACATGTGAAGATGTTAACTTTATGTTTTTTCAAATCCATATGCTTTCCTTCTAGTTGTGCATTTTTTAGTGGATTGTGTATCTTCTATAATCATGACTACCTCTTAAAATTTTAAGGATCCATACTTAAAAGTGTATAGGTCTTGGAAAATCCAACCAATTCTTAAATTCTAACTATAAAATATTTGGTGATACTTTATAAGTTTTTTTTCTAATTTATAAGTATTTTATGTACTTCATATAATAATTTGGAGAAAATAGTAACATCTGTAAATGGAAATAGGAACATCTATTGTCAAGAAAAGAATGTTTGGATTTGTATTTCCCTCCATTGTTTTTAGTATTTAGATTTCCCTCCAAATTATTTTTCATTTTGTAATATAAATAGGAACAAAACTCATATGTATTCAACAATATTTTAATTGAAAACATTTTTTTCTTGGCGTCGAAGTTAGAAAGCTATGAAGACTAGAGGAAATGAGAAGCAAACTCTCTTACAACAGGCAATCTTAACCCGTGGAAACAAAAAGAGGTTCCATTTCCTTGTACTATTGTTTGTACTATATTGCTCATACTATTGTTTTGTCTTTATTGTCTCTTTGTACTATATTGCTCGTACTATTGTTTTGTCCTTATTGTCCCTTTCGGTCCAGATGAATTATGATGAGTATTTCAAAATTTAATAGTATTTTAAAATCCATATTTGCAAATGACATTTACCGTGGATAATTGGCCTTTTGCAAAGACATTTTTTGTTATCTTGTCAGTTGTTTTTGTCCATTCATGAACTAGATATTAAATACATTACATCATCAAACTATGGATTTGAAATAAGTAGGCCAACATGTGGTGCCACCAGCCGTTTCCACCCTTGTTAATGCAGGAGATGGGTAGACCTACTCCATTCCCTAATCTTGTAGTATTAGAATAGGGTTACCATAATTTTCTAGATGTATCGTTACTGGAAATCCACTTACTCACAAATCCAAACAAAAAGATTCACTCTTTCAAAAAGTTATAGAGGTCTTATAAACGCCTGAGTCAGTCTCTCCAACATCGAGTTAGCAAAAATCGCAGAATTTCTTTAAGGAAAAATATTGGAATCTAAACTGGGAGTAAATGGTAAGATTTACAGATTCTAAACCAGTTAAGCAAATTTATATCAAAATTCTCAGAACCCCACCTCACATATGCTCAGTATTTAGAGCTGTGTAGCATAATTTCCAAACACTCTTCATGAATTAGTAGTCCACAAGAAGATGTTTTGTGGTTTCAACATTCTGCATACACAGACAACATCTACTGGGACCAATCCAACCTTTTTTTAAAATATTTTCCCATGTCTTGAGACACCCCTGTTGGCAATATGGCAGTTATGTCCTCAGAATCGCAAACCCTGGAGTCACTCTTGGTTTCTGATGAGTGTAACTTTGTGATCAAACAATAGAGGTCACCAGGTCCCGGTATTTGATCTTGTGGGCAAGACAGTTGCTCTATTTTTATGTGACAAGTTTTTCTCCACCGTCACTGCAGATCTGATAAAGATGGAGATCTTAATAAGAAGAAGCCAGAAGATTAAAGAAGATCATGCCCAAGCTTTGGGAGAAAGGAAGCCCGTAGAAAGCCCAAGCATGTAGTTTTGAAGGAAATGAAGCCTACAGGCTTGAAGTTAATTTATGAATTAATTGACTAGTTAGTTAATTAATTAGTTCATTAAAACAAAGATTTGAAAGGGCGTGAAGCCAACAAACCTGGAAGATGTCCATTGAGATTTTAATTGGTTAAATAATCAAAATTTGCAAAAGACAGAAATATGAATTAAAAGGTTTAATAATAGAAGATTCGATGAAGCATGTGAAGATTACACATCAAAGAATACCCGAAAAATCTAAATAGAAGAAGAGAGTGTGTCTTGGAGTCATAAGTTGCAGTAGCATCCTGAGCAGTCCAAGATGTAGTAGCATCCTGAACCAGTTAATAACATTAGATTTCATATATTTTGCCTGTAAAACTTTTGACCATAGAGTATTCCCAAAAAGCACCCTCTATATTTTAGTATACATTGTTAGACATTTTGTTATGAATGAGTTAAAGATATTTGTATAATGTTCATAAATACTATTTAATTTTCAGGATTGTGTTAGTTGGCTTGTTTCAACGATGTGTTAATAAAAATTATTTTTTTTGTTATGCAGTTTATTTGCGGATGTCCATATCAAAGTAAGACATTATTTTTTTTTGTTTGGGATTTCAATAACTTCAATATTTTTTTTCCAATTATTGTCCTTTCTTTTATACCTTAAAAATTGTCTAACTTTCTTTGAGCACGAGCTGCAGTCCATATTTGTAGGGAGCTAACAGGATTAAAGTAAGACGTTGCAATACATCACTTTTAACAAAGTTAGGCCGCATTACCAAAAGAAATGACAATGTTATATGTGGCACAACTTCAGGTAAATGTTTTAAACATGATGGTAACTTATTATTTATTTTTTAATAAATAAAAAATTATAATAAAAAAATTCATAATATACTTGACCATAGGCTCTAAGATGGGAATCAAATTCCAACAAAATATAGCATCGGGATCCACTATCCCATTACAAAGTGAATCTACTTGCTATAGTGTCGAAAACAATTCTAATGCACATACTCTTGAGAAAGATGTGAAAGAACCACTGGAAGGTATCATCATTTCTAAACATTTTTTTTCCTATACAAGTATTTCAAGATTTCATATTAACAATTTCATATTGTCATTGTCTCAAGAGGGGTACTGGTTTGTTTTTCTAGAAAATTTTCAACAGGAACCACCACAACAAGATCATGTTTTGGAGGAGGATCCACCACAACAAGAGCATGTTTTGGATCAGGATCCACCACAACATGAGCATGTTTTGGATTAGGATCCACCACAACAAGAGCATGGTTTAGAAGATGCAAATGCATCTACCCAAGCTAGTACTGCGATAAATGTGAAAAGAAGGAGTAGAGGACCAACAAAATGTCTCTTTGGAACCACTATAGAGGGCATTGCATTGCCTGGAATTAAATTTAATGAGAGGGGCCAGCCTATTGGTCCACATTCAGAGAACTTCTCCTCATTTTTAGGTGTTCTTGCAAGGGAAATTCTAGGCATCAAGCACATGGAATGGAAAAAAGTGTCTGAAGTGCAAAAGAAAGACATGTGGAGTGCAATCAATGTGAGCATCAACTTATTCTAAACTTTATATATTGATGCATATTTAGATTGTGTGTGATAGGTTTAGTTTCAAATAACGCTTATATCTAATAATTGATTTTTTTATCTATTGTAGCGTACCTATCAAATATATCCATCAGCAGAGAAATGGTGTCATAAAGCAATATCTCAACGCTTGAGAACCTATAGATATAATTTGTATAAGAAATACTATTTGAAATACGAAACAGATGAGGAGAGGATTGCAAACCTTCCTATTGGAGTAAATGAAATTGATTGGATTGAATTTGCTAGATTACGATCTGACCCCAAATTCAAGGTAAAAATGAAAGACAGATTTGAATGTTATCATCTTTGATTTTGAATCCTCTCATACAATCAACTATAATCTTAGCATCTATTTTTTTATTGAGTTGCAGGAGAGGTCAAAAACAAATAAGGAAAATAGGGCATTAGAACAAGAGACCCACACTTCTGGCCGTAGAGGTTACTTTAGGGTTGAAGACGACCTCGTAAGTTACAACAAATTCTATTATTTGTTCACAATTAACAACTTTAAATCTAGTTAACTAGATTGTTGTATTTGTTGATACTAGAATCAATCTCGTGGTCCAAGTAATAAGCCTATAACTAGGGCTGATGTGTGGATGAAATGCCATAAAAAGAAGGATGGCATTCCAATGTCATCATTCATTGTGGAGAAAATAGTAAGTTCCGAACCTATTCTTGTATCATTTATGTTTTTTTAGAGTTTATGATGTTTCTTATATGAGTTTGTTGAAATGTTGACATTGCTAGAATCAAATTGAATTGGCACAAAATGAGTTAGTGTCTCCTGCATATGCTACAAAGCAAGATGCCCTTGCTATGGTTTTGGGGCCTAAGAGGAGGGGTCATGTACATGGGGTTGGATTCAGAGTCACTCCAACTGTATTATTTGGAAAAGAGCGTTCCTACAAGAAGGAATTTCATAATACTAAAGAGAAATTAAGAGAAAAAGACAAGGAACTCGAAAGATTGAAAAAAGTTGTTGAAGAATTAATGGAATGGAAAGCTGCCATGGAAGTGGGGAAAGAAAGTGCCAGAGTTGTTCCAAAATCCAACAATGTAAGGATTGCATGTGTAGACTTTAATTTTTTATGTAGGCCATCTTTAAAGTTCGGGATTTCAAAATCATAATGCTAACATGAACATGATCGTATTGTTGTAGGGTGTGTAATATATGAATTATTGTTTTTGCATCCTAACCCTTTATCTTCTGATTTCATGATATCTAATGCAAACTATTATATTGGTAGAGTAATATTTCCATGTTAGATGTTGAATCAAATCGAGGACCTCCGCAACTATCACCTCTTAATCTAGTCACCCCAATCCATGTAGTTTTTTAAACCAACTCTTATTTTTTCCATTCTTTGAAAATCACTCACAAGTATTTATTTTTTAGGAGAGTCTCCAGAATAATCCTAGTCAAGGTTCATTGGAAAAAAATAAAATGGCTCCTAGACCATCTAATACATTTGATACTCCAAAGTCTAATACATTTCATACTCCAAAGTCGACGGTGAGTTTTGAAACTATTTAATATTTATTGCAATGTTATAATCGTTATTTCACTATATCTTACAAGTATTTATTTACTATAGGCTTCTTTGACTCCTCATGATGCTTTGCCAAAACAAACTCCTTTGACTTCGGGAGAAGATAATCGTGACCCAATTGGAAAATCAATACAATAGGCAAGTTCTAAGCCTCTTTATTTCTATATTTAATATTCCATTCTTATTCCGAGGAATCTCACAAGAATTTGTTTATTGACAGGTTCAAATGCAATTACCATCTTCAGATGCGGGATTGAATGGAAAAAAATGTTTACGGACATATTTTAATGGTAAATTGAAGGTTGCAAAGGGTTACATCAAAAGAATTGAACCAAACTTTGTCATGCCTAGTGGGAAAAAATTAGGTGATGGATATTATCTTGTGTGCCCACAATCAATTCTGGTTGATCTTGATTATGAAATCAAGCTTAAGCATAGAAGTAATCAATGCAAGTATTTAGCGGATGTAATTAATAGTTTTATACCTTGGAAAACAAATGAGATTGAATTGATCAATGATTGAGAAGAATGGGAACTTGGAGTAAACAACAGAAGGATGGGCTAGGTGATAGGATTCCAAATAAGACCCATGTGTCCGATTTCCATTTGTGGATATGTAATTATAAACAACAACTCAACTTACAGGCTTAGGCCAAGCCTGTAGACAAGCATGGAAAGCAAGTTGGAGGACAAAGACATGGCAAAGGTGACATGAAGGATTGATGACAGAGAATTCACTTTTGGAGAAGCCCAAGCAGTGTCTGATTCTGATAATTCCACAAGTATTGGTATATATCCCTCTCTCAAAAGTCATGTTTGATACAAATAACTATCTTCACAAAGATAGATTAAAAAGGGCAGTGACTGCAACTATAACCTTTTCAACATTATTTCAAGTTTATGGAAAAAAATGGATCTGTAAGAGGTTGCAGGACTAATTACCTTGCAATCAATGCTAATAGTTTCATGCCCAACACATAGTCCTAGTGAATATGTCCCTTCTATAGCTAGTTGTAACAAAACAAGTATAGTTCAGTTGGTGCATTAATTACATGAAATAAAAGGTCAAAGTTTTTCCTAAAATCACCATAAAAATCCTCCACAACACCCCTATAATCCCCACAACTGGATGGTCATCTTGTTAAACCCATAATAATATCTAAAAATTATAAATAAATTTAAAACCCAAATATGAAAACATCAAAATTGCATTCACACATTTGTAATTTTTATCCCAACGAATACACATTCAAAACCAAGCAAAAAAAATTGAAAACTTATCATGAAGATACCCACATCCCACATACAAAATCCTATATGCATCAAAATATCTCTTGGGCTTATCCATTTACATATAAATGTTGGTCTAAAAACACTAAACAAGACAGTCATCGGATCCCATGGGAAAGCAACTAAAAACAATCATGATATCCACAAACATGTATAGATTCTGCTTAAAACACGATTTGATGAACTAAATCAACAAAACACAATGTAACTTACTGATTTTTTCTATTGTTACCCATGTTTAAACCAAGCCATATTCATGGCAATACAGATGTAGTGATGAACCCTATCATGCCTTAGAAAAAATGTGAAATGAAACCAAATGAGGGTTCCCAAAACCCATAAAATCTAAGATCAATGAAAGTGGTGGATATCTGGGTGGTGGTGGATATCAATGCATTAGAATTCAATGGCCACTGATGTCTACTTGGACACCTATCAGAAGAGTCCCCTGAGATTATATTTATTGAATACATCATCAGTGCAAAGCCAATGAAAATGATGGAAAAAATCCAAAAATTTATTTCTAATGTCGAACATTGGGTGTGCCTTACGAGAAATCTTGAACAGACATATAATTGTGTCCTTGCAATCGCTATATTTCCCATAGGGACATAAAAATATCAGAGATAAAGCCATGGTTCACTATATTTATTCAATACATAGTTTTCTTATCTAGTTTGGTTCACTGTAATATCTTGTTGGTTTACTAGTGAGGTGGATGCAAGGTTAAATCATGGGTTCCCTTCTCATGTTGGTATTCCCTACTTGTATGCCATTACTTTCAAAGGCGTAAGGATAAGTACAAGACCCAGGACAGGAACCTAAATAGAAGGAATTCCACTCTATTGTGCATCCATGTTACTTAAGAACTTTAGGAGTTAGGAGTTAGTTCCATAAATGTAGGAGTTAGTTCCATGTTACTTGCAATGAGATAATTTTCTGTGTTCAAGGGAATAGAAATAATGAGAGAAAGTGGACATGTGGTATTGCTTGCAAGGAACCTGCCAATGTACTCCAAGTGAAAGGTAGGCCCATAGACAATTAGTTATTGTATCTTTTCATCTATTTGGTCATCCCCAAGATACATAACACACCTGCAACAACACCTAAATAGATCTATGGGCATTCTCCTTAGCCCTCTTGCAGGAATATTAAGCATGTGGATATACAAAAGTATTGACAATAGGCTGCTTGAGTTCAAGCTTGCTCAAGGAAAATATACATCAGAATGAACTCGGAGCAACCAACAGGATGATGGGCTAGGTGACACGATTCTAAATAAGACCCATGTGTCCGATTTCCATTTGTGCATATGTAATTATAAACAACTCAACTTACAGGCTTAGGCCAAGCTTGTAGATATACGTTAATTAGAATTTCAAATTCACATAAACAAAAAAGACATATTTGGGAAAATCATTATATTTGAAATATCATACTTTAGAGTCTAGATAAACAAAATGCATATTTCCACTATTGTGCATTGAATAAACCTGAAATCATGACAAACCAATTACATTTTTTTAACATCCTCTAGTATATTTTCAAGTAACAACACAATGGAGATCCAAGAGAAAACCTACCCTTTGGGGAACCAAAAAAAAAAAAAACACCACAAGAAGATATTCCATAGCAGGGTGTTATTCAACCTAGATTTGTACTAGTGTGGGTGAATTTAATTTCAAGAGATTGGGCGAAAATTTGCAAGATTTCAAGGTTTCGAGATTGCTACTCTAGACGAAGTTAAGGTTTCAAGATCCAAAACATCAACTTGTCCTAAGTAATGGTATCCAGAATATCCACCTTATACCACAAGCATGTTTTCAATAGCAATTGTAGTGTGGCTATCTCTGGGAGCAATAAGATCCCATTCACATCAAGGGAAATCCATTTCATTAGCTTCAGGTCCAGAATATGAACATCAATCAAGTAATTTCCTCCCCCTCTCTCGTGGGGATGGTGGAGTTCCTCGAATGCAAGCATGCCTCCATTCCTTGGTTTACAAGTCTAAAGTGTGCAGATCATTTATCTTATTAGACCCGTTTGTTCCCCAAACACTATGATATTGTGGTCTAAGAGAATGGCACTATGGATGTCTCTTGTACCT
The DNA here is from genome assembly GCA_027924585.1 of Larix kaempferi. Taxonomy (NCBI): domain Eukaryota; kingdom Viridiplantae; phylum Streptophyta; class Pinopsida; order Pinales; family Pinaceae; genus Larix; species Larix kaempferi. Next base: position 2,952,868 of record BSBM01000723.1, on the reverse strand, counting down.
ATCTCTTGCCTAGTTGATACTAATAGGATACAGTACACCATCCAATGCAGGCATTTGAAGCCCCTTGCATTTAAGCTCTCTAAAAGACCTTAGGTACACCTTGAGTTCATTGTTGGAGGATGGACTCAAAGGTATATGGTGGTCGCTAAGAAACAGGTTCTAGGATCGAATTGCTAACATTAACAGAAGGAAATAGGCAGGGATGAAGTTTTAAATGACTTCCTCCAGCCTTGGATATGATTGACATAAATATCTTCACCTGTCTTTGGTATCTTATTGTATGACTTAGTTTTTTGTATCAATCATCGATAAGACACCTTTTAGATGTCCTGAGAAGAACATTTATCTCCGAACAAAGGAAAAGGAAAGAATAACCTACAACTGATGAAAGAAAGCAGTCTAGAGAGTTATGAGAATAGGAGGATGATCTCTATAGGAACTCTACAAACCTAAGAGCAGAATTGAAGAATTGTCTGAAGCATTTTTTTGGCACAATAATTTGTGAATGCATTTGAGAACTGTTCAAAGGCAGGTTTGAAGGATTTGAAGCTAATTGGGAATGTTCTAGTAATTCCATAAATAGTGAAGAATTAGCTACATGTGGATATACAAAAGTATTGACAATAGGTTGCTTGAGTTCAAACTTTCTCAAGGAAAATCTACATCAGAATGAACTTGGAGCAACCAACAGGAGGATGGGCTAGGTGACACGATTCCAAATAAGACCCATGTGTTCGATTTCCATTTGTGCATATGTAATTATAAACAACAAATCAACTTATAGGCTTAGGCCAATCCTGTAGATATATGTTATTAAACTGTCTAAAAACACTAAACAAGACAGTCATCAGATCCCATGGGAAAGCAACTAAAAACAATCATGATATCCACAAACATGTATAGATTCTGCTTAAAACATGATTCGATGAACTAAATCAATGAAACACAATGTAACTTACTGATTTTTTCTATTGTTACCTGTGTTTAAACCAAGCCATATTCATGGCAATACAGATGCAGTGATGAACCCTATCATGCCTTAGAAAAAATGTGAAATGAAACCAATTGAGGGTTCCCAAAACCCATAAAATCTAAGATCAATGAAAGTTACGGATCTCTGGGTGGATCTCTGGGTGGTGGTGGTTATCAGTGCATTAGAATTCAATGGCCACTGATGTCTACTTAGACACTTATCAGAAGAGTCCCCTGAGCTTATATTTATTGAATAAATCATCAGTGCAAATCCAATGAAAACACGAAAAAATAATTATTTAAATAACGGAAAAAACCCAAAATTTTATTTCTAATGTCGAACATTGGGTGTGCCTTAAGAGAAATCTTGAACAGACATATAATTGTGTCCCTGCAATCATTATATTTCCCATAGCGACATAAAAATATCATAGATAAAGCCATGGAATACAATAGGGTATGGAACCATGGTGTGGATACATCCCTAAACACCAAAGAGAACCAAACTAACATGAAATGTACTCAAAATACACAAACAAAATTCCTAGATGTGAAAACACCTCCAGAGATGGCTACAGGATAGTCCACATGATAATGAATATGGCTATGCCTTAAATACATTGTACAATCACCCAGGAGGCAAGAGGAAGATGCAACACATTGATCAAAAGGATAATCATACTCATTGTCTGCCAATCATATCGAAATTAAAAAGGGCAGTGACTGCAACTATAACATTTTCAGCATTATTTCAGGTTTATGGAAAAAAATGGATCTGTAAGAGGTTGCAGGACTGATTACCTCGCAATCAATGCTAATAGTTTCATGTGAGCATGGCCCTTCTATAACTACTTGCAACAAAACAAGTATAGTTCAGTTGGTTCATTTACATGAAATAAAAGGTCAAAGGTTTTCCTAAAATCACTATAAAATATCAGATTATGGGATTTAGTAAGTTTCCAAGGAAAAATTCATACACTTCTTTTGAACAAGTTCAAATTCACATAAACATAAAAAGACATATTTGGGAAAATCATTAGATTTGAAATATCATACTTTAGAGTTTAGATAAACAAAATGGATATTTCCACTATTGTGCATTGAATAAACCTGAAATCCTGACAAAACAATTACAGTTTTTTAACATCCTCTAGTATATTATCAAGTAACAACACAATGGAGATCCAAGTGAAAACCTACCCTTTGGGTAACAATTCAAGCACCAAGCATCTTCCCTAGAAGGAAGTTTGTTGCATGTCCCTATGCAACTTATTCCCCCCGTAGTAAATTATGATGTAGCTCGGTCCAACTGTAAGATTGGTGACTTACTCCATTTGTTTCCCGAAATCCTAAATGACGATCCACTTCCATCCATGAAGAGTTCTCTGCAAAATCAAACCACTTCCCAACAAAACTGTACTCAGTTTTGTTGCACCAAAGCAAAAGGAAATGGAACCTTAACCCAAGCCATTGAGTACCATTTCTTCATAGAGAATTCACATACAAACTTGTTCTTGAAAAGGAAACCTGGAAAAAGGGGTATCCCATGGGGTCCCGTTGTTGGAGTACTGGAGGAATCAAATTCCAACGGGTCTCTAAGGCCTGCAAAGAGGTTAAATTCCCACAAGATCTAAGTTCTTCAAAACCGTGTAATGCTGATCTCTGATTCATTCTAAATTGTTTCACCCTCATAGGATCCCTGAGGAATTCACTGTGACTAGAAAAGGCCACTTCAGCATATGGATGCTCTCCTCTGACGTGAAGTTCAGACTGGAATTCCAACTTATAAAAAAATTTCATCCCTATTTCCCACTTAATTTGATTCTAAATAAAAGATGAAAAAGCTCGTAACTGAATATCTCCTACTACAGGATTGGGATTCCATTCCAATTCATGTTCTAGAAAGAATTTAAATTGATAAAGTTCACACAACAAATCCTTTTCCCTTGTAGATGAGTCATTATAGATATCCACAAAGTCATCAACATTTCCTATCATGAACTTTTTGTTATTATTCAATCTAATCATCTGAAGGCCTACCCATTGTTCATGCAGGTACATTGAATAAACTCTAGTAGGACTTCTACAAGAAATGGCTTGCTCAGCAAATTGAAACATTTGCCTCTTTTCTTCTTCTTTAATCATTAATTGTGCTGTAAAGACTGTATCTTGGAATTCCACTTTTGTTCTTGAACCAAGTAAGCAGAAAACCAAGTTTCCTGCATATGTTGTACTTCAAATTTATATCGTTGTTGATAAATAAGGCCCAAGTCATATAATTCATCATTTCTTTCAGTCCATTTAACAGTATTTACTTCAGCTAATGCTAAAGCCAGGGTATTAGTCCAGACATCATAAAGAATTTGATTGAAAAATTCATAGAGAACATCTGTGACTTTTTCTTTATCTTCAGAACTTTTAGAGGTACTAGGAAGAATGTTTTCTGCAGATGTTGTAGCCAATAATTCCAAACTTGTATTATCCTCAGCCAGTGGTACTGATTCCTTTAGTACTGATTTATCTCTAAGAAATTTATTTTGTTTCCTCAACCTTTTGTTTTGCAAACTCCATCGGTGAGCCTCATTTCTCAAAATTTTCAGTCTTTTCTTAAGAACACCATTCTTTCTCTATAATTGTCTACTCCTCTGTTTTAACTTTTCATTTTCATTTTTAACATGTATATCCAAAACTTGAAATTCACGAACTTGCTTCTGAAGTTTGTTAATCCTATTATGTAACTTACTTGAAATTAAACCAGGAGAATCAGGCCTTACCACTTGATTAGATTCGTCTTCTTCCCTTTGAGCTTGGTCTTGAAACTGAGTAGCTTCCAATTCTGGCAGGGGTGTTGACTCTAAATTATGTCTCTGTGTATAACGGGTTCTTGGATGTTTGGGTATTATCGAAAACATATCTTCAGATGTTCTAACTTTTTCTATAACTTCTTCAAAAATTCCTTCTAGCCTTGCAGATCTTATTCTCACTGTAACTGAAATTTTATTAACCTCTTCATCATCTCTATGCCTCTTTGGAGATGGTTGGGATTGAATTGGTTCAGAAAATGTTGGTGCTGAATCAAATTATGTCTGAACTGTTGGAGGGGGTGATACAAAATATTTTGGATCATCATTAACCTGCTCTTGAAAACCTTTTTCCACTAAAAATTGTTCCCACGTTAGGTTTCTCTTCTGTAATTCCTCCATGATCAACAACTTAATTAATCCATGATGATACAAGTTATTACCAAGTCGCTGATTAGGCCGTTTTTGGGCAGCTGAAGCCATTTTAGACAAGCTCTTCCACAAAAAGTATGTAATGTTCATCAATTCTTCTCCTTTAATGTGAAGGAGAAGCCGAATATGATAAAGAAAGACAAGGCTATATCGTCCTTCACATGTCAAATATTTCTGCAAAAAGAAAATGACATTACCCCATTCAGCAGTGAAATAGTTGCATTCATCTCCCTTCTTCCAATGAATACTAGAATTAGCCACCTTCACAAAATGTTTCCAAGAGTCAAGGTTTTTCAAACGACCAGCTTTAAACCATTTTTCCCCTATTTGTGGTAAGCCTGCAGCGAGAGCAATGGACATTTCTGAAACTAGAAGCAGTAACCCCTGAATGTTAGAACAAGCTCCATCGAAATTGAGAGCAAATTCCTTGGTCACATCTTCGTTGTACCCTCTGAATTTACTAAAAAACGCATACGATCCAATTTGTTGAAAAATCCTCTTACTAGAGGGATCTTCATCCAATAGTTCAATGGAATATGGCTCCTCCCTACGTGCAGCACTAGGCATGCCAACTGAAACTTTCTCTACTGAAAGGAAGTTAGGTGATCAAACAGGTATCCTTTAACCCAAATTGGTATTTACAGGCTTCTCTTATGCATAACAAAGAAATCCAACTTTCAAATCAGGTATACATATAATTGTTCAGACATGCAGGGACAAAATTACGATAGAGCTAATTACGAAAATTGATGGGGTCAAATCAGCATATACCCATTCGTCCAAAAAGCAATGAGTTAACGGTCACTCCATTTATGGAAATTATTTGAACAAAAATACTTGGTCTGACATGTCACGATATATAATAAGCCATGAAATGACCTTGAAAAGCTGATTGAAATGTATAAAAATCATTCTTATATGCTAGAATTTATACACATTATTAGGAAAAATATATTGAATTTAACCCTATAGGAACAATACTTGTCCGGAATTAAGAGAAGACTTTGAATAGCATACCACATAGGAAGGGGATAAAACCAAGATCCAATCCTTCCAATCATGCAAATACAGATCCTCCATGGATTTTAAAGATGTAACTTTGTTGGAAGAAATCATTATATCTGCAACTTGAAAAGAATAATTCCAAATAGAACTGAAAGTTTGCTTGTACTGGGAGGGATGAATCCAAGAGAGTATCAAGGTTCTATTCATTTTCAGGATTCCCTTCCCCATACACGAGACCTTCCATTTTACCAACAATCTATTCATCTTCAGTATTTTACTGAAATATTTAAAAAGCACAGAAACTGGAGATTCTACAGGCTTGAGTCAAGCCTGTAATTGTCTGCTAAAACATGCTGAAATGCAAATTCTTCAACCAAACCATTCGTGTTGCAATCCAAACCATGTGAAATAAGGTGTTGGAGTAGAACATGGATGAGTAGACATCCCTCCATAATGCCAATGGCTTTCAAAGCTTGGAAGTACAATCTAATAGGATATATGAATCAATTTTGTTGATGTCGAATACCCAAAAGATCAGATCGCTTATGGATCCATTTTGGAATGGTACTTATAAATTGCTATTGGTTTCTTATGGAAAACCACTAAATATTTCTTATAGACCTTGTGAGGGGATATTGTGACTAGTATGACCTTGGAAACATATTAATTACAAAGAATCCATAACAATACTAGCTGTCTTAAACCATTATATTCTTTTGTCGAAAAATATAGCAACGCTCACATAGTGTCGCCAGAAACAAATTATAATGATAATTGCTGATAAACATTTACTACACTCACCAAAAGTAAAACAAACATGTATTAGTGAGGGATACTAAAATATTGTCACTAGAAGTGTCACTAAAGATAGGATCAATAACGGTCCTTTAACAACCCTCACCAAAACTGTCCCTGAAAAGGGATTTGGTGACGAACCTTAAAGGACCATCTCAAAAGGAACTTATAATGACGATGTTTTAAGGACCATCATCATATACGACATTGGTGACAACCCTTAAAGGTCCGTCACAGGCATGACCCTCACTAATGACCTTTTTTCTTGTAGTGTCACACATCAGGGGGCAATCTGTTAACACCCAAAAAGTGCTCACTAGCTCATTCCCTTATTCACATGACCCATTTGTCCACTTTTTCCACCATTTGAGCCTCTTAAACCATCAAAAGGTCACCAAAAAGACCATAATACACCTTTTTCCCCTCAAAATATGTATTTTTCCTCAAAAAACACAAAAAAAGGGTCCAAAATTCCCAAAAAATATTAAAAGGGAATAAAAATATAAAAAATATTCAAAAAAGGAAAAAGAGGGAAAAAGAGACCTAAACCATGTTGGTTAATACCATTGGTTTCCTTAAAACCATAATGGTATTCCCCATTGTTGATGTATATGTAACTTCGGAATGTATTTCATCTATGTATTCCATCTATGTATATTGTACTCCTATAAAGATGTTATTATTCCTCTATAAGAAAGTGTCGTCATTTATATTGAGTGTTGTAACTTGCCGATGGGTTATTAGACGACCTTGATGGGGTCGGCCCTGTATGAGTCACATGGGTAAATGGGTTATTAGACCACCAAGTGTGGGGTCGGCCCAGATTAACGTAACCATGGGTTATTAGGATAAGTTAGACAAGTCGGCCCCATTGGATTATTGGGCAGGACAGGACAAGTATAAATAGAGATCGAGAGATCTCTATTTGATCATCTCATTACTCACACTTCTATCATTCGGAAAGTCGCGCACATGTGAGGAGGAGGATCAGCTTCTAGGAGAAGACTATCTCTTGTACTTTGGTTGTATCATTGCTCTTTCTATCTCTGAGGAAGTTGCGGGGTTTTTCACCTTCTTGATTTTCCCCGGTGAAACTCTATGTCTCTTGTGTGCTTGCATTATTGTGTCCATGATTGATATGTTGTAGATATGTTGTACATGTTATTCTCTTAGTTAAAATCTTAGATTAGATTGAAAATTCTGAAAAAATAACATGGTATCAGAGCTAGCATGAAAGAAGGCAAGGTATGGCATGTATGACACTTGTTGCACTTGCGATGTTAGGGCTTGATGTAGCAAAAACCAGTCATCGTAGCACTTTCGCTATAAATCCATCTTGGCAACTTTTTTGGATCTGAAACTTTTACAGGTTAAAGATCCGATACCCATCTACCTTTTGTCCAAAGGACAACTTAGAATTCATTGTACTTTGTGTTTTATGACCTGTACAATATAGGGTTTCTGCCTCTTCCAGATCTTAGTCATAAATAGGTGACCTAGGAAAAAAGGTCATAACTTGGGCTAGGAAGATCCAAATGAAATTTTGTAAAAAGTGACAGGTAGGGCATGGACATTAGTTTCTTAGGTAAGGTTTTCAGAGGCCGAAGTTGAACTAGTGACATGTGGAATGTGGTACAAGTTCGCTCTCCTGTTTTATCCCATAAACATGTCACGTTGCGACACTTGGCATAACTCTATCTTAGAGAATCCAATTAAGGTCAGACCTATGGGGTTGGAAATATGACAGTTCATACTACCACAGGTCAAAGGTATAGACCCTATGGATTCATACTTTCAGAGTTACATTAGAAAAAATCAGGCGCATATTTCTGTCAAAACAGAATTGGATTTTGAGCACCTTCATTCATGGCTCCGGGAATTAGGGTTTCAGAGAAAGTTGGAATTTTTGTAATCAGAGACCACGGATGAATGCTACCCATCAAAATAAAAATTTAGAGACCAAGATCAAATTTTTTGGTTGGGAAAAAGGTCGGGCTTGATCAAACCCTAGTTCGGGACTTTGATCAGAAAAGTGGAAAATTAGGGCTTCTGCAAAAGTTGGAATTTTTGCAGTCTGTGACCATGGCTGGAAGCTCCCCAGAAAAAATGAAGTTTAGAGATTTGGATCGAACCTTTTGGTTGGGAAGAAGGGTGGGCTTTATCTAACCCTAGTTCGAGATCCTATCTAGAAGATCTGGAAGTTTCAAAGGCAATTTTGAGGGGTGAAACTTTGCAGTTTTCAAATTCTGAGTATACCAGCTTGATTAGCTCATCAAGGCACATCTTTCTATCCTTTCAGAAGTTTGAAATTCAAAGTTTGAATTTTTAGGGTTTCTTTGACAAACCCTAATCCAACTGCAGATCCAGTTTCTGCAAATCAAGTGGATTGGGTTAATCCTAGAAGAGAATGGATTGGTCACCTGCATAAGTGAAGAAGTTCTAGTTTCAGAGGGAGATAAGGCCAAGGCCTTACATAAGAAGATTACAAGCAATCTCGATAGGTATGACTTATCCAGGTATGTTTCGAGATCTGTTCATGATTAAGTTTATGGTATGTTTGTCTTCATTAAGGTTAGTACAATCTTTATTAACTTTAGACTTGTCATATCACCTTAATAAAATTATGAATGCACAATAGAAGATATTCATTGATTAGGGTTTTGACACTTATGATTGTACTAATGCATTGTGGTGTTGTATGAGGTTGATGTTGTCCACTAACATGAAAGGTACATCACGAAAGACAAATCATGTTCTAGTTCAAGAACATATGACCATGGTGACATGAAGACAAAGGTTCATCCATTGCCATGGATCACATAGAAGATCTACTTACGAGGTATGTATAACTTGATTCTATAATGGTTAACCTATGAGATATGCAGGTTACTAGCACAAGTCACTTAAGAGAACAAGAAGACATCATGTGGGTATGTTAGACAATAACCAGCTAACATATTAATCCAAGTATGTTTTTCCTATATCAAGTTAGAATCCTACCTTTTGTTAGAATCTCTTATATAAGTATACATGGCATGATTGATAATCATTATTCATTGAAGTTAGTAATCATGGGTTTAGGCATATTATATTTCTTACTTTGATTGATGATATGACTAACCAGAAGAGTCATATGGTCAATAAGAATATGCATGAGTAAAAGAAGTATTCCATGAAACCTTGAATACTAATGTTTATTTTCTGTGTTTGAAATGATCATGACTATACATGTTTAAGATTATATTGTTTTAGCATCTATACTAATGAATGTATGATTATGTATGAGATCTTGAGGTTGGCACAATCATGACACTAGTGCACACTTAAGCATGCATAGTGATCAAGGATGGATATAAGTTCAAGGACAGGTAATCCAGGAAGCAAAGATCAAGAGGGAGCACACTCCAGTAGTTTCTGCAAGGATGCAGATATTCAGAGGGAGTCGACCACTTCTCACAATCCACATTAGAATGGAGTTGTAGAATGGAAGAAACGATTGAGAGGGAGTCAACCCAACAAAAAAACAAAGATAAGTATTTGAATTATCATTTATTGCATATTTGATTGTTTAAATAATACTGTTCAATGATGTATATATTGATGTTCCTAGAATTAGGCTATGTATTTTGGCATATTAGAATAATTGCATTAATGAACAGCATACTACTAATATACATGTAATGGGTAAGTGGCCTATGGCACTGTACAACATTCCATTGCTACTTGTCTAGAATGAAACCTCTTTGCTGACATGTTGGGAGCAGTGCAAACTCTTAACAATGTTCCGGTAGAGATTGGAAGGCATCTAGAAAGTTACAGGATATGGATGAAAGTTGTATTGAAGCATTGGCTAAAATAATTGCATGACTGTATGACATATTTCTTTATGTGTAAGAATTTGTTCTGAAAACTATGAGATGTTTCTAATCATGCAACTTAACTTGTTTTGTAGGAAAGATTGTATACCATCACCTACAAAAGAAGGACTACAACATTTGTTCAACAACAAAGTTATCTATTGAAGATATTGAAGTTCCCAGGATTTAAGAAGAACGCCATGATCGAGGAGTACCAATCGATCATGAAGAATGATGTTTGGGATGCAGTCCCAAGACCTGAAGGGAAATCTGTTGTGACTTCCAAATGGATCTACAAGATCAAGCATGTTGCAGATGGCAGCATAGAGAAATACAAAGCAATATTTGTAGCTCGTGGCTGCTCCCAGAAAAAGGGAATAGAATGTGAAGAAACTTTTTCTCCTGTAGCCAGGTACACTTCCATCAGATCAATACTTTCCCTGGCTGTAGTGATGAAATGGAAGATACACCAAATGGATGTCAAGATAGCTTTCTTGAATGGTGTAGTCGAGGAGGAAGTGTATGCGGAGTAGCCACTGGGGTTTGAGACACATGACAGAGGGACTCATGTGTGCAAATTGAAGAAATCCTTGTATGGCTTGAAGCAAGCTCCTAGAACTTGGTATGGTAGGATAGACAGCTTTCTATCTAGTTTGGGCTTTACTAAGAGTAAAGCAGATTCCAACCTTTACTACAAGGTTGAGGAAGGCAATCTAGTGATACTACTATTGTATGTGGATGACCAGTTTGTAACAGGTGAGGATAGATTGAGTGCTGACACAAAGAGGAAGCTTGCTGCCAAGTTTGAGATGAAGGACTCGGGGATGATGCACTATTTTCTAGGCATGGCGGTGTGGCAGAGTGCAGATGGAATATTCCTTGGACAAGGGAAGTATGAAGTAGAGATACTGAAGAGGTTCGGGATGATGGACTGCAAGGAAATGGCCACATTTATGGCATCGAACCTGAAGCTTCTATGTGATGCTTCATCTGATCCGGTTGATGTCAGTGTGTATTGTCAGATGATTGGGTCCTTGATGTACTTGACGAACATGAGACCAGATATTTGCTTTGCGGTGAACACATTGAGCCAGTTCCTGATGGTTCCCAGAGGTGTTCACCTAGTTTCTGTAAAGCATATTCTGAGGTACCTGAAAGGTACAATTGATTATGGGTTCAAGTATGATGTGAATCAAAAGTTTAACCTGCAAGGTTATGTTGATTCATACTGGGAAGACAATGCTACAGATAGGAAGAGCACATCTGGGTGCTGCTTTAGTATGGGATTAGGTGTGATCTTGTGGTTTAGTAGGAAGCAGTCCTGCATAGCACTGAGTACAGCCGAAGTAGAGTATGTTGCAGCTTGTTCGGTTAGTTGTAAGGCAGTATGGCTGAGGAAGATACTGTCTGAGTTATTTGATCTCCCAATGGAGGCTACTGGTATCTTTTGTGATAACTAGAGTTGTTTGAAGCTGTCTGAGAACCCGGTGTTCCACTACAGGTCGAAGCACATTGAGATTAAATATCACTATATCAGGGATATGGTGCAGAGAGGAGCAATGAAGCTCCTGCATGTTGCGATGGACGGGAAGGTTGCAGATGTGCTGATGAAGCCATTAGCTAGAGTGAAGTTCGAGTACTTCAGAGAGAGTCTTGGTGTTCTTTAGATTGATGACACTTCAAGGAAGAAGTGATGGACACATTTGCAGGGGCCATTCCCAGCATGGTGAGAGGAGGATCCTTCCATGGCTTCGGATGTAAGCGTTGGATGATGAGCATCAGGATGATGCTCCGGTTACTGCTCTATATATGCATCATGTTGGATGCTTGTTATGATCAGTTGGATCATGCATATGTATATGCATCATGTTGGATGCTTGGACCATGTATTTGTATATGTATCAGGTGGATACATTGTATGATCAAGTAGATCATGTATGTTGATATATATCAGGTGGATACATTATATGATCATATGGATCATGTATCTTTGTATGTATCAGCTGGATACATTGTATGATCAGGTGGATCATGTATGATGATATGTATCAGGTAGATACTTGGTATGCATTATATGATCAGGTTGATCATGGATAATGAGCTTCAGGATGTTTCTCCATATGACATGCATCATGATGATGCAGTGATGATGATCAAGTTGATCATGTGATGATGTACATCAGGATGATGTATGGTGAGTATCGGGTTGATACTCTATGGCCATGGACAGGTTGTGCAGATGAGCATATAAGTAGACCTGAGAGATCCGATAGGTAGAGCTATGTGCTCGTAATAGCTTGGGATGCTCTTTCAAGGAATTGTTCTAGGAGGACATATAAGTAGACCTGGGATATTCGACAGGTAGAGCTGTGTGCTCATAACAGCCTGGGATGCTCTTTCGAGGCATTGTCCTATGGCATGTAAGTAGACCTAGGAGATCCGATAGGTTGGGCTGTGTGCTCGTAATAAGTCCTAGGATTCTCTTTCGAGGCATTGCCATGACCACATGTAAGTAGACCTGGGAGATATGATGGGTTGGGCTGTGTGCCCGTAATAAGTCCTGGGATGCTCTTTTGAGGCATTATGGTGAGGGGTCACATGTAATTCGTCCTGGATATCCAGATAGGTTGTGCTAGTCACGTAAAAGGCCTCAGATGCTCTTTAGGGTTCTTTCTAGTTAAGACACTCTTTTAAGGTTTTGTGACAGTCACATGTAAGTGGACTTGGGAGATCTTTTCGGTCGTGCTTCGGCACATAAATGGTCCTGGGATACTCTTTTGAGGCATTGTGATGTACGTAATAAGTCCTGAGGATTCCACAGTATGGCCAGTGATGATGAAGATCTGTAGGTGGTGGGCCTACATCCAGTATGAAAAAGGACTGGCTCTGTAGAACTTCCTATGACGAGTAGATTGGAGATTGATTGAGATAGAAGTAGTGACAATGATTCGATGACAATGATCCAGTGATGATGATCCAAGGAAGAATACTTGTGCTAGTAGATCTGTGTCGAGAAATACCTTCCTAGTTAAGAGGGGGTGTTGATGTATATGTAACTTTGAAATGTATTTCACCTATGCATTTCATCTATGTATATTGTACTCTTATAGAGATGTTATTATTCCTCCATACGGAAGTGTCGTCATTTGTATTGACAAGTGTCACAAATGTTGTAACTTTCCGATGGGTTATTAGACCACCTTGATGGGGTCGGCCCTGTATGAGTCATGTGGGTAAATGGTTTATTAGACCACCAAGTGTGGGGTCGGCCCGGATTAATGTAACCATGGGTTATTAGGCTAAGTTAGACAAGTCGGCCCCAATAGTTTATTGGGAAAGACAGGACAAGTATAAATAGAGATCGGGAGATCTCTATTTGATCATCTCATTACTCACACTTCTATCATTCGGAAAGTGGTGCACATGTGAGGAGGAGGATCAGCTGCTAGGAGAAGACTATCTCTTGTACTTTGGTTGTATCATTGCTCTTTCTATCTCTGAGGAAGTTGCGGGGTTTTTAACCTTCTTGGTTTTCCCCGGTGAAACTCTGTGTCTCTTGTGTGCTTGCATTATTGTGTCCATGATTGATATGCCGTATATATGCTGTACATGTTATTCTCTCAATTAAGATCTTAGATCAGATTGAAAATTCTAAAAAACTAACACCAATCACCAAAAACTATAAAAAGGTGATAGGGGCTCCTCATTATTCATCCATATTTTCATCCTATCCTCATGCTTCCAAAATCCATCTTGAGCTTTGCTCAACCATTGAAGCATTGGAGAAGAAGATACCATTGGACATTGGAGCTTCTCAACCTTGGAGCTACTCAAAACTCACCATCCTCACCATTTGAGGTAATACAAGAGTTTTAATTTTTATTTACATGTTTATGAATCAATTTTTATTATTGTATCAATCTAGATTTCTTTATTTTACTGTTTATTGCCATCAATCTATAGTTTATATTTGCTTATTTACATTGCTTTATTTGAGACTGCTGCTACTAGTTAGTAGGTGCATCCATTCGCACATGCTTGGTTGAAAAACCAAGCAACAAAGGGTACACCTAGTTTTCCATGTTTCCTGCTTAAAGAAGGTAATAGGAGACAAGATTTCAATTCAAACTATCTTGTTGGATATTGATGAAGAAGGAAAAGTCATATTGGAACCTGAACAAATCACTAAACAAGTACCAAACAACTACGTAATCAGTCTATTACATAGTATCTCATCAAGTGGAAGAACATACTAGTTGAATATTCGACATGGGAATATGAGTTCTTCATACAAAAGTATTTACAACTAATCAAGTGTTGAGGACAACACTTTTTTGAAGGGGATGGGATGTTAATCCCTAAATGTTGGCACATTACCCCCTATATTGTGGCTCATTACATAATATTGATGTCGGCTTGGGTTTATTAGTGTTAATTACCATTAGTATTATTATATTAGTTATGTCAACTTGGGTCCATTACACTAGTACAAAATGAGAGATAAGTGACCAGGCGACCAAAACATTTGGTCACCACATCTTTTCAAGGGATAAATGACCAAAATTGAGAAATTTTAAGTGAACTGACTAAAAATGACCAATTTGGTCACGGGATAAGAACTAAACTAAAAATGACCAAGATAAATGACCAATTTGGTCACGATATAAGAACTAAACTAAAAATGACCACATAACAATTGGTCATTTTTAGTTGTGTCAATCTAGCAGTGGAAAATTATAATTTTGATAATGAATTTGTACAATTTACTAAATTTTAACCCTATAGATGGATTCAGAGACCCCCTACTGTAGATGGATTTGGATACCCCTACTGTAGGGGGGTCTCTGAATCCATCTGCAATGTTAAAATTTAATAAATTGTAGCATTAATAGTATACAACTTGGATTATTTTTCAATAAATGTCCTCTAAGGGATCATTTCTTTGAGGCCATCCCGATACCTATTGTACTGTTAGATGATAAGAGAATCATTGAGATGCTCATTTAGGGGTTTCTCTACTAATTAGTTCCTTGGGTGTGGTGAGTTGATTATATCAAGATAATACATCATGTCTTGCATATAGTTTATCAAGTGATAGATGAGTTCTTCTACGCGTGGTTAAGTTGAGTCTTATATATTTGTCATCTTTCCATTTTGGAATTGTCATGTACTTAAGTTAGTGTCACTCTGTTCAGCTTGTTGTACTAGTTGTGTTCATATTTTGTTTGAACAAAACCATCGTTGTTTGACCATCTCGGCAGTCTATTAAAGTTTTTACAAGTTCATGTAATATTTTGTGTCATGTTAGCTAAAAATTGGCAATTTCACAACCTCCATTAATTCTCCATATGCATTCATTCACCATGGTTCTCTTTGCACCTGAGTTTGAAAATATTTAAAGTCCCCCTGGATCCCTCCCTTATAAGAAATAACTTTATATCCTCCATTTTGAAGAAAAAATAATTCCTCCCTTTTTGTAAAAATCCCTTTGTTCCCATCTCCTTGCAAGATCAAGGACTTAAAATTTGTTACTGCTTTGTCGACTCTTGATCTTAGTGTTAGTGTGGATCTGCATGTTGTTTTCCTAACTTGTGTTGATGGTAAGCATGCATAGCAGTAATTTTTCAGTGAAAACTACAGAATGTGATTGCTGTTCATATTTATACCTAGTATCTTTATAAACTTATCCAAAAAAATAAAAATAAAAATGCTTGAAAAAATATATATAGTTTTTATATTACAATATATAACTCAACATACAATATATTACTACATACAATTCCTATATATAAAAGCATAAAAACTATATTATTAAAAAATTTAACATACAAAACATACAAATTAAACCATATGCAATATAATATAACAATATATAATATAATAATAAAACAATGTATAGATAATAATAACATATTATAACTAAATATTATAACATATGTAATGTTAACAAATAAAAAAATAAAAAGCAAAACAAAAACGATGAACGAGAATGGATTGACAAAAAATAAAAATCAAAACAAACACAATGAAAGGGAAATGGATGGGCATTAGAAGGAGGGGTATATTAATGAAAATTTGGTTGGGGTTCTCTTATACGAGTTGAAGAAGTAGATGTTGAAATTAATTATATGTTAAGCATACAAGCTGATAGGAGAGAAGCATTGGAGAATGGATCATGATTTGCTCATCAAGGTTTTCAATCCTTAACCCAATTTCACCATTTTTTTCTTTCGGCATTTGCAGAGTTTTCTTAGGGTTTTCATTTTTTAGTTGAAGAGGGGTTTTGTATTTTACAGGGTTATGGAAAGATGGGTTCAATTTTTTTAATTATTGGATCAGAAGAGTTGTTCTTTCAGCATTTGTAGAGTTTTCATAAGGTTTTCATTTTTTGGTTGAAGAGGGTTTTCTCTCATTCCCAAATCCCTTCAATAAGCAGTTATATGGGTTCGACCATCGCCATCATTTGGAAGCATTGTTGCTGTCAATCCTTTTTATCCCTTTATATTGTAGCAGGGAGCCCAAGAAGGCGAGCTATGGGAGTCCATTTCATAGGACAAACTGTTTTTTCAGATCCATCTCCGGTCCTTTTTTTTTGGATCCTTCTCTGGTCCTTGTTTATTAGATCCATCTCCAGTCCTTAGAGTTCATATCTCCAAACTACTAAAAAAATATTCTCATGCCATTTCGATCACATGATTTTGCTCAGCGACCTGGTGATTTTTCCCTTCGTTCCGATGATTTTTCCCTTCATTCATTTTGGCTTTTCTGTCTGATTTTGACCCGAGTTCTGCCAAAAAAAATATAGAATAGCCATTCAGGGCTCCTACCTAAAATATACTTTATTTAAATGAACCAATCTACACACAAGATTAGTAACTGCAAATAACATAATTTCATCATCGAAGAATGATACAGCTTGAAATACGAGCTAAGCATAATCAATTACCTGAAGAATGTTTTCTAGATGTCTTCAGCCTGAAGTAATCCAAGAAAGGTGTTTCTGATATAGGAATGAGTTTCACAATGGCTGCTAGTAGCCAACTGTCCAACAAATTTACATAAATTTTTAAAAATCAATTCCAGGTAATCGATCTATAGGAATTGGGCAACACATTAAATAATGAACTACCCATGAATTGAATCATTAAAGGGATTAATCTTTCAAACCTTAGCAAGCTAATTACAATGCAAATAATCCATTTTTCCAATTTAAGGGAGTGGTTGATGTAATTTTCCCAGCAAACTCAACAATCAAAACCTACAAATTAATACAACATTAGCAAAGCTTAGAAGATCAACAAATTTCAATGAAAGACTCGCATAGTATTTTCTCATTGGATAGTAATCAGGTATTCTAAATTTGATTTTGGTTTTGCTTAGACTGGGTCAAATGCTTGTACCATCCTTAGGTTCAAGCATTTACCCTACCAATGTTCAGCATGCACTAGTACACAAAGTACGAGGAAAGAACAATTCTTAGCATCATAGCCTTGCAAATTAATCTGTTGATTACCTGAAGAACAAGTGTAAAGCTTATAACTCCAACAAACAAATGGCTTGAAATCAGTACTTGAAAGATGTTTAACTCATCCGGTTTCCTTGAATTGAATTCGTTGAAGATCTATTAATGTGACCA
The DNA here is from genome assembly GCA_027924585.1 of Larix kaempferi. Classification (NCBI taxonomy): domain Eukaryota; kingdom Viridiplantae; phylum Streptophyta; class Pinopsida; order Pinales; family Pinaceae; genus Larix; species Larix kaempferi. The sequence goes on along the minus strand of BSBM01000723.1, from coordinate 2,935,370 downwards.
TTTAAAAACAATCAGACCAATGTTACAGAACAATAAAAAATATGAATTTGTTTTTGGGAAAAGCATTTAAAGAGAGAAATAATACTTTAGGAACAGATCTGAAGTAGAAAACATTTCTCGAAGCAAAGAAAAAGTGAATAAGAATTGAATCTACAAACTTACTTGGCAAAAGACAAAGGCATTAAAAATTGCAATGTTTCTCACTTTGTTTGCATGGGCCTTGCTATCATGTTTTAGATTTAAAATGTCATTCCCATTAAATGTAAATACAAGCAGGACTGTAAGTTGACAGAAAGAATGCACGTTTACAAGAGCCTTCATTGCATCTTAAAATTACTTATATGATCAGAGATAATACTTGAATTCTTATTTGCATACCTATCCATCAATTTTCTCAGCATATTTCCATCTTTATGATGTTGTTGATTTTGGAGGTGCCATAGCAAAAGTTTCTGCATTTTTTGTTTTTGTAAATCATGTTTTAGAATATGTATGTTATTTTGTAAGATTGGTTTGTTTTCCTATTATGATTCACAAAATTGGAACAGGATGCATAAAATGAACATAAAATTTCTGAAAACAACCAACACTCCATTATGTTGGTTTAAACTTTAAACTTACAAGTTACTAGTGAGCTTGAAGGATGAAGTACAGGTTGTCTAGAACAATCATGATCCTTGGCCAACTAATGAAGCAGTGGGCACCAAGCACACACAAGAAGAAGTAGGAATGTGTCATTTGCAACACTGGAACCCTGGTGGAGGCAGCAATAGTAGTGTCTCTCTTTCACTAGAATCTCTTTGCCCAAGAGGCCACAAATGGGGGATGTATATTCTACCAAAGTCTCCCAAGACTTGCACATGGCCCTATCTGCGTTTTGAAAGCACTGGCACATACACACACGAGCAAAAATAGAAATGTGTCATTGGCAACTCTGGAACCCTGGTGGGGGAAGCAATAGCAGTGTCTCACTTTCGCCAGCACATCAAACCATCATTGACAGAGGATCATATAATTTTTTATGTCTAATGTATGTTAAAATCATTATTTATGTCCAAACATTACCAAATGGCATCATAATGGATAGGCTTGTTCAATATATAGGGTTGGAGATTACATGATTGGGTAGTAGCTAATTTCTATATTGTGTTGTATGCTTTTTTGGATGTTTCCCTTTTGTTTTGCTATGCATTAAGAAGCACTTATGTTTTTATCTTTTCTATTTTCACCAAAAGAAGAATTTGTAACTTCATATTATCAAGGTGAAAACAAAGTCACAATCTCTATGTGCATAAGCACTAGAAAATAAAAAAGTAGATCAAAACTACTAGCACCAGTCCTTGTAGTTCGTCTTTTAAGATCCAACTTATCTATGATATTGTTCATATATAAGGAAACATATTATGGCATAATCCTTGACATCATTTTTTCAAAATATCAATCTTGGAAAGGCATCATGGATATCTCAAAATTGAAACTGCTGCTATCTAATCTGATTTGAAATAGAAACTTTGTAAAAGTTAAAGCCGAAGAAGAAATAAACCGTTGATTTCGAGGGCAGTTATCTTCATGAAATTGGGAAGAATCGAATCCTTGATTCAGACTCATCCACAAGATTTGAGGCACTATCAGTTACTACTTGTACCACATTTTCTTCTCCAACTTCAAGGATGGATTTTTCTAAATTCCTGAAAAAGTATTGAGTAGTCTTTTTGTGCTCTGCTACATCAACTATCTTAAAAAATAATATCCCTCCAGGGAAATAAACCAACACATTAATTAGCGACCTATAACACATATCAGACCAACCATTTGATAAAATTGTGCACCCTGTTTGTTTCCAAGACTCTTTGATCTTACCCAATCTACTTGTCACCCTTTCTTTTGCCTCTTGAGAAGAGTGGTCCTTAGTGTCTAGGAATTGGGAGGTACATGTTCTTTTCCAAAATATGCAATATTCTTACATGGATGGATAAAGTAAGGGATTCATAGTAGATTCAAAAATCATGTTAGCCACAACATTATCAAATTTTTGCTTCTATACGGGCTTCCAAAGAGAGTTTAATGTCACTTCCCCACTTGATTTTGTTGGTTGACATGAACTTCCAGTGCCAGCCATGCTTGAAGAAAATGAGGGAAAGGGGTTGCAATCCGTTGCAATCTCTATTGCAATGCGCCATTTTTTTGTTTTCTTTCATTGCCTTACCTTTTCTATTCTGTCATAATTCTTTGGCAGAATATATATCCCCCAGTTGTGGCCTCTTGGGAGAAGAGATGCCAGTGAAAGCGAGACGCTGCTATTGCTGCCTCCACCAAGGTTCCAGTGTTTCCAATGACACATTCCTACTTCTTCTCGTGTGTGCTTGATGCCCATTGCTTCATTAGTTTACCAAGGAGCATCATTGTTCTAGACAACCTATACTTCAACCTTCAAGCTCACTAGTAACTTGTAAGTTTAAAGTTTAAACCAGCATAATGGAGTGTCGGTTGTTTTTAGAAATTTTCTGTTCATTTTTTGTTACAGATTTTGTAGTTTCATAGTTTATTTAATATGTGTAGGCTGTAGTTGTAGCCTCTGGACTAGTATGCATCTTGTTCCAATTTCGTGAATCATAATAAGCAAACAAACCAATCTCACAAAATGTCATACATATTCTAAAACATGATTTACAAAAACAAAAAATGCAGAAACTTTTGCTGTGGCACCTCCAAAATCAACAACATCAGAAGGACGGAAATATGCTGAGAAAATTTATGGATATATCAGCACATGGGATCATAAATTTGTGGGAAACCATGAGGATACTATGACCAAGTCCCAAACTAATGAATCTCTTGTTCTACAATGCCTGGTAAGATGGTTATATTTATTGGATAGTTGGTAACCAACCACCTGTAGTATAAAGAAGCCATGAGAATGCAACGCAAGGTATTGGTAGAGAATACATTAGATGAATTAGGAACTTTCCAAGGCCTTTTGTGTGTTAATCCCCTCTCAACCCTAGGTGTAAATACATATTTTATGCTATTAGTGAGAAAATCTACTTAATTATAATTGTGTAAATGGCATTTTTCATTCTCTCTTTCTTATCCTGGATGTTGTTACGATATGTGTACTCTATGAGATTAATTCAGCGTACATTTATCATCCTGAAGTCTTGAAGCTACTTCAATTTTGTGGGTGAGCACCAAGTGGTAGCAACATATGAGAGGAAGCTTATGAATAAATGCTTATTTCATATCATATTGCTAAAAATATGTTTATCAAATCTCAAGGTTGTCTCTAATTATGTTTTGTCATGGGGAATTTTGTTACTTATTCACTTGGTAGAGTCAACTGTTAGATAGCTACTTGGAGATGCATCAAATAACGAAGCACAGGAAATCCTTGGAGGCTGGAGATGATTTGGATTCTGAATATGCACTAGGTGTTGAACAACCATGTAATGGCCTAGAGATGCAGTAGGTGGTAAACAGTAAAATATCTTCTTGGAGATGTACCTTCTGGCAAATGATTCAAATAGTGTTCCTGTTGGGTATGCTCCAAGTTAAGAGGTTGTGAATGCAGCTGTTGTACAATATCCTTTATTAATCTTAAACATATATTGTTTATATTTCAAGGTGAAAGCTAATCAGTTGTGATTTTATCCTTTGTTGTATTTGGAGGAATAGCTAAGAATCACACATGGATGCAACATAAGATAGACCTGGAAAGGAGCTTAATCTGATGCTTAATTCATAGGAGGTATCTTGCAAACCACCTACAAGGAAATTTCCAAACTAATAAACAATCTCCATAAATGCATGTTTCATATGATATTATGCAAAAAATCGATACAATTTTTTTTATCGTATGCATTGTCTAGAAAATTGATCAATTCATAATTCTCTTTCAAAGTATGATAAGGTAAGATAATATAATTTTATTAACATCCAATGAATGACCACAAAAGTAGGTCAATGGGACTAAAAGGATACAATAACCATTCAATTGACCTTAGTGTTTTTCCCTTGGGCTTCAAGGCTTAGCAGTCTAATGAGCATTACGAAGGAGTTCAAAGGCAATATGGACTAGGCCTTTTTAGCGATCTTGTTTTTATAGATTTATGTTTCTGTATTTGACAATGACATTTTTTTATTTGATTAACAGCTTAAGTCTTCTCGTCTGATATTATGGAGTCTCTAGAGAAGCAACAGAGAGAAAACACAACAAGCATATTGGAGAAGGCCAGAGCCATCTGCAGGGAGAAAAATGTATGAGTTCCTTCCAAATCTCGGAGTAAGATTCCCTTGAATTACTAGTGAAAGATGGAGATAGAGTTTATATAGGATATCTCCAAAGAGAAACATTATGATACTTGGCCTTTTATGATGGCATTGTTCCAAATGCAAAGTGCTAACACTTTAAATTTGAATATATAGATTGAACATTCAGTCACTGAGAAGCTCTTCACTGGTACAAGATGCTAATTATTTAAATAATTCCAAACACAATACAACAACAATTGTGTAGCTATGAAACTCATCTATATTGAAGTGGGAAGTCACTATAACTACTGTGGAAACTATTACATACTCTTGTCTTTCTGGAAGCAAGATTCTCTTCAATGACAAATTGAAGATTAAGATTGACCTTTCTAATCTAGTATACAAATATGCCAAGAGATGTACTTAAATATATTACCTTCCATAATGTCATTGTTCCAAATGTAAATTGATTACATTAAAAAATTGAGCACATAGTCGAAACACAGAAATCAAAATGCAAATATTCTGATTATTTCAAAGATTCAAAATCCATAATTCTAGCTTAAACAGACCAAGAACTGGAGTGATGATTCTAAAGATATAATCAATTCATTAATTGTATGGGTCTGAATCATAGAAATCTGAGTAAGGAGATTTCTACAATGCACAAAAAACTGGTAGAGCTTCACATTTTACAATATTACTGTCAAATGTGTTAGGAATCATAGCTTTTTATATCAATTTATCGAATGCAACCTTGACCTTTCAAAGTCGAATATAGAATATATTGTTCAATCAAAGTTTTCACCAAACTCTAGAATGTGTGTGTGAAACTTAACTAATGATAACCTATGACCAATGGATATGTAGGTCTCAATCTTTCTTTTTAACAAAGAATACAATCGAGACTCATTTTCCAAATATAGTGCACTTGTAGCTTCATCCAAGAAAGCCATGTTGGGTTCATGCAGGAAGAGCCTAGCAAATTCCAATCTCGATTTCTCACTAGTACTAAGTACATCTACCCAATCACAAAAAAATCCAAATCCCCATGTTCTTCCAGGGAGATCAGCCAATGAGATATCCTCAAGAAATATCAACACAATTTCATCGCTTAGATATTTAAAGCTACTATCAGATACTGGAAAGAGTAATTGATCCTGAAGTGTAACAAGTGGCATATATGGCTTTTGTGGGAGGAAAAACATTTCCCTTTGGGATGGTACTCGGATTATCCCTTCACCCACATTCCACAGTCCTTCTATAACACGCAACAAGGAAGACTTGCCACATCCTGAAGGCCCCATTATCAACAGTGATTCTTCAGGTGAGAGATATATTCATATTTCTTATAAGAGTAGTTTGTAAGCTAGGAGTTGTTATGTGCAATCCTGTGATAAATAAACCTTGCCCCTTCTCTCGTGAGATATAACCTATGCAAGAATTGTTCAAAAGATTATACACAAAACAAAATAGTTAGTTTAAAAGTGGAAGCTTAAAAAGCATGAAAATCATTTATGCATTCACATTAAATATGTAGAGGGAAGATAGAACATACTAGTGGACTCCTCAGTTAGAGGTATTAATTCATCATACACCTGCAAAATTTTTGAGCTTTTCTGCGTTTGGAGGTCAAGATGGCAGTGAAACGTTTGGTTGCCACAATGATTACCTAGAGCTCTAAGAAGTGCATATAACCACTCTGTCTATGCAACAATACCACTTCTAAGTTCATGAATGAGTGTCAGTAATTAAAAATGACAAGTTGAAGTTAATTTCCTCACGCAAACAAAAGCTGTCAGTGCGACTAAAACACATCTACAAATAGAGCACGACTAGTGAGGGAGTTCCCAAGACATCTACCACAAGTAATACATCTGAGCTACATATGGTCATTGAACAACAAAACAAAGAAAATAATAAACTAATTAATGTATTCTGTGAAAAAATCACTTCAAGTTTCTATGGGGTGCTGACATGAGCACAGTGGACAGTAATGCAAAATACATAAAAGAAAGCAAGGATGCAAGAAAAATACAAGATTTCCAAACTGTGCTCTATATCCATTATGTATTTATAAAAGTAATAGAGTCCAAAAATGGAGTGGAATCAATCAAACAGAGTGAATGATGGGTATCCATCTCCTTGACTCAGGGGGTGATGAATGATCAATTAGTGGTTGTCTCTCCTTAAATCCGGGATGAGTAAAGTGGATAGGGTGTTTAACTCCTTGTCTCAGGAGTTGAAATTAGAAGTTTACAATTACAATAAGATAAGTGAGAGTAAGGTGGAGTAGTTTTGTTGCTGCAACATCCCCCCAAAGAAAATTTTAAAATGTAATTGGGGCCCCTCCTTCTAACACTTTTGTAACAAGTTCTTTGTTTCATCCTGCCGTCTTTCTTTAACCTGGTAGAGTTTCATCACCTGTTTCCAAAAGAGTCTTCTCATTTTTGTCTAAGTCAAAGTCACCCTTTTCCTTTAAGCATAGGTTTTAGTTATTATCTTCCCCATTGTAGCGCAAGCTTTAGATTAAATCCTCCACCGCTTTGGCACAGCTATAACCATGAGTTTCCCACTATGGTGCAAGCTTTGACTCTAACTCCACCACCCCATTTTGGAAAGTCCCAAGTCTTTTGTCTGGCACGCATCTTTGGAATAGATTGACCACTGAAAGCGCAGGAGATAACACTTCCTTGCCTACCGAAAGCGCAAGAGTTATCCTTATCTTCCCCGCCTTGAAGCTGCGGGTCACCTCGTGGTAAGAATTAAAGCTAGCACATTCTTTCAAGCGCAAACTTTGATGATAGGATCGGTGCCATTAGCGCGGAAGCCATGCTTATCCTCTCCGCTTGCAGTGCTGCGCTTGGTCTTTTCGACATAGCTAAGTTTTGCCATAGTTTTCCGAGCACGTTCTTAATGACAGGATCACCACTTGAAGCGCGAATCATGTTTTAAACCTGTTCCAAGAATCTGCGCTCGCCACCTTAGTGCAAAACGAAAATCTTCACTCAGTGCGTGGCACGAAAATCTCATCGATCCTCATGCACCGACAGAGTTGATGGGCCTTTTAATAAGAGCCATGTGTCATTTTAATGACAAAGAACCTCAAGCCCCATGAAATTTATTTCGCCAACCTAACATTGTGTGCGACATAAATGCCACCCCTTTTTAAGCATATGCGACGGGGTTCTCGACACATTCTTCATTCGCCAAACAGCCGTAGTTTCTCATTTTCAAGAAGAGCAAGTTCTTCTATTCATTGGGCGCTTGTAGTTTCACCTCCTGCCTCAGAACATTCACCCTTGATGGACCCTGCTAGACGGACAGGTAGGCTCTGTGTCCCTCTCCTTTTCTATGTTTGTTTAAAACCGTAAGAAGTGCTCTGCATAGTCGTCAAAGTGTTTTTATATTTTGTTGAGGGCATAAAAGTGTATCCCTGTCCCTAGTTTCAAAATGAGAATCCGAGCTCACTCTGCACGAACCAAAACCTGGAGAGTATTACTACCGCTTGCGAGCACGAACTCTGCCCCGTCATCTTGTCCTCAGCATTTCGAGTAAGTTTTCACCCGTTTCGACACCCCTGAAACGTCCCAGCAATACCTTAGCAGCCGCTGAGTCTTTTCTGCTCGAACTCATAGAAGCCACAACATCTCAAGGTTTTGTTTGCAAAACTCCCTGCCAAGCGTCTACGGCACGAAAATCCCAACCCTTCTCGATTCTTGCAGCTGAAGGTTCATAATATGAACACCAAAGTGCCCTGCTCAACCAAAATCTTTGTTCATTCATGCTGAGGTCGTATAAAATCCACATCTCCCGACCTAAGCTGCCCCGATGATGTGTTAAGTCACCCATCGTTCCCACTCAGAGCCTTCATAACCTAGCTTGGAAATCCAATTCATAAAAGCTAAATAGCTGTGGGATTCAACCACCTTTTGCGCATTTTCCACTATCGGTTGTCGGTGCATGAAGCGTTCAAACACTGGCGCACCGTAGAATGTTTAGCGATAGCGCATGAATAAGGTTAGGATAGAGCATAGATGTCATTGGGGCATTAGCGCAGAAAGATTGTTGGCTTTAGCGCGTGAATAATGTTAGGCACTGGTGCACATAAAACATTTAGTATTAGTGCATAAAATCCCGCTTGTACCCCAGCACACATTTTATAACTGATCTTGGTGCACGCGAAATCCCGAGCGCGGCGCAAAATTCTATTTAGGCGCCAGCGTGGAATTCTTCTCAGGCTCATGCAAGTGTGTGTGTCATTTAAGGGGATACCTGCGCGCTAAAAAATGAAAGGCGCAGAATCAAAGATTGACCTTGCTCGTTGCTCTGATGTTTCCTCTTTGATGTAAAATGAATGGCATTGTTGGATTAATCTTAAACTTGAAGTAAAAATAATTTTGATTGTTTAAGGAAGCCCCTATTTTGTAGAAGTGGTACATTTTGGCTTTGCAATAGAATGTTGCTAATGCTTAGAGTGGTGGTCTAACTAAAATCTGGTTGACATTGCCTTGCTCACCACAGGATTATCATGCTTAGGAGGTCTGCTAGAAAGAAAGCCGTGCAAAAGGTTGACTCCGATTCTGAAGTGGAAATCTTGCTAGATACTTAACCGGAAACAATGTTTACCAACACATGATCTACCAGTGGTGTTTCCCCTGGAAGCTCTGCTTCTGAGTTTCAGTGGGGAGATCTATACAGATTTATCATGGCTCAAGATAGTGAGATAGCTTCTATAGAAGATGCTTTGGTCTATGCCAACATCAGAAGGTCTGGTTTGCATAAGGTGACAACTCGCCCCGAGTTGTTCCCTTGTTCTGAAGTCATTGGATGGCTGATTCCTTACATCAAGACCGACACCAGACTCATAGACAATAAAGACGGGTTGAACCTGGCATCTTTCGCTCCTGAACATGTTGCTACTTCCTACAAATTGCCACCACCCAGAGCTTGTTTAGACAATGACTGGATAGCAAGGCATACCATGGACTCGTTGGACACTGCAAGGAAAATAACAATCAATGACAGGAAGATAAGGAGGAGGAACAACAATGAATATGAAAGTAGTCTCCTGAAGACTCCCTATAGACTCATCGTCCTAATGTTGAGCTGTCTCTTTGGCATGCTAGATGGTAGTGTTTTCAAGATCAGATGGGTGCTAGTGATTTTTCACATAGCTATGAGTGGCACTGTTTTTAACTGGGCTGAAATAATTTCAGACAGACTCGCTTCTCAACTAACAACAGCTTAGGGAGGACTCACCCAAAACAAGGCAGATTTTTTCATGTCTTCCTACTTAATGGATTGTTTGTTAAGTAAGCATTCATTCACAGACTTGGGGTGCTCATGGAAGCCCAAAGAGATAGCTCTCTTCTTGGCCTATCAGTGCACATGGGCAAGTCATTATGCGAATCACTACAAGATGATTTGTGAGAGATTCATCATGCCCTTATATCAGCTCATTTTCACTGAAGAACCGAACTGTAGGTCAGAGAACGCAATACCTGTCATTGGGGCATATGGGGACTATTATCACTCTCTGGAAGGAACATACATAAGGATGAATGGAGGATCTCAACCCCCATTCATGCTCCCTCGTTATGTCACTGATTTCGTTGTGCACAAAGAAGCCATGAGACAGCTCTTCGGCATCGGCGCGATAAGCAAGTTCCTAACAGACCGAAGGAAGGGCATGTATCCTCCCATGCCATTGACTATTGGAGCTTACGGCCTCTCGTCAGAAAGAGACGGGGAGAACTACGCCCAAGGCTTAGAGGTTTTCCATTTTGGCATAGTCCATTTCAAAAGGCATGACCCCAACGGTATGGTAAGTCGGCATTTTCAAGACCTCAGAGTCTCTTTTGAATACACCCATCATATGGACATGGATGAGGAGTTCTCCAGGGGCGCCCGCAACATGACTGAGTTGGGGAAAAGATTCCAGAAGAAAAGTACCCAAAGCCCAAAGCCAAAACCTGTTGGTCTGATCCAAAGGAAACAAGAGGCATTAGCCTCACAATACGGAGATCCATCAGAATTGGAGCAAGACAGAGTGCTCCAAGTGCAAGCTCTCAAGCAGCAGTAGGACCAAGAAGAAGCAAGAGTTCAAGGTGAGCTAGCTGCTAAGCTTCAATAAGAGGAGAATGCAAGGAAACAACAGGAGCAAGCCTCCCAGTTGAAACATCAAAAAGAGGCTGCCAGGATCCAGAAAGAAAAGGAAGATCGAGTATCCCAAGAGCAAGCTTCCAAACAACAGTATAAGGAAGAGAAAAGGCCCGTGGGTCAAGGAGCTAATGGATCACAGACCTAGCAAGAGGAATCAACAGGAGAGAAGGATAAAGAGCAGATAGAGGATTCTATCGAGCCGGAGCCATCTACTCCGAAGAATATGGAGATTGACCCACCATTAATACACACCCTAGGGGGGACTCAAGAAGAAAGTGCCTATTCAAGGAGCTTAGCATTGACCCCATATAACCCCAGGAAGTAGAGCAAACTAGTAGATCTAGATACTGTGTATTTTAATAAGCGAAAGAGGGCCATTATTGATAGAATGGTACAAAAATTACAGGGCATGACAAAGAATAAGGAAACGGAGGAGGATGATTGTGAATTATGGGTGACAGAAACCACATTGGTCTCAGGAACTGATGCCAACCCCACATTCCAAGCCAAATGCACCATAGCATCAGCCAAGGCAATTAAATCCAACATTGATTTTCTAAAAGATAAGATAAAGCATTATAGGGAACAATGCCTGAGATCAAAGAAGATAGAAAGAGAGAAGTGCTAGAAGCAAACAGGTTGAAAGAAAAGTACAATGACCTGCTAGGAGAACATCTAGTGCTAAACTCGAGAGTTCTCCATCTTGAAAATGAAAAAAACTCCTTAGAAGTACAATTGACTGTCTTTGAAGATGAATTGAAAAATCTAAAAGATCGGATAGAGGAGTTGGAAGAGCTAGAAGCAAGTAAGGCTCAGCAAATTCAAAGGCTGATTCAAGAAAAAGAACAACTGATTAAGAAGCTTAATGAGACAACGGAGGACCAACAGAATTTATCCACATTTCACAAACAAGCATGTGATCTGTGGATTAAAATCCATCAGCTGTTAATGCTAATCTCAGAAGAAATTTGCAGCGTGAAGGAAATGATCAAGAAAATGACATCAATCGATGCCATGGCCCTAAGAGCTCGAGACAAGTTTGCAAACTATGTGGAAGAATTGAAATGACAATCTGAATGGAAAAAGGGAAAATCCCAGCTCCCTTCACACCTTCGCACCACTACGGGAGACGAATTGGTTTTGGATATAGGAATCCTGGAATTTGCCAAGAATTGCGGCAGCAGGCTAAGTTCGGGATTCAAGAAGACAGTCCGCAAGTGTTGTGAGTTATACTCTGCGCTCAGGGAATCGCATAGTGAATTTCATCTGATTATCCCTAACTCCATCTATCAGTTCCCAAAAGAAGAAGATTGAGTGTTTGATCTGCAGAACGAGCTGGACGAAGACTTGGCATATATAAAAAAGATAGAAGTCCTGAATCAGGATGAATTTCAGCAGTTCATTTGCCAACCTGCAGTGTATATTCACCTATTGGAAGCAATAGCTAAAAGTAATGTAGAGGGAAAGGTACAAATCAAAGAAGACCTACTCAAGCATGAAATAGCATCCAAGGCATCAACATCTTCTCAAAGCAAGCTGATCATAAAAGATATCAACCAATGGATGTCATAAATTCAAAGTGCAGAGGGCCCAGTACCTGCAAGTGAGCCGGTTGATGGAGGAGAGTCTACAAGTCATCCGGCAGAAGCCCCAGCAGAATAGACAAATCATTTTTATTTTGTTTTAATTAAGCAAAGAAGCTGAAATTCTACCTTCGTATAACAGGACAGCTAGCTGTCATTTTTGTCTCATTTGATAGGTGTCCCACGAATCTGGGAAATAGTTAATTACACACTAAAATCTGAATTATAAGCTTCTAGAGCTAGGGCGCACTTGTCAGCTCAAGGAGCTCTTTGGAAAGCTATAAGTAGAAAGTTAGGAGAGGGAATAAGGGCTTTTTGGCAGGGGGAATAGAATTTTCTGAGTCTGTATGAACTACTTTGCACTTGCTCCAAGAAAGTTGGATTTTCCTAATAAGAGCTTGAAGAGGAAATTTTTTTTTGCTTGAGAATGGGTTTTGGACGCATGCTGGACTATTCCTATGGTGTTCATATTTTACAGTGAGATCTTTCTGTGCTGCTGTGAATTATTTCTATGCTTTGGATGATCTTACATTATTTTCTGTGCAAATGATGTTTTCTCCACATGAGTAATGGAATGCTTTCTTATGAATTAAAATCTATCTATTATATCTTTAATCTCCTACTGTAGAGGTATCTTTATGGTTTAATGGCTATCTGTTGATCTCCGGATGCTCTCTTCAGCACATTACTCATATTTACAGTTTTGCTCCTTGCAAGGATGGATTAGATTTATTTCAGTTTTAGACATAGATTTGCTTCAAATTCTGCATTTAGATTAAATTAGCTTAGGCACTTGCATATCATCTTAATAATAAAATTTCAAAAAGAACGATGGATCAGACCATAACCAATGTAAAAGAAAGTAAATCTAACAGTAGCCGGAACCGATAATCGGACGGATCCCTCACACCAAACAGTGGACAATCTAATTGGGATAGTTTACCAGGGAGAATCCCTTTCTGCTTGATGCTGCGATATTCGGGGCATCAACAAGTAGTAGGTGAGATTCACACTTAACTCTTAGAACACATATATACTACAATACTACCTTGTTGACTAATTCAACTATCTCATCACTTCCTCCCCGTTGAGAAAAAATTGTCTCCATCTTCCGCTAATGGTATACACTTTCCACTTTCCAGCAAAGGACATATTAATCTATAGGAGTGATGTAAGCATGTTTGCTAGATTGACACATGGATGCGTGTGGAGGTCTAAAAGAGATACTTTTGAAATAGGTATGTTCCACCTTTGCATTGAAAAGGTCAGCCTTTGTTATATAGAATGAGTTGCCTATCTTCAAAGGGAGAGAAGAGGAAACTCAATTACTTAGTACTAGTAGACTCAGTGATCGGTACCTCCAAAACTTATCCAAATAATTGATAGAATAAATTTGAATGTGATGAGTTGTCAACTAAACAAAATTTATTAATTCCTTGGATAATTGTATCTTGTGGAAATAAGATTCCTAATAAAATATTATGTTTATATCGTCCTCTATGGACATTGTTACAAACTTAAACCTGGCTTAAGATAAATCACATAAACAAGAATGCCATCAATTATATATTAAAAATACTAGAAAAAATCTAAGAAAAGACGAAAGAATCTATATTTTTATAAAAAGAGACAAATGTTTTTTAATATAAAGTGGCCGTGGGATTTCTGAAAAGTGGTCATAATAGAAAACACTATAAAAATTGAGAAAGCTAGAAATTTCAAAACTTCCACCTTGAAGTTCTTGTTGTTTTTCTTTGACCACTCAATTTATGGAGTGCCTCACCTATTTGGTCCATGTGCCACATATTCTCCACTGTAAGAAAGTGTGCCCCCCCATTTTTGGCATGCTTTATCATCTAGAGATGCTCTCTCTTATTCGAATGAGGATTAGTTGGATAATCCCATTGTATTAGTACTTTCCTTACTAGGTGATACTCTCAAAAATATATGTACCCATCATATGCAATATCTATACCATGTGCAATGTAACCCTTAATATAAAATGTCATTGATCCTAAGAACTCTCCATATACTCCTCTACTTAGTAAATATGTGAATCCTAGATGATATAATAGGTGACTATCATCCTGCATACATATTAATATTATATTTTATTGAATGAGGTGCACTTTATTTTTGAGAGATTTTGGCAAAAGAAGGTTATCATTAACATGACCCTTTTTGGTGACTATTGGGTAATCTTTGTTTGTTACCTAGGTATGTGACCCTTTTCTAGAATTTGGAAAGATGGTGTTAATTGTTGGAAATTTTATTCTCATATCAATCCATAAGGAATTCTATTGAAGGGTTATATCTCAATGGTAGAGCACCTGCCTTATAGGCAGGAAGTCAGTGGTTCGATTCCTCCATGCCCTATATATATTCTGAAACCACTAAAAAGAGATAAATGACTAAAAAAAGACCAAAATTTGCATATAAACGACCACCAGTACAACATTAGAAATAAGTGACCAAAAAAATGACCACTTTTGATTTGGCGATCGCTGGTAGCAAATTAGCAGTCATTTATCACGTGACAAAAAATGTGGTCATTAATTGTGACAATTAATGACTAGATATATGACCAAATTAATGACCAAATATACGACCAAACATATGACCACAATATAAGTTATAAATAACCAAGCTAAATATGACCACATTTTTGGTCACGTGATAAATGACCACTAATTTGCTACCACTGGTCACCAACTCAAAAGTGGTCATTTATATGCGGATTCTGGTCGTTTTTTTGGTCGTTTATCTCTCATTTTGTACTAGTGTTAGTTGTAATTGTACCTCTTTTTCTCTTATATATAGGAAGGATACTTTTTCATTTGAATCATCTCATCGTGTGATGTCTTGGGTACTTAGTACATTGAGTAAGGACGTTTCCCCCTTGAAGAGTCTTGTTATTCATCTAGTTTCTTCATTATTAAGGCATGGATTACTCTTTTTGGTCTATTTATTCTCTTTTCATGCTCTTTCCAGGACATAGTTGCATAAAATACCCCCTCCACCTCCTCCAACCACTGTCGTTCCCTTATATTCCACCCCACTCCATGTCCCCTCCCACCTCCCTCTCGTTCCTCCCTTTCCACTTGTGTCTCACTTAGAGCAGTGAGTCGCTCCTTTAAGAAACGTGTGGGGTGAAACCCCCCTCCAACCCCTCCATTTTCAAAGGGTTCCATCCCTTTGGAAATGAAGGGACAAGAGGGGGGTTTGCTCCCTCATGCCACTTAAATGAGTAGCCCATTGTTTTCTATAAATGAGTTTTTACTTAAAAATAATGAATTTCTTTTATGAGGTTTTTCAAATTTAATCCTTTTTAAAGGATGGAAAAGGAGGTGTTGGGGAGTTTTTCTTTTCATTTCTTTAAAACTATTTTTATTACGTTCTCTTTTCATTTTTCAAGAACGTGACTTTTCCCAATTTTGAGATTCCATTCTTCCTTATTTTTTACCCTTTATTTATTATTTTTGTTCCTCCTTTATTTTCATTTTTTACTTTTTTATGGTATTTTAGTCCATGTTTTAAAAATATTACAATTTTATTTCCCCCCCAAAAAAGTTGTTACTTGTAGCATGTTCTTTTGATTCAAGAGTTGATTTTAATATTTCAATTGCAACAGTACCAACCGTCAAGGCCATGGTTTAAAAAAAATCTTTTTTTACCCCCCAAAAAGGGAGTTCTACTAGTACTACCACTTCTTGGTTCCAGAATTGATATTAAGAAGTTTGTTGCAATGGTACTAGTTGTTAAGCCCATGGTTTCAAAAAAGTTGCACTTTTAAACATGAAAAATTGTGATGCTCATGTTAACACTACTTTTCAATTACGGGTTGATTTTAAGAGTTATTTTACAACGAAACTATTTGTTAATTATGGTTTTCCCTTCCCATCCAACCTATAAAAAAGGGTTTTACTAGTACCACCACTTTTCAATTTAGAGGTTGATTTTAAGATTTTCATACATACTAGCAATGTTGAACATACAATTTTATTTATACACATAATTAAAGAGACATAAATCATACATAGATATATACATGTCTACACACACATATGTATGTGTGTGTATTATTTTAGCCATGGTTTTAATGTTGCATGGGCCCTTTTATATGTATAGACAATGAATAGTGTTAGCAGTCTAGGAGTCTTTCTAGGTTGCAGTCGAAAGAGCCTGGTAACTTAACCAAAATCTCAATAATATAAAAGGGGTGGATCAAGTTGGATGACTCAATCAATCCTCATCCACTCAAAACATATCTAAATGCGCTCAGATGGACAAGGCTCTTAGCCACTAATGCTCAAGGGGTTTGTTAATAAATGAATGTGTGGAGAAGTAACTATCATACCAGCAGAATCATAAACAAAAGAATATATATGAATGGCAGATTACAATAATCACAGAATACTTGTAGAGTTAAGCTTATGAACACAATGGTCAGATGACAGTTATCAGGCGTAAATAAACATAACAGCATGAATGTAGCATTCAAATGCAAGTACAGAATAGACAGAAGATGGAAAATCTGAACAACTAATGGCGAAAGAAGCTTGTTTTACTAATATAACATAAGAAGTCTGAGTTTACAATATGTGAAAGAAGTCCCCAAAATCAAACCCGTGTTCTACATCATTCACAGGCTTAATAGCCTTTACAAAACGGTCAAGATCCTGAAAAACTGGATCGAATCTACTAAAAATAGCTATCTAAAAACATCTTCTTGGAAAGTATGAAAGATTCCCACAGTCCAAAAGTAATCACCATCTTATCAGTCCTCCTACCTTTGACAGTTGTAATGGGCCTTCGGAGGCTAGCGAGTGAGGTCGAACTACTACCTGGAGAATCTGCAGGTCGTTTTTCCCAAAGTACACGAGAAGATACCTCTTCTCACCTTGTTGGAGCCCTTCAGTCTGAACAGAAAATTAATCATGACTCTGTTAAAACTTTAACCATCAATAGAAAATGCCCTTGAGGTGCTTGGATCAGGAAAGTCAGGTTCGATGCAAAAAACCACTTTCTGCATTGTTCTGTATTTTTCGGCAGCTGAAAAACTAGGTTAAGATTTTATTAGCTATTGAAAGCCCTACTTTCAATGGCTAATGAACAAGTGGCGTGTTTTCCTAAGCCACTGAGGCACCTTTAGACATTTGGAGTTGGCCTCTCTTTTCGGTAACTAGATGAGTCCCACCTTTATATCCTAAGTCATCGAAAATTGGAGTTTTTGGTAGCTAATGAACAATTTCCTATGTTCGCCTAAGCCACTGAAAAACCGTGATTGGTCTAGCCTACAAAACGTTTGACAAAACTGTGTTTTTCTGGCTTCTACTACTCATCTTTCTGCTGCTTAGATTTCTCTTCATCCTGGGCCAAAACCAGAGTGTCAGCGAAACTGACTGCTACTGCTGCTAAGGTGTCAAGGTCTGAGTGTACCTTAGGATGGGGTTCCGGAGTCATTTTCGTACCTCCCAGAAGCTCAACCTTCGTGCTCACATTGATATTGTCTCTTATCAATCTTATATTCCTCCCTTTCAACTTGCTATGCTTTTTGGTTAACCCTTGAAAAGAGGTATACAACTCATTGTTTCTTTTAGTTAACCTTTCATTTTTCTCCTTGATCACCCTCTGAAGGAGTTCGAGCTCATACACTTGTCTTAACAGTTGATTAATCTTCTAAGATGAGGTCTTCTTTGACTGGTTGGTTGATGCTTCAACAATCTGTTGATTTGGCTCTTCCTCAGGTGTAGCTGAGAACAAACTTTCACCTCCTACCCCAGCTTTTGGTTGTTCATCCTCTTCGGAATTTGTGTATGGCAGGTTGAGGATGTTTTTTCCTTCTGAACCAGCTCGCTTGTCCCCAAAGTTACTACTGAATTCTAATTTCTTTTTAGCCTTATGCACTTTGGGAGCTGAGGAAAGGCGGTTGACTGCAATTGGGGAAATAGCCCTCCTCTTCCTTTTCCCACTTCTAGGGGTAGAAGACGTATTTCCACCTTTTGGTTGCAACTCTGTTTCAGACTCATTCCAGAAGAGGAAGAACACCCAGTTCATGTTTCTCCTTTGCAACAACTCAAAAACTTTGAGCTTGATCAAACTGTGGTGGTACAGCCTGCCTGCGATTTTGGTTGGCTGGGCTCTGACTTGATGAACCATTTTAGTTAGGCTTTTGTAGAGATAAAAAGGGAGATTTAGGGGGTTCCTGCCAGTGAAATGGTTCATTAATTTAAAATGGTAAATCAACACCCTGTTATATCTACCTTCGCAAGTTATGTAAACCAGAATCGACTTCAATAGATGTTGCCGTTTATCCTCAAGATATGACATAGGAATATCTTTCTTCCATACCAGATTCCTATGCTCAGGTTTTAGATAGGATTGAAACTCAAAATCCTTTGTAAAAGTGGTCTTAAACCAATTTTCTTCGGTCACTGGAAGCTCTGTCACCTCAGCTATAAGGGATTCATCTACCTAGAATTTCTCCTTGCCAATTATCGCCCTTCTTTCATCAAATGTGAGACCAAATGTTTCGGCTATTTGTTGATGAGATCCCTGCAGCTTTTTGCAAAAATTATAACATCCAGCATCTTTGAAGAGTCGACATACCTCGGGGTGTGCCTCTAGGTAACAGATGTCATTTAATTCTTTCCTGAGGACCACTCCTCCACTTTTCTTCATTGTAAGCTGCTTCCTGGCACCTGCTGCTAAAAATTGGGCTTGAGGGAACGACGCGAAATATGTGGCTATAAGGGAAGATAAATGTGATCAAGCAAAAGGGCTCATTGGCCAAACGGTTTCAGATAGTCTTTAGATAAGTTCTTTCCTGAGAATATTCATCTTTGATCTCTGTTATCACCTTATTCCATAAATAATGAAGCACCATCTTCTACAGTTAAAGTCATGATGTTCATTTGTATGATATCATTTTTGATGTATAGACCATTGGGGTCTTGTTTCTTCGATGTTTGAGGCCTTCTACAGATAATTATATTGCACCTTGATTGGAAGAATGTCTTCAATCCAAATGTTCTATTGTATCAGCCATTAGAAGGTATTTGTACATTGGTATGGATGTTATACAGAGTGCTTCAGCTATCAGTTATGTTTGTGATGATTCTTGTGGTGATCTAGGCATCTTGTGGATCTAGTAGCCCTGTTGGCCTCTCTTTAGATCTGGGCATCTTGTTGTTATTTCATCGTACAACCTGGTTTGTGTGCACTTTCATGATTCAGTGAGAAGCAGTTGTTCTTCATCAAATTCCATTCACCGAAGTGTTCTTCTTATTTGCAGCTTATGGATATTCTGGAAGTTGTCATCAAGGGGGAGCAATAATGACTCATTCCTTCCTTTGTTAGTGGGATTTTCTCCCACCCATTTTTAAGAGGGAGTGTTGGAATATTTATATTCCTTGGAATGTAATAATTTCTTTGTATTATGTCGGAAGATATCCACAATCTTATGTAAAATAGTAATACATTATATCCCATATTCACTATGGTAAAGTATACTCTTGATATTCATTACTATATAAAGAGATTTTACTATGGAGAATTATATTATCCCACATGTAATATGTGAGAGTAATTCCTTCTCATCTCTTAGTATATAATAGAGTCAAGGGAGTCACATCACTCAAGGATGATATTTATTTATTCAACATAAGTATTGCTATATTGTATTGGAGTTATTGAAATTGCTCTCTTGTAATCTTGAGGGAGATATTATGGAGATAATATAAGACTACCTTCCCTTGGACGTAGCCCAATTGGGTGAACCACATATATATGGTGTACTCTTTTCTCTTGTTCTCTTTCTGTACTTATTGTTGATATATTATTGTTTTGCATAGTTAGGTAAGCTAGTTTAGCTAGATCGATATCTCTGACAACATATTTCCATGATTCATGGATGGAGTCCTTGTATATCCTATCTATGTTTTAGGAAAAACATGTTGGTACATTTACTAATCTTAAAGTCATATTTAATATGTACAATTTTCCAATTTGGTGGAATGTGTTCAAAGGTTTAGATTTTTCCTTGATTGACACCTAATTGTACCTCAAATAGCCACCAAGAAAGGAAAGAATTTCCATACTTTCAACCCTTTCTAAAATTTAATGATTAAAAGGAAATGGAAAATCATCTTAAATTGCACTTCATTTAGCCACAAAAATGTGTAGATTTGTGTTCTTTTTGTTGCAAACCACTACAGGTGATACCCGCTCACTTCCTTTGTCAAGTAAATAATTCTAGCATTGAGTATCTTCTGAATATGTTCTCATATAGCCTTACACTTCATATTCATTTAATGTGCTCACTATCTAACCAATGTGGCTTCTATTTGTAGCTCAATTGAAGGTTCTTTCAATTTCTGTAGAATACCCTTGAGGTTATGATAACTATAACTAAACACATTATCAAATTCCCAAAACAATGAACTAGATTCTACCACTTTCTAGTCTTCCTAACAATTTGCAATTTTAAAAACTTTGGTTCTTCATTATATTTGGAAATGCTATTTTTTTTTCGAGGGATTGTTAGTATGTTCTACTCACTTTTGGTCACCTAGTTGGTGATCTACCCTCTAGTTAGAAATCTATT
This sequence comes from Larix kaempferi, assembly GCA_027924585.1. NCBI lineage: Eukaryota > Viridiplantae > Streptophyta > Pinopsida > Pinales > Pinaceae > Larix > Larix kaempferi. The sequence continues at coordinate 2,914,769 of BSBM01000723.1, read as the reverse complement.
CGTCTATGTAAGTGGGTAGGATAAATTTTATTTCTTCAATAATGTGAAAATGTACACATGAAGACTTCATTGAGTTAGGAAAATGCTTTGCAGATATTTGATTATGTTCTTTAGGATTTTGTCCCAATGCTAGTAGTTAATAGCTAGTTCTATATTTAAATACACAAAAAAATATCAATATAGTTTATACTAATCCCTAGTCTCATGACACTTATCTTTTTGAAAATATCATTTTTGCATGAATACATAAATGAATGTAGGGAGTGTTAACATCTAAAAATTGCACACATGCAACATTTCGGTGATTCATCCAGTAAGCTATCATCAACATAAAGAATGAATCTCACCATAGGAATCCTCAATAGATCCAAAACACAGCATGAGCCCATAAGTGCCAAGAAACAATCAAAAGAAAGGGTAGCACAGGTAATACATAGTTAACGCGTACTATAGTGCAGGTCATCTTAACAATTCCCACGCTACACCCACACGAATTTTCCTTTGATATCCATGCTACTGTCAAAACAGTGGGACCACTAACTCCCAGTGGTGCATTGAAGGATCAATCCTCTCCAAGGATCTCAATTCGGCTCCTCACACACATGGTGGCATTAATAAGCCCCCCTTGTGTACCTTGGAACCAGTTCATGGAGAGGGTGAGTTCATATTTGGATCTAGTTGTTTTTCGGGTAACTCTTGGCCTTTAAAAAGAATCCATTAACATGCATTTTGTAGAGATAAATCATAGCAAGGGTATGCTGTTGGATTTGAGTTGGAGCTTCCTCATAGCCCACCCCTTCCTATCATTATGAACATTCCTAAGCTCCCTTTCGACCTTCCTTAAAGGGGCAAGTGTTTCTCTCCATTTTTCTACCATCTACTTAGCATTTAGTTTGGACAAGAAAGGCCTCCTTGAGGGAGATTGTTGGCTTCCCTTGAATCTCACACCTCCTAGGTGTTGTACAGCTGCACCTTTGGGAAATACAAGAGTGGTTTATCATATCTTTGGTTGTTATTGGAGTTTGCATTCTCCCCCCATCTCTTTCATTTCATTTTTTATCCATATTTATTTGTTTGAATGTGGATTACACTTGCAGGATCACATGGAGGATCACCAACCACACACACAAAGGAGCTCTAAGGACTGAGGCCTTGCTTCAACCTACAAGGCTTATCCCCTTACTAAGTGGACGAGTGCACTTGTGCAATTTTTTCCACAACAGTTTTAATGGCGACTATACTTATTTTTGTTCATTTCTCATTAAACTAAAAATAATTAAAAATAGCATAAAAAGTAATTGAAAAAATAAAAATAAGAAACATTGTGGAGAGCCAAATGTTATTACTTAAAAAAAGAACATGAAAAAAAAGGGAAAGTGGTGTCATATCATAATTAATTAAATTCCAAAAAATTTACAGGATTCCTGAGCCAAATTCAAAGTGTCTCAAGGCATTGGCCAAATTCAAAGTGTCTCAAGGCATTGGTGTATTGGATAAGTGAAATGGAAAGGTACTTTGAGTAGAAGAAAATAGAGGACTTGAATACATTGAAAGTTTGGTAGTACTAAATTGAATGCCACATTGTGTGGAGTATAAGCTTTTTTTTCTAAACAAGAGATTAAAGTTGAATAATTAATCTTTATCATAATTCTATAAACTTCATGTTGTTGCAATATGTCACTATATGGATTTTGAAAATTAAACAACTTTTAATGATTTTAAAAGTTTAAGAAAAAACAAAAAACAATTTAAAAAAAGCTAAGTGCACGATTGGGTTTTAATATTGAATTTTTTTCATCAAAAGTTTAAGAAAAAACGAAAAACAATTTAAAAAAAGGCTAAGTGCACGATTGGGTTTTAATATTGAATTTTTTTTTAATTATGTCAGTAAAAAAATGAATTCATAAAATGTTAGAATTAATTATTTTTATAATATATATTAAATATTTTTGTTTTTATATAGAAAGAAAAGTTTTAACATTATAAAATAATAAGATATGAATTTTTTTTTATTGATTAAGAATGTATGTTTTTTTAGATGTAAGAAAATATGTTAATGAGTGTCAAGTGGTGTGGTTTTCCTTGAATAATGGTGACAAGTCAATTCGCATCAACTATTGTCATTTTGAAAATTGATTTATTACATCTTCAGAATATAAAGAAAACATTATACCGCAGATAGCACCAATTCACATTTGCATATAGCACCAATGATGACTATCCTCATTGCTAGTTTGACAATTGAGTTATGAGAAAAATTTTCATCGTACAAAGAGAAATAAAACATTGAGGTAAAACTACAACTACGTATAGTAAGTTGGCTTCATGTATGGAGCTAAATCTTGGTGGATACTTGATATGACGTGAAATTTGTCTAGCCTTGGCGATGATGGATAATAGGGGATACTTAGTCATCAACCCAAGAGTCATCTAGGAGGGGTGGATGTTTTCCCCCTTACAGACCAAACTATTTCAAGTGGCATGGTTTTCCTTAATAATGATGATGAGTCAACTTGCATTTGCCAATGGAATAGCAATCTCTGATAACTATTCTCACTTAAAATTTAAGAGTTATGATCAGATTTTTCATCTTATAAAAAATACCATTGTATCTTAATCTTTTCAAAACTCACATCGAAATTGCTTCTCATATGTGAAGGCTATTTGTGAGCAATTCAATTGAATTAGCAATGCTTTTTAAAATTTTCCAATAATCGAAATGTGTCACAATAGTCCTATAGAGGGACGTCCACTTTGGGGAGAGAGAGCAACACACCACTTGTTTCCTTCGCTGCTTCGGTGGACAACGGCTCAAATTTGTGTAGATAGCTCCACTTTGAAAAAAACAGATCACTTCAACTGTGTGTGGGCTTTTCGTACCTTACAAGTCAAGTTGACGGGTGAATCTTCAATCCATCAAAGTAGAAAATAAAACAAAACAATTTGCGCTTTCTCATGCAAGAGCTATAAAAGAAGTTGACCGGTGAATCTTCAACCCATCAAAGTAGAAAATAAAACAAAACAAATTGCGCTTCCTCACGCAAAATGGTTGAGGAAATGTTGATGGTTAATTGTATGGTGTATATTGTTGGAATAATGTAGAAATAGGATATTGTGAATCTTCTAGATTTGATGAGTTGTTTAAGATCCAAGTTTATAGGATCTAGATCTAGGTTTGTTTGAGATAGCATGAGCTATTTAATGTAATCATCTCTTCATTAATAATTGAATTGGTTTGATACCATTCCTTGTGTGTGCGAGCCTTTGGCTCTGCACTTCATCTTCTCAATTCTTAATATGGTATCAGAGCCCATTGTGGCCTATGGAGTAAAGAGCCCATTGCAGCCTGTTGTGAAATAGCCTGATTGGCATCCTACTGATTGTGAGAGCCCTGTGTGGCCTATTGAGAAAACCTTGGTGGCATGTTGTCTGTGGCCTGCTGTGAAAGCCCATTGAGGCGATGTGTGTAGAGGAGGCTGTGTAAAAGAGCCCGTGTTGACTAAGCTGCGTGAAGCTTGAGGAGCCGACACCACTGCTGTTAAAAAGGAGGCTCGTGCAAGCGTGTGAACGCTGGAGAAGTGCTGAAGGAGCTGGCTGCCAACACGCTGAAGGAGAGAATGTTTCCGGCCAGCCGCCATTTTTTCTGAGATCACTGCCCATTCGTTGTGATCACTGAAGGGTGATCTAAATGTTGAGTAGCTTCCAGAGACGCTACCTCTCTATTGTTGCCTGTATTGCTTTGACAATCGCTGCCATAGCTGTGTGAAGAAAATATGTTTGCTGCCGCGTGTTGAAAGAGGACAGCACCTCTCAGCAAGAGGGAAGCTGCCCAGGTGATCTATAACTCAGATCACGGTCTGCACATTCAAGTCGATTGTTGCCTTATAGCCACCTGAAATCATTGCTGCTGAAAGGGACGCGAGGCTGGATGCGTGCATTAACAGCGTTAGAGATGCTGTGTATTGAAGAAGCTCGTGTAAAAGGAAGAGTTGTTTCGAGCCCAGTCTTGGTGCTGGAGTGGGAATGAATCACCTGCAATTGATACTTGTGTGGATCTGTTAACACAATACCACCTGTGATTGATGCTCGTCAAGTGGACTGATGACCGTGCCACTTTATCGAAGAGATCGCTGCTGCGTTTCGTGAGGCCGAGAAGGAAGTCTAAGAAATCTCAATTTTCTAGAAGAGAGCGCAGGAGGTTGAGTTGCGCGCTGCCTGTGAACTCAAACTACCGTATGCAGTTTCACTGCTAGAGAGCGGTATTGTATTTTGTTGCTGCGATCTTCAGTGTTGAAGGTAATTATTCCATTCAAAATGGACTTCCTCATGAGACTTGCTTTTGAAAGCATCTTTGAAGAAGAAGAGGAAGATGATTACTTCAGCCAAGTTCCTGTAAATGATGAAGGAGACAAAGAGATCTCGCTGGAATCAGATCCACCTTTGCATGATAACCCTGTAGCTATTGATATGGATGATGAAAGTGCAGAAAGGAAAGTGGATAAAGGTGTAATGATTGAAGATTCATTTGCAGATAAAGAAGGAGATGAGGAGATTCCGCTGGAGCAAGAGCAGGTTATTGAAGATATGGAGAACGTAAATGCATTTGATGAGATGCTCATCAATTTAGTTCCATTGGTCTCCACTATTACATTCACTGAAGCAAATCAAATTGATTTTGATGCAGAACTAAACTTTCTTGAAGACTGGCTTGAAAAGCCAAAGAATGTTGACTATGTTTGTGATGCAGAATGTATCAGGTTTGCAGATGCTGAAGAGATTTTGTTGCAGATTTCCACTACACTGCACATAGCTGATTGTAACCAAGCATGGAGAACAATTATCAGTGAAATGTTCGCAGAATTTGCAGAAGCACAAGGAAGATTCAGGACAGCAGAAGCTCAATCAAATTCCATAATGAACATAGAACACTTCAATCTCTCAAACTGGAAGAGCAGGAAACGGGAAAACATAAACAAATATTATCTTACAGCAACTAAGGTCAAAATGAAGAAGATGAAGGATTGTAGAGTTCAAAGGTTGGAGTCCCAGAAGATTAAATTGTTAAATTTCTTTGATGGTTTGTAAGCCTGGAATTACAGGCATATTTTGATCCATTTCTACATTAAGGGAGGATGTTGGAATAATGTAGAAATAGGATATTGTGAATCTTCTAGATTCGATGAGTTGTTTAAGATCCAAGTTTATAGGATCTAGATCTAGGTTTGTTTGAGATAGCATAAGCTATTTAATGTAATCATCTCTTCATTAATAATTGAATTGGTTTGATACCATTCCTTGTGTGTGCGAGCCTTCAGCTCTGCACTTCATCTTCTCAATTCTTAATATATATCACAAGTTTGAAAGTATCAAACATAGAAGATATATAATATCAAACATAGAAGAGAGACAAGATATATATAATATCATATTTTCATAATGTCAGGACATTTCCTTCGCTGCTTGGTAGATTGCTTCACTTTGAACATAGCCTTAAAAAGTATGTTCATGTCCAAATTAGAAAAGCAGTTACGGAAGAGCTATTACAAGTCAAGTTGACCGTTGAATCTTCAACCCATCACAGTAGAAAATAAAACAAAACAATCTTCCTCCAAATAAATGTTGTGAGGAGAGGATGATGACTCCGTGGATGGTGCATATTGCAAGTTTGAAAGTATTCACTAACTGTGTTGAATTTCTGCAAATGATTTGTGTTTATAATCATTTCAAAACAATTCAATACAATTGTGATTAATTTCAATATAATTGTGATTAAGTAAATTTCCATACTCTATTCTCAAAATTCAAACTGAAATAATGGAAACGCTTTCAATCACCATTAACACCAAATTTTCATTTAAAGATCCCTTACTCCTCGATGAACCTAAACTAAAAATGACTCTTTTGTAAGTATTACTTGAAATATGACAATTATAGATCCACCCATCATTATATATGACCTATATAGTTCTTTGTAGTTTTTGTATTAAAAAAACATCCCTGTCATCGTGTTTCATTTCTTATAGATTCAAAACATGGCAAATGTGAATAAAAAAAAGCAGGACCCTAATGAACCCCAACCTCATGGTATACTTTTTTTCCATGAGAAGCTAGAGGAAATTACTCAAGCCATGTAACAAGGAGAATCTATGCAACTTTCAAAGATAGCGCATAACTTTGAAAAACAAATAAATATTTTGAACCATGGCCCCAATCTCACTTTATATGACTTAGCCATTAACTAAATAGTTCTTCATATATTTATAAAGCCATAAAAAACCTTATTCACAAAAACCAACAAGGAAACCCTAATCTAATTGCAATTCAAAACTTATGATCTTGAACAAACCAATAAAATGCAAAATGAGAATTCAAAACTTATGATCAAACAAACATATAAAAAACACAATGAAATGGAATCCAAATACAAGCCTCGGTTTTGATTCCATACAACCAATAAAAGAGACTGAACAAATTCAAAAATATTTATGCACATAGATGAAAAAAAAAGTGCCACATACTCTAGAGCTAGCAATATCATACAATGTGTCATTGTTAAGAGTGATAGCATGAAAATATGTGCAAAAGAGCTACCAATGACATTGTTGTGTGGTGCCAATATCATAGGATGTATTTTAGGCTCAACATAGGAGTATTCCTACCCTTCAAAGAAACATACATAATCCAATTTCATATACACCAACATAGATCCATCTTATAACTCTAGATTTATCAAGAGCTTGAAGGGATCAAATCCCTCGAGGGAAAACCCTTTTAGAGTGCTAAATGGAGGAAGGGTTTGCACCTCAAGGGATTTGATCCCTCTTGTCGCTTTATAGAGCTAGAGCTAAGATGGATCTATGTTGGTTCCAATCGCAGTAGCCACAACCAAAATTACGACATTGAAATCATCTCATCCAAAATTTAAAAAAAGAATATTTACACAATCAAAATGGTGAATTGTAATAAAGTAATAATCATGTTCAAGTATAATACATGTGAAAGAATGTAATCAAATTTAATGATGAATTACATATCTATTACAAAGTGATCATTCCGAATATGCCATTATTTTGCTTTTCTTGAAGAAACTCATGCCCCCCTTTTCCATATTCTCATAATGATCATATTATCTGAAAGGAGGTTGAGTTCACACAACATTCTCCCTTAAATCAAGGTATTGTTGTAAATATGAGACCCTCTTTCTCTTTATTTCCAATATTTATAGTTTCTTTCTCCAATGTTAATCCTTTTGAATTTTGGATCATCAAACTCCAAACAAGTTTCACTGGAAAATTTTCTCGTGTGCATCATTGTAACATTTTCTTCTATGAAATTTAATGATGAATTGCATGTATATTTAACTGGATGATATCATACAAATTGTAATATCACTGGAATCAATGCATCTTAATAATACTATTAGATCATATTGTAGTTTCCCAATGAACACATTTCAAATTAGAGGGATGTTAGATCATAATGCAAATATCCATCTAAAAACATAGATCAATACATCATAGAAGTCCCCCATAGGCTATAAGCAATGCATCTTAACAATGTTATGAAAGAACATTCATGAAATCGAAGAAGTACAACAAACTTTAATTACTAAATTCCCACATTAAAATATTAGATACCAATATGTAGTCAAATTACGGTTTCGACTATTTAACAATGGTGATTCTATCTTATTGTTAACTATGGTAACTGAATCAAATTAGGGCTTTGAGTATTTAACTGAATGATATCATACGACATGGATAGAATGGATGGATCAACCATGGTGTTTTTGTCTCCAACAATGAACTAATGATTAAATCGTAGATGTCATTCTACTCGACTAACTATGCAATTCTATATACTCAACTAAATCTGGTAGCTTAATCATATTATGGTTTTGACTATTTAATTGAATGATATCATACAAAATTTAATATTACTAAAATTAATGCATCTTAACAATAATATTAGGGAAAATTGCATTTCCCATTGCATAGCATTCATTTTAGAGGGGTGTTAGATCATAATGCATATATCAATCTAAAGACATAGATGTCCCTAAGTGTAACTAAATTGGATGAGGGTTTCAACCATTTAATGGTGGTGATTCTATCTACTGGGATAACTATGGAAACTTAATCCAATTAGGCTTTTGACTATTTAGTGGAATTCTATCATACAAAATGGCCAGAATGAATGGATGGAAAAAAATGGCTAGAAAAAATGGATCAACTATGAGGTTGTTGGCTCCAACAATGAATTGACAATATGTTGAACTCCTAAATTATGGCTACTGAATTTCATTTCTATTAATTAGATTATGGCTACAATTATTAATTGTGGTGGATTTAACTATAGTAGTAGGTACATTTTTAGACTCTTTCTGAATTTGTATAGGGAAAAGATACCCAACCACAATTACTTCAAGTAAAATATTTCACATACAAAATTTGACTATTGAATTACCACATTATAATATTAGATGCCAATATATAATCAAAACAGTAACTGAATCATAGTAGGGTTTCAACTACTTAACTATGGTGATTCTATCTACTTGTCTAACTTGCTAACTGCATCATATTAGGGTTTCAATTAATTAACTATGGTGATTCTACCCACTTGGCTAAATACAATTAGATTAGGGTTTCAACTATTTAACTGAATGATATGATACAAAATGTAATATCACTGAAATCAATGCATCTTAGCAATACTATTAAATCATATTGCATTTCCGAATGCACATACTTAAAATTGGAGAGTTGTTAAATCATAACATAAGTATTTGTCTGTCATGTCCCCAATTATATGATTTTTAGATAAATAATTAAGTTGGCCTACCCAATTCCTAAGGGTTATGTGGAAGAATTAAAATATTGACATTTAACCCCAAGGTATATAGTTTCTCATGAAAATTCAATATTCTAAATTGATGGTGGAAAAATAGGCCAATAAATTATGGAATAAATGTTAAATACTCCAAAATGAAGTGGCATTAGGTCCTAGTTGGACTTGGGGGCACATAAGTGGACATGTGGGGTCCACATGAGAGAATATTCCTCCTTTAAACATGGAGCCATCTCCAAATTCGAGTTGGAGGGAAGAGGTAACATTCATGAAGGAAGAGGAAGATTCATAGGGCTAAAAATAGGCAATGGCATATTCTATGACAACTATGACAAGCATTATGACACTTATGATAGATTCTATGACACTTATGAAAGATTCTATGACATCTATGACAATGTAACAGCTAAAAATAGACCAAGAGGGTGCATGAGAGTAGTTACACATCTCCAAAGAATCCAAAATATTCCCCAATTCGAATTCATGGAGGAGTTGGAGACAAAAGGTGAACCAAGTGTCATGTGGGGCCAATGAAGGGTCATAACCCCCACTAATTCGAATTTCATGAGTAATTAGGAGATCATTTGAGTTCTAAGGAGGAAAATGAGTCAACTAAAGTTATTAAAAGGAGGCCAAGTATAAATGGAGCATATTTTGGTCATTTTTCATTTGTATCTTTTCAATTTGGGAGAGCTTCAAGCTTGTCCTTGCACAATGGATGTTCATCCTCCCTGCTAGTATGAATCGGTTTCAGTGGTGAGGTGAAAACCAAGATTATTCCCTAGCTGGAGTTATGGAGAAGGCATTCAGACTTCTCATATGAGCTTAATGTTGTTGTTTTGTTTCAGGTCCCATTCCATTTGATTTTAAGTTCATCTCATGTACCTTTCTCCTCTCTTTTCTATCAATTTCTAGTGTGTGATTTGACTTCTATGTGTTGATGGCGCACTTGTGGGTGCAATAAAATTTGTAAGGGTGTCACTATGGTTTAATGGTATTGATATATGCTGTATGGCATTGTATTAAGTTTATTGTTTGAGCCATAGCTCTAAATCCATTGGAATGTATAAGAAAACTCAAGCAAAAACCACCATTTTGAGCCATTGCGCCCTTGTATACATTTATGAAAATTTGAGCATTTATATATCAATTTTGCACCAGAATTATTGTGAGTTTGTAGTTGTTGGAGAATCCTATTATTTACTGTACATGAAAAATAAATTTTATGCAGACCCCTTTTTGCATTTTCTTAGAATTCCATGTAAAAATCTCTACTGTATTGCTCACAATTTCCAAGCAATGAATGTCTTTTGTAATCTTTTGTTTTAAGAGTTCCTTAACAAGCTGTAAATATGAATCAATGTGGAACCTAGGTTTTTTTGGAGTTCCTTTATGTGATACAAGTGTCTTTTCTGAAATTTGGAAGGTTCCATTTGGGAATCCAAAAGAGTCATCTACCTTTGGGGGTTTTAACATCGATTTTCCCAGTATTTTTGCCTTTCATTTTCCAGTTGTAAATGCAGGTTTATGAAGTATTTATCAAGTTTAAAATAACATAATATATGAATTAGTGTGTCTTAATATGCCTCAATCCATTCCATACATAATTATAAATCATTTGGGACAACTTGGCTTTCACTAGTCCAAGTTCAATATTTGAGTCATTTTCCCTGTTTTTAGATATGATTGTATAACATGTAAAAAGGAGTCCTGTGATTCAAAAATGAGTGTTTTAGGCCTATTAGGATGTGTTAAATCCCATAGTATCATTCCAAAATAAATTTAGAAAGGTCTGGTGGTGTTTGGAACAAAACAAAGAAAGACTAGTTTTCCTTGTTTTCCTAGTTTCAAAACTAGGAAAAGATATGAAGGATGATGCATGTGAAGGGTTTGTAAAAATTCCTCATCCAAACAATATTAAATCGACACATATATTATATTTTCCATCCAATCAGAACCTCCATATCAGTTTCCTAGAGCTACCACAGTTGTCTCATAACCATGGAATCAATGTGAAACCCACTATCAATGAGGGGTTTGAGAAACAAGCTTCCACTGTCAAAGGTTTTAAAACCCCTATTGGAAAAAAAATGAGTTAGTGTGCATATTTTCCTAATAAGGTACATTACACCCTCTAAAGACATATATCAATATGTCATAATGTTCCTTTGTGTAAGCAATGCATATAAACATACTAAAAAAACACTCCTGGAATCAAAGTAAGAATGATATGATACAAGTGTGTAATGTAAAATTGCTTGATTTTCAATTCAAAAGTGTGTAATAGTATACATATATGTTACACCCATTTATATAGACTGAATTGGTAAAAGTAAGTCATGAATGTAAGAGGAGGTGTAAATACCATCCCTTGCTGGATAATCTCAATCAATGTGAGTTCGCTCAATAGCCATTAATGTATTTTGGGTATGTGATTAGTGTAGGGGAACTCATGATAGACCCCACAAAGATGGAGGGCATTATAAAATGGATAGTAGCTACTAATGTAACTGAAATTAGGAGCTTCATTGGGGAAACATAATACGTCCTATGGAAGTTTAATGCTTCCTTTTAGTAGTAAATGCGGCACTCCCTGACATAACAATGCGTGGTAATAGTTTCTAGTGGGGAAAGAATCAACAGAAAGATTTTGATGAGATAAAAAAAAATATTAGTCAAGCACCATTCCTCGCATTTCCTAACTTGTAAAATCCTTTCGAAGTGGAGACAGATCCAAGTGGGTATGGCATCGGATTAATTTTGATGCAAGGAGGTAAATCATTATGTTATTATTCTCAAATAATTCATGGGGGAGTCTTGAACTACCCTACATATGATAAGGAACTCTATACCTTGGATCAAGTAGTTAAGAAGTGGAAGCACTATCTAATGGGAATGGAAACAATTATTCACATAGATCACCAACCAATATTGTATTTGCAATGCTAGAGTAAACTACAACAAACCATACATTACAAGTGGATGGGGTTTTTGCAATAGTCTCATCTTGTCATCAAGTATAAGAAGGGATGTGTTGTGGAAAAATTTGCATAAGGGTCAGTGCAAGCTAATGAGGGTCACTTTTGGCGCGTTAGATGCAATAGAAAACTGAAAAAGCAGGAATCCCTCAACTTACTTGGATTTTTTGAGCTACTTACGCAAAATATATTGCATTGAGTAAAAAAGATGAAATGTAGGAAATTGAATCAAGTTTCCGAATATATAACTTTTATGTATTGAAAATTTGCATAGCTATGTCAAGTTTCATTTTTCCTAACAGACACTTTTTATTTTTCAGGCAAATGATAAGGTATATGTTTTTGTGGGTAGAGCCATTGAGGGCCTAAATGATGGAATCAAGCTACAAAAATCGGCATGCATGTAGAGAACACATAGCACTTGTGCGCCATTATTTTTCGAAAATTAAATTAGTAATTTTATAATTTTTTTATAATTGTCTAAGTGATCAAACCTTGAAAATAGTACCTCTTTTGTGGGTAGAGCCTTTGAAGGTCTTAATGCAAAAATCTTGAAACGGGTTTTTCATAGAACGTGGAGGTTAGTGTCCTCTTGTGCACCATACAATTTTTTTTTTAAATGATTGAGAATTGAAAAAGTTATGGAAGAAACACTAACAGTGTGTTTCACGAGTTAAGGAAGTAGGACAAAAAAAAAATTGAAAGAAAATAGAAAAAATTAATATTTCAAAATAAAAGTTACATATTTGGAATCTGCAGAAAAAATGCTATGTGTGTCTAAGATTTCGTCAAAAATGACTCTGTGTAGCATATTGTAATGAGTGGCTAAGCACAGGCTTCTCCAGAAACTGTAAGAAATACCCAATTAGCTTTGGTGTTTCATTAACATAGCACAGGTTTGGAATTACCGAAGCAAACTCCAAAGCATACACATAGGATTATTGTTGACATGTGAGCATGTGACTCAGCCTATTTAAATTCAAAAATATTGCCGTGCTTTTAGATGTACATAACGCGTACACGTTATATAACTACTTAACGCGTATGCGTTATATAACTACATAACCCGTACGCATTATATAGTTAAAAAATGCCCTCGCGTTATGCAAATCATAAAATACATGTTTAATACTTGAGAAAGAGGGGGTGTGGAAGACTCAAGGGAATTTTTGTTTAATATGTGAGAAGGGGTGGGGAAGGGTCAAGGAAATCTATGGTTAATATTTAATAAGGGTGGGGAAGGGTCAAGGGAATCTATGGTTAATATTTAATAGGGGTGGGAAAGGGTCAAGGGCTTAGAAGGATGTTGGAAGCTTGAGTGGGGAGAGATGAAGGGAATGAGAACATGGTGGGCTACAGGGGGTGAAGGGAAGTGGAGCTTGAGAGCACTATTAGGAGTAGAATAGGTTCTGAAGAGGTATAGGGTTAGAAGTTGAAAGTGAGACATGCAGGGAGTGGTGGCGATGGAGAGAGAGAGAGAGAGAGAGAGAGAGAGAGAGAGAGAGAGAGAATATGAGAGGAGGGGGAAGGGACATAAAGTGTGTGAGAGAGAGGGAGTGATGGAGAGATTGGGATAGGTTGAGGGAAAGATAACATGAGGGAGGGATAGAAGGTGAGAGACAGGCGATGAGAGAGGGAGGGAGAGAAGGTAGGGTGAGGGATGGAGGGAGAAAGGTGGAGATAGATATGGATGGAGGGGGGATGGGTTTGAGAATGGAAAGTGACATAATGTGTGTGTATGTGTGTGTGTTTGAGAGAGAGAGAGAGAGAGAGAGAGAGAGAGATTGATGGTTGGGGAGAGAGAGACTAGAGGGAGTTGTGAGCATCATATTCTCCATCAGCATCATATTCATCATCATCATCATCTTCATGACCATCATCGTCATCATCAACATATTCATCATCATCACCATCATCATCATCATCATCAAATCAACATCTCCATCATCATTATCATCATCTTCTGAACATCATCATGATCATCATCTAAACATCACCATCACCATCATCATCAACATCTTCATCATCATCACCATCATCATCAACATCTTCATCATCATCACCATCACCATCATCATCACCATCACCATCATCATCAAAATATTCATCGTCATCACCATCACCATCACCATCACCATATTCATCATCATTGTCATCTCTAGGTTCCCCATCAACATCAACATCTCCATCATCATCATCTTCTTCATCATCATCATCTTCATCACCATCATCATCATCATCAACATCTTCATCATCATCACCATCATCATCATCATCTTCATTGAATCAGATCAACATCTCCATCATGTCACCATCATCTTCTTCATCATCATCTAAACATCACCATCACCATCACCATCATCATCAACATATTCATCATCATTACCATCACCATCATCATCAACATCTTCATCGTCATCACCATCATCATCATCATCATTGGCATTTGTAGGTTCCTCATCAACATATCCATCATCATCATCTTCTCCATCATCATCATCTTCATCACCATCATCATCAACATCAACATCTTCATCATCATCACCATAATCATCATCTTCATCATCATCAGGTCAACATCTCCATCATCATCATCTTCTTCATCATCTTCACCATCATCATCATCATCATCATATTCATCGCCATCTCCATCATCTTCAACATCTCCATCATCATCACCATCACCATCATCATCATCTTCATGACCATAAACATCTTCATCATCATTGTCATCTCCTCCTTCCTCATCAACATCTCCATCATCATCATCATCATCATCATCATCATCACCATCTGAACATCACCATCACCATCATCATCAACATCTTCATCATCAGCAGCAGCAGCAACAACAGCATCAACATCATCATCAAAATCTTCATCGTCATCACCATCACCATCTTCATCATCATTGTCATCTCTAGGTTCCCCATCAACACATCTCCATCATCATCATCTTCTTCATCATCATCATCTTCATTACCATCATCATCGTCATCAACATCTTCATCATCATCACCATCATCATCATCATCTTCCTCATCAGATCAACATCTCCATCATGTCACCATCATCTTCATCATCATCATCATCATTACCAGCACCATCATCATCAACATCTTCATCGTCATCACCATCATCATTGGCATCTGTAGGTTCCTCATCAACATCTCCATCATCATCATCTTCATCACTATCATCATCATCATCATTGGCATCTGCAGGTTCCTCATCAACATATCCATCATCGTCATCTTCTCCATCATCATCACCATCATCACCATCATGATCTTCTGAACATCATCATGATCATCATCTATACATCACCATCACCATCATCGTCAACATCTTCATCATCATCGCCATCAGCATCATCATCAAAATCTTCATCGTCATCACCATCACCATCACCATCACCATCACCATCTTCATCATCATTGTCATCTCTAGGTTCCCCATCAACACAACATCTCCATCATCATCATCTTCTTCATCATCAGCATCTTCATCACCATCATCATGATCATCAACATCTTCATCATCATCACCATCATCATCATCGTCTTCCTCATCAGATCAACATCTCCATCATGTCACCATCATCTTCATCATCATCATCATCATCATCATCCAAACATCACCATCACCATCATCATCAACATCTTCATCATCATCACCATCATCTTCATCAACATCATCATCTTTATCATCTTCATCTGCATCATGATCATCTTCATTGTCATCACCCTCCTCCTCATCATCGTCTTTATCATCTTCGTCTACATCATGATCATCTTCATTGTCATCACCATCCTCCTCCTCATCATCTTGTGCACTTATGCACTTAGGGATTAATGTTTAGAAGAGGGTCTAAAGGCCTTTATGGGGGAGGGGCTCTAGGAACTTGAGGTAAGACAAAGAGGGAAGGGGGGAGGGATAAAGGCGTAGAGGGTTAGTGATTAAGGGAGAAGAAGGGAGAGAGTGCTATAGGGAGGGATAATGATGAAGATAAAGAGAAGGTGGAGAGATGGAGAGTGGGGTGGTAGAGACATGGCTGGAGTAAGGGAGAGAAAGAAACATGTAGGGAGGGATGTAGGGAGAATGAGGGACAGATATTTAGAAAGAGATAGGGGGTATCTAGGGATTATTGGGAGAGAGCTAGGGGGTATTAAACCATACAAAAAATTTGTCCCCACACTAAAAACATTTGTTTTGTATGTAACTATATAAATTATTAGTTTTCTTTTGATTTTGTTCGTTGCGCTAGCCGTGCACCTAACCTATTTATTGTGCTTGACTATATCGCGTTCGCGTTTTGTCACTACATATCGCACACGCATTTTTTCTTTATATAACGCGTGCGTGTTTTGTAACTCCACAAATAGTGGACTGTTCCTGTCTGAGAGCAACTTCACTCTGTCCGAGCCAAAACAATAGTCCCGCGATTTTTCGAACAGCACGAGCCCGCCATTGGAAATTCTCACATTCTACACCAACTCCATCATTTTTTTTTAATGCAGGTGTAGCATTGAGGACATCTTTCATGGTTGCTCAGTGTGGTGTTGGGTTATATGGCCATATTTGAAGAAAATAATCAGCGAGCTTGAAGAATCTCCAATTGAATAACACCAAAGATAAGGCCTTTGAAAGATTCATTTTGCCTATATTTGAGGAGCACACAAGATAAGATATCAAGCTTCAAGACCAACAAGGAAGAACTTCCATTTGCTTATTATTGAAGAGCTTGTAATTGAGGAGCAACAAAAACAAACTATATTGAATTGATCATTGTGATGATGGGGAATGCACATAACTGAGTAAACAAATCAACAAGGAAGAAGAGACCTCAAGAAGTCATTGAAGAAGAGAAAGAAAAAGAAAATAATATACATGATGAATCAGAGGATTTCTTTGGAAACTAATCCAAATCCAATTGTAGAGGATACCACGATTCATCCTATTAATCCACGACAAGAGGGACCTTCAATTTCCACAATAGTTGTTGAACAAGCACCCCATGGAAGTAATCAAGAAGCAAAACGTAGGTGCTCATTAGGGGATGTTTCAATTCCCACTTCAAGTCAAAGTGATAAGTTACCATCTCAAGATGAATCTCACGAAGAAACACCCAAATTTCTATCCGGATGTGGTTATACAAGCGATGAAGTCAGAGAGGCGTTGGACATTTTTCCTACTGTTGAAGAAGAGAATGTTATCCACACCATCGATGAGGATGTTGTATTTCCACAAGGGGATGTTGGACTTCCACAGACCATCGATGAGGATGTTGGACTTCCACCATCCAACTACCAGGAAGAGAATGAAGGACACCAAGCTACTACTGAAACGCCAGAGTGTCTTGGTGATGCGCTACATGGTACAATTCCAACCCCCTTACCTCCATTAGCAAGCACACGTCGAAGAACTCCGAAGCATATACAAGTTGATGAAAGTCTTATGAATTCCATTGAAGGTACGCTATCTAAACGTAGTATTGCTTATCAAACTCAACAGATACTTGATAAATATTTTGTTTCTAAATGTAGATTATTTTTATCATTGTTAAAATCTAGGAGCATGAATGTTGTTAGGAAAAAGTTAGGGATAAAGATGATAAAGAATTCTGAACCAAGTTCTCGTATAGTTAAAAGCCTAGTAGATGCATTTGGTAAAATTGGTAAGAACACACGTTCAAAGGACCGCAATGCTGCTCGTCATGTGTTGTCACAAGCAATTGCAAATAAGAACACCAGGGCCCTTTGTATTCTCAGGCCTACATCTGAACTAGTTAATTTGAATGTAAAAACCCTCCGTAGGTATTCTATTAGAAGAGAACATCTTGACACAACCGATCAGACAGATTTTTGGGCCTTTGTTTGTCGGTTGCCACATCGTGACATGAAGCTAGTTGATGCAGTAAAGGGACTAGTGCACTGTTTTTGGCATGATCACACAAGGCCTTCTTCAAACCGAAAGGATGTACTAAAACTAAGAAGGGGTTCAAAGGATCGTGAACCGCATACTAAGCATTTTCTTGATATAACACAGACAGAACTTTACAAGAAATTTAGGATTGAGCATAGACAATTGAACTTGGGGCAAAGATCTTTTGAGAAATGTAAGCCATGGTATGTTAGAATAAATACTCTTTGTAACACTTGTTGTTGTAGATACCATGTAGAATATGAATATTACTATGAAACATTTTTGTACATTCGTCATGTGTTGCATACTAACATTGTGCAGGATTGCTCCATGACAATACCACCGACTTCATCAAGAGAATTCATTCATAGCATCATGTGCAATAGGCCCGAGGGGCAAACATACTATGCAAAATCTTGTTTGGATGGAACATGCTCCAACTATGCTGGAATGGCATTATTGAGCCAATGTATGCACGAGAATGGAGACAGTGAATTTGGGAAAATGGTTACAAACATGAAAAGTTTCAAATATATCAACTATGAAATAGTCCCAGGGAAAGAAAGCAAAAAAATACAATTGGTGACATCTTAGGTATGCATTTATATCTATAAAATTATGTTGTAACGGTTACATTTCAATCCTTACTTACAACAAAAAACTGACATTGAGATCATTTTGTGTCACCAGGTACAAGTTAGTGACTTCATTAAGGAATTTATTGAAAAGACACATCAATATGTTAAGCATGTCCACGTGGCACGATGGCAGGATGAGAAGTTTAGAATATGCAGAGATACATTTCCCCTTGGTACTATACTTTCAGTTGTTGATTTTTCCAAGAACTACACTCTGCAACCTCAAAATGAGATCCAAAGTCAATATTATCACTCTGAGCAGGTTTCCTTGATGGTCCATATCACATATAGGCATGGCCCAAATAGCACTGAAGAGCAAAGAGAAATTCTGAAGGAATATCACTTCTACATAAGTGATGATAGGTGCCACGACTTCCACTATGTACGTCATTGCTTCATCATGTTCTATGATCACTTGAAGGGAAGGAACATACAGATGGATTGACACTGGATTTGGTCTGATGGGTGTGCTGGTCAGTTCAAAAATGCACGCATATTTCAGTGGTTGTGTTCATTGCATAAAAACTACAAAGTGCCACATATGTGGAACTATTTTGAGACTGGGCATGGTAAAGGAGAGCATGATGGATCCGGAGCATGTGTCAAAACAGCCCTACGAAGAGAGGAATTGAAAGTATCTACAGAATCTACTATTCTAAATGCTCAATCTACAGTCAGGTGGTGCACGTCAGTAATGGGAGAGGAATCAACTATGCGAGTAGAATCCACAAGAAAGAGACATGTTGAGAGATTTTTTTGGGAGGTGGTAGACATAGATCATTCACATGCATGGGAATGCAAGACTGTGCCTGGGACTCGTGGCTTTCATTCGGTTCGAAGCTCTGATAACCCAGTATTTGAAATTTGGACCAGAAAACTCGCTTGTTTTTGCCCGCCTTGTTGTGATGGTGACTGGGATGGGTGTGAATCATTGGATTGGGTTGATGGATGGGATCGCATATCACTTCCACTTGATCAGCGTGCAAT
The DNA here is from genome assembly GCA_027924585.1 of Larix kaempferi. NCBI lineage: Eukaryota > Viridiplantae > Streptophyta > Pinopsida > Pinales > Pinaceae > Larix > Larix kaempferi. Next base: position 2,895,391 of record BSBM01000723.1, on the reverse strand, counting down.
TGTTGAGTTAACTCCGTTGGAAGAAGACCAATCATCTATTCCTGCAGATTTTGATCATGTCTCAGACCTTGTACAACCCGGTATCATGCATTTCCTTAACATTTTTTGTTTTTTTACGTAGTCTTCAAATGCTCATTAATGGCCTTGTATCGCACAAAAAATATTTTGATCATATACCTACAATCATATAATGCAGGGCACATATACGCAGTGGTTGCCTCAAAAGATACTGAATGGGGTGATGAATACTGGTTGGCACACTGTATAGATGGAAAGCAAACCCTAATTATGTCCATGACTGATGATGAAAACAACCACTTTCCAACTGGGTCTATGGTTGTTAAAGGTGAATACTTGACACGGGACAGCAATGGAAGAAAGAAGGGTGGATATGTTTACAGGGATTACAAACCAGGTGCAAGTGTGTATTACTTTACCAACTTAATCATTGGCACAAAACTTCAGGTACAAACAATTCCTAGTCGAAATACATCAAAGGTACGCTACTTCTTACCGGATACCGAGCACGAGAGACTAATGGAGACCATCAGTATAAGAGATGATCCGGAGGGCTTGGATGTATGATAATAGGTGAGATCTAACATGATGAGGTACGTTACATACTTTTAATACTATACTATTTATACTATTTGTAATTTAATATTGATATATGCTCAATTTTCACATGTATGTTTCATATGAATATGTCAATTTTGCGTTGTTGATATGCCAAATTTACGTTTACGTTGTTTATAAATATGCCAAAAGTTCTCTTGTATGTCAAGTTTATGAATATGCCATTTTTTACATATGATCAGTAAACCCTAAAATTATATTATGTTCATCATGTTGATTATTGGCTTCACCCAACAAAATTAATTCAATTCATGCTCACTATATTAAACAATACACTTATATTAAATTTAATTCATGTCTTGTTAAATATTTCATAATGAATTAGCTATTTGAGAGCACCACCTTAGACCAAGCCATCATCATCAACATCGTCATCATCATCAGCATCATCATCATCATGGACCTACAACACCCTAGTTTCCAAAGTGTCTAGGCAGGTTCGGGCTGGGAACACTAGCCATACCCGCCCGGTGGATGATTTTCCAAAGTTGACCCGCGTGTGCAAAAATTGCACACTCCCACATTGAGCAAAACCCTAGTTTCCAAGATGGACCTGCAAGGTGACACATGGGCCACTGGGTAGGAGGGGAGGGGCACCCCTGGCACTATCCCGGTGTGTTGAATCCAATGGAGTCAACGGTTCGTCGATCCGAGCCACGGTCTTCATTCTATGGCTCATCCCGTCTCACTGCCAGAAGGCCTTCAGGGACACCTGCTGGATACCTACCGGGGGCATAGAATTCCAACCGTGCAACAAAACCGGGTTCCGGGGAGTCCTGCAGGTGTGTCTAGACAGGTTCGGGCTAGGAACACTAGCCATACTTTCCCGGTGGATGATTTTCCAAAGTTGACCCCCGTGTGAAAAAATTGCACACTCCCACACTGAGCAAAACCCTAGTTTACGAAATGAATGCACAATGAAGCCACTGGGCCATGGGGAGACGAGGGAGAGGGCCCCCTAGAGGTAATCACACGCCAGGAGACCAACGGAGTCGACGGTTCATCGTCCGACATCCAGTTTCCGAGTTATGTCGAGTTGCAAGTCGCATGAAAATGTCATTCATGGACACTTGGTGAATTTCCGTCCGGGAGCCAAAAAGCAAACAGAGCAGGAAGATTGCGTGTCATTGGCTCCTGCAAGTGTGTGTGGGCAATCCAATGTGGGAACACTGCCAACACTGGCTTGGGGGAGGTTTTTGCAGAGTTGACCCACCAATGCGAGATTGCATGCAATTAAACTGAGCAAAACCCTAGTTTATGAAATGAATGCACAATGAAGCCACTGGGCCATGGGGAGACAAGGGAGAGGGCCCCCTAGAGGTAATCACACACCACAAGACCAACGGAGTCGAAGGTTCATCGGTCCGACATCCGGTTTTCGAGTTATGTCGAGTTGCAAGTTGCATGAAAATGTCGTTCAGGGACACTTGGTGAATTTCCGTCCGGGAGCCAAAAAGAAAACAGAGCAGGAAGATTGCATGTCGTTGGCTCCTGCAAGTGTGTGTGGGCAATGCCGATGTGGGAACACTACCAACACTGGCTCGGGGGAGGTTTTTGCAGAGTTGACCCACCAATGCGAGATTGCATGCAATTAAACTGAGCAAAACCCTAGTTTACGAATGAATGCACAATGAAGCCACTGGGCCATGGGGAGACGAGGGAGAGGGCCCCCTAGAGGTAATCGCAGGCCATGAGACCAACGGAGTTGATGGTTCATCGGTCCGACGTCCGGTTTCCGAGTTATGTCGAGTTGCAAGTCGCATGAAAATGTCGTTGAGGGACACTTGGTGAATTTCTGCCCGGGAGCCAAAAAGCAAAGGGAGCAAGAAGATTGCATGCCGTTGGCTCCTGCAAGTGTGTGTGGGCAATGTCGACATGGGAAGATGTCCACCAAGAATATTTATTGAAATGTAATCCATTTTATAATTTAAGCCACTTTTAAATATTTGAACTTCCATATTATTTTTGAAAGAGTAGAATATTTCAAGTGGTTAATATTTTGAAAAATGAAGAACTTCTTTTTATGGTTATTTCGGAGAAGAATTGTTGAAGAATATGCCACAATAAATTTGCATACCATTGCCTTTGACTTTTAGTGAAAATGAGTTACATTCAAATCATGAAAAGCGCCTTTTGTTTTAGTAGCATCCACCAACTATTTCTTTTTAATAATTATATTATAATAAAATAATATAAAACACAAATTTTAAATACGATACAAGAAATAAAAAAGAGCTTCCATCTCCTTTTTAGCAAAGTCTACTTTATATTACAAACTCTATTATCCTCTGAATCGCCCATGTTCTCTCGAGACTCAAACTACGTTATAAGCAGGTGGTATGCTCTCTTCCACAGACAACAACGACATATTAACTAGCAATTACCCTAGAATGTGCAATGGGTGTGCATGAGTGAGTTCGTTGAAACCTTAAAAAACATTGTATTGCATTTAGTTTGATTAAATTACACGAGCAAGAACTTTGACATAACTTGTAATGATCATCCAAAATCACAAATTTTAATTAGATACCAATTAGTGCATGCATGTAGTGAGTTTGTTGAAACCTTTAAATATAATAGTTTGTTCTTTTGACATAGTGCATTCATGAGTAATAGATAATCCACACAAATCAACACATTAGATTGACACAAGAACACGTGGAAACCGAAGAACAAATACAAAGTGAAATGCATCATTCATTTATAAGTGAAATGTCAATGTGCATGTCTCCAAAGGTATATGTATCCAAAAGTACATATATATCCAAAAGTGCATGTCTCCAAAAGTACATGTATATCCAAAAGTATCCAGAAGTACATGTATCCAATGAAGTCAATGTACATGTCTCCAAAAGTATATGCACAATAAAGTCAATGTACATGTATCCAAAACTGAATGTATCGAAAAGTACATATATATACAAAAGTATCCAAAAGCACATGTGTCCAAAACTATCCAAAACTATCAAAGCCACATGTACATGTATCCAAATGTACCTATATCCCATAAGACACATCAAAACTCAAGCTTCCTCTTGTTCTTTCCCGATGTTGATCCTCTACGCACATCTCTAGGATCAATGTGCATCTCTGGATCCTACAAATTAAATATCAATTGTTAAATTCAACTAACTATGTACACTAATACATTAGCTCAACAATTATCAACTGGTGCATGGAAAGTGCATGAAACACTTGGTCACTGAAGGACATCTCACCTCAACTGACAAAGGAGATTGCATTGCTTGTGTAGCAGATGGATCCATTGGTTGAACATCCAGGATGGTCGAACCAGGGGGGCCAGGAACTGCTCCTACTGGTGGTGGCTACAATGAAAAAATGTTGAAATAGTTAGAAATGCATGAATAAACAATAGACAACAATAATAAACTATGTAAAGATAATGTTGAAATAGTTACATACCTGTGTGTGATCAGTTGCCATTGCAGATGCGGCACTAACTGTTGCATCAACCATCGATGCGAGGTTTTCAGTAGACAACTCGGGTTCCTAATGCAGTAAACATGCAATTCAAACATTAAAGTTAAACAACAAATATCATCGAAGGATATACATTACCATGGTGTGAGTAAGCCCATGGTCGTGGGCAGCTGGAGTCTTTCTAGGAGTAGAACGCCTCACATACACACGACCCTTGTTCACGAATGGCCTGGAGGGAGATACAAATCCAGGAAATGGTCCAGATGTCTCGGATGGTGCCTACAGTCAGCAAGTGTTCATGTAGTTAGACATGCATGATTCAACAAACAAACATGTATTTAAAAAATGTCATTTTTAATTGTTTACCTGGAGCCCAGATGTTTCATGGGACGGTATGACCATGTGTGCTACCTCCACATTACCTTGCCCCAGTGAAGGATCTTCCATCTACAAGTTTAATAATTGCAAATATTAGACCGTAGATAGCATTAATGAACTAAAATGTAAAGTATGTGGAAATTAACAAATTAACAAGTATTAAAAAATTGAAATTTTAAAATGTTTACCTCGGTGTGAGATACGGCAATAGGTGCTATATAAGGTGGGCCTACCAAATGGGTAGCATCATGCCCCCCTGTAGAGTCTGGAACATCCGGCTCTAGGGCGTCGCTGCCGGCATAAAGCATCAACTACAAGTTCACAAAATTAATATATTAGCTCAAACTATATATATGTGTACAAAGACAAAAATAAATGAAGAATTTATTACAATTAACCATCAACATACCTCTCTCAAAAACCCACTGAAGGCAACATCTAAGGCAAGACCATAGCAGGGATGACCACATGATGTGAACTCGTGAGGATCAGTACTAGGATGGGGATGTGTCGATGGTCCTGCACTAGTGGATGGTCCTGATGGTCCTGCACTAGTGGATGGTCCTGATGGTCCTGCACTAGTTGATGGTCCTGCATGGTGACGAGCTGGTGTATGTACCACACCAGGTACAGATGTCCCTTCCTCACCCATATGTTGAACCATAGTGCCATGGCGAACAACCGCCCGTGCCAAACTAAAAAATGCATCCCGTGTCTGTGGAATAATACGATGTGCAGGTGGGACATCTAGCCCAGGCAACTGCCTACGAGGTGCAGGGATAGGGCGATCTTGGTCTCGAAGCCTGGCATTGGGTCGGTTTTGGGGCATCCCCCCACCGATTCCCTGAAACTACAAGATGTCAAAATAGTTAACGTGTTTATGCAACACCAACTCTGCATACATCTTTCGAAGGAAATATAAGGGAATTTCCCTGTTGTTGTGTGGTGGCATATCAAAAACCATGTACCATCTGTCCATCCAGTTATCAACAAATGGTTGAAATGTGCACCACTCAATGGAGATATGCGGCCTATTTGTATTTGGGATTTCCCCCGTCCGAGGGTCCCTAAACAATGCAAATATGAGCTCTTTGGATATTTTCAACTTTTTTATTGCATTGTAGTCTAGCCCATCAGCATATTGTTGTCTTTTTCTTTGTATATATGATGCAATATCATATAGTACATTGGTAGACTATGAAATGGTGTCAACAATTGCATCCAAGGTTGATGCAAGCGAGCGGCGAATCCTGTCACCACCACTAAAAGCTGCACTTATGCCCCTCAAGTGGGAAAGCTCAATCAATATCTCGGCATTGGTGTCCATAGCCGCAACTGCAATAAAGACATTAATACGAAAATCATTAGAAACATATACATGGTATATAATGACGTCTTTTCAAAATTGAAAATGTATTAAATCAAACTCAAGTAAGCAATTTAATGGCATTCACTTACATACATTTAAAACTTAAAATTAAACATTTAACAATTAAAAAGTAAGTTAGTCAGATTGGCAGAGAGGAGGAGGAGGATCAGGGCAGTGATGAGTTTGTTGATTCAGGCATGGAGGAGGACTATTGAGTCATTGACAGATGGGATTCTTCCATCTTGATACACTCCTTTTTTGTATTTACTATTAGACTATTAGACTATTAGTCTATTAGTCTATTTGGCATTTTCCAGTGCCCAGTGGCATTCCGACATCTATGTAATACATTTTGATTTTGATGACTTAATGAGAAATATGGTTCTACATGCATCTATGTGTCTCAATGTCTCATTGTGATTTGTGATTGTGAATGACAAATGTGTTGTGATTTGTGAATGATCTAATTTCTATTGAATATTTCATATTTGTAATTGTAAATGTAATTTCTATTGAATATTTGTAATTGTAAATGTTAAATTTTATTGGATCTATATGTCTATATTTTTAAATTTTAATATATTTTAAAAATATATTAATTCCGAGGGTCACCGTGTCCTACGTGTCCTAATTCCGGGGGTCACCATGTCTAGTGGGGACACTCATGTCCCGTGTCCTTGTGTCAGGTGACTTAGATGGATACATTGTAGAAAGGGGGGAGTTCTATTTTTTTCAATTTTTGGTTGGATTAGGAATTTTTGAGTTTTTGAAAAGGGATTCATTTTAATTATTCACTCATATTGGTTGAGGGAGATGTGAATTTAATTAGAGATTGGGTTATTCCCAATTTTATCAATATTACAAAACTAGGTTGTTTTAAACAATAAAAAAATAGTAATTTAGGTTAAGAAATGACAAAAAAATGGTATGGGTGAATGAATTACCTGATTAGATGACAATCCACCGGTGAATTTGTCTCTCCTCCAGCTAAATCGAGCAACACCGATACTTTAGGTCACACAAACCGTCCTCATCCAGGGTCTATTTCGCGTTTATGATGCGTGAGTGCCGCGGGTGGTCGGGAATCGTCGGGGCTGTGTATTTAAATTGATTTTAGATTTCAATAACGCGTATGCATTTTGTAACTACATAATGCGTATGCATTTTGTAGTTATATAACGTGTACGCATTATGGTTACCTATCCTACATGTCCAATGACATGTCAAGCTTGGGTCTTACCATGGCAGGTGCTAAATATCAGAAACGCATTATGTTTTATGTATCAAGAACGAGTTTTGAAAAAGTAGCATTGCATCTAAAGTGACCCTCATCTTCTTGCACACACCCATAAGTGTTCTCTTCCACTCAGTAAGGGGCTAATCCTTGTAGGTTACAGCAAGGCCTCAGTCCTTGGAGCCCCTTTGTGTGTATGGTTGGTTTTCCTCCAAGTGATCCCGCAAGATATTTTTGTAATCCACATTCAAACAAAGAAATATGGATAAAAAAAATGAAAGAGATTAGGGGAGAATGCAAACTCCATAACAACCAAAGATATGTTAAAACATTGTTGTATTTCCCAATGGTATAGCTGTACAATACCTAGGAGGTGTGGGTTGCAAGGGAAGTCAACAGTACCCATTAGGTAGGCCTTTCTTATCCAAACTAAATGCTAAGTAGATGGTAGAACAATGGAGAGAAACACTTCCCCCTTGAAGGAAGGTGGAAAGGGAGCTTGAGAATGCTCACAATGATAGGAAATGGTGGGCTATGATGAATCTCCAACTCAAATGCAGCAGTATAACCTTGCTCTAATTTCTATCTACAAAATGCATGCTAACGGATTCCTTTTATAGGCCAAGAGGTGGCCAACAAAAAACTAGATCCAAATGTGAACTCACCTCCTTCACGAACTAGTTCCAAGGTACACAGTGGGGATGATTAATGCCACCAAGTGTGTGAGGAGCCTAATTCAGATCCTTGGGGAGGATTGAGCCTTCAATGTGTCGTTGGGAGTTAGTGGTCCCTCCATTTTGACAGTAGCGAGGCTATCAAAGGAAAAGGCGCGCAAGTGTAGTGCGGGCATTGTTTAGATAACCTACGCTATATTGCAGATTAACTGTGTATTACGTGCACTACCCCTTCTTTTGATTGTTTCTTGGAACTTATGGACTCAGGCTGTATTTGTTGAGGATGCATGTGGTGAGATGCATTCTTTATTTTGATGATGCCTTACTGGATGAATCACCAAAATGTCGCATGTGTGCAACTTTTAGGCGTTAAAAGGATGCACTAATAATTTTTCAAACATGCTTTCAAGGCCACCCACATCCATGATTACAACTTTGGGGATTCTTATGCACATGGAACCTTTTATTTGTGATGCACACAAAGAGGGGTACATAGAATATGAATACTTCTAGGAGGTTTTTCAATAGATATAGGACTAATTTCATGTAGAAGAAGGTGACAATAATGCTAACTATAATCTCTAGAATGGGTTACTCTACAAGCATAGATCCATCTTAAACCTGGATCTCTCAAGCACCACGAGAGATCCAATTTCTTGAGGTGTGTTTTTTTAATGAATTTTATTTGGTTTTAAATTTTTATTTTATGAGCGGATATGGATTTTTTTAATTAATTTTTATTTGGTTATATTTTTTATTTTATGAGCCAACATAAAAAATAAAAAATAAAAAAAATTACTTTTTATTTTTTGTACATAACGTGACGGCGTTACATTATGTTATGTTACACATATCCCCCATACTGGGTTGTAGAGTACCTTGCTACTCTTGGTGCAACAATCTATAAAAGCTCTACATTCCTAAAGGTGAATGTTTGTAGCTTATTAGAGAGGCACAAACCTCCCATGTTGCAGGGCATTTTGGTGTTGGGAATATAGTTGCTAACTTACAAAGGTATGTGTATTGGACTAGAATGAAAGAAGATGTATCACGGTATATTAGAGGATGCATACTTTACTTTACCAACAACTCCAGTAAGATAAAGTGAGGTCTATTCCATCCCTTACATGTACCCACTTGACCTTGGGAAAGTATTTCCGTAGATTTTGTGGGTGATTTACCAACCACTGGGAAGGGACATGACTATTTATTTGTGGTGTTTGATAGATTCAACAAGATGTGTATTCTTATGCTTTGTAACAATACAATCAAAAGACAAGAAGCACAACACATGTTCTTTGAGCAAGTATGGGTGCACTATGGGATACCAAGGAGTATGATCTCAAATACGGACCTACCATATTTCTTAATGCCTTTTGGACTACACTTTTGGAGAAAATGGACACTAAGTTGAATAGATCTACAACATTCAATCCATAGATAGATGGGAAGAAAATAGTAGTAAATATGAATTTGGTGCAGCTTTTGAGGGGTTACAATCAAAAGCATCCAAAGACTTGGGATGAAAATCAAATCTATATTCAACACTCTTATAATAGAGAAGTCCACACTTCCATTGATATGTCTCCTTTTAAATCTTGTTTTTGATATATGTCACCTTCACCTCTAGATGGTGTATATGTACACCAAGGGGGAGTGAGGGAAGACACCATAGGTGAAACATTAAGAGCTAAAAAATTCAGTTATAAGATCAAGCCAATATATTTTCATGTACAAGAGACATTGAAGAAGTCATAGGAAAAGTACAAGGCCATGCATGACCAAAATAGGGTTGAGAAATCATTTAAAGTGGGGGGTAGAGTTTGTTTACAACTGAAAAAGGAAAGACTACAAGGATTTAGTAAAAGGATCAAGGCTATGCAATGCGGCCCTTTTGAGATATTGGAGAAGGTGGCAGATAAATCCTACATACTCAGTTTATCACCATACATGCACATTAACTCATTAGTGAATGTGGAAAATTTTAAACTCTATGAGCCTTACCTGCTAGATTAGGAGGAGGTGAAGGTCCTACCTACCATAGAGAACTTAGAACCTGATGCTCAAGCAAATTTGGTAGAAGACATAGTTTTATAGAAGAATTCTATAACTACCTGAGAGGGTCGACATGACCTTTGGCAGATTGGGTTGAAAGGAAAAATTCTAGGAAAGGAAAAATGGTACTCGATAGAGAAGGTACAGGAAAAATTTCCCCACCTCATTTTGTAAAATATTTTGGGGACCAAAATCCTCCCAAAATGGGGAGGCATAATCCAAATTAGATCAATATATAATTTGTCATCTTTTTTTGTGCTTTTTGGGTGGAATAATTGGATGAATTTTCTTGTAGGGTCCATTTCAGGGACAAGCCTTACATTGCATATTAGGGGTCCTGAACCTTTAGAGTCCCATTTGAGGGCTTAAACAGTGTTTTCTGGTGCCAAAATTTTGTAGGCATATTTCCCAATCCCTTAGTGTTTTTCTAGACTTCGAGAGATTTCCAATGTTGCAAGAATCACCTTAATCAGATTCTATATGAGGAAGTTACTACTCTCGCAAGTTGACTATCCAATTGACCACCATGGTACTAAGTGGTTTCTATTTATCATTACCCATACATGAGGAGTTATTCATGTGTGGAATGTCAAGAAAAATCTAGAGGGTCCAAAATCCTAACCTTAGACAACTATAAAGCTATTTTAAATACTAGGCCATTAGGAGGAAAACGAGTTCCATTTATGATGATGTTATTGTAGTGTTCCACAAATGGGAAACATTAAGGGAGTAGATAGTAGAGCATAACAGAGGAAGTATGATATCCTATGGTATCCATGTAGGTCATAGTGTTGGAGGTAACTCCATAGTGAGTACCACTTTCCTTATGTTTGCATTGCATTTTGGAGAAGAAAAGAATAAGGCATAGCCCTCACTTTTGGCTGGGTTTTTCCCCACAATGGGTTTTCCAAAGGTATATCTTGTGTTATTTGTGTGGATGTGTTGTTTTTCTATAGTTATTTCCCTTTCAATTCCAGTTTATTCACCATTCCATATAATTAATCTAACATAATGAAATAAGTTATAATATCTATTGTGATGAACTATTTAAGTGGAATATCCGAGATAGCTTATGTATCAACTCCCCTAAAAAAGAATACTATGCTTGAGGAAAGGCCAATTGACTCTTACTTGGGATCCCTATCATCATGAATAATATGCTTGAGGAAGGGTTGCTTGACCCTTCCCTAGGTTCCCCGTTGATGAGATTACTAAGATAGAGTAAGGGTTGATAGCTGCTTCCTCGAGCTCCCCTTGATGAGAAAAATAATTTAGATAAGGGTTCGTTAAAAATTCATTGGCACCCCCCTCAATGAGAATAAAATGCTTGGGACAATAATATCTTCTTTGATATAGGTTTATGTAAATTTTATGAACCTTCATTATGTAATGGTGACATCACTTTGAAAGTGACCAACCTCATAATGAGTACCATTAAACTAGAGTGAGCTAAAAAATTCAAAAACTTGTTTCTATAAATTAATTTTTCTTAGTGAGCATTTGTTTGATCTTGTCACATCAAAGTAAATATATAGTCTTTTACTAGGGTTCCAAGCCTCTCCCAAAGATTTTAACCCTTGAAAATTAGAAAAGTTTCATTGCATGTTGCTCTTGGAACAACTTAGGATGGAATTAGAGAAGAATTTACCAAATCTATATAGATTTGAACCCTCAAACTATCCATTTTAAACCTTATTTCCTAATTCATACTAGGAGAAATATTCTCCTCATTTTTTTCAAGACATGTATTTTTGTAACAATTGTCACAATCCAGATTCTGAATTCTCTACAAAATTAATGCACTACAAGTTCAATAAAATCATAATGTTATGGTCTATATTTTTGCATCATAACTGCATGTAAAATGGAATGGATGCACGCACGCACACACACACACAATTATAGGTGAATACGTAAATCCATAAGTAGGTATTGGATTGCACATACAAGAAGTTGTTTTGTTAGTTGTAAGTTGATTTAACTATTGATGATTGGAATTGGATTAAGAAAACAAAATAATTCAGTGAAGAATAGAAATTTTATAAATAATCCCATAAATATTTTCATTTCCTCTACAAATTGCATTAATGAATATCATGTAGGAGGTGTCACCACATCCAACAAAAAACTAGAAGACTATATATAACTCTTAGTATTCTATGGATTTATTAAGAAAGAAATTAATTAGAAAACATTGTCGATAAAAAATTATCCATATTTCCTACAAGTCCATAGACCTCCCAAAATAAGTGATACTATGCTAGCACTCATAGTAACTCATGTAGCTTCAAAAGGAGAAAGACTAAATAGTTTACAACATTGTGAAATAATATATTCTTCATAAAAAAAGTTTTAGGGACTAGTATCATACAAGATGTACTAAAAATAACAATATTTATTATAGTTGAATTGAGAAAAAGCATAATTTAGAGAAGGCCATGTTTGTGAGTAATATATGTATTATTTTGATTATTGCTCTCTATCACAACTGGAGAACAACTAAGCATTAGCACTAGTAAAAGGTATGAAATCATGGAATCCACTATGTAACTTCTCTATAATGTGTATATGAATATGTTTTATCTTGTGCTTCAATTGATCCATGAGAACTTTGATCAAGTAACTATCCTATTTTATACAATTAACAACTAACAAAAGTGTAGATATGCTAAGAAATTTTACACACTTATCTTTCTTAGCTAAATGTGTAAGTGAATTCACAATGCAATCCAAGAGATGCATTCTATCCAAATCCTATGCAAACAAACTAATTTTAAAAAACTATCCATAAACATGGATTCCAAATGTGGACACATAAATGACTTGTTGGAAATACCAAAACACAACAACATGCATTTATGGAAAGCCTTAAAGAAGGTCATGGTATTCCTATTGCCCATATTACTACTGAAGGGGATAAAAAAGTTGGGCACCTTTAACACAACATGCATCGTCCACTCTAATAAGGTGGGAGAGTTTGGAAACCCATGCATTCTTCTCTTCATCCAAAGGAATAAATTAGAGCCCTTAAGACATATCATTCAATTCTCTTAGAGTTAAAAGTATGCATTACTTGATATACTCTTCTAGTCAATTTTCCGATAAATCATTTTTTTCTTTCATCACATGTGTTTGCACCGCTAGCACACACTAAGAGACCTAAAGACTCTCCCCATCCTAGTATGCTCTTAATCTCGCACTTCATGTGAGCTTAGTGAATCACAAAAGTAGGGTTTATGAAGTACCTCTCTTACACACCATAAGTGAACACTCAAAACCCCTTAAAATCAACATTGTAATTGTCTCAACCAACTAAAATACTCCACAAGAGGTCACAAAATAGAATTTTGGTTAGGAAGGATTGATTGGGATAGAAATCCATTAATGCCCACCAATCTAGTTTCATTATAAATATTTTGAAACATAGCATTGTTGTCTCATAGGGTACTTACAAAATCTTGTTGTAAGCAAGTGTTAAAGAAAACCCCGATCTGAAATGCGCCATAACCATGGAGGTGAATGCCGAGTTATAGCTTCCCTGGTCTACCCTACAAGCCACTCATCTTGTCACAGGGAGACGACACTATACCGTGCAGGACGAACCACTGATCCACACTTGACACAAGGTATCTCAGTGGCCCAACTTATGATATCACCCAGGAGCAATTGTGAGTGCAATTGACTCCTGAAGTTAGCTATTGCCTTTGGGAGGTGTTTCCAAGTATTGTTGATTGGAACATTGGCCCCATATCCGATATAAATAGCTCTTTGTTACCTCCACTGTTCGATTGGTGAGTGGATACCATTATCACCATCAATTGTGATTTTGTGAGGCCCAGTTACATTTGAGAGGAAGGACGTTAGGTATTCTAGGTAATTTACATTTATTTTATTTTTAACTACAAGTCCACTAAACTCATAATAAAAATAACCTACATGTGAGAACTCATGCATTAAAACCGACATTGCACATCTCACTTACTTATCACACCATTTTTCATCTGTTGTGGTTGGCATATTTTTGAATTTGTTAAATTGTGTTTAAACTCCACTATGACTCTCATTCAACACAAATCCTTCACCATTGAGGAACAAAAAAACATCCTAAGCTAGTCTCATAGACTGCAAGGCCTGTCCCTTCTCTCGAGGGGTTGTTTTACAATGTATTCTTGTAGTTCAAAAGGAATATATCCTAGTCAAGGTCATTCCCAGGATACATTGATAGGATCATATGTTCGAGGAAAATCCTTTCTCGGTGCATTTTCTCCTGTCGGAGAAACTATTAATTACACTACTTATTCCCCCATCAGAATCAGTACCCCACTGTATTCTCCCCTTGAAGATCCCTCAGTTCCTTTTGACCCATCCTCTCTCATAGGAGGTCAATCGTTGTTTACAACACCACCTAGGTCTCTCCCTCATGGAAATCAAATCCCACACACAATAGCACAACCAATCATCCATACCTTACCATTTATGTCTAGTTTAAATCTACCTGATTTGGCCAAACTGACCAATGATCCCATTTCTCATGATGCAACATGGCCAGCTATGCCAGACAACCTTCCTTCCAAAATTCCCAAATTCATGTTATACCTCAAATTGTCACTATGTGCACTGTTGAGAGTTTTCATGCCATACCATCATGAAAAACATGATGTTCATACCTCCTAAGAAGTGTTGAGACCCATCCTCATCATGTTGGCCCCCTCCCTAGTCTTACTTGGAGACAAATCCAACCCTTAATGGTCTAATGCCACCTCACCAATTCTATATTAAGGATATTTTTGTGCCCTACTAGTGGTGCAAGGTGGGGAAATACAACATTTCCGTGCTCTGCATACCTGTAAGGGACACGGAAAATATCAACATTTTCCCACTTTGATCAACTCTGAGGGCACGAAAATTCCTCAATAACCATTTTTCTTAATCTTAGTATCATGGATCTAGAGGATATTATCATGGGATAGGGATTTCTCTTGAATATAATCTCACCCTCCTTCCTTGATATGATTCATCTCCTTGATCCACCTTTCACTCACCTAGATCCATCATTCTCTCTTAGTGGTTGGTCTCTCAAATACTATAAGAAGGAGGCCATCCATGAGCTAAGGGGAGGATTCTTGGAGGCATCAAACTTATGATCCCATAGGTATCATAGAGGTAGAAAAGGAGATCTTGGAAGGAGGTGATATCATCTTGGACATCAAAGTATAACATTGTAATTATTCACTAGCTTTCTTAATGATAACTTGGCTTCTTCTCCTATATTTTGTCTTTTATTACATTGATGTATGATATGTCATAGGGTAGATCTAGATCAATACATATATTGCTTGGAGGTTTTTTTTTTTTTTTGCTCAAACAAGTTCAACCTTTTGGAAATCAAACTTGGAGCTGGAGTTAAGATAACCCATGAACTAGAAGTAAGTCTCATTTCTTCTTAGGCTTAATGTATTGTGTTAGACCTAGGAGGATAAACTACCATTTTTTTTTCTTATGTCTTAGATTGGACATTTGCAACCTTAGTTCAATCTCTGGGAGGGTTTAACTATTCATAGGACAAATTCTATGTTACAGAAACTAGTGACCATACTAGGGAAATCCCAGGTTTAATTTTCCATCAAATCCTTAAGATTTGAACTCCTACCTCTGCAATTATTCATTTTTTATCTTTATTTGACATCTTGATATTCATTGTTGGGCTCTCTGGGTTTTAAAACTTTAGAAATTGACATTTGCATCTCAGACATTCTCCCTCGCCTCCTTATAGCATATTTCCCTGCCCTTCTTTTGTACCACTGAGCGAAAATACATGAATATTCGCGCCCCTGTTGTAGTCTAGAGTGTGAAAACCCCTTATTTTCGTGCATGTGTGGACTTCCAGGGAGCGAAAATTCCCTGTAGCTCACTCTGAAATGCAGTTTTTTGCTTGAATGGTGTTTGACTTTGGTTTTTTGCTTGATCTTAGCCATCTGATCTTGATCAAGTCTGTGTGATCCCATTTTGATTTCCAGATTTCGGTTTGCTCTTCAGCCCTTGCTTGGATTGTAGACTGAATTTGAAAAAGTTATTAGAGTGTTGAAAATTAGATAATTGTCATAGCCACCTCTACCATTTTCATCACCTCCTTTAACCTTTGGATTTGGTCTAATAAATCACAAACGCTTCTGCTCCCAATCTAAAGGCCTAAAAGTTGGCTTAGTTTGTTTGATTCTTTCATTTATGGTTTGGATTTTTGAGTTGAAGTGACAAGAAGTAATAGATATTTTACTTGGATTCTCTGGTTTTATATTGCAAAAGAGATCATTTTGTTTAAATCAAGGAAATTATTGCATACTCATTTGTATCCTTGAAGAAGATTATTGGAAATTTATTACTTTGTGAAGAATCTATGCACTTTTTGAATTCTTGAAATTTGCTTGGAAACTTTTCAAAAGTCTTTTTCCCTCTTCACTTAATATTAAAACATTTTTTGTAATCAAAAGACCTTCTTTCCATTTACTTTTCATTTTTAGGCTCATTCGAAGTAGAAAATAAAAGAAAAAGTTTGTGTTTCAATTTTTTTTTGGATGTATTTAGTGTGAAAGAGTATTTCATATTTTTATTTGGCACATAAAATTGAAAAGAAAAGACAAAAAGTGAGTATTTTCCTTTTTCAAAAAGTTGCATTTGTGTCTCTCAAATTTGGGAACTGAAAAGAAATCTCTCCCTTTGTATCTAGAAGTTCATCGAAAGGAAAAAAACTTGCATAGATTCATCCATATTTGCATCCTTTGAGTTAGGTCTACACACCACCAAGTTGCACTTACGCTTTCCTTGAGTAAAACAACAAGCCTTTAAAATAAACACCCTAACTATACACATTAACCTCATTTGAGGACATAAAAGAACTGTGTAGTTAGGTATGACATCGGGGAGAGGAATCCAAATAATTCCCCCTTGTTATTTTACATCTGATACATAGTTGTTTTCTCTTAGGGTGCTAAAATCCTCTTGTATTTGTTGACACAGTTATACACCAATTTGTTGGGGGGACTCTCAGTCTACGAGGGTAAGCAGTGAGGACTAGTTCTGGACAGACTTTGTGGAATACTGCATTCCATTTAGTGCATAAGGAAATCAATCCATTGTCTTCCTTGTATTTTATGGCTTCCATATTGGTTGTACAAGGGCCAAAAGGTAGAAGCTCCAGTAAACCTTCCCGAACGTGTCATGAACGAGGTATCCTAGTGACCAACCTTCTAGGGATATTTTACCTAAGATCCATTTTGGTAGAGGGATATCCTTTCATCTATATTGGTCTCTCACTTCATATTTTTCAACTTCGATTTCATTACCTTGTGGAGGATACAATCTGCTAAAGTCTCCAGATCTTAGATAGGACGATTGTTTGCTTGTATACCTTGTAGAGGGTATTTTTATTTTTTAGGGTTGCTTGTTGGCTTTCTGGCCTCCTTTTTATCACTCGCTTAATGTGGCATCGGTCACAATAAAGTTTTAGAGCTTTCTTTTTGGCGTATGTGCGTCTTTTCTTTCTTACTCCCCTTTTGCATGCTCGGTTTCCTGAGGGTTTTTGAGTTGTTTTTTAGCCATACTTCGCTCATATCACCTAGTCCTGTTCAAATGGAAGATCAAAGGAAATCACGAAGATAACAAGGGATGAGTCTCGAACCATATGTTCCTAGAGTCAGTCTCTCGACATCTTCGCGCATTCCCACTCCCCCTACTAGTAGACCAGCTGATCGAGGGACTGTCCAAGAATCAATTAGTGCGACACCCCTAGTTGTTATAGTATCCAAAAATCCTACACCACCAGACATTAGTGTAGTTCCAGAAGTTAGTGCAATATCAGAAACCAATTTAGCATCTGAGTTTAGTGTTCTACCACAAGCCAACGTTGCTCCATAAGTTATTATCACTCTAACAACTAGCGTAGCTCCAAATATGCCATCACAAAATGATATCCTCGAAGGATATATTACAATTATTGAGGAATTTGACCCTTTCCCTTCTATGACGATTCAATTGGATCCAAACTTTAACCAACCTTTAGTACAGTTAGATACCCCACCTGTCATTCCTAATACCTCGGTTATGCCCAGCTACCAATTTGATTCTTCTAGTACCACAACATTCAGAATGCCATCTCCTGATCTTCCTACGGGCCATGAAATTATGGCATATATACTTGCAAAACTTATTAGTCTATCCCAAGAATGTATAGCAATTGATAGATTTATACGTGAAGCAGCACAAATGATGGCTTCGAACTAATCATTTTCATCAACTTCCACATCCAAAGTGGTGAACCTTGTTGATTCAAGGATCCCCCAATCCATTTTCCATTATTCTACCTATTGAATTTAATTCGTAGGACGATCCACACCCATAGATTGGATCTATTCCGAACCTCTACCTAATGATTCAGGAAAATAAAACATTTTTTATCCATCTTCATCATTATGGAACATGACTCTGGGCCAAGCCCTCAATGATTTTCTCACTTTTCCAACACCTATGCAGTTAGCACCAGAAACTCCCCTTCAACCTTCCCCACCTATTTTATCAAGTGAAATTATCGTTCACTCTGTAGGGGATATTTCTAGTGAGGAAATAAATTCTAACATTTTTTGGTTATCTGCATCATTTGGAACTTGTGCACATCCAAAATCACAAGTCGGTACTAGTAGTGCAGCCACCCAACCTGCACAATCAATCTCTTCCAATGTTTCCATTGGAAGACTGTCTATTCCCACTGTTGGAACACCGGCTATGACTAAAATTCAATCTTTAGCTAGAATTTACATTATCTATGGAGGAAAACCTTTCATTGGTTCCCCAAGCGAAACCAATCACCAACCTCGTTCATTTGGACCACCTGTTTCATGGGGACCACAAATACCACCTATTGGGGGACAACATACATTCAGTAACTAGAATCCCACTAGGGGAAAAACAAATCAATATCAATCTTTTTACTCCCCTAACACTAATCTGAATCCTGGCGTCTCAAAATGGATCCCACCCCCCAAACCCCGCCCCTTAATAAAGGAGGAACAAACAATACATGGGCTCCACCCCTCAGACGCATCCCCCTACTCAATTTACGTTCAATCCACCCAATCAAGGATTTGTGAACAATACATGGGTCCCAACACCCCCTGTATCTACTCCATTCAACCTCACCATACAGCAGTTTCAACAAATGGTGTATAACATGATTCCGAATCAATTGGTAAATCCTATGATTCCCAACCAACAACTGGTTAACCCCATGGTCCCTAACCCTCAAAATTTTCAACGGTACCCCGCAGGAAACATGTATGGGTATAATATGCCACAATTTGTAATGTAGGGCACTACAGGAATTCCAGCACCCCACCAATACTATTCGTACCCGCAACCGAATCGATAACTTCCCTTCCTGGCAACATTGGACCTACCCAATTTTTCAAGATTAATAAATGATCCCATTTGGCATGAGCCACATTGGCCACCTATTGCTTCCAAATTACCATCAGATATCCCAAAATTTGATGCAAAACCTAAGGAAGACCCAAAAAATCACGTTATGACATTCCATCTTTGGTGTTCTTCAAACTCACTGATGGATGATTCCATACGATTACGACTCTTCCAAATCACACTCACTGGGACAAAAGCTAAATGGTATATTCAACTGCCAAAACACTCTTTCCAATATTTCAACTCCCTTGCAATGTAGTTTTTGATGCATTTCCAGCTTCCCATTTGATATGAAACTAGCATGGTCCTATTAACTTTGTTGCGACAATCCACCTCTACTCACATTTTAGATCACATTCATGAGTGGAGGAGATGTCGAAAATTGAGTAAGGCTCCTATCCATGACTAATTATTAGCCGATTGGTTCACAAAGTCATTACTACCACCTATTGCTAGAGATATTTCCATGGGTGGGGTTGTTACAGAAGAGCAAGTGATTAGTCGTGCTCAATATCTGGACTTGGTTTAACCCCAGTCCGGAACTTTATATGAACTGATCCCCCATTCTCCTCGCCCCATTGGTGATCCATCTAGGCCCTCTACCGAACCTCCTGTTGATCGCGTAGTTGGTTCCATGAAGGCCTGGCCTACAGCAAAATCTAGTGGACAACAGAACACTTCTCCTCCACTTCAAAACCAGGCTGCATTGAAAAAAACTACTTCTCCTAGTCAGACCTCTGAGGTGAACGTGGTTCAATCCTCATCACAAAAATCCACAGGGAAAAAGAATAATAATAAATGGAAATCCAAAAAATCTTCTCCTCAGTAGGAAAATCCAAAACCTCAACAAACCAATGTTGATGACAAACCCAAAAGGAAAGATAAGTTCCCCTACCTTATTTGTCAATAAGACCACTATACAAAAGACTGTCCTTATCATGAGGAAGTCAACAAATTTGTGAAAGGTTCTTCCTGCCCGGCAGTCCTAACTAACCCTTTCCCATCCCAACAACAACAAATGATCACAAACACCCCCTAGAAGGGGGAACTTCAAACGATCCCACTCAACCAGAGACATTCGAAAACCACGACATCCTCATGATGAGTAATGATACTATCCATTTATCCACGAGGTAAAAGACATATGATTCTATTCCAAATTCAAACAATAATGGGAATTCAAAAGATAAATATCCTATGGAAGAGTCTCCCTCCACTCCTCCCTCTACTAGCTCTCTTCACATCAAAAGGCCTATTACTGACACTGTGTTGCACCCACCAAAGGCCACCATTCAAAAATCGACGTTCAATCCAAGCGCGCAAGCTTCCCAAAATTACAATATTGTTGAGGATTTAGCTCAAGCACCTTGTGCAACATCTACTCTCGAAGTTCTACAACATTTCCCTAGTCAGCATAGAACCTTGTTGTCAGCACTTGGAGTTGTTGACCTAGACTCTTCCAACACAATTATGTTTAATTTGGAATATTTTAAACCAAGGCTTTCTAACCAGTTAGCTTTTCAGATTCATACCAAGATTTTTGGAAACAACATCGATCATACTTTTTTAAATGAAGGTGCTTCCACTTTTGTCATGTCTTTTTCTTGCTGGAGAGCTATTGGCTCTCCAGAAGTAACTCAGTCTCCTACTGCTTTAAAGGCTTTTGATGGTTGTGGTTTCCAACCTTACGGACTCATACCATCACTCGATGTGGAACTAGGGGGAAAAACCATATCCATCCACATAGAAATTGTGTATGCTCCATTGGATTACAATATCCCACTTGGTCGTAATTGGTTTTATGCCATGAACGATGTAACATCATCATTTTTTCATTTGGTACAAATTCCTCATCAAGGGAAAATTGTCACCATTGATCAGTTGTATTTTTTAACATCGGATATCCATACCAACACCACCAATAATGTCCCATTGTTGATACAAGCTCAACATCATTATGAATACATTGGTGTTGGTATTTTGAAGGACTCTTCTATCATTGGAGTCTTCCCAAAGCTTCCACCCCCAACTTATTTGATCAACATGATCTCTTCAAGTACCTTTCAATCCCATGAACCTAATGATTCTTGTATTATATCGAGTCCCACTGAGTACGAAAACATCAGTGATTGCATGCCTTTGAACCTCAATCAAGCAACATATTATGTGATTCAATCTGCTTCTTATTGTGTCAATTTAATTGACCACCAGCCAGTGGCACCTCTCCCATCTTGGATCGATTCATAATCACCCTCTCTTGATTCCCTTTGACAGACTTTTCCCTCCGATGAGTCTATCATGGAAATCATGAGCATTGACAAACCTCCATGGAAAGATCACCATCATCGATCAACTTTTCCTGTGATCCACACGGTAGATCCCAACAAAAAATCCACTGTTTCACATGATATTGTCCAAACATCTAAGATTCCAATCCTTGCACACAACGTATTTTCAGAGGGAAATATAGCTAACATTATGGAAACTTTTCCAATAGACATATCAGTGAAACCGGGTATCGTGGAACACATCCATCTAGGAAAAAATTGTACACCCATTGAGGTGGAATTTTATGTAGCTTTTTTTAAGGAGTTTTGCGATGTTTTCGCATGGATTTATGAGGAAATTTTGGGAATTGACCCATCTATCATGGTCCATGAAATCAAAGTTTATCCCGGTGCACGACCTGTTCAAAAAAAAATCCGACCCGTTCATCCCAGAAAAACTACAACCACTAAGGAATAAGTTGAAAAGATCGTTTGTGCTGGTTTTATCTATCTTGTCCCATTGACAGACTGGGATAACATCGTGCTTGTAGCGAAGAAACATGGCACAATTAGAGTTTGTGTTGATTATAGGGACCTGGACAAAGCTTGTCCTAAGGACAACTACCCAACCCCCTTCATCGACCAAATTATCGATAACTATGTCAGGAGTGTCATATTTTCATTCATGGATGGCTTCTTTGGCTATAATCAGATTGAGATACACCCAGCAGACCGACATAAGACTACTTTCATCTGCCCATGGGGAACCTTTGCATATTGCAAGTTACCTTTTGGCCTAAAACCTGCGGGGCTACTTTTCAATGGGCCATGTCTTACACATTTCACGATATCAAGCATGTTGTGGAACCATATTTGGATGACTTACCCCCTCATTCTTCTGTGCGAGAAGACCATCCCGAACACCTGAGTGCCATATTTATACAATGCCGCAACTACAACATTCGCTTGAATCCTCACAAATGCATATTTTTTGTTGAAGCCGGTATATTGTTAGGGTTCATAATCTCCAAGGATGGAATTCTCCTTGATCCACTAAAGGTTGAAGCTATTTTAACCTTACCTTCACCAACTAATATCCCAGAACTCCAAAGTTTGCAAGGGCATGCAAAATGTTTACGCTGCTTTGTCTGTAGTTTTTTCGAGATCACTCCAGGCTATATGAGACTTCTAAAAAAGGATGTTCCCTTCATTTGGGATGATGAAGCTCAATGGTCTTTTGATAATATGAAAAAGGCCCTCACTAATGCTCTTATGTTGCAACCCCCCAATTATACACAGGATTACATTTTATATCTCACCGCCTCTACTGCCACCATTGGAATGGTGTTAGTACAAGAAGATAGCATTG